>OV121074.1:43662277-44409887 GCA_921293005.1 Nemoura dubitans | reverse complement strand
GCACTCTATGTCCTGCTGCATCAGGTCACAACACACTTGCCCCTCACTTGCACTCAATGTCCCGCTGTAACACGTCCCGACACACTTGCCCCTCACTTGCACTCTATGTCTCGCTGCAACACGTCCCAACACACTTGCCCCTCACTTGCACTCTTTGTCCCGCTGCATCAGGTCACAACACACTTGCCACTCTCTTGCACTCTATGTCCCGCTGTAACACGTCCCAACACACTTGCCCCTCACTTAAACGCTATGTCCCGCTGTAACACGTCCCTATATACTTGTTCCTCCCTTGCACTCTATGACAAGCTGCAATACGTCCCAACACACTTGCCCCTCACTTGCACTCTATGTCCCGCTGCATCAGGTCACAACACACTTGCCACTCACTTGCACTCTATGTCCCGCTGTAACACGTCCCAACACACTTGCCCCTCACTTAAACGCTATGTCCCGCTGCAACACGTCCCAATACACTTGCCCCACTCTTGCACTCTATGTACCGCTGCAACACGTTCTAACACATTTGCCCCTTACTTGCACTCTATGTCCCGCTGCTTCAGGTAACAACACATTTGCCCCTCACTTGCACTCTATGTCCCGCTGCATCAGGTCACAACACACTTGCCCCTCACTTGCACTCTATGTCCCGCTGTAACACGTGCCAACACACTTTCCCCTCACTTGCACTCTATGTCCCGCTGCATCAGGTCACAACACACTTGCCCCTCACTTAAAAGCTATGCCCCGCTGTAACACGTCCCTAAACACTTGCCCCTCACTTGCACTCTATGTCCCGCTGTAACACGTCCCAACACACTTGCCCCTCACTTAAACGCTATGTCCCGCTGTAACACGTCCCTATATACTTGCCCCTCACTTGCACTCTATGACAAGCTGCAATACGTCCCAACACACTTGCCCCTCACTTGCACTCTATGTCCCGCTGCAACACGTCCCAATACACTTGCCCCACACTTGCACTCTTTATCCCGCTGTAACACGTCCCAACACACTTGCCCCTCACTTGCACTCTATGTCCCGCTGCAACACGTCCCAATAAACTTGCCCCACACTTGCACTCTATGTACCGCTGAAACACGTCCCAACACATTTGCCCCTCACTTGCACTCTATGTCCCGCTGCAACACGTCCCAATACACTAGCCCCACACTTTCACTCTATGTACGGCTGCAACACGTCCCAACACATTTGCCCCTCACTTGCACTCTATGTCCCGCTTTAACACGTCCCAACACACTTGCCCCTCACTTTCACACTATGTTCCGCTGCAAAACGTCCCAACACACTTGCCCCTCCCTTGCACTCAATGTCCCGCTGCAACACGGCTTAACACACTTGCCCCTCTCTTGCACTTTATGTCCCGCTGTAACACGTTCCAACACACTTGCCCCTCACTTGCACTCTATGTCCCGCTGCAACACGTCCCAATACACTTGCCCCACACTTGCACTCTATGTCCCGCTGTAACACGTCCCAACACACTTGCCCCTCACTTGCACTCTATGTCCCGCTGTAACACGTCCCACACACTTGCCCCTCACTTGCACTTTATGTCCCGCTGCAACACGTCCCAACACACTTGCGTCTCACTTGCACTCTATGTCCTGCTGCATCAGGTCACAACACACTTGCCCCTCACTTGCACTCAATGTCCCGCTGCAACACGTCCCAACACACTTGCCCCTCACTTGCACTCTATGTCCCGCTGCATCAGGTCACAACACACTTGCCACTCACTTGCACTCTATGTCACGCTGCAACACGTCCCAATACACTTGCCCCACTCTTGCACTCTATGTACCGCTGCAACACGTTCTAACACATTTGCCCCTCACTTGCACTCTATGTCCCGCTGCATCAGGTAACAACACATTTGCCCCTCACTTGCACTCTATGTCCCGCTGCATCAGATCACAACACACTTGCCCCACACTTGCACTCTATGTACCGCTGAAACACGTCCCAACACATTTGCCCCTCACTTGCACCTTATGTCCCGCTGCAACAGGTCCCAACACACTTGCCCCTCACTTGCACACTATGTCCCGCTGCAACACGTCCCAATACACTTGCCCCACACTTTCACTCTATGTACCGCTGCAACACGTCCCAACACATTTGCCCCTCACTTGCACTCTATGTCCCGCTGTAACACGTCCCAACACACTTGCCCCTCACTTTCACACTATGTTCCGCTGCATAACGTCACAACACACTTGCCCCTCACTTGCACTCAATGTCCCGCTGTAACACGTCCCAACACACTTCCCCCTCACTTGCACTCTATGTCCCGCTGCAACACGTCCCAACACACTTGCCCCTCACTTGCACTCTATGTCCCGCTGCATCAGGTCACAACACACTTGCCACTCACTTGCACTCTATGTCCCGCTGCAACACGTCCCAATACACTTGCCCCACTCTTGCACTCTATGTACCGCTGCAACACGTTCTAACACATTTGCCCCTCACTTGCACTCTATGTCCCGCTGCATCAGGTAACAACACATTTGCCCCTCACTTGCACTCTATGTCCCGCTGCAACACGTCCCAATACACTTGCCCCACACTTGCACTCTTTATCCCGCTGTAACACGTCCCAACACACTTGCCCCTCACTTGCACTCTATGTCCCGCTGCAACACGTCCCAATACACTTGCCCCACACTTGCACTCTATGTACCGCTGAAACACGTCCCAACACATTTGCCCCTCACTTGCACTCTATGTCCCGCTGCAACACGTCCCAATACACTAGCCCCACACTTTCACTCTATGTACCGCTGCAACACGTCCCAACACACTTGCCCCTCACTTGCACTCTATGTCCCGCTGCATCATGTCACAACACACTTGCCACTCACTTGCACTCTATGTCCCGCTGCAACACGTCCCAATACACTTGCCCCACTCTTGCACTCTATGTACCGCTGCAACACGTTCTAACACATTTGCCCCTCACTTGCACTCTATGTCCCGCTGCATCAGGTAACAACACATTTGCCCCTCACTTGCACTCTTTGTCCCGCTGCATCAGGTCACAACACACTTGCCCCTCACTTGCACTCTAATTCCCGCTGTAACACGTGCCAACACACTTTCCCCTCACTTGCACTCTATGTCCCGCTGCATCAGGTCACAACACACTTGCCCCTCACTTAAAAGCTATGTCCCGCTGTAACACGTCCCTAAACACTTGCCCCTCACTTGCACTCTATGTCCCGCTGTAACACGTCCCAACACACTTGCCCCTCACTTAAACGCTATGTCCCGCTGTAACACGTCCCTATATACTTGCCCCTCACTTGCACTCTATGACAAGCTGCAATACGTCCCAACACACTTGCCCCTCACTTGCACTCTATGTCCCGCTGCAACACGTCCCAATACACTTGCCCCACACTTGCACTCTTTATCCCGCTGTAACACGTCCCAACACACTTGCCCCTCACTTGCACTCTATGTCCCGCTGCAACACGTCCCAATAAACTTGCCCCACACTTGGACTCAATGTACCGCTGAAACACGTCCCAACACATTTGCCCCTCACTTGCACTCTATGTCCCGCTGCAACACGTCCCAATACACTAGCCCCACACTTTCACTCTATGTACCGCTGCAACACGTCCCAACACATTTGCCCCTCACTTGCACTCTATGTCCCGCTTTAACACGTCCCAACACACTTGCCCCTCACTTTCACACTATGTTCCGCTGCAAAACGTCCCAACACACTTGCCCCTCCCTTGCACTCAATGTCCCGCTGCAACACGGCTTAACACACTTGCCCCTCTCTTGCACTTTATGTCCAGCTGTAACACGTTCCAACACACTTGCCCCTCACTTGCACTCTATGTCCCGCTGCAACACGTCCCAATACACTTGCCCCACACTTGCACTCTATGTCCCGCTGTAACACGTCCCAACACACTTGCCCCTCACTTGCACTCTATGTCCCGCTGTAACACGTCCCACACACTTGCCCCTCACTTGCACTTTATGTCCCGCTGCAACACGTCCCAACACACTTGCGTCTCACTTGCACTCTATGTCCCGCTGCATCAGGTCACAACACACTTGCCACTCACTTGCACTCTATGTCACGCTGCAACACGTCCCAATACACTTGCCCCACTCTTGCACTCTATGTACCGCTGCAACACGTTCTAACATATTTGCCCCTCACTTGCACTCTATGTCCCGCTGCATCAGGTAACAACACATTTGCCCCTCACTTGCACTCTATGTCCCGCTGCATCAGATCACAACACACATGCCCCACACTTGCACTCTATGTACCGCTGAAACACGTCCCAACACATTTGCCCCTCACTTGCACCTTATGTCCCGCTGCAACAGGTCCCAACACACTTGCCCCTCACTTGCACACTATGTCCCGCTGCAACACGTCCCAATACACTTGCCCCACACTTTCACTCTATGTACCGCTGCAACACGTCCCAACACACTTGCCCCTCACTTTCACACTATGTTCCGCTGCATAACGTCACAACACACTTGCCCCACACTTGCACTCTTTATCCCGCTGTAACACGTCCCAACACACTTGCCCCTCACTTGCACTCTATGTCCCGCTGCAACACGTCCCAATACACTTGCCCCACACTTGCACTCTATGTACCGCTGAAACACGTCCCAACACATTTGCCCCTCACTTGCACTCTATGTCCCGCTGCAACACGTCCCAATACACTAGCCCCACACTTTCACTCTATGTACCGCTGCAACACGTCCCAACACATTTGCCCCTCACTTGCACTCTATGTCCCGCTTTAACACGTCCCAACACACTTGCCCCTCACTTGCACTCTATGTCCCGCTGCATCATGTCACAACACACTTGCCACTCACTTGCACTCTATGTCCCGCTGCAACACGTCCCAATACACTTGCCCCACTCTTGCACTCAATGTACCGCTGCAACACGTTCTAACACATTTGCCCCTCACTTGCACTCTATGTCCCGCTGCATCAGGTAACAACACATTTGCCCCTCACTTGCACTCTTTGTCCCGCTGCATCAGGTCACAACACACTTGCCCCTCACTTGCACTCTAATTCCCGCTGTAACACGTGCCAACACACTTTCCCCTCACTTGCACTCTATGTCCCGCTGCATCAGGTCACAACACACTTGCCCCTCACTTAAAAGCTATGTCCCGCTGTAACACGTCCCTAAATACTTGCCCCTCACTTGCACTCTATGTCCCGCTGTAACACGTCCCAACACACTTGCCCCTCACTTAAACGCTATGTCCCGCTGTAACACGTCCCTATATACTTGCCCCTCACTTGCACTCTATGACAAGCTGCAATACGTCCCAACACACTTGCCCCTCACTTGCACTCTATGTCCCGCTGCAACACGTCCCAATACACTTGCCCCACACTTGCACTCTTTATCCCGCTGTAACACGTCCCAACACACTTGCCCCTCACTTGCACTCTATGTCCCGCTGCAACACGTCCCAATAAACTTGCCCCACACTTGCACTCAATGTACCGCTGAAACACGTCCCAACACATTTGCCCCTCACTTGCACTCTATGTCCCGCTGCAACACGTCCCAATACACTAGCCCCACACTTTCACTCTATGTACCGCTGCAACACGTCCCAACACATTTGCCCCTCACTTGCACTCTATGTCCCGCTTTAACACGTCCCAACACACTTGCCCCTCACTTTCACACTATGTTCCGCTGCAAAACGTCCCAACACACTTGCCCCTCCCTTGCACTCAATGTCCCGCTGCAACACGGCTTAACACACTTGCCCCTCTCTTGCACTTTATGTCCCGCTGTAACACGTTCCAACACACTTGCCCCTCACTTGCACTCTATGTCCCGCTGCAACACGTCCCAATACACTTGCCCCACACTTGCACTCTATGTCCCGCTGTAACACGTCCCAACACACTTGCCCCTCACTTGCACTCTATGTCCCGCTGTAACACGTCCCACACACTTGCCCCTCACTTGCACTTTATGTCCCGCTGCAACACGTCCCAACACACTTGCGTCTCACTTGCACTCTATGTCCTGCTGCATCAGGTCACAACACACTTGCCCCTCACTTGCACTCAATGTCCCGCTGCAACACGTCCCAACACACTTGCCCCTCACTTGCACTCTATGTCCCGCTGCATCAGGTCACAACACACTTGCCACTCACTTGCACTCTATGTCACGCTGCAACACGTCCCAATACACTTGCCCCACTCTTGCACTCTATGTACCGCTGCAACACGTTCTAACATATTTGCCCCTCACTTGCACTCTATGTCCCGCTGCATCAGGTAACAACACATTTGCCCCTCACTTGCACTCTATGTCCCGCTGCATCAGATCACAACACACATGCCCCACACTTGCACTCTATGTACCGCTGAAACACGTCCCAACACATTTGCCCCTCACTTGCACCTTATGTCCCGCTGCAACAGGTCCCAACACACTTGCCCCTCACTTGCACACTGTGTCCCGCTGCAACACGTCCCAATACACTTGCCCCACACTTTCACTCTATGTACCGCTGCAACACGTCCCAACACACTTGCCCCTCACTTTCACACTATGTTCCGCTGCATAACGTCACAACACACTTGCCCCTCACTTGCACTCAATGTCCCGCTGTAACACGTCCCAACACACTTCCCCCTCACTTGCACTCTATGTCCCGCTGCAACACGTCCCAACACACTTGCCCCTCACTTGCACTCTATGTCCCGCTGCATCAGGTCACAACACACTTGCCACTCACTTGCACTCTATGTCCCGCTGCAACACGTCCCAATACACTTGCCCCACACTTGCACTCTTTATCCCGCTGTAACACGTCCCAACACACTTGCCCCTCACTTGCACTCTATGTCCCGCTGCAACACGTCCCAATACACTTGCCCCACACTTGCACTCTATGTACCGCTGAAACACGTCCCAACACATTTGCCCCTCACTTGCACTCTATGTCCCGCTGCAACACGTCCCAATACACTAGCCCCACACTTTCACTCTATGTACCGCTGCAACACGTCCCAACACATTTTCCCCTCACTTGCACTCTATGTCCCGCTTTAACACGTCCCAACACACTTGCCCCTCACTTGCACTCTATGTCCCGCTGCATCATGTCACAACACACTTGCCACTCACTTGCACTCTATGTCCCGCTGCAACACGTCCCAATACACTTGCCCCACTCTTGCACTCTATGTACCGCTGCAACACGTTCTAACACATTTGCCCCTCACTTGCACTCTATGTCCCGCTGCATCAGGTAACAACACATTTGCCCCTCACTTGCACTCTTTGTCCCGCTGCATCAGGTCACAACACACTTGCCCCTCACTTGCACTCTAATTCCCGCTGTAACACGTGCCAACACACTTTCCCCTCACTTGCACTCTATGTCCCGCTGCATCAGGTCACAACACACTTGCCCCTCACTTAAACGCTATGTCCCGCTGTAACACGTCCCTAAACACTTGCCCCTCACTTGCACTCTATGTCCCGCTGTAACACGTCCCAACACACTTGCCCCTCACTTAAACGCTATGTCCCGCTGTAACACGTCCCTACACACTTGCCCCTCACTTGCACTCTATGACAAGCTGCAATACGTCCCAACACACTTGCCCCTCACTTGCACTCTATGTCCCGCTGCAACACGTCCCAATACACTTGCCCCACACTTGCACTCTATGTCCCGCTGTAACACGTCCCAACACACTTGCCCCTCACTTGCACTCTATGTCCCGCTGTAACACGTCCCACACACTTGCCCCTCACTTGCACTTTATGTCCCGCTGCAACACGTCCCAACACACTTGCCCCTCACTTGCACTCTATGTCCTGCTGCATCAGGTCACAACACACTTGCCCCTCACTTGCACTCAATGTCCCGCTGTAACACGTCCCAACACACTTGCCCCTCACTTGCACTCTATGTCCCGCTGCAACACGTCCCAACACATTTGCCCCTCACTTGCACTCTATGTCCCGCTGCATCAGAACACAACTCACTTGCCCCTCACTTAAACGCTATGTCCCGCTGTAACACGTCCCTAAACACTTGCCCCTCACTTGCACTCTATGTCCCGCTGTAACACGTCCCAACACACTTGCCCCTCACTTGCACTCTATGTCCCGCTGCAACACGTCCCAACACATTTGCCCCTCACTTGCACTCTATGTCCCGCTGCATCAGAACACAACTCACTTGCCCCTCACTTAAACGCTATGTCCCGCTGTAACACGTCCCTAAACACTTGCCCCTCACTTGCACTCTATGTCCCGCTGTAACACGTCCCTACACACTTACCCCTTTATTGCACTCTATGACAAGCTGCAATACGTCCCAACACACTTGCCCCTCATTTGCACTCTATGTCCCGCTGCAACACGTCCCAATACACTTGCCCCACACTTGCACTCTATGTACCGCTGAAACACGTCCCCAACACATTTGCCCCTCACTTGCACCTTATGTCCCGCTGCAACAGGTCCCAACACATTTGCCCCTCACTTGCACTCTATGTCCAGCTGTAACACGTCCCAACACACTTGCCCCTCACTTTACCACTATGTTCCGCTGCATAACGTCACAACAAACTTGCCCCTCACTTGCACTCAATGTCCCGCTGTAACACGTCCCAACACACTTCCCCCTCACTTGCACTCTATGTCCCGCTGCAACACGTCCCAACACACTTGCCCCTCACTTGCACTCTATGTCCCGCTGCATCAGGTCACAACACACTTGCCACTCACTTGCACTCTATGTCCCGCTGCAACACGTCCCAATACACTTGCCCCACTCTTGCACTCTATGTACCGCTGCAACACGTTCTAACACATTTGCCCCTCACTTGCACTCTATGTCCCGCTGCATCAGGTAACAACACATTTGCCCCTCACTTGCACTCTATGTCCCGCTGCATCAGGTCACAACACACTTGCCCCTCACTTGCACTCTGTGTCCCGCTGTAACACGTGCCAACACACTTTCCCCTAACTTGCACTCTATGTCCCGCTGCATCAGGTCACAACACACTTGCCCCTCACTTAAACGCTATGTCCCGCTGTAACACGTCCCTAAACACTTGCCCCTCACTTGCACTCTATGTCCCGCTGTAACACGTCCCAACACACTTGCCCCTCACTTAAACGCTATGTCCCGCTGTAACACGTCCCTACACACTTGCCCCTCACTTGCACTCTATGACAAGCTGCAATACGTCCCAACACACTTGCCCCTCACTTGCACTCTATGTCCCGCTGCAACACGTCCCAATACACTTGCCCCACACTTGCACTCTATGTCCCGCTGTAACACGTCCCAACACACTTGCCCCTCACTTGCACTCTATGTCCCGCTGTAACACGTCCCACACACTTGCCCCTCACTTGCACTTTATGTCCCGCTGCAACACGTCCCAACACACTTGCGTCTCACTTGCACTCTATGTCCTGCTGCATCAGGTCACAACACACTTGCCCCTCACTTGCACTCAATGTCCCGCTGCAACACGTCCCAACACACTTGCCCCTCACTTGCACTCTATGTCCCGCTGCATCAGGTCACAACACACTTGCCACTCACTTGCACTCTATGTCACGCTGCAACACGTCCCAATACACTTGCCCCACTCTTGCACTCTATGTACCGCTGCAACACGTTCTAACACATTTGCCCCTCACTTGCACTCTATGTCCCGCTGCATCAGGTAACAACACATTTGCCCCTCACTTGCACCCTATGTCCCGCTGCATCAGATCACAACACACTTGCCCCACACTTGCACTCTATGTACCGCTGAAACACGTCCCAACACATTTGCCCCTCAATTGCACCTTATGTTCCGCTGCAACAGGTCCCAACACACTTGCCCCTCACTTGCACTCTATGTCCCGCTGCAACACGTCCCAATACACTTGCCCCACACTTTCACTCTATGTACCGCTGCAACACGTCCCAACACATTTGCCCCTCACTTGCACTCTATGTCCCGCTGTAACACGTCCCAACACACTTGCCCCTCACTTTCACACTATGTTCCGCTGCATAACGTCACAACACACTTGCCCCTCACTTGCACTCAATGTCCCGCTGTAACACGTCCCAACACACTTCCCCCTCACTTGCACTCTATGTCCCGCTGCAACACGTCCCAACACACTTGCCCCTCACTTGCACTCTATGTCCCGCTGTAACACGTCCCAACACACTTGCCCCTCACTTGCACTCTATGTCCCGCTGTAACACGTCCTACACACTTGTACCTCACTTGCACTTTATGTCCCGCTGCAACACGTCCCAACACACTTGCGTCTCACTTGCACTCTATGTCCTGCTGCATCAGGTCACAACACACTTGCCCCTCACTTGCACTCAATGTCCCGCTGCAACACGTCCCAACACACTTGCCCCTCACTTGCACTCTATGTCCCGCTGCATCAGGTCACAACACACTTGCCACTCACTTGCACTCTATGTCACGCTGCAACACGTCCCAATACACTTGCCCCACTCTTGCACTCTATGTACCGCTGCAACACGTTCTAACACATTTGCCCCTCACTTGCACTCTATGTCCCGCTGCATCAGGTAACAACACATTTGCCCCTCACTTGCACTCTATGTCCCGCTGCATCAGATCACAACACACTTGCCCCTCACTTGCACTCTATGTCCCGCTGTAACAAGTGCCAACACACTTTCCCCTCACTTGCACCCTATGTCCCGCTGCATCAGGTCACAACACACTTGCCCCTCACTTAAACGCTATGTCCCGCTGTAACACGTCCCTAAACACTTGCCCCTCACTTGCACTCTATGTCCCGCTGTAACACGTCCCAACACACTTGCCCCTCACTTAAACGCTATGTCCCGCTGTAACACGTCCCTACACACTTGCCCCTCACTTGCACTCTATGTCCCGCTGCAACACGTCCCAACACACTTGCCCCTCACTTGCACTCTATGTCCCGCTGCATCAGGTCACAACACACTTGCCCCTCACTTGCACTCTAATTCCCGCTGTAACACGTGCCAACACACTTTCCCCTCACTTGCACTCTATGTCCCGCTGCATCAGGTCACAACACACTTGCCCCTCACTTAAACGCTATGTCCCGCTGTAACACGTCCCTAAACACTTGCCCCTCACTTGCACTCTATGTCCCGCTGTAACACGTCCCAACACACTTGCCCCTCACTTAAACGCTATGTCTAGCTGTAACACGTCCCTACACACTTGCCCCTCACTTGCACTCTATGACAAGCTGCAATACGTCCCAACACACTTGCCCCTCACTTGCACTCTATGTCCCGCTGCAACACGTCCCAATACACTTGCCCCACACTTGCACTCTATGTCCCGCTGTAACAAGTCCCAACACACTTGCCCCTCACTTGCACTCTATGTCCCGCTGTAACAAGTCCCACACACTTGCCCCTCGTTTGCACTTTATGTCCCGCTGCAACACGTCCCAACACACTTGCCCCTCACTTTCACACTATGTTCCGCTGCATAACGTCACAACACACTTGCCCCTCACTTGCACTCAATGTCCCGCTGTAACACGTCCCAACACACTTGCCCCTCACTTGCACTCTATGTCCCGCTGAAACACGTCCCAACACACTTGCCCCTCACTTGCACTCTATGTCCCGCTGCATCAGGTCACAACACACTTGCCACTCACTTGCACTCTATGTCCCGCTGCAACACGTCCCAATACACTTGCCCCACTCTTGCACTCTATGTACCGCTGCAACACGTTCTAACACATTTGCCCCTCACTTGCACTCTATGTCCCGCTGCATCAGGTAACAACACATTTGCCCCTCACTTGCACTCTATGTCCCGCTGCAACACGTCCCAATACACTTGCCCCACACTTGCACTCTTTATCCCGCTGTAACACGTCCCAACACACTTGCCCCTCACTTGCACTCTATGTCCCGCTGCAACACGTCCCAATACACTTGCCCCACACTTGCACTCTATGTACCGCTGAAACACGTCCCAACACATTTGCCCCTCACTTGCACTCTATGTCCCGCTTTAACACATCCCAACACACTTGCCCCTCACTTGCACTCTATGTCCCGCTGCATCAGGTCACAACACACTTGCCACTCACTTGCACTCTATGTCCCGCTGCAACACGTCCCAATACACTTGCCCCACTCTTGCACTCTATGTACCGCTGCAACACGTTCTAACACATTTGCCCCTCACTTGCACTCTATGTCCCGCTGCATCAGGTAACAACACATTTGCCCCTCACTTGCACTCTTTGTCCCGCTGCATCAGGTCACAACACACTTGCCCCTCACTTGCACTCTAATTCCCGCTGTAACACGTGCCAACACACTTTCCCCTCACTTGCACTCTATGTCCCGCTGCATCAGGTCACAACACACTTGCCCCTCACTTAAACGCTATGTCCCGCTGTAACACGTCCCTACACACTTGCCCCTCACTTGCACTCTATGTCCCGCTGTAACACGTCCCAACACACTTGCCCCTCACTTAAACGCTATGTCCCGCTGTAACACGTCCCTACACACTTGCCCCTCACTTGCACTCTATGACAAGCTGCAATACGTCCCAACACACTTGCCCCTCACTTGCACTCTATGTCCCGCTGCAACACGTCCCAATACACTTGCCCCACACTTGCACTCTATGTCCCGCTGTAACACGTCTCAACACACTTGCCCCTCACTTGCACTCTATGTCCCGCTGTAACACGTCCCACACACTTGCCCCTCACTTGCACTTTATGTCCCGCTGCAACACGTCCCAACACACTTGCCCCTCACTTGCACTCTATGTCCTGCTGCATCAGGTCACAACACACTTGCCCCTCACTTGCACTCAATGTCCCGCTGTAACACGTCCCAACACACTTGCCCCTCACTTGCACTCTATGTCCCGCTGCAACACGTCCCAACACATTTGCCCCTCACTTGCACTCTATGTCCCGCTGCTTTAGAACACAACTCACTTGCCCCTCACTTAAACGCTATGTCCCGCTGTAACACGTCCCTAAACACTTGCCCCTCACTTGCACTCTATGTCCCGCTGTAACACGTCCCAACACACTTGCCCCTCACTTGCACTCTATGTCCCGCTGCACCACGTCCCAACACATTTGCCCCTCACTTGCACTCTATGTCCCGCTGCATCAGAACACAACTCACTTGCCCCTCACTTAAACGCTATGTCCCGCTGTAACACGTCCCTAAACACTTGCCCCTCACTTGCACTCTATGTCCCGCTGTAACACGTCCCTACACACTTACCCCTTACTTGCACTCTATGACAAGCTGCAATACGTCCCAACACACTTGCCCCTCATTTGCACTCTATGTACCGCTGAAACACGTCCCAACACATTTGCCCCTCACTTGCACCTTATGTCCCGCTGCAACAGGTCCCAACACATTTGCCCCTCACTTGCACTCTATGTCCAGCTGTAACACGTCCCAACACACTTGCCCCTCACTTTACCACTATGTTCCGCTGCATAACGTCACAACAAACTTGCCCCTCACTTGCACTCAATGTCCCGCTGGAACACGTCCCAACACACTTCCCTCTCACTTGCACTCTATGTCCCGCTGCAACACGTCCCAACACACTTGCCCCTCACTTGCACTCTATGTCCCGCTGCATCAGGTCACAACACACTTGCCACTCACTTGCACTCTATGTCCCGCTGCAACACGTCCCAATACACTTGCCCCACTCTTGCACTCTATGTACCGCTGCAACACGTTCTAACACATTTGCCCCTCACTTGCACTCTATGTCCCGCTGCATCAGGTAACAACACATTTGCCCCTCACTTGCACTCTATGTCCCGCTGCATCAGGTCACAACACACTTGCCCCTCACTTGCACTCTATGTCCCGCTGTAACACGTGCCAACACACTTTCCCCTCACTTGCACTCTATGTCCCGCTGCATCAGGTCACAACACACTTGCCCCTCACTTAAACGCTATGTCCCGCTGTAACACGTCCCTAAACACTTGCCCCTCACTTGCACTCTATGTCCCGCTGTAACACGTCCCAACACACTTGCCCCTCACTTAAACGCTATGTCCCGCTGTAACACGTCCCTACACACTTGCCCCTCACTTGCACTCTATGACAAGCTGCAATACGTCCCAACACACTTGCCCCTCACTTGCACTCTATGTCCCGCTGCAACACGTCCCAATACACTTGCCCCACACTTGCACTCTATGTCCCGCTGTAACACGTCCCAACACACTTGCCCCTCACTTGCACTCTATGTCCCGCTGTAACACGTCCCACACACTTGCCCCTCACTTGCACTTTATGTCCCGCTGCAACACGTCCCAACACACTTGCGTCTCACTTGCACTCTATGTCCTGCTGCATCAGGTCACAACACACTTGCCCCTCACTTGCACTCAATGTCCCGCTGCAACACGTCCCAACACACTTGCCCCTCACTTGCACTCTATGTCCCGCTGCATCAGGTCACAACACACTTGCCACTCACTTGCACTCTATGTCCCGCTGCAACACGTCCCAATACACTTGCCCCACTCTTGCACTCTATGTACCGCTGCAACACGTTCTAACACATTTGCCCCTCACTTGCACTCTATGTCCCGCTGCATCAGGTAACAACACATTTGCCCCTCACTTGCACTCTATGTCCCGCTGCATCAGATCACAACACACTTGCCCCACACTTGCACTCTATGTACCGCTGAAACACGTCCCAACACATTTGCCCCTCACTTGCACCTTATGTCCCGCTGCAACAGGTCCCAACACACTTGCCCCTCACTTGCACTCTATGTCCCGCTGCAACACGTCCCAATACACTTGCCCCACACTTTCACTCTATGTACCGCTGCAACACGTCCCAACACATTTGCCCCTCACTTGCACTCTATGTCCCGCTGTAACACGTCCCAACACACTTGCCCCTCACTTTCACACTATGTTCCGCTGCATAACGTCACAACACACTTGCCCCTCACTTGCACTCTATGTCCCGCTGTAACACGTCCCAACACACTTCCCCCTCACTTGCACTCTATGTCCCGCTGCAACACGTCCCAACACACTTGCCCCTCACTTGCACTCTATGTCCCGCTGTAACACGTCCCAACACACTTGCCCCTCACTTGCACTCTATGTCCCGCTGTAACACGTCCCACACACTTGTACCTCACTTGCACTTTATGTCCCGCTGCAACACGTCCCAACACACTTGCGTCTCACTTGCACTCTATGTCCTGCTGCATCAGGTCACAACACACTTGCCCCTCACTTGCACTCTATGTCCCGCTGCAACACGTCCCAACACACTTGCCCCTCACTTGCACTCTATGTCCCGCTGCATCAGGTCACAACAACCTTGCCACTCACTTGCACTCTATGTCACGCTGCAACACGTCCCAATACACTTGCCCCACTCTTGCACTCTATGTACCGCTGCAACACGTTCTAACACATTTGCCCCTCACTTGCACTCTATGTCCCGCTGCATCAGGTAACAACACATTTGCCCCTCACTTGCACTCTATGTCCCGCTGAATCAGATCACAACACACTTGCCCCTCACTTGCACTCTATGTCCCGCTGTAACAAGTGCCAACACACTTTCCCCTCACTTGCACCCTATGTCCCGCTGCATCAGGTCACAACACACTTGCCCCTCACTTAAACGCTATGTCCCGCTGTAACACGTCCCTAAACACTTGCCCCTCACTTGCATTCTATGTCCCGCTGTAACACGTCCCAACACACTTGCCCCTCACTTAAACGCTATGTCCCGCTGTAACACGTCTCTACACACTTGCCCCTCACTTGCACTCTATGTCCCGCTGCAACACGTCCCAACACACTTGCCCCTAACTTGCACTCTATGTCCCGCTGCATCAGGTCACAACACACTTGCCCCTCACTTGCACTCTAATTCCCGCTGTAACACGTGCCAACACACTTTCCCCTCACTTGCACTCTATGTCCCGCTGCATCAGGTCACAACACACTTGCCCCTCACTTAAACGCTATGTCCCGCTGTAACACGTCCCTAAACACTTGCCCCTCACTTGCACTCTATGTCCCGCTGTAACACGTCCCAACACACTTGCCCCTCACTTAAACGCTATGTCCCGCTGTAACACGTCCCTACACACTTGCCCCTCACTTGCACTCTATGACAAGCTGCAATACGTCCCAACACACTTGCCCCTCACTTGCACTCTATGTCCCGCTGCAACACGTCCCAATACACTTGCCCCACACTTGCACTCTATGTCCCGCTGTAACACGTCCCAACACACTTGCCCCTCACTTGCACTCTATGTCCCGCTGTAACACGTCCCACACACTTGCCCCTCGTTTGCACTTTATGTCCCGCTGCAACACGTCCCAACACACTTGCCCCTCACTTGCACCCTATGTCCCGCTGCATCAGGTCACAACACACTTGCCCCTCACTTAAACGCTATGTCCCGCTGTAACACGTCCCTAAACACTTGCCCCTCACTTGCATTCTATGTCCCGCTGTAACACGTCCCAACACACTTGCCCCTCACTTAAACGCTATGTCCCGCTGTAACACGTCTCTACACACTTGCCCCTCACTTGCACTCTATGTCCCGCTGCAACACGTCCCAACACACTTGCCCCTAACTTGCACTCTATGTCCCGCTGCATCAGGTCACAACACACTTGCCCCTCACTTGCACTCTAATTCCCGCTGTAACACGTGCCAACACACTTTCCCCTCACTTGCACTCTATGTCCCGCTGCATCAGGTCACAACACACTTGCCCCTCACTTAAACGCTATGTCCCGCTGTAACACGTCCCTAAACACTTGCCCCTCACTTGCACTCTATGTCCCGCTGTAACACGTCCCAACACACTTGCCCCTCACTTAAACGCTATGTCCCGCTGTAACACGTCCCTACACACTTGCCCCTCACTTGCACTCTATGACAAGCTGCAATACGTCCCAACACACTTGCCCCTCACTTGCACTCTATGTCCCGCTGCAACACGTCCCAATACACTTGCCCCACACTTGCACTCTATGTCCCGCTGTAACACGTCCCAACACACTTGCCCCTCACTTGCACTCTATGTCCCGCTGTAACACGTCCCACACACTTGCCCCTCGTTTGCACTTTATGTCCCGCTGCAACACGTCCCAACACACTTGCCCCTCACTTGCACTCTATGTCCTGCTGCATCAGGTCACAACACACTTGCCCCTCACTTGCACTCAATGTCCCGCTGTAACACGTCCCAACACACTTGCCCCTCACTTGCACTCTATGTCCCGCTGCAACACGTCCCAACACATTTGCCCCTCACTTGCACTCTATGTCCCGCTGCATCAGAACACAACTCACTTGCCCCTCACTTACACGCTATGTCCCGCTGTAACACGTCCCTAAACACTTGCCCCTCACTTGCACTCTATGTCCCGCTGTAACACGTCCCAACACACTTGCCCCTCACTTGCACTCTATGTCCCGCTGCAACACGTCCCAACACATTTGCCCCTCACTTGCACTCTATGTCCCGCTGCATCAGAACACAACTCACTTGCCCCTCACTTAAACGCTATGTCCCGCTGTAACACGTCCCTAAACACTTGCCCCTCACTTGCACTCTATGTCCCGCTGTAACACGTCCCTACACACTTACCCCTTACTTGCACTCTATGACAAGCTGCAATACGTCCCAACACACTTGCCCCTCATTTGCACTCTATGTCCCGCTGCAACACGTCCCAATACACTTGCCCCACACTTGCACTCTATGTACCGCTGAAACACGTCCCAACACATTTGCCCCTCACTTGCACCTTATGTCCCGCTGCAACTGGTCCCAACACACTTGCCCCTCACTTGCACTCTATGTCCCGCTGCAACACGTCCCAATACACTTGCCCCACACTTTCACTCTATGTACCGCTGCAACACGTCCCAACACATTTGCCCCTCACTTGCACTCTATGTCCAGCTGTAACACGTCCCAACACACTTGCCCCTCACTTTACCACTATGTTCCGCTGCATAACGTCACAACAAACTTGCCCCTCACTTGCACTCAATGTCCCGCTGTAACACGTCCCAACACACTTCCCCCTCACTTGCACTCTATGTCCCGCTGCAACACGTCCCAACACACTTGCCCCTCACTTGCACTCTATGTCCCGCTGTAACACGTCCCACACACTTGCCCCTCGTTTGCACTTTATGTCCCGCTGCAACACGTCCCAACACACTTGCCCCTCACTTGCACTCTATGTCCTGCTGCATCAGGTCACAACACACTTGCCCCTCACTTGCACTCAATGTCCCGCTGTAACACGTCCCAACACACTTGCCCCTCACTTGCACTCTATGTCCCGCTGCAACACGTCCCAACACATTTGCCCCTCACTTGCACTCTATGTCCCGCTGCATCAGAACACAACTCACTTGCCCCTCACTTAAACGCTATGTCCCGCTGTAACACGTCCCTAAACACTTGCCCCTCACTTGCACTCTATGTCCCGCTGTAACACGTCCCAACACACTTGCCCCTCACTTGCACTCTATGTCCCGCTGTAACACGTCCCAACACACTTTCCCCTCACTTGCACTCTATGTCCCGCTGCATCAGGTCACAACACACTTGCCCCTCACTTAAACGCTATGTCCCGCTGTAACACGTCCCTAAACACTTGCCCCTCACTTGCATTCTATGTCCCGCTGTAACACGTCCCAACACACTTGCCCCTCACTTAAACGCTATGTCCCGCTGTAACACGTCCCTACACACTTGCCCCTCACTTGCACTCTATGTCCCGCTGCAACACGTCCCAACACACTTGCCCCTCACTTGCACTCTATGTCCCGCTGCATCAGGTCACAACACACTTGCCCCTCACTTGCACTCTAATTCCCGCTGTAACACGTGCCAACACACTTTCCCCTCACTTGCACTCTATGTCCCGCTGCATCAGGTCACAACACACTTGCCCCTCACTTAAACGCTATGTCCCGCTGTAACACGTCCCTAAACACTTGCCCCTCACTTGCACTCTATGTCCCGCTGTAACACGTCCCAACACACTTGCCCCTCACTTAAACGCTATGTCTAGCTGTAACACGTCCCTACACACTTGCCCCTCACTTGCACTCTATGACAAGCTGCAATACGTCCCAACACACTTGCCCCTCACTTGCACTCTATGTCCCGCTGCAACACGTCCCAATACACTTGCCCCACACTTGCACTCTATGTCCCGCTGTAACAAGTCCCAACACACTTGCCCCTCACTTGATCTCTATGTCCCGCTGTAACAAGTCCCACACACTTGCCCCTCGTTTGCACTTTATGTCCCGCTGCAACACGTCCCAACACACTTGCCCCTCACTTTCACACTATGTTCCGCTGCATAACGTCACAACACACTTGCCCCTCACTTGCACTCTATGTCCCGCTGTAACACGTCCCAACACACTTGCCCCTCACTTGCACTCTATGTCCCGCTGAAACACGTCCCAACACACTTGCCCCTCACTTGCACTCTATGTCCCGCTGCATCAGGTCACAACACACTTGCCCCTCACTTGCACTCTATGTCCCGCTGCAACACGTCCCAATACACTTGCCCCACTCTTGCACTCTATGTACCGCTGCAACACGTTCTAACACATTTGCCCCTCACTTGCACTCTATGTCCCGCTGCATCAGGTAACAACACATTTGCCCCTCACTTGCACTCTATGTCCCGCTGCAACACGTCCCAATACACTTGCCCCACACTTGCACTCTTTATCCCGCTGTAACACGTCCCAACACACTTGCCCCTCACTTGCACTCTATGTCCCGCTGCAACACGTCCCAATACACTTGCCCCACACTTGCACTCTATGTACCGCTGAAACACGTCCCAACACATTTGCCCCTCACTTGCACTCTATGTCCCGCTGCAACACGTCCCAATACACTAGCCCCACACTTTCACTCTATGTACCGCTGCAACACGTCCCAACACATTTGCCCCTCACTTGCACTCTATGTCCCGCTGTAACACGTCCCAACACACTTGCCCCTCACTTGCACTCTATGTCCCGCTGCATCAGGTCACAACACACTTGCCACTCACTTGCACTCTATGTCCCGCTGCAACACGTCCCAATACACTTGCCCCACTCTTGCACTCTATGTACCGCTGCAACACGTTCTAACACATTTGCCCCTCACTTGCACTCTATGTCCCGCTGCATCAGGTAACAACACATTTGCCCCTCACTTGCACTCTTTGTCCCGCTGCATCAGGTCACAACACACTTGCCCCTCACTTGCACTCTAATTCCCGCTGTAACACGTGCCAACACACTTTCCCCTCACTTGCACTCTATGTCCCGCTGCATCAGGTCACAACACACTTGCCCCTCACTTAAACGCTATGTCCCGCTGTAACACGTCCCTACACACTTGCCCCTCACTTGCACTCTATGTCCCGCTGTAACACGTCCCAACACACTTGCCCCTCACTTAAACGCTATGTCCCGCTGTAACACGTCCCTACACACTTGCCCCTCACTTGCACTCTATGACAAGCTGCAATACGTCCCAACACACTTGCCCCTCACTTGCACTCTATGTCCCGCTGCAACACGTCCCAATACACTTGCCCCACACTTGCACTCTATGTCCCGCTGTAACACGTCCCAACACACTTGCCCCTCACTTGCACTCTATGTCCCGCTGTAACACGTCCCACACACTTGCCCCTCACTTGCACTTTATGTCCCGCTGCAACACGTCCCAACACACTTGCCCCTCACTTGCACTCTATGTCCCGCTGCATCAGGTCACAACACACTTGCCCCTCACTTGCACTCAATGTCCCGCTGTAACACGTCCCAACACACTTGCCCCTCACTTGCACTCTATGTCCCGCTGCAACACGTCCCAACACATTTGCCCCTCACTTGCACTCTATGTCCCGCTGCTTTAGAACACAACTCACTTGCCCATCACTTAAACGCTATGTCCCGCTGTAACACGTCCCTAAACACTTGCCCCTCACTTGCACTCTATGTCCCGCTGTAACACGTCCCAACACACTTGCCCCTCACTTGCACTCTATGTCCCGCTGCACCACGTCCCAACACATTTGCCCCTCACTTGCACTCTATGTCCCGCTGCATCAGAACACAACTCACTTGCCCCTCACTTAAACGCTATGTCCCGCTGTAACACGTCCCTAAACACTTGCCCCTCACTTGCACTCTATGTCCCGCTGTAACACGTCCCTACACACTTACCCCTTACTTGCACTCTATGACAAGCTGCAATACGTCCCAACACACTTGCCCCTCATTTGCACTCTATGTACCGCTGAAACACGTCCCAACACATTTGCCCCTCACTTGCACCTTATGTCCCGCTGCAACAGGTCCCAACACATTTGCCCCTCACTTGCACTCTATGTCCAGCTGTAACACGTCCCAACACACTTGCCCCTCACTTTACCACTATGTTCCGCTGCATAACGTCACAACAAACTTGCCCCTCACTTGCACTCAATGTCCCGCTGGATCACGTCCCAACACACTTCCCTCTCACTTGCACTCTATGTCCCGCTGCAACACGTCCCAACACACTTGCCCCTCACTTGCACTCTATGTCCCGCTGCATCAGGTCACAACACACTTGCCACTCACTTGCACTCTATGTCCCGCTGCAACACGTCCCAATACACTTGCCCCACTCTTGCACTCTATGTACCGCTGCAACACGTTCTAACACATTTGCCCCTCACTTGCACTCTATGTCCCGCTGCATCAGGTAACAACACATTTGCCCCTCACTTGCACTCTATGTCCCGCTGCATCAGGTCACAACACACTTGCCCCTCACTTGCACTCTATGTCCCGCTGTAACACGTCCCAACACACTTGCCCCTCACTTGCACTCTATGTCCCGCTGCATCAGGTCACAACACACTTGCCCCTCACTTAAACGCTATGTCCCGCTGTAACACGTCCCTAAACACTTGCCCCTCACTTGCACTCTATGTCCCGCTGTAACACGTCCCAACACACTTGCCCCTCACTTAAACGCTATGTCCCGCTGTAACACGTCCCTACACACTTGCCCCTCACTTGCACTCTATGACAAGCTGCAATACGTCCCAACACACTTGCCCCTCACTTGCACTCTATGTCCCGCTGCAACACGTCCCAATACACTTGCCCCACACTTGCACTCTATGTCCCGCTGTAACACGTCCCAACACACTTGCCCCTCACTTGCACTCTATGTCCCGCTGTAACACGTCCCACACACTTGCCCCTCACTTGCACTTTATGTCCCGCTGCAACACGTCCCAACACACTTGCGTCTCACTTGCACTCTATGTCCTGCTGCATCAGGTCACAACACACTTGCCCCTCACTTGCACTCAATGTCCCGCTGCAACACGTCCCAACACACTTGCCCCTCACTTGCACTCTATGTCCCGCTGCATCAGGTCACAACACACTTGCCACTCACTTGCACTCTATGTCACGCTGCAACACGTCCCAATACACTTGCCCCACTCTTGCACTCTATGTACCGCTGCAACACGTTCTAACACATTTGCCCCTCACTTGCACTCTATGTCCCGCTGCATCAGGTAACAACACATTTGCCCCTCACTTGCACTCTATGTCCCGCTGTAACACGTCCCACACACTTGCCCCTCGTTTGCACTTTATGTCCCGCTGCAACACGTCCCAACACACTTGCCCCTCACTTGCACTCTATGTCCTGCTGCATCAGGTCACAACACACTTGCCCCTCACTTGCACTCAATGTCCCGCTGTAACACGTCCCAACACACTTGCCCCTCACTTGCACTCTATGTCCCGCTGCAACACGTCCCAACACATTTGCCCCTCACTTGCACTCTATGTCCCGCTGCATCAGAACACAACTCACTTGCCCCTCACTTAAACGCTATGTCCCGCTGTAACACGTCCCTAAACACTTGCCCCTCACTTGCACTCTATGTCCCGCTGTAACACGTCCCAACACACTTGCCCCTCACTTGCACTCTATGTCCCGCTGTAACACGTCCCAACACACTTTCCCCTCACTTGCACCCTATGTCCCGCTGCATCAGGTCACAACACACTTGCCCCTCACTTAAACGCTATGTCCCGCTGTAACACGTCCCTAAACACTTGCCCCTCACTTGCATTCTATGTCCCGCTGTAACACGTCCCAACACACTTGCCCCTCACTTAAACGCTATGTCCCGCTGTAACACGTCCCTACACACTTGCCCCTCACTTGCACTCTATGTCCCGCTGCAACACGTCCCAACACACTTGCCCCTCACTTGCACTCTATGTCCCGCTGCATCAGGTCACAACACACTTGCCCCTCACTTGCACTCTAATTCCCGCTGTAACACGTGCCAACACACTTTCCCCTCACTTGCACTCTATGTCCCGCTGCATCAGGTCACAACACACTTGCCCCTCACTTAAACGCTATGTCCCGCTGTAACACGTCCCTAAACACTTGCCCCTCACTTGCACTCTATGTCCCGCTGTAACACGTCCCAACACACTTGCCCCTCACTTAAACGCTATGTCTAGCTGTAACACGTCCCTACACACTTGCCCCTCACTTGCACTCTATGACAAGCTGCAATACGTCCCAACACACTTGCCCCTCACTTGCACTCTATGTCCCGCTGCAACACGTCCCAATACACTTGCCCCACACTTGCACTCTATGTCCCGCTGTAACAAGTCCCAACACACTTGCCCCTCACTTGATCTCTATGTCCCGCTGTAACAAGTCCCACACACTTGCCCCTCGTTTGCACTTTATGTCCCGCTGCAACACGTCCCAACACACTTGCCCCTCACTTTCACACTATGTTCCGCTGCATAACGTCACAACACACTTGCCCCTCACTTGCACTCTATGTCCCGCTGTAACACGTCCCAACACACTTGCCCCTCACTTGCACTCTATGTCCCGCTGAAACACGTCCCAACACACTTGCCCCTCACTTGCACTCTATGTCCCGCTGCATCAGGTCACAACACACTTGCCACTCACTTGCACTCTATGTCCCGCTGCAACACGTCCCAATACACTTGCCCCACTCTTGCACTCTATGTACCGCTGCAACACGTTCTAACACATTTGCCCCTCACTTGCACTCTATGTCCCGCTGCATCAGGTAACAACACATTTGCCCCTCACTTGCACTCTATGTCCCGCTGCAACACGTCCCAACACACTTGCCCCACACTTGCACTCTATGTCCCGCTGTAACACGTCCCAACACACTTGCCCCTCACTTGCACTCTATGTCCCGCTGCAACACGTCCCAATACACTTGCCCCACACTTGCACTCTATGTACCGCTGAAACACGTCCCAACACATTTGCCCCTCACTTGCACTCTATGTCCCGCTGCAACACGTCCCAATACACTAGCCCCACACTTTCACTCTATGTACCGCTGCAACACGTCCCAACACATTTGCCCCTCACTTGCACTCTATGTCCCGCTGTAACACGTCCCAACACACTTGCCCCTCACTTGCACTCTATGTCCCGCTGCATCAGGTCACAACACACTTGCCACTCACTTGCACTCTATGTCCCGCTGCAACACGTCCCAATACACTTGCCCCACTCTTGCACTCTATGTACCGCTGCAACACGTTCTAACACATTTGCCCCTCACTTGCACTCTATGTCCCGCTGCATCAGGTAACAACACATTTGCCCCTCACTTGCACTCTTTGTCCCGCTGCATCAGGTCACAACACACTTGCCCCTCACTTGCACTCTAATTCCCGCTGTAACACGTGCCAACACACTTTCCCCTCACTTGCACTCTATGTCCCGCTGCATCAGGTCACAACACACTTGCCCCTCACTTAAACGCTATGTCCCGCTGTAACACGTCCCTACACACTTGCCCCTCACTTGCACTCTATGTCCCGCTGTAACACGTCCCAACACACTTGCCCCTCACTTAAACGCTATGTCCCGCTGTAACACGTCCCTACACACTTGCCCCTCACTTGCACTCTATGACAAGCTGCAATACGTCCCAACACACTTGCCCCTCACTTGCACTCTATGTCCCGCTGCAACACGTCCCAATACACTTGCCCCACACTTGCACTCTATGTCCCGCTGTAACACGTCCCAACACACTTGCCCCTCACTTGCACTCTATGTCCCGCTGTAACACGTCCCACACACTTGCCCCTCACTTGCACTCTATGTCCCGCTGCAACACGTCCCAACACACTTGCCCCTCACTTGCACTCTATGTCCTGCTGCATCAGGTCACAACACACTTGCCCCTCACTTGCACTCTATGTCCCGCTGTAACACGTCCCAACACACTTGCCCCTCACTTGCACTCTATGTCCCGCTGCAACACGTCCCAACACATTTGCCCCTCACTTGCACTCTATGTCCCGCTGCTTTAGAACACAACTCACTTGCCCATCACTTAAACGCTATGTCCCGCTGTAACACGTCCCTAAACACTTGCCCCTCACTTGCACTCTATGTCCCGCTGTAACACGTCCCAACACACTTGCCCCTCACTTGCACTCTATGTCCCGCTGCACCACGTCCCAACACATTTGCCCCTCACTTGCACTCTATGTCCCGCTGCATCAGAACACAACTCACTTGCCCCTCACTTAAACGCTATGTCCCGCTGTAACACGTCCCTAAACACTTGCCCCTCACTTGCACTCTATGTCCCGCTGTAACACGTCCCTACACACTTACCCCTTACTTGCACTCTATGACAAGCTGCAATACGTCCCAACACACTTGCCCCTCATTTGCACTCTATGTACCGCTGAAACACGTCCCAACACATTTGCCCCTCACTTGCACCTTATGTCCCGCTGCAACAGGTCCCAACACATTTGCCCCTCACTTGCACTCTATGTCCAGCTGTAACACGTCCCAACACACTTGCCCCTCACTTTACCACTATGTTCCGCTGCATAACGTCACAACAAACTTGCCCCTCACTTGCACTCAATGTCCCGCTGGATCACGTCCCAACACACTTCCCTCTCACTTGCACTCTATGTCCCGCTGCAACACGTCCCAACACACTTGCCCCTCACTTGCACTCTATGTCCCGCTGCATCAGGTCACAACACACTTGCCACTCACTTGCACTCTATGTCCCGCTGCAACACGTCCCAATACACTTGCCCCACTCTTGCACTCTATGTACCGCTGCAACACGTTCTAACACATTTGCCCCTCACTTGCACTCTATGTCCCGCTGCATCAGGTAACAACACATTTGCCCCTCACTTGCACTCTATGTCCCGCTGCATCAGGTCACAACACACTTGCCCCTCACTTGCACTCTATGTCCCGCTGTAACACGTGCCAACACACTTTCCCCTCACTTGCACTCTATGTCCCGCTGCATCAGGTCACAACACACTTGCCCCTCACTTAAACGCTATGTCCCGCTGTAACACGTCCCTAAACACTTGCCCCTCACTTGCACTCTATGTCCCGCTGTAACACGTCCCAACACACTTGCCCCTCACTTAAACGCTATGTCCCGCTGTAACACGTCCCTACACACTTGCCCCTCACTTGCACTCTATGACAAGCTGCAATACGTCCCAACACACTTGCCCCTCACTTGCACTCTATGTCCCGCTGCAACACGTCCCAACACACTTGCCCCACACTTGCACTCTATGTCCCGCTGTAACACGTCCCAACACACTTGCCCCTCACTTGCACTCTATGTCCCGCTGTAACACGTCCCACACACTTGCCCCTCACTTGCACTTTATGTCCCGCTGCAACACGTCCCAACACACTTGCCCCTCACTTGCACTCTATGTCCTGCTGCATCAGGTCACAACACACTTGCCCCTCACTTGCACTCAATGTCCCGCTGCAACACGTCCCAACACACTTGCCCCTCACTTGCACTCTATGTCCCGCTGCATCAGGTCACAACACACTTGCCACTCACTTGCACTCTATGTCACGCTGCAACACGTCCCAATACACTTGCCCCACTCTTGCACTCTATGTACCGCTGCAACACGTTCTAACACATTTGCCCCTCACTTGCACTCTATGTCCCGCTGCATCAGGTAACAACACATTTGCCCCTCACTTGCACTCTATGTCCCGCTGCATCAGATCACAACACACTTGCCCCACACTTGCACTCTATGTACCGCTGAAACACGTCCCAACACATTTGCCCCTCACTTGCACCTTATGTTCCGCTGCAACAGGTCCCAACACACTTGCCCCTCACTTGCACTCTATGTCCCGCTGCAACACGTCCCAATACACTTGCCCCACACTTTCACTCTATGTACCGCTGCAACACGTCCCAACACATTTGCCCCTCACTTGCACTCTATGTCCCGCTGTAACACGTCCCAACACACTTGCCCCTCACTTTCACACTATGTTCCGCTGCATAACGTCACAACACACTTGCCCCTCACTTGCACTCAATGTCCCGCTGTAACACGTCCCAACACACTTCCCCCTCACTTGCACTCTATGTCCCGCTGCAACACGTCCCAACACACTTGCCCCTCACTTGCACTCTATGTCCCGCTGTAACACGTCCCAACACACTTGCCCCTCACTTGCACTCTATGTCCCGCTGTAACACGTCCCACACACTTGTACCTCACTTGCACTTTATGTCCCGCTGCAACACGTCCCAACACACTTGCGTCTCACTTGCACTCTATGTCCTGCTGCATCAGGTCACAACACACTTGCCCCTCACTTGCACTCAATGTCCCGCTGCAACACGTCCCAACACACTTGCCCCTCACTTGCACTCTATGTCCCGCTGCATCAGGTCACAACAACCTTGCCACTCACTTGCACTCTATGTCACGCTGCAACACGTCCCAATACACTTGCCCCACTCTTGCACTCTATGTACCGCTGCAACACGTTCTAACACATTTGCCCCTCACTTGCACTCTATGTCCCGCTGCATCAGGTAACAACACATTTGCCCCTCACTTGCACTCTATGTCCCGCTGAATCAGATCACAACACACTTGCCCCTCACTTGCACTCTATGTCCCGCTGTAACAAGTGCCAACACACTTTCCCCTCACTTGCACCCTATGTCCCGCTGCATCAGGTCACAACACACTTGCCCCTCACTTAAACGCTATGTCCCGCTGTAACACGTCCCAACACACTTGCCCCTCACTTGCATTCTATGTCCCGCTGTAACACGTCCCAACACACTTGCCCCTCACTTAAACGCTATGTCCCGCTGTAACACGTCTCTACACACTTGCCCCTCACTTGCACTCTATGTCCCGCTGCAACACGTCCCAACACACTTGCCCCTCACTTGCACTCTATGTCCCGCTGCATCAGGTCACAACACACTTGCCCCTCACTTGCACTCTAATTCCCGCTGTAACACGTGCCAACACACTTTCCCCTCACTTGCACTCTATGTCCCGCTGCATCAGGTCACAACACACTTGCCCCTCACTTAAACGCTATGTCCCGCTGTAACACGTCCCTAAACACTTGCCCCTCACTTGCACTTTATGTCCCGCTGCAACACGTCCCAACACACTTGCCCCTCACTTAAACGCTATGTCCCGCTGTAACACGTCCCTACACACTTGCCCCTCACTTGCACTCTATGACAAGCTGCAATACGTCCCAACACACTTGCCCCTCACTTGCACTCTATGTCCCGCTGCAACACGTCCCAACACACTTGCCCCTCACTTGCACTCTATGTCCCGCTGTAACACGTCCCAACACACTTGCCCCTCACTTGCACTCTATGTCCCGCTGTAACACGTCCCACACACTTGCCCCTCGTTTGCACTTTATGTCCCGCTGCAACACGTCCCAACACACTTGCCCCTCACTTGCACTCTATGTCCTGCTGCATCAGGTCACAACACACTTGCCCCTCACTTGCACTCTATGTCCCGCTGTAACACGTCCCTAAACACTTGCCCCTCACTTGCACTCTATGTCCCGCTGTAACACGTCCCAACACACTTGCCCCTCACTTGCACTCTATGTCCCGCTGCAACACGTCCCAACACACTTGCCCCTCACTTGCACTCTATGTCCCGCTGCATCAGAACACAACTCACTTGCCCCTCACTTAAACGCTATGTCCCGCTGTAACACGTCCCTAAACACTTGCCCCTCACTTGCACTCTATGTCCCGCTGTAACACGTCCCTACACACTTACCCCTTACTTGCACTCTATGACAAGCTGCAATACGTCCCAACACACTTGCCCCTCACTTGCACTCTATGTCCCGCTGCAACACGTCCCAATACACTTGCCCCTCACTTGCACTCTATGTACCGCTGAAACACGTCCCAACACATTTGCCCCTCACTTGCACCTTATGTCCCGCTGCAACTGGTCCCAACACACTTGCCCCTCACTTGCACTCTATGTCCCGCTGCAACACGTCCCAATACACTTGCCCCACACTTTCACTCTATGTACCGCTGCAACACGTCCCAACACATTTGCCCCTCACTTGCACTCTATGTCCAGCTGCAACACGTCCCAACACACTTGCCCCTCACTTTACCACTATGTTCCGCTGCATAACGTCACAACAAACTTGCCCCTCACTTGCACTCAATGTCCCGCTGTAACACGTCCCAACACACTTCCCCCTCACTTGCACTCTATGTCCCGCTGCAACACGTCCCAACACACTTGCCCCTCACTTGCACTCTATGTCCCGCTGTAACACGTCCCACACACTTGCCCCTCGTTTGCACTTTATGTCCCGCTGCAACACGTCCCAACACACTTGCCCCTCACTTGCACTCTATGTCCCGCTGCATCAGGTCACAACACACTTGCCCCTCACTTGCACTCAATGTCCCGCTGTAACACGTCCCAACACACTTGCCCCTCACTTGCACTCTATGTCCCGCTGCAACACGTCCCAACACATTTGCCCCTCACTTGCACTCTATGTCCCGCTGCATCAGAACACAACTCACTTGCCCCTCACTTAAACGCTATGTCCCGCTGTAACACGTCCCTAAACACTTGCCCCTCACTTGCACTCTATGTCCCGCTGTAACACGTCCCAACACATTTGCCCCTCACTTGCACTCTATGTCCCGCTGCATCAGAACACAACTCACTTGCCCCTCACTTAAACGCTATGTCCCGCTGTAACACGTCCCCTAAACACTTGCCCCTCACTTGCACTCTATGTCCCGCTGTAACACGTCCCTACACACTTACCCCTTACTTGCACTCTATGACAAGCTGCAATACGTCCCAACACATTTGCCCCTCACTTGCACTCTATGTCCCGCTGTAACACGTCCCAACACACTTGCCCCTCACTTGCACTCTATGTCCCGCTGCAACACGTCCAAACACACTTGCCCCTCACTTGCACTCTATGTCCCGCTGTAACACGTCCCAACACACTTGCCCCTCACTTGCACTCTATGTCCCGCTGTAACACGTCCCACACACTTGTACCTCACTTGCACTTTATGTCCCGCTGCAACACGTCCCAACACACTTGCGTCTCACTTGCACTCTATGTCCTGCTGCATCAGGTCACAACACACTTGCCCCTCACTTGCACTCAATGTCCCGCTGCAACACGTCCCAACACACTTGCCCCTCACTTGCACTCTATGTCCCGCTGCATCAGGTCACAACAACCTTGCCACTCACTTGCACTCTATGTCACGCTGCAACACGTCCCAATACACTTGCCCCACTCTTGCACTCTATGTACCGCTGCAACACGTTCTAACACATTTGCCCCTCACTTGCACTCTATGTCCCGCTGCATCAGGTAACAACACATTTGCCCCTCACTTGCACTCTATGTCCCGCTGAATCAGATCACAACACACTTGCCCCTCACTTGCACTCTATGTCCCGCTGTAACAAGTGCCAACACACTTTCCCCTCACTTGCACCCTATGTCCCGCTGCATCAGGTCACAACACACTTGCCCCTCACTTAAACGCTATGTCCCGCTGTAACACGTCCCTAAACACTTGCCCCTCACTTGCATTCTATGTCCCGCTGTAACACGTCCCAACACACTTGCCCCTCACTTAAACGCTATGTCCCGCTGTAACACGTCTCTACACACTTGCCCCTCACTTGCACTCTATGTCCCGCTGCAACACGTCCCAACACACTTGCCCCTAACTTGCACTCTATGTCCCGCTGCATCAGGTCACAACACACTTGCCCCTCACTTGCACTCTAATTCCCGCTGTAACACGTGCCAACACACTTTCCCCTCACTTGCACTCTATGTCCCGCTGCATCAGGTCACAACACACTTGCCCCTCACTTAAACGCTATGTCCCGCTGTAACACGTCCCTAAACACTTGCCCCTCACTTGCACTTTATGTCCCGCTGTAACACGTCCCAACACACTTGCCCCTCACTTAAACGCTATGTCCCGCTGTAACACGTCCCTACACACTTGCCCCTCACTTGCATTCTATGTCCCGCTGTAACACGTCCCAACACACTTGCCCCTCACTTAAACGCTATGTCCCGCTGTAACACGTCCCTACACACTTGCCCCTCACTTGCACTCTATGTCCCGCTGCAACACGTCCCAACACACTTGCCCCTAACTTGCACTCTATGTCCCGCTGCATCAGGTCACAACACACTTGCCCCTCACTTGCACTCTAATTCCCGCTGTAACACGTGCCAACACACTTTCCCCTCACTTGCACTCTATGTCCCGCTGCATCAGGTCACAACACACTTGCCCCTCACTTAAACGCTATGTCCCGCTGTAACACGTCCCTAAACACTTGCCCCTCACTTGCACTTTATGTCCCGCTGTAACACGTCCCAACACACTTGCCCCTCACTTAAACGCTATGTCCCGCTGTAACACGTCCCTACACACTTGCCCCTCACTTGCACTCTATGACAAGCTGCAATACGTCCCAACACACTTGCCCCTCACTTGCACTCTATGTCCCGCTGCAACACGTCCCAATACACTTGCCCCACACTTGCACTCTATGTCCCGCTGTAACACGTCCCAACACACTTGCCCCTCACTTGCACTCTATGTCCCGCTGTAACACGTCCCACACACTTGCCCCTCGTTTGCACTTTATGTCCCGCTGCAACACGTCCCAACACACTTGCCCCTCACTTGCACTCTATGTCCTGCTGCATCAGGTCACAACACACTTGCCCCTCACTTGCACTCTATGTCCCGCTGTAACACGTCCCTAAACACTTGCCCCTCACTTGCACTCTATGTCCCGCTGTAACACGTCCCAACACACTTGCCCCTCACTTGCACTCTATGTCCCGCTGCAACACGTCCCAACACACTTGCCCCTCACTTGCACTCTATGTCCCGCTGCATCAGAACACAACTCACTTGCCCCTCACTTAAACGCTATGTCCCGCTGTAACACGTCCCTAAACACTTGCCCCTCACTTGCACTCTATGTCCCGCTGTAACACGTCCCTACACACTTACCCCTTACTTGCACTCTATGACAAGCTGCAATACGTCCCAACACACTTGCCCCTCATTTGCACTCTATGTCCCGCTGCAACACGTCCCAATACACTTGCCCCACACTTGCACTCTATGTACCGCTGAAACACGTCCCAACACATTTGCCCCTCACTTGCACCTTATGTCCCGCTGCAACTGGTCCCAACACACTTGCCCCTCACTTGCACTCTATGTCCCGCTGCAACACGTCCCAATACACTTGCCCCACACTTTCACTCTATGTACCGCTGCAACACGTCCCAACACACTTGCCCCTCACTTGCACTCTATGTCCAGCTGTAACACGTCCCAACACACTTGCCCCTCACTTTACCACTATGTTCCGCTGCATAACGTCACAACAAACTTGCCCCTCACTTGCACTCAATGTCCCGCTGTAACACGTCCCAACACACTTCCCCCTCACTTGCACTCTATGTCCCGCTGCAACACGTCCCAACACACTTGCCCCTCACTTGCACTCTATGTCCCGCTGTAACACGTCCCACACACTTGCCCCTCGTTTGCACTTTATGTCCCGCTGCAACACGTCCCAACACACTTGCCCCTCACTTGCACTCTATGTCCTGCTGCATCAGGTCACAACACACTTGCCCCTCACTTGCACTCAATGTCCCGCTGTAACACGTCCCAACACACTTGCCCCTCACTTGCACTCTATGTCCCGCTGCAACACGTCCCAACACATTTGCCCCTCACTTGCACTCTATGTCCCGCTGCATCAGAACACAACTCACTTGCCCCTCACTTAAACGCTATGTCCCGCTGTAACACGTCCCTAAACACTTGCCCCTCACTTGCACTCTATGTCCCGCTGTAACACGTCCCAACACATTTGCCCCTCACTTGCACTCTATGTCCCGCTGCATCAGAACACAACTCACTTGCCCCTCACTTAAACGCTATGTCCCGCTGTAACACGTCCCCTAAACACTTGCCCCTCACTTGCACTCTATGTCCCGCTGTAACACGTCCCTACACACTTACCCCTTACTTGCACTCTATGACAAGCTGCAATACGTCCCAACACATTTGCCCCTCACTTGCACTCTATGTCCCGCTGTAACACGTCCCAACACACTTGCCCCTCACTTGCACTCTATGTCCCGCTGCAACACGTCCAAACACACTTGCCCCTCACTTGCACTCTATGTCCCGCTGTAACACGTCCCAACACACTTGCCCCTCACTTGCACTCTATGTCCCGCTGTAACACGTCCCACACACTTGTACCTCACTTGCACTTTATGTCCCGCTGCAACACGTCCCAACACACTTGCGTCTCACTTGCACTCTATGTCCTGCTGCATCAGGTCACAACACACTTGCCCCTCACTTGCACTCAATGTCCCGCTGCAACACGTCCCAACACACTTGCCCCTCACTTGCACTCTATGTCCCGCTGCATCAGGTCACAACAACCTTGCCACTCACTTGCACTCTATGTCACGCTGCAACACGTCCCAATACACTTGCCCCACTCTTGCACTCTATGTACCGCTGCAACACGTTCTAACACATTTGCCCCTCACTTGCACTCTATGTCCCGCTGCATCAGGTAACAACACATTTGCCCCTCACTTGCACTCTATGTCCCGCTGAATCAGATCACAACACACTTGCCCCTCACTTGCACTCTATGTCCCGCTGTAACAAGTGCCAACACACTTTCCCCTCACTTGCACCCTATGTCCCGCTGCATCAGGTCACAACACACTTGCCCCTCACTTAAACGCTATGTCCCGCTGTAACACGTCCCTACACACTTGCCCCTCACTTGCACTCTATGTCCCGCTGTAACACGTCCCAACACACTTGCCCCTCACTTAAACGCTATGTCCCGCTGTAACACGTCTCTACACACTTGCCCCTCACTTGCACTCTATGTCCCGCTGCAACACGTCCCAACACACTTGCCCCTCACTTGCACTCTATGTCCCGCTGCATCAGGTCACAACACACTTGCCCCTCACTTGCACTCTAATTCCCGCTGTAACACGTGCCAACACACTTTCCCCTCACTTGCACTCTATGTCCCGCTGCATCAGGTCACAACACACTTGCCCCTCACTTAAACGCTATGTCCCGCTGTAACACGTCCCTAAACACTTGCCCCTCACTTGCACTTTATGTCCCGCTGCAACACGTCCCAACACACTTGCCCCTCACTTAAACGCTATGTCCCGCTGTAACACGTCCCTACACACTTGCCCCTCACTTGCACTCTATGACAAGCTGCAATACGTCCCAACACACTTGCCCCTCACTTGCACTCTATGTCCCGCTGCAACACGTCCCAATACACTTGCCCCACACTTGCACTCTATGTCCCGCTGTAACACGTCCCAACACACTTGCCCCTCACTTGCACTCTATGTCCCGCTGTAACACGTCCCACACACTTGCCCCTCGTTTGCACTTTATGTCCCGCTGCAACACGTCCCAACACACTTGCCCCTCACTTGCACTCTATGTCCCGCTGCATCAGGTCACAACACACTTGCCCCTCACTTGCACTCTATGTCCCGCTGTAACACGTCCCTAAACACTTGCCCCTCACTTGCACTCTATGTCCCGCTGTAACACGTCCCAACACACTTGCCCCTCACTTGCACTCTATGTCCCGCTGCAACACGTCCCAACACATTTGCCCCTCACTTGCACTCTATGTCCCGCTGCATCAGAACACAACTCACTTGCCCCTCACTTAAACGCTATGTCCCGCTGTAACACGTCCCTAAACACTTGCCCCTCACTTGCACTCTATGTCCCGCTGTAACACGTCCCTACACACTTACCCCTTACTTGCACTCTATGACAAGCTGCAATACGTCCCAACACACTTGCCCCTCATTTGCACTCTATGTCCCGCTGCAACACGTCCCAATACACTTGCCCCACACTTGCACTCTATGTACCGCTGAAACACGTCCCAACACATTTGCCCCTCACTTGCACCTTATGTCCCGCTGCAACTGGTCCCAACACACTTGCCCCTCACTTGCACTCTATGTCCCGCTGCAACACGTCCCAATACACTTGCCCCACACTTTCACTCTATGTACCGCTGCAACACGTCCCAACACATTTGCCCCTCACTTGCACTCTATGTCCAGCTGTAACACGTCCCAACACACTTGCCCCTCACTTTACCACTATGTTCCGCTGCATAACGTCACAACAAACTTGCCCCTCACTTGCACTCAATGTCCCGCTGTAACACGTCCCAACACACTTCCCCCTCACTTGCACTCTATGTCCCGCTGCAACACGTCCCAACACACTTGCCCCTCACTTGCACTCTATGTCCCGCTGTAACACGTCCCACACACTTGCCCCTCGTTTGCACTTTATGTCCCGCTGCAACACGTCCCAACACACTTGCCCCTCACTTGCACTCTATGTCCTGCTGCATCAGGTCACAACACACTTGCCCCTCACTTGCACTCTATGTCCCGCTGTAACACGTCCCAACACACTTGCCCCTCACTTGCACTCTATGTCCCGCTGCAACACGTCCCAACACACTTGCCCCTCACTTGCACTCTATGTCCCGCTGCATCAGAACACAACTCACTTGCCCCTCACTTAAACGCTATGTCCCGCTGTAACACGTCCCTAAACACTTGCCCCTCACTTGCACTCTATGTCCCGCTGTAACACGTCCCAACACATTTGCCCCTCACTTGCACTCTATGTCCCGCTGCATCAGAACACAACTCACTTGCCCCTCACTTAAACGCTATGTCCCGCTGTAACACGTCCCCTAAACACTTGCCCCTCACTTGCACTCTATGTCCCGCTGTAACACGTCCCTACACACTTACCCCTTACTTGCACTCTATGACAAGCTGCAATACGTCCCAACACACTTGCCCCTCATTTGCACTCTATGTCCCGCTGCAACACGTCCCAATACACTTGCCCCACACTTGCACTCTATGTACCGCTGAAACACGTCCCAACACATTTGCCCCTCACTTGCACCTTATGTCCCGCTGCAACAGGTCCCAACACACTTGCCCCTCACTTGCACTCTATGTCCCGCTGCAACACGTCCCAATACACTTGCCCCACACTTTCACTCTATGTACCGCTGCAACACGTCCCAACACATTTGCCCCTCACTTGCACTCTATGTCCAGCTGTAACACGTCCCAACACACTTGCCCCTCACTTTACCACTATGTTCCGCTGCATAACGTCACAACAAACTTGCCCCTCACTTGCACTCAATGCCCCGCTGTAACACGTCCCAACACACTTCCCCCTCACTTGCACTCTATGTCCCGCTGCAACACGTCCCAACACACTTGCCCCTCACTTGCACTCTATGTCCCGCTGCATCAGGTCACAACACACTTGCCACTCACTTGCACTCTATGTCCCGCTGCAACACGTCCCAATACACTTGCCCCACTCTTGCACTCTATGTACCGCTGCAACACGTTCTAACACATTTGCCCCTCACTTGCACTCTATGTCCCGCTGCATCAGGTAACAACACATTTGCCCCTCACTTGCACTCTATGTCCCGCTGCATCAGGTCACAACACACGTGCCCCTCACTTGCACTCTATGTCCCGCTGTAACACGTGCCAACACACTTTCCCCTCACTTGCACTCTATGTCCCGCTGCATCAGGTCACAACACACTTGCCCCTCACTTAAACGCTATGTCCCGCTGTAACACGTCCCTAAACACTTGCCCCTCACTTGCACTCTATGTCCCGCTGTAACACGTCCCAACACACTTGCCCCTCACTTAAACGCTATGTCCCGCTGTAACACGTCCCTTCACACTTGCCCCTCACTTGCACTCTATGACAAGCTGCAATACGTCCCAACACACTTGCCCCTCACTTGCACTCTATGTCCCGCTGCAACACGTCCCAATACACTTGCCCCACACTTGCACTCTATGTCCCGCTGTAACACGTCCCAACACACTTGCCCCTCACTTGCACTCTATGTCCCGCTGTAACACGTCCCACACACTTGCCCCTCACTTGCACTTTATGTCCCGCTGCAACACGTCCCAACACACTTGCGTCTCACTTGCACTCTATGTCCTGCTGCATCAGGTCACAACACACTTGCCCCTCACTTGCACTCAATGTCCCGCTGCAACACGTCCCAACACACTTGCCCCTCACTTGCACTCTATGTCCCGCTGCATCAGGTCACAACACACTTGCCACTCACTTGCACTCTATGTCACGCTGCAACACGTCCCAATACACTTGCCCCACTCTTGCACTCTATGTACCGCTGCAACACGTTCTAACACATTTGCCCCTCACTTGCACTCTATGTCCCGCTGCATCAGGTAACAACACATTTGCCCCTCACTTGCACTCTATGTCCCGCTGCATCAGATCACAACACACTTGCCCCACACTTGCACTCTATGTACCGCTGAAACACGTCCCAACACATTTGCCCCTCACTTGCACCTTATGTTCCGCTGCAACAGGTCCCAACACACTTGCCCCTCACTTGCACTCTATGTCCCGCTGCAACACGTCCCAATACACTTGCCCCACACTTTCACTCTATGTACCGCTGCAACACGTCCCAACACATTTGCCCCTCACTTGCACTCTATGTCCCGCTGTAACACGTCCCAACACACTTGCCCCTCACTTTCACACTATGTTCCGCTGCATAACGTCACAACACACTTGCCCCTCACTTGCACTCAATGTCCCGCTGTAACACGTCCCAACACACTTCCCCCTCACTTGCACTCTATGTCCCGCTGCAACACGTCCCAACACACTTGCCCCTCACTTGCACTCTATGTCCCGCTGTAACACGTCCCAACACACTTGCCCCTCACTTGCACTCTATGTCCCGCTGTAACACGTCCCACACACTTGCCACCTCACTTGCACTTTATGTCCCGCTGCAACACGTCCCAACACACTTGCGTCTCACTTGCACTCTATGTCCCGCTGCATCAGGTCACAACACACTTGCCACTCACTTGCACTCTATGTCACGCTGCAACACGTCCCAATACACTTGCCCCACTCTTGCACTCTATGTACCGCTGCAACACGTTCTAACACATTTGCCCCTCACTTGCACTCTATGTCCCGCTGCATCAGGTAACAACACATTTGCCCCTCACTTGCACTCTATGTCCCGCTGCATCAGATCACAACACACTTGCCCCTCACTTGCACTCTATGTCCCGCTGTAACAAGTGCCAACACACTTTCCCCTCACTTGCACCCTATGTCCCGCTGCATCAGGTCACAAAACACTTGCCCCTCACTTAAACGCTTTGTCCCGCTGTAACACGTCCCTAAACACTTGCCCCTCACTTGCATTCTATGTCCCGCTGTAACACGTCCCTACACACTTGCCCCTCACTTGCACTCTATGTCCCGCTGCAACACGTCCCAACACACTTTCCCCTAACTTGCACTCTATGTCCCGCTGCATCAGGTCAAAACACACTTGCTTCTCAATTGCACTCTATGTCCCGCTGCAACACGTCCCAACACAATTGCCTCTCACTTGCACTTTTTTTCCCGCTGCAACACGTCCTAACACACTTGCCCCTCACTTGCACTCTATGTCCCGCTGCATCAGGTCACAACTCCCTTGCCCCTCACTTGCACTCTATGTCCCGCTGCATCAGGTCCCAACACACTTGCCCCTCCCTTGCACTCTATGTCCCGCTGAAACACATCCCAACACACTTGCCCCTCACTTGCACTCTATGTCCCGCTGCAACACGTCCCAACACACATGCCCCTCACTTGCACTCTATATGTTGCTGCAACACGTCCCAAGACACCTGCCCCTCACTTGCACTCTATGTCCCGCTTCAACAGGTCCCAACACACTTGCCCCTCACTTGCACTCTATGTCCCGCTGCAACACGTCCCAACACACTTGCTCCTCACTTGCCCCTCACTTGCACTCTATGTCCCGCTGTAACACGTCCCAACACACTTGCCCCTCACTTAAACGCTATGTCCCGCTGTAACACGTTCCTACACATTTGCCTCTCACTTGCACTCTATGTCCCACAACAAAATGTCTTAACACACTTGCCCCTCACTTGCCCCTTACTTACACTCAATGTCCCGCTACAACACGTCACAACACACTTGCCCCTCACTTGCACTCTATGTCCCGCTGCAACACGTCCCAATACACTTGCCCCACACTTGCACTCTTTGTACCGCTGAAACACGTCCCAACACATTTGCCCCTCACTTGCACCTTATGTCCCGCTGCAACAGGTCCCAACACACTTTCCCCTCATTTGCACTCTATGTCCCGCTGCAACACGTCCCAATACACTTGCCCCACACTTTCACTCTATGTACCGCTGCAACACGTCCCAACACATTTGCCCCTCTTTTGCACTCTATGTCCCGCTGTAACACGTCCCAACACACTTGCCCCTCACTTTCACACAATGTTCCGCTGCAAAACGTCCCTACACACTAGCCCCTCCCTTGCACTCTATGTCCCGCTGCAACACGGCTTAACACACTTGCCCCTCTCTTGCACTCTATGTCCCGCTGTAACACGTCCCAACACACTTGCCCTTCACTAGCACTCTATGTCCCGCTGCAACACGGCTTAACACACTAGCCCCTCTCTTGCACTCTATATGCCGCTGCAACACGGCTTAACACACTTGCCCCTCTCTTGCACTCGATGTCCCGTTGCAACACGTCTCAACATACTTGTCCCTCACTTGCACTCTATGTCCCGCTGCAACACGTCCCAACACACTTGCCCCTCACTTGCACTCTATGTCCCGCTTTATCAGGTCACAACACACTTGCCCCTCATTTGCACTATATGTCCCGCTGTAACACGTCCCAACACACTTGCCCCTCACTTGCACTCTATGTCCCGCTGTAACACGTCCCAACACACTTGCCCCTCACTTGCACTCTATGTCCCGCTGTAACACGTCCCAAACACTTGCCCCTCACTTGCACTTTATGTCCCGCTGCAACACGTCCCAACACACTTGCCCCTCACTTGCACTCTATGTCCCACTGCAACACGGCTTAACACAATTGCCGCTCTCTTGCACTCTATGTCCCGCTGTAACACGTCCCAACACACTTGCCCCTCACATGCACTCTATGTCCCGCTGCAACACGGCTTAACACACTTGCCCCTCTCTTGCACTCTATGTCCCGCTGCAACACGGCTTAACACACTTGCCCCTCACTTGCACTCTATGTCCCGCTGCTAAACGTCCCAACACACTTGCCCCTCCCTTGCACTCTATGTCCCGCTGCAACACTGCTTAACACACTTGCCCCTCTCTTGCACTCGATGTCCCGTTGCAACACGTCCCAACATACTTGTCCCTCACTTGCACTCTATGTCTCGCTGCAAAACGTCTTATTACACTTGCCCCTCACTTGCACTCTATGTCCCGCTGTAGCAGGTCACAACACACTTGCCCCTCATTTGCACTCTATGTCCCGCTGTAACACGTCCCAACACACTTGCCCCTCACTTGCACTTTATATCCCGCTGTAACACGTCAAAACACACTTGCCCCTCACTTGCACTCTATGTCCCGCTGCAACACGTCCCAACACACTTGCCCCTCACTTGCACTCTATGTCCTGCTGCATCAGGTCACAACACACTTGCCCCTCACTTGCACTCAATGTTCCGCTGTAACACGTCCCAACACACTTGCCCCTCACTTGCACTCTATGTCCCGCTGCAACACGTCCCAACACACTTGCCCCTCACTTGCACTCTATGTCCCGCTGCATCAGGTCACAACACACTTGCCACTCACTTGCACTCTATGTCCCGCTGTAACACGTCCCAACACACTTGCCCCTCACTTAAACGCTATGTCCCGCTGTAACACGTCCCTATATACTTGATCCTCACTTGCACTCTATGACAAGCTGCAATACGTCCCAACACACTTGCCCCTCACTTGCACTCTATGTCCCGCTGCATCAGGTCACAACACACTTGCCACTCACTTGCACTCTATGTCCCGCTGTAACACGTCCCAACACACTTGCCCCTCACTTAAACGCTATGTCCCGCTGCAACACGTCCCAATACACTTGCCCCACTCTTGCACTCTATGTACCGCTGCAACACGTTCTAACACATTTGCCCCTTTCTTGCACTCTATGTCCCGCTGCTTCAGGTAACAACACATTTGCCCCTCACTTGCACTCTATGTCCCGCTGCATCAGGTCACAACACACTTGCCCCTCACTTGCACTCTATGTCCCGCTGTAACACGTGCCAACACACTTTCCCCTCACTTGCACTCTATGTCCCGCTGCATCAGGTCACAACACACTTGCCCCTCACTTAAAAGCTATGTCCCGCTGTAACACGTCCCTAAACACTTGCCCCTCACTTGCACTCTATGTCCCGCTGTAACACGTCCCAACACACTTGCCCCTCACTTAAACGCTATGTCCCGCTGTAACACGTCCCTATATACTTGCCCCTCACTTGCACTCTATGACAAGCTGCAATACGTCCCAACACACTTGCCCCTCACTTGCACTCTATGTCCCGCTGCAACACGTCCCAATACACTTGCCCCACACTTGCACTCTTTATCCCGCTGTAACACGTCCCAACACACTTGCCCCTCACTTGCACTCTATGTCCCGCTGCAACACGTCCCAATACACTTGCCCCACACTTGCACTCTATGTACCGCTGAAACACGTCCCAACACATTTGCCCCTCACTTGCACTCTATGTCCCGCTGCAACACGTCCCAATACACTAGCCCCACACTTTCACTCTATGTACCGCTGCAACACGTCCCAACACATTTGCCCCTCACTTGCACTCTATGTCCCGCTTTAACACGTCCCAACACACTTGCCCCTCACTTTCACACTATGTTCCGCTGCAAAACGTCCCAACACACTTGCCCCTCCCTTGCACTCAATGTCCCGCTGCAACACGGCTTAACACACTTGCCCCTCTCTTGCACTTTATGTCCCGCTGTAACACGTCCCAACACACTTGCCCCTCACTTGCACTCTATGTCCCGCTGCAACACGTCCCAATACACTTGCCCCACACTTGCACTCTATGTCCCGCTGTAACACGTCCCAACACACTTGCCCCTCACTTGCACTCTATGTCCCGCTGTAACACGTCCCACACACTTGCCCCTCACTTGCACTTTATGTCCCGCTGCAACACGTCCCAACACACTTGCGTCTCACTTGCACTCTATGTTCTGCTGCATCAGGTCACAACACACTTGCCCCTCACTTGCACTCAATGTCCCGCTGCAACACGTCCCAACACACTTGCCCCTCACTTGCACTCTATGTCCCGCTGCATCAGGTCACAACACACTTGCCACTCACTTGCACTCTATGTCACGCTGCAACACGTCCCAATACACTTGCCCCACTCTTGCACTCTATGTACCGCTGCAACACGTTCTAACACATTTGCCCCTCACTTGCACTCTATGTCCCGCTGCATCAGGTAACAACACATTTGCCCCTCACTTGCACTCTATGTCCCGCTGCATCAGATCACAACACACTTGCCCCACACTTGCACTCTATGTACCGCAGAAACACGTCCCAACACATTTGCCCCTCACTTGCACCTTATGTCCCGCTGCAACAGGTCCCAACACACTTGCCCCTCACTTGCACACTATGTCCCGCTGCAACACGTCCCAATACACTTGCCCCACACTTTCACTCTATGTACCGCTGCAACACGTCCCAACACATTTGCCCCTCACTTGCACTCTATGTCCCGCTGTAACACGTCCCAACACACTTGCCCCTCACTTTCACACTATGTTCCGCTGCATAACGTCACAACACACTTGCCCCTCACTTGCACTCAATGTCCCGCTGTAACACGTCCCAACACACTTCCCCCTCACTTGCACTCTATGTCCCGCTGCAACACGTCCCAACACACTTGCCCCTCACTTGCACTCTATGTCCCGCTGCATCAGGTCACAACACACTTGCCACTCACTTGCACTCTATGTCCCGCTGCAACACGTCCCAATACACTTGCCCCACTCTTGCACTCTATGTACCGCTGCAACACGTTCTAACACATTTGCCCCTCACTTGCACTCTATGTCCCGCTGCATCAGGTAACAACACATTTGCCCCTCACTTGCACTCTATGTCCCGCTGCAACACGTCCCAACACACTTGCCCCACACTTGCACTCTTTATCCCGCTGTAACACGTCCCAACACACTTGCCCCTCACTTGCACTCTATGTCCCGCTGCAACACGTCCCAATACACTTGCCCCACACTTGCACTCTATGTACCGCTGAAACACGTCCCAACACATTTGCCCCTCACTTGCACTCTATGTCCCGCTGTAACACGTCCCACACACTTGCCCCTCACTTGCACTTTATGTCCCGCTGCAACACGTCCCAACACACTTGCGTCTCACTTGCACTCTATGTCCTGCTGCATCAGGTCACAACACACTTGCCCCTCACTTGCACTCAATGTCCCGCTGCAACACGTACCAACACACTTGCCCCTCACTTGCACTCTATGTCCCGCTGCATCAGGTCACAACACACTTGCCACTCACTTGCACTCTATGTCACGCTGCAACACGTCCCAATACACTTGCCCCACTCTTGCACTCTATGTACCGCTGCAACACGTTCTAACACATTTGCCCCTCACTTGCACTCTATGTCCCGCTGCATCAGGTAACAACACATTTGCCCCTCACTTGCACTCTATGTCCCGCTGCATCAGATCACAACACACTTGCCCCACACTTGCACTCTATGTACCGCAGAAACACGTCCCAACACATTTGCCCCTCACTTGCACCTTATGTCCCGCTGCAACAGGTCCCAACACACTTGCCCCTCACTTGCACACTATGTCCCGCTGCAACACGTCCCAATACACTTGCCCCACACTTTCACTCTATGTACCGCTGCAACACGTCCCAACACATTTGCCCCTCACTTGCACTCTATGTCCCGCTGTAACACGTCCTAACACACTTGCCCCTCACTTTCACACTATGTTCCGCTGCATAACGTCACAACACACTTGCCCCTCACTTGCACTCAATGTCCCGCTGTAACACGTCCCAACACACTTCCCCCTCACTTGCACTCTATGTCCCGCTGCAACACGTCCCAACACACTTGCCCCTCACTTGCACTCTATGTCCCGCTGCATCAGGTCACAACACACTTGCCACTCACTTGCACTCTATGTCCCGCTGCAACACGTCCCAATACACTTGCCCCACTCTTGCACTCTATGTACCGCTGCAACACGTTCTAACACATTTGCCCCTCACTTGCACTCTATGTCCCGCTGCATCAGGTAACAACACATTTGCCCCTCACTTGCACTCTATGTCCCGCTGCAACACGTCCCAATACACTTGCCCCACACTTGCACTCTTTATCCCGCTGTAACACGTCCCAACACACTTGCCCCTCACTTGCACTCTATGTCCCGCTGCAACACGTCCCAATACACTTGCCCCACACTTGCACTCTATGTACCGCTGAAACACGTCCCAACACATTTGCCCCTCACTTGCACTCTATGTCCCGCTGCAACACGTCCCAATACACTAGCCCCACACTTTCACTCTATGTACCGCTGCAACACGTCCCAACACATTTGCCCCTCACTTGCACTCTATGTCCCGCTTTAACACGTCCCAACACACTTGCCCCTCACTTTCACACTATGTTCCGCTGCAAAACGTCCCAACACACTTGCCCCTCTCTTGCACTTTATGTCCCGCTGTAACACGTCCCAACACACTTGCCCCTCATTTGCACTCTATGTCCCGCTGTAACACGTCCCAACACACTTGCCCCTCACTTGCACTTTATATCCCGCTGTAACACGTCAAAACACACTTGCCCCTCACTTGCACTCTATGTCCCGCTGCAACACGTCCCAACACACTTGCCCCTCACTTGCACTCTATGTCCTGCTGCATCAGGTCACAACACACTTGCCCCTCACTTGCACTCAATGTTCCGCTGTAACACGTCCCAACACACTTGCCCCTCACTTGCACTCTATGTCCCGCTGCAACACGTCCCAACACACTTGCCCCTCACTTGCACTCTATGTCCCGCTGCATCAGGTCACAACACACTTGCCACTCACTTGCACTCTATGTCCCGCTGTAACACGTCCCAACACACTTGCCCCTCACTTAAACGCTATGTCCCGCTGTAACACGTCCCTATATACTTGTTCCTCTCTTGCACTCTATGACAAGCTGCAATACGTCCCAACACACTTGCCCCTCACTTGCACTCTATGTCCCGCTGCATCAGGTCACAACACACTTGCCACTCACTTGCACTCTATGTCCCGCTGTAACACGTCCCAACACACTTGCCCCTCACTTAAACGCTATGTCCCGCTGCAACACGTCCCAATACACTTGCCCCACTCTTGCACTCTATGTACCGCTGCAACACGTTCTAACACATTTGCCCCTTACTTGCACTCTATGTCCCGCTGCTTCAGGTAACAACACATTTGCCCCTCACTTGCACTCTATGTCCCGCTGCATCAGGTCACAACACACTTGCCCCTCACTTGCACTCTATGTCCCGCTGTAACACGTGCCAACACACTTTCCCCTCACTTGCACTCTATGTCCCGCTGCATCAGGTCACAACACACTTGCCCCTCACTTAAAAGCTATGTCCCGCTGTAACACGTCCCTAAACACTTGCCCCTCACTTGCACTCTATGTCCCGCTGTAACACGTCCCAACACACTTGCCCCTCACTTAAACGCTATGTCCCGCTGTAACACGTCCCTATATACTTGCCCCTCACTTGCACTCTATGACAAGCTGCAATACGTCACAACACACTTGCCCCTCACTTGCACTCTATGTCCCGCTGCAACACGTCCCAATACACTTGCCCCACACTTGCACTCTTTATCCCGCTGTAACACGTCCCAACACACTTGCCCCTCACTTGCACTCTATGTCCCGCTGCAACACGTCCCAATACACTTGCCCCACACTTGCACTCTATGTACCGCTGAAACACGTCCCAACACATTTGCCCCTCACTTGCACTCTATGTCCCGCTGCAACACGTCCCAATACACTAGCCCCACACTTTCACTCCATGTACCGCTGCAACACGTCCCAACACATTTGCCCCTCACTTGCACTCTATGTCCCGCTTTAACACGTCCCAACACACTTGCCCCTCACTTTCACACTATGTTCCGCTGCAAAACGTCCCAACACACTTGCCCCTCCCTTGCACTCAATGTCCCGCTGCAACACGGCTTAACACACTTGCCCCTCTCTTGCACTTTATGTCCCGCTGTAACACGTCCCAACACACTTGCCCCTCACTTGCACTCTATGTCCCGCTGCAACACGTCCCAATACACTTGCCCCACACTTGCACTCTATGTCCCGCTGTAACACGTCCCAACACACTTGCCCCTCACTTGCACTCTATGTCCCGCTGTAACACGTCCCACACACTTGCCCCTCACTTGCACTTTATGTCCCGCTGCAACACGTCCCAACACACTTGCGTCTCACTTGCACTCTATGTCCTGCTGCATCAGGTCACAACACACTTGCCCCTCACTTGCACTCAATGTCCCGCTGCAACACGTCCCAACACACTTGCCCCTCACTTGCACTCTATGTCCCGCTGCATCAGGTCACAACACACTTGCCACTCACTTGCACTCTATGTCCCGCTGCAACACGTCCCAATACACTTGCCCCACTCTTGCACTCTATGTACCGCTGCAACACGTTCTAACACATTTGCCCCTCACTTGCACTCTATGTCCCGCTGCATCAGGTAACAACACATTTGCCCCTCACTTGCACTCTATGTCCCGCTGCATCAGATCACAACACACTTGCCCCACACTTGCACTCTATGTACCGCAGAAACACGTCCCAACACATTTGCCCCTCACTTGCACCTTATGTCCCGCTGCAACAGGTCCCAACACACTTGCCCCTCACTTGCACACTATGTCCCGCTGCAACACGTCCCAATACACTTGCCCCACACTTTCACTCTATGTACCGCTGCAACACGTCCCAACACATTTGCCCCTCACTTGCACTCTATGTCCCGCTGTAACACGTCCCAACACACTTGCCCCTCACTTTCACACTATGTTCCGCTGCATAACGTCACAACACACTTGCCCCTCACTTGCACTCAATGTCCCGCTGTAACACGTCCCAACACACTTCCCCCTCACTTGCACTCTATGTCCCGCTGCAACACGTCCCAACACACTTGCCCCTCACTTGCACTCTATGTCCCGCTGCATCAGGTCACAACACACTTGCCACTCACTTGCACTCTATGTCCCGCTGCAACACGTCCCAACACACTTGCCCCACTCTTGCACTCTATGTACCGCTGCAACACGTTCTAACACATTTGCCCCTCACTTGCACTCTATGTCCCGCTGCATCAGGTAACAACACATTTGCCCCTCACTTGCACTCTATGTCCCGCTGCAACACGTCCCAATACACTTGCCCCACACTTGCACTCTTTATCCCGCTGTAACACGTCCCAACACACTTGCCCCTCACTTGCACTCTATGTCCCGCTGCAACACGTCCCAATACACTTGCCCCACACTTGCACTCTATGTACCGCTGAAACACGTCCCAACACATTTGCCCCTCACTTGCACTCTATGTCCCGCTGTAACACGTCCCACACACTTGCCCCTCACTTGCACTTTATGTCCCGCTGCAACACGTCCCAACACACTTGCGTCTCACTTGCACTCTATGTCCTGCTGCATCAGGTCACAACACACTTGCCCCTCACTTGCACTCAATGTCCCGCTGCAACACGTCCCAACACACTTGCCCCTCACTTGCACTCTATGTCCCGCTGCATCAGGTCACAACACACTTGCCACTCACTTGCACTCTATGTCACGCTGCAACACGTCCCAATACACTTGCCCCACTCTTGCACTCTATGTACCGCTGCAACACGTTCTAACACATTTGCCCCTCACTTGCACTCTATGTCCCGCTGCATCAGGTAACAACACATTTGCCCCTCACTTGCACTCTATGTCCCGCTGCATCAGATCACAACACACTTGCCCCACACTTGCACTCTATGTACCGCAGAAACACGTCCCAACACATTTGCCCCTCACTTGCACCTTATGTCCCGCTGCAACAGGTCCCAACACACTTGCCCCTCACTTGCACACTATGTCCCGCTGCAACACGTCCCAATACACTTGCCCCACACTTTCACTCTATGTACCGCTGCAACACGTCCCAACACATTTGCCCCTCACTTGCACTCTATGTCCCGCTGTAACACGTCCCAACACACTTGCCCCTCACTTTCACACTATGTTCCGCTGCATAACGTCACAACACACTTGCCCCTCACTTGCACTCAATGTCCCGCTGTAACACGTCCCAACACACTTCCCCCTCACTTGCACTCTATGTCCCGCTGCAACACGTCCCAACACACTTGCCCCTCACTTGCACTCTATGTCCCGCTGCATCAGGTCACAACACACTTGCCACTCACTTGCACTCTATGTCCCGCTGCAACACGTCCCAATACACTTGCCCCACTCTTGCACTCTATGTACCGCTGCAACACGTTCTAACACATTTGCCCCTCACTTGCACTCTATGTCCCGCTGCATCAGGTAACAACACATTTGCCCCTCACTTGCACTCTATGTCCCGCTGCAACACGTCCCAATACACTTGCCCCACACTTGCACTCTTTATCCCGCTGTAACACGTCCCAACACACTTGCCCCTCACTTGCACTCTATGTCCCGCTGCAACACGTCCCAATACACTTGCCCCACACTTGCACTCTATGTACCGCTGAAACACGTCCCAACACATTTGCCCCTCACTTGCACTCTATGTCCCGCTGCAACACGTCCCAATACACTAGCCCCACACTTTCACTCTATGTACCGCTGCAACACGTCCCAACACATTTGCCCCTCACTTGCACTCTATGTCCCGCTTTAACACGTCCCAACACACTTGCCCCTCACTTTCACACTATGTTCCGCTGCAAAACGTCCCAACACACTTGCCCCTCTCTTGCACTCTATGTCCCGCTGTAACACGTCCCAACACACTTGCCCCTCACTTGCACTCTATGTCCCGCTGCAACACGGCTTAACACACTTGCCCCTCTCTTGCACTCTATGTCCCGCTGCAACACGGCTTAACACACTTGCCCCTCTCTTGCACTCGATGTCCCGTTGCAACACGTCCCAACATACTTGTCCCTCACTTGCACTCTATGTCTCGCTGCAAAACGTCTTATTACACTTGCCCCTCACTTGCACTCTATGTCCCGCTGCAGCAGGTCACAACACACTTGCCCCTCATTTGCACTCTATGTCCCGCTGTTACACGTCCCAACACACTTGCCCCTCACTTGCACTCTTTATCCCGCTGTAACACGTCCCAACACACTTGCCCCTCACTTGAACTCTATGTCCCGCTGTAACACGTCCCAAACACTTGCCCCTCACTTGCACTTTATGTCCCGCTGCAACACGTTCCAAAACACTTGCCCCTCACTTGCACTCTATGTCCTGCTGCATCAGGTCACAACACACTTGCCCCTCACTTGCACTCAATGTCCCGCTGTAACACGTCCCAACACACTTGCCCCTCACTTGCACTCTATGTCCCGCTGCATCAGGTCACAACACACTTGCCACTCACTTGCACTCTATGTCCCGCTGCAACACGTCCCAATACACTTGCCCCACTCTTGCACTCTATGTACCGCTGCAACACGTTCTAACACATTTGCCCCTCACTTGCACTCTATGTCCCGCTGCATCAGGTAACAACACATTTGCCCCTCACTTGCACTCTTTGTCCCGCTGCATCAGGTCACAACACACTTGCCCCTCACTTGCACTCTAATTCCCGCTGTAACACGTGCCAACACACTTTCCCCTCACTTGCACTCTATGTCCCGCTGCATCAGGTCACAACACACTTGCCCCTCACTTAAACGCTATGTCCCGCTGTAACACGTCCCTAAACACTTGCCCCTCACTTGCACTCTATGTCCCGCTGTAACACGTCCCAACACACTTGCCCCTCACTTAAACGCTATGTCCCGCTGTAACACGTCCCTACACACTTGCCCCTCACTTGCACTCTATGACAAGCTGCAATACGTCCCAACACACTTGCCCCTCACTTGCACTCTATGTCCCGCTGCAACACGTCCCAATACACTTGCCCCACACTTGCACTCTATGTCCCGCTGTAACACGTCCCAACACACTTGCCCCTCACTTGCACTCTATGTCCCGCTGTAACACGTCCCACACACTTGCCCCTCACTTGCACTTTATGTCCCGCTGCAACACGTCCCAACACACTTGCCCCTCACTTGCACTCTATGTCCTGCTGCATCAGGTCACAACACACTTGCCCCACACTTGCACTCAATGTCCTGCTGTAACACGTCCCAACACACTTGCCCCTCACTTGCACTCTATGTCCCGCTGCAACACGTCCCAACACATTTGCCCCTCACTTGCACTCTATGTCCCGCTGCATCAGAACACAACTCACTTGCCCCTCACTTAAACGCTATGTCCCGCTGTAACACGTCCCTAAACACTTGCCCCTCACTTGCACTCTATGTCCCGCTGTAACACGTCCCAACACACTTGCCCCTCACTTGCACTCTATGTCCCGCTGCAACACGTCCCAACACATTTGCCCCTCACTTGCACTCTATGTCCCGCTGCATCAGAACACAACTCACTTGCCCCTCACTTAAACGCTATGTCCCGCTGTAACACGTCCCTAAACACTTGCCCCTCACTTGCACTCTATGTCCCGCTGTAACACGTCCCTACACACTTACCCCTTACTTGCACTCTATGACAAGCTGCAATACGTCCCAACACACTTGCCCCTCATTTGCACTCTATGTCCCGCTGCAACACGTCCCAATACACTTGCCCCACACTTGCACTCTATGTACCGCTGAAACACGTCCCAACACATTTGCCCCTCACTTGCACCTTATGTCCCGCTGCAACAGGTCCCAACACATTTGCCCCTCACTTGCACTCTATGTCCAGCTGTAACACGTCCCAACACACTTGCCCCTCACTTTACCACTATGTTCCGCTGCATAACGTCACAACAAACTTGCCCCTCACTTGCACTCAATGTCCCGCTGTAACACGTCCCAACACCCTTCCCCGTCACTTGCACTCTATGTCCCGCTGCAACACGTCCCAACACACTTGCCCCTCACTTGCACTCTATGTCCCGCTGCATCAGGTCACAACACACTTGCCACTCACTTGCACTCTATGTCCCGCTGCAACACGTCCCAATACACTTGCCCCACTCTTGCACTCTATGTACCGCTGCAACACGTTCTAACACATTTGCCCCTCACTTGCACTCTATGTCCCGCTGCATCAGGTAACAACACATTTGCCCCTCACTTGCACTCTATGTCCCGCTGCATCAGGTCACAACACACTTGCCCCTCACTTGCACTCTATGTCCCGCTGTAACACGTGCCAACACACTTTCCCCTCACTTGCACTCTATGTCCCGCTGCATCAGGTCACAACACACTTGCCCCTCACTTAAACGCTATGTCCCGCTGTAACACGTCCCTAAACACTTGCCCCTCACTTGCACTCTATGTCCCGCTGTAACACGTCCCAACACACTTGCCCCTCACTTAAACGCTATGTCCCGCTGTAACACGTCCCTACACACTTGCCCCTCACTTGCACTCTATGACAAGCTGCAATACGTCCCAACACACTTGCCCCTCACTTGCACTCTATGTCCCGCTGCAACACGTCCCAATACACTTGCCCCACACTTGCACTCTATGTCCCGCTGTAACACGTCCCAACACACTTGCCCCTCACTTGCACTCTATGTCCCGCTGTAACACGTCCCACACACTTGCCCCTCACTTGCACTCTCTGTCCCGCTGCAACACGTCCCAAACACTAGCCCCACACTTTCACTCTATGTACCGCTGCAACACGTCCCAACACATTTGCCCCTCACTTGCACTCTATGTCCCGCTTTAACACGTCCCAACACACTTGCCCCTCACTTTCACACTATGTTCCGCTGCAAAACGTCCCAACACACTTGCCCCTCTCTTGCACTTTATGTCCCGCTGTAACACGTCCCAACACACTTGCCCCTCACTTGCACTCTATGTCCCGCTGCAACACGGCTTAACACACTTGCCCCTCTCTTGCACTCTATGTCCCGCTGCAACACGGCTTAACACACTTGCCCCTCTCTTGCACTCGATGTCCCGTTGCAACACGTCCCAACATACTTGTCCCTCACTTGCACTCTATGTCTCGCTGCAAAACGTCTTATTACACTTGCCCCTCACTTGCACTCTATGTCCCGCTGCAGCAGGTCACAACACACTTGCCCCTCATTTGCACTCTATGTCCCGCTGTTACACGTCCCAACACACTTGCCCCTCACTTGCACTCTTTATCCCGCTGTAACACGTCCCAACACACTTGCCCCTCACTTGAACTCTATGTCCCGCTGTAACACGTCCCAAACACTTGCCCCTCACTTGCACTTTATGTCCCGCTGCAACACGTTCCAAAACACTTGCCCCTCACTTGCACTCTATGTCCTGCTGCATCAGGTCACAACACACTTGCCCCTCACTTGCACTCAATGTCCCGCTGTAACACGTCCCAACACACTTGCCCCTCACTTGCACTCTATGTCCCGCTGCATCAGGTCACAACACACTTGCCACTCACTTGCACTCTATGTCCCGCTGCAACACGTCCCAATACACTTGCCCCACTCTTGCACTCTATGTACCGCTGCAACACGTTCTAACACATTTGCCCCTCACTTGCACTCTATGTCCCGCTGCATCAGGTAACAACACATTTGCCCCTCACTTGCACTCTATGTCCCGCTGCATCAGGTCACAACACACTTGCCCCTCACTTGCACTCTAATTCCCGCTGTAACACGTGCCAACACACTTTCCCCTCACTTGCACTCTATGTCCCGCTGCATCAGGTCACAACACACTTGCCCCTCACTTAAACGCTATGTCCCGCTGTAACACGTCCCTAAACACTTGCCCCTCACTTGCACTCTATGTCCCGCTGTAACACGTCCCAACACACTTGCCCCTCACTTAAACGCTATGTCCCGCTGTAACACGTCCCTACACACTTGCCCCTCACTTGCACTCTATGACAAGCTGCAATACGTCCCAACACACTTGCCCCTCACTTGCACTCTATGTCCCGCTGCAACACGTCCCAATACACTTGCCCCACACTTGCACTCTATGTCCCGCTGTAACACGTCCCAACACACTTGCCCCTCACTTGCACTCTATGTCCCGCTGTAACACGTCCCACACACTTGCCCCTCACTTGCACTTTATGTCCCGCTGCAACACGTCCCAACACACTTGCCCCTCACTTGCACTCTATGTCCTGCTGCATCAGGTCACAACACACTTGCCCCACACTTGCACTCAATGTCCCGCTGTAACACGTCCCAACACACTTGCCCCTCACTTGCACTCTATGTCCCGCTGCAACACGTCCCAACACATTTGCCCCTCACTTGCACTCTATGTCCCGCTGCATCAGAACACAACTCACTTGCCCCTCACTTAAACGCTATGTCCCGCTGTAACACGTCCCTAAACACTTGCCCCTCACTTGCACTCTATGTCCCGCTGTAACACGTCCCAACACACTTGCCCCTCACTTGCACTCTATGTCCCGCTGCAACACGTCCCAACACATTTGCCCCTCACTTGCACTCTATGTCCCGCTGCATCAGAACACAACTCACTTGCCCCTCACTTAAACGCTATGTCCCGCTGTAACACGTCCCTAAACACTTGCCCCTCACTTGCACTCTATGTCCCGCTGTAACACGTCCCTACACACTTACCCCTTACTTGCACTCTATGACAAGCTGCAATACGTCCCAACACACTTGCCCCTCATTTGCACTCTATGTCCCGCTGCAACACGTCCCAATACACTTGCCCCACACTTGCACTCTATGTACCGCTGAAACACGTCCCAACACATTTGCCCCTCACTTGCACCTTATGTCCCGCTGCAACACGTCCCAACACATTTGCCCCTCACTTGCACTCTATGTCCAGCTGTAACACGTCCCAACACACTTGCCCCTCACTTTACCACTATGTTCCGCTGCATAACGTCACAACAAACTTGCCCCTCACTTGCACTCAATGTCCCGCTGTAACACGTCCCAACACCCTTCCCCGTCACTTGCACTCTATGTCCCGCTGCAACACGTCCCAACACACTTGCCCCTCACTTGCACTCTATGTCCCGCTGCATCAGGTCACAACACACTTGCCACTCACTTGCACTCTATGTCCCGCTGCAACACGTCCCAATACACTTGCCCCACTCTTGCACTCTATGTACCGCTGCAACACGTTCTAACACATTTGCCCCTCACTTGCACTCTATGTCCCGCTGCATCAGGTAACAACACATTTGCCCCTCACTTGCACTCTATGTCCCGCTGCATCAGGTCACAACACACTTGCCCCTCACTTGCACTCTATGTCCCGCTGTAACACGTGCCAACACACTTTCCCCTCACTTGCACTCTATGTCCCGCTGCATCAGGTCACAACACACTTGCCCCTCACTTAAACGCTATGTCCCGCTGTAACACGTCCCTAAACACTTGCCCCTCACTTGCACTCTATGTCCCGCTGTAACACGTCCCAACACACTTGCCCCTCACTTAAACGCTATGTCCCGCTGTAACACGTCCCTACACACTTGCCCCTCACTTGCACTCTATGACAAGCTGCAATACGTCCCAACACACTTGCCCCTCACTTGCACTCTATGTCCCGCTGCAACACGTCCCAATACACTTGCCCCACACTTGCACTCTATGTCCCGCTGTAACACGTCCCAACACACTTGCCCCTCACTTGCACTCTATGTCCCGCTGTAACACGTCCCACACACTTGCCCCTCACTTGCACTTTATGTCCCGCTGCAACACGTCCCAACACACTTGCGTCTCACTTGCACTCTATGTCCTGCTGCAACAGGTCACAACACACTTTCCCCTCACTTGCACTCAATGTCCCGCTGCAATACGTCCCAACACACTTGCCCCTCACTTGCACTCTATGTCCCGCTGCATCAGGTCACAACACACTTGCCACTCACTTGCACTCTATGTCACGCTGCAACACGTCCCAATACACTTGCCCCACTCTTGCACTCTATGTACCGCTGCAACACGTTCTAACACATTTGCCCCTCACTTGCACTCTATGTCCCGCTGCATCAGGTAACAACACATTTGCCCCTCACTTGCACTCAATGTCCCGCTGCATCAGATCACAACACACTTGCCCCACACTTGCACTCTATGTACCGCTGAAACACGTCCCAACACATTTGCCCCTCACTTGCACCTTATGTTCCGCTGCAACAGGTCCCAACACACTTGCCCCTCACTTGCACTCTATGTCCCGCTGCAACACGTCCCAATACACTTGCCCCACACTTTCACTCTATGTACCGCTGCAACACGTCCCAACACATTTGCCCCTCACTTGCACTCTATGTCCCGCTGTAACACGTCCCAACACACTTGCCCCTCACTTTCACACTATGTTCCGCTGCATAACGTCACAACACACTTGCCCCTCACTTGCACTCAATGTCCCGCTGTAACACGTCCCAACACACTTCCCCCTCACTTGCACTCTATGTCCCGCTGCAACACGTCCCAACACACTTGCCCCTCACTTGCACTGTATGTCCCGCTGTGACACGTCCCAACACACTTGCCCCTCACTTGCACTCTATGTCCCGCTGTAACACGTCCCACACACTTGCCACCTCACTTGCACTTTATGTCCCGCTGCAACACGTCCCAACACACTTGCGTCTCACTTGCACTCTATGTCCTGCTGCATCAGGTCACAACACACTTGCCCCTCACTTGCACTCAATGTCCCGCTGCAACACGTCCCAACACACTTGCCCCTCACTTGCACTCTATGTCCCGCTGCATCAGGTCACAACACACTTGCCACTCACTTGCACTCTATGTCACGCTGCAACACGTCCCAATACACTTGCCCCACTCTTGCACTCTATGTACCGCTGCAACACGTTCTAACACATTTGCCCCTCACTTGCACTCTATGTCCCGCTGCATCAGGTAACAACACATTTGCCCCTCACTTGCACTCTATGTCCCGCTGCATCAGATCACAACACACTTGCCCCTCACTTGCACTCTATGTCCCGCTGTAACAAGTGCCAACACACTTTCCCCTCACTTGCACCCTATGTCCCGCTGCATCAGGTCACAACACATTTGCCCCTCACTTAAACGCTATGTCCCGCTGTAACACGTCCCTAAACACTTGCCCCTCACTTGCATTCTATGTCCCGCTGTAACACGTCCCAACACACTTGCCCCTCACTTAAACGCTATGTCCCGCTGTAACACGTCCCTACACACTTGCCCCTCACTTGCACTCTATGTCCCGCTGCAACACGTCCCAACACACTTTCCCCTAACTTGCACTCTATGTCCCGCTGCATCAGGTCAAAACACACTTGCTTCTCAATTGCACTCTATGTCCCGCTGCAACACGTCCTAACACACTTGCCCCTCACTTGCACTCTATGTCCCGCTGCATCAGGTCACAACTCCCTTGCCCCTCACTTGCACTCTATGTCCCGCTGCATCAGGTCCCAACACACTTGCCCCTCCCTTGCACTCTATGTCCCGCTGAAACACATCCCAACACACTTGCCCCTCACTCGCACTCTATGTCCCGCTGCAACACGTCCCAACACACATGCCCCTCACTTGCACTCTATATGTTGCTGCAACACGTCCCAAGACACCTGCCCCTCACTTGCACTCTATGTCCCGCTTCAACACGTCCCAACACACTTGCCCCTCACTTGCACTCTATGTCCCGCTGCAACACGTCCCAACACACTTGCTCCTCACTTGCCCCTCACTTGCACTCTATGTCCCGCTGTAACACGTCCCAACACACTTGCCCCTCACTTAAACGCTATGTCCCGCTGTAACACGTTCCTACACCCTTGCCTCTCACTTGCACTCTATGTCCCACAACAAAATGTCTTAACACACTTGCCCCTCACTTGCCCCTTACTTACACTCAATGTCCCGCTACAACACGTCACAACACACTTGCCCCTCACTTGCACTCTATGTCCCGCTGCAACACGTCCCAATACACTTGCCCCACACTTGCACCCTTTGTACCGCTGAAACACGTCCCAACACATTTGCCCCTCACTTGCACCTTATGTCCCGCTGCAACAGGTCCCAACACACTTTCCCCTCATTTGCACTCTATGTCCCGCTGCAACACGTCCCAATACACTTGCCCCACACTTTCACTCTATGTACCGCTGCAACACGTCCCAACACATTTGCCCCTCTTTTGCACTCTATGTCCCGCTGTAACACGTCCCAACACACTTGCCCCTCACTTTCACACAATGTTCCGCTGCAAAACGTCCCTACACACTAGCCCCTCCCTTGCACTCTATGTCCCGCTGCATCAGGTCACAACACACTTGCCACTCACTTGCACTCTATGTCACGCTGCAACACGTCCCAATACACTTGCCCCACTCTTGCACTCTATGTACCGCTGCAACACGTTCTAACACATTTGCCCCTCACTTGCACTCTATGTCCCGCTGCATCAGGTAACAACACATTTGCCCCTCACTTGCACTCTATGTCCCGCTGCATCAGATCACAACACACTTGCCCCTCACTTGCACTCTATGTCCCGCTGTAACAAGTGCCAACACACTTTCCCCTCACTTGCACCCTATGTCCCGCTGCATCAGGTCACAACACACTTGCCCCTCACTTAAACGCTATGTCCCGCTGTAACACGTCCCTAAACACTTGCCCCTCACTTGCATTCTATGTCCCGCTGTAACACGTCCCAACACACTTGCCCCTCACTTAAACGCTATGTCCCGCTGTAACACGTCCCTACACACTTGCCCCTCACTTGCACTCTATGTCCTGCTGCAACAAGTCCCAACACACTTGCCCCTAACTTGCACTCTATGTCCCGCTGCATCAGGTCACAACACACTTGCCCCTCACTTGCACTCTAATTCCCGCTGTAACACGTGCCAACACACTTTCCCCTCACTTGCACTCTATGTCCCGCTGCATCAGGTCACAACACACTTGCCCCTCACTTAAACACTATGTCCCGCTGTAACACGTCCCTAAACACTTGCCCCTCACTTGCACTCTATGTCCCGCTGTAACACGTCCCAACACACTTGCCCCTCACTTAAACGCTATGTCCCGCTGTAACACGTCCCTACACACTTGCCCCTCACTTGCACTCTATGACAAGCTGCAATACGTCCCAACACACTTGCCCCTCACTTGCACTCTATGTCCCGCTGCAACACGTCCCAATACACTTGCCCCACACTTGCACTCTATGTCCCGCTGTAACACGTCCCAACACACTTGCCCCTCACTTGCACTCTATGTCCCGCTGTAACACGTCCCACACACTTGCCCCTCGTTTGCACTTTATGTCCCGCTGCAACACGTCCCAACACACTTGCCCCTCACTTGCACTCTATGTCCTGCTGCATCAGGTCACAACACACTTGCCCCTCACTTGCACTCAATGTCCCGCTGTAACACGTCCCAACACACTTGCCCCTCACTTGCACTCTATGTCCCGCTGCAACACGTCCCAACACATTTGCCCCTCACTTGCACTCTATGTCCCGCTGCATCAGAACACAACTCACTTGCCCCTCACTTAAACGCTATGTCCCGCTGTAACACGTCCCTAAACACTTGCCCCTCACTTGCACTCTATGTCCCGCTGTAACACGTCCCAACACACTTGCCCCTCACTTGCACTCTATGTCCCGCTGCAACACGTCCCAACACATTTGCCCCTCACTTGCACTCTATGTCCCGCTGCATCAGAACACAACTCACTTGCCCCTCACTTAAACGCTATGTCCCGCTGTAACACGTCCCTAAACACTTGCCCCTCACTTGCACTCTATGTCCCGCTGTAACACGTCCCTACACACTTACCCCTTACTTGCACTCTATGACAAGCTGCAATACGTCCCAACACACTTGCCCCTCATTTGCTCTCTATGTCCCGCTGCAACACGTCCCAATACACTTGCCCCACACTTGCACTCTATGTACCGCTGAAACACGTCCCAACACATTTGCCCCTCACTTGCACCTTATGTCCCGCTGCAACAGGTCCCAACACACTTGCCCCTCACTTGCACTCTATGTCCCGCTGCAACACGTCCCAATACACTTGCCCCACACTTTCACTCTATGTACCGCTGCAACACGTCCCAACACATTTGCCCCTCACTTGCACTCTATGTCCAGCTGTAACACGTCCCAACACACTTGCCCCTCACTTTACCACTATGTTCCGCTGCATAACGTCACAACAAACTTGCCCCTAACTTGCACTCAATGTCCCGCTGTAACACGTCCCAACACACTTCCCCCTCACTTGCACTCTATGTCCCGCTGCAACACGTCCCAACACACTTGCCCCTCACTTGCACTCTATGTCCCGCTGTAACACGTTCTAACACATTTGCCCCTCACTTGCACTCTATGTCCCGCTGCATCAGGTAACAACACATTTGCCCCTCACTTGCACTCTATGTCCCGCTGCATCAGATCACAACACACTTGCCCCTCACTTGCACTCTATGTCCCGCTGTAACAAGTGCCAACACACTTTCCCCTCACTTGCACCCTATGTCCCGCTGCATCAGGTCACAACACACTTGCCACTCACTTGCACTCTATGTCACGCTGCAACACGTCCCAATACACTTGCCCCACTCTTGCACTCTATGTACCGCTGCAACACGTTCTAACACATTTGCCCCTCACTTGCACTCTATGTCCCGCTGCATCAGGTAACAACACATTTGCCCCTCACTTGCACTCTATGTCCCGCTGCATCAGATCACAACACACTTGCCCCTCACTTGCACTCTATGTCCCGCTGTAACAAGTGCCAACACACTTTCCCCTCACTTGCACCCTATGTCCCGCTGCATCAGGTCACAACACACTTGCCCCTCACTTAAACGCTATGTCCCGCTGTAACACGTCCCTAAACACTTGCCCCTCACTTGCATTCTATGTCCCGCTGTAACACGTCCCAACACACTTGCCCCTCACTTAAACGCTATGTCCCGCTGTAACACGTCCCTACACACTTGCCCCTCACTTGCACTCTATGTCCCGCTGCAACAAGTCCCAACACACTTGCCCCTAACTTGCACTCTATGTCCCGCTGCATCAGGTCACAACACACTTGCCCCTCACTTGCACTCTAATTCCCGCTGTAACACGTGCCAACACACTTTCCCCTCACTTGCACTCTATGTCCCGCTGCATCAGGTCACAACACACTTGCCCCTCACTTAAACACTATGTCCCGCTGTAACACGTCCCTAAACACTTGCCCCTCACTTGCACTCTATGTCCCGCTGTAACACGTCCCAACACACTTGCCCCTCACTTAAACGCTATGTCCCGCTGTAACACGTCCCTACACACTTGCCCCTCACTTGCACTCTATGACAAGCTGCAATACATCCCAACACACTTGCCCCTCACTTGCACTCTATGTCCCGCTGCAACACGTCCCAATACACTTGCCCCACACTTGCACTCTATGTCCCGCTGTAACACGTCCCAACACACTTGCCCCTCACTTGCACTCTATGTCCCGCTGTAACACGTCCCACACACTTGCCCCTCGTTTGCACTTTATGTCCCGCTGCAACACGTCCCAACACACTTGCCCCTCACTTGCACTCTATGTCCTGCTGCATCAGGTCACAACACACTTGCCCCTCACTTGCACTCAATGTCCCGCTGTAACACGTCCCAACACACTTGCCCCTCACTTGCACTCTATGTCCCGCTGCAACACGTCCCAACACATTTGCCCCTCACTTGCACTCTATGTCCCGCTGCATCAGAACACAACTCACTTGCCCCTCACTTAAACGCTATGTCCCGCTGTAACACGTCCCTAAACACTTGCCCCTCACTTGCACTCTATGTCCCGCTGTAACACGTCCCAACACACTTGCCCCTCACTTGCACTCTATGTCCCGCTGCAACACGTCCCAACACATTTGCCCCTCACTTGCACTCTATGTCCCGCTGCATCAGAACACAACTCACTTGCCCCTCACTTAAACGCTATGTCCCGCTGTAACACGTCCCTAAACACTTGCCCCTCACTTGCACTCTATGTCCCGCTGTAACACGTCCCTACACACTTACCCCTTACTTGCACTCTATGACAAGCTGCAATACGTCCCAACACACTTGCCCCTCATTTGCACTCTATGTCCCGCTGCAACACGTCCCAATACACTTGCCCCACACTTGCACTCTATGTACCGCTGAAACACGTCCCAACACATTTGCCCCTCACTTGCACCTTATGTCCCGCTGCAACAGGTCCCAACACACTTGCCCCTCACTTGCACTCTATGTCCCGCTGCAACACGTCCCAATACACTTGCCCCACACTTTCACTCTATGTACCGCTGCAACACGTCCCAACACATTTGCCCCTCACTTGCACTCTATGTCCAGCTGTAACACGTCCCAACACACTTGCCCCTCACTTTACCACTATGTTCCGCTGCATAACGTCACAACAAACTTGCCCCTAACTTGCACTCAATGTCCCGCTGTAACACGTCCCAACACACTTCCCCCTCACTTGCACTCTATGTCCCGCTGCAACACGTCCCAACACACTTGCCCCTCACTTGCACTCTATGTCCCGCTGTAACACGTCCCACACACTTGCCCCTCGTTTGCACTTTATGTCCCGCTGCAACACGTCCCAACACACTTGCCCCTCACTTGCACTCTATGTCCTGCTGCATCAGGTCACAACACACTTGCACCTCACTTGCACTCAATGTCCCGCTGTAACACGTCCCAACACACTTGCCCCTCACTTGCACTCTATGTCCCGCTGCAACACGTCCCAACACATTTGCCCCTCACTTGCACTCTATGTCCCGCTGCATCAGAACACAACTCACTTGCCCCTCACTTAAACGCTATGTCCCGCTGTAACACGTCCCTAAACACTTGCCCCTCACTTGCACTCTATGTCCCGCTGTAACACGTCCCAACACACTTGCCCCTCACTTGCACTCTATGTCCCGCTGCAACACGTCCCAACACATTTGCCCCTCACTTGCACTCTATGTCCCGCTGCATCAGAACACAACTCACTTGCCCCTCACTTAAACGCTATGTCCCGCTGTAACACGTCCCTAAACACTTGCCCCTCACTTGCACTCTATGTCCCGCTGTAACACGTCCCTACACACTTACCCCTTACTTGCACTCTATGACAAGCTGCAATACGTCCCAACACACTTGCCCCTCATTTGCACTCTATGTCCCGCTGCAACACGTCCCAATACACTTGCCCCACACTTGCACTCTATGTACCGCTGAAACACGTCCCAACACATTTGCCCCTCACTTGCACCTTATGTCCCGCTGCAACAGGTCCCAACACACTTGCCCCTCACTTGCACTCTATGTCCCGCTGCAACACGTCCCAATACACTTGCCCCACACTTTCACTCTATGTACCGCTGCAACACGTCCCAACACATTTGCCCCTCACTTGCACTCTATGTCCAGCTGTAACACATCCCAACACACTTGCCCCTCACTTTACCACTATGTTCCGCTGCATAACGTCACAACAAACTTGCCCCTCACTTGCACTCAATGTCCCGCTGTAACACGTCCCAACACACTTCCCCCTCACTTGCACTCTATGTCCCGCTGCAACACGTCCCAACACACTTGCCCCTCACTTGCACTCTATGTCCCGCTGCATCAGGTCACAACACACTTGCCACTCACTTGCACTCTATGTCCCGCTGCAACACGTCCCAATACACTTGCCCCACTCTTGCACTCTATGTACCGCTGCAACACGTTCTAACACATTTGCCCCTCACTTGCACTCTATGTCCCGCTGCATCAGGTAACAACACATTTGCCCCTCACTTGCACTCTATGTCCCGCTGCATCAGGTCACAACACACTTGCCCCTCACTTGCACTCTATGTCCCGCTGTAACACGTGCCAACACACTTTCCCCTCACTTGCACTCTATGTCCCGCTGCATCAGGTCACAACACACTTGCCCCTCACTTAAACGCTATGTCCCGCTGTAACACGTCCCTAAACACTTGCCCCTCACTTGCACTCTATGTCCCGCTGTAAAACGTCCCAACACACTTGCCCCTCACTTAAACGCTATGTCCCGCTGTAACACGTCCCTACACACTTGCCCCTCACTTGCACTCTATGACAAGCTGCAATACGTCCCAACACACTTGCCCCTCACTTGCACTCTATGTCCCGCTGCAACACGTCCCAATACACTTGCCCCACACTTGCACTCTATGTCCCGCTGTAACACGTCCCAACACACTTGCCCCTCACTTGCACTCTATGTCCCGCTGTAACACGTCCCACACACTTGCCCCTCACTTGCACTTTATGTCCCGCTGCAACACGTCCCAACACACTTGCGTCTCACTTGCACTCTATGTCCTGCTGCATCAGGTCACAACACACTTTCCCCTCACTTGCACTCAATGTCCCGCTGCAATACGTCCCAACACACTTGCCCCTCACTTGCACTCTATGTCCCGCTGCATCAGGTCACAACACACTTGCCACTCACTTGCACTCTATGTCACGCTGCAACACGTCCCAATACACTTGCCCCACTCTTGCACTCTATGTACCGCTGCAACACGTTCTAACACATTTGCCCCTCACTTGCACTCTATGTCCCGCTGCATCAGGTAACAACACATTTGCCCCTCACTTGCACTCTATGTCCCGCTGCATCAGATCACAACACACTTGCCCCACACTTGCACTCTATGTACCGCTGAAACACGTCCCAACACATTTGCCCCTCACTTGCACCTTATGTTCCGCTGCAACAGGTCCCAACACACTTGCCCCTCACTTGCACTCTATGTCCCGCTGCAACACGTCCCAATACACTTGCCCCACACTTTCACTCTATGTACCGCTGCAACACGTCCCAACACATTTGCCCCTCACTTGCACTCTATGTCCCGCTGTAACACGTCCCAACACACTTGCCCCTCACTTTCACACTATGTTCCGCTGCATAACGTCACAACACACTTGCCCCTCACTTGCACTCAATGTCCCGCTGTTACACGTCCCAACACACTTCCCCCTCACTTGCACTCTATGTCCCGCTGCAACACGTCCCAACACACTTGCCCCTCACTTGCACTCTATGTCCCGCTGTAACACGTCCCAACACACTTGCCCCTCACTTGCACTCTATGTCCCGCTGTAACACGTCCCACACACTTGCCACCTCACTTGCACTTTATGTCCCGCTGCAACACGTCCCAACACACTTGCGTCTCACTTGCACTCTATGTCCTGCTGCATCAGTTCACAACACACTTGCCCCTCACTTGCACTCAATGTCCCGCTGCAACACGTCCCAACACACTTGCCCCTCACTTGCACTCTATGTCCCGCTGCATCAGGTCACAACACACTTGCCACTCACTTGCACTCTATGTCACGCTGCAACACGTCCCAATACACTTGCCCCACTCTTGCACTCTATGTACCGCTGCAACACGTTCTAACACATTTGCCCCTCACTTGCACTCTATGTCCCGCTGCATCAGGTAACAACACATTTGCCCCTCACTTGCACTCTATGTCCCGCTGCATCAGATCACAACACACTTGCCCCTCACTTGCACTCTATGTCCCGCTGTAACAAGTGCCAACACACTTTCCCCTCACTTGCACCCTATGTCCCGCTGCATCAGGTCACAACACACTTGCCCCTCACTTAAACGCTATGTCCCGCTGTAACACGTCCCTAAACACTTGCCCCTCACTTGCATTCTATGTCCCGCTGTTACACGTCCCAACACACTTGCCCCTCACTTAAACGCTATGTCCCGCTGTAACACGTCCCTACACACTTGCCCCTCACTTGCACTCTATGTCCCGCTGCAACACGTCCCAACACACTTTCCCCTAACTTGCACTCTATGTCCCGCTGCATCAGGTCAAAACACACTTGCTTCTCAATTGCACTCTATGTCCCGCTGCAACACGTCCTAACACACTTGCCCCTCACTTGCACTCTATGTCCCGCTGCATCAGGTCACAACTCCCTTGCCCCTCACTTGCACTCTATGTCCCGCTGCATCAGGTCCCAACACACTTGCCCCTCCCTTGCACTCTATGTCCCGCTGAAACACATCCCAACACACTTGCCCCTCACTTGCACTCTATGTCCCGCTGCAACACGTCCCAACACACATGCCCCTCACTTGCACTCTATATGTTGCTGCAACACGTCCCAAGACACCTGCCCCTCACTTGCACTCTATGTCCCGCTTCAACACGTCCCAACACACTTGCCCCTCACTTGCACTCTATGTCCCGCTGCAACACGTCCCAACACACTTGCTCCTCACTTGCCCCTCACTTGCACTCTATGTCCCGCTGTAACACGTCCCAACACACTTGCCCCTCACTTAAACGCTATGTCCCGCTGTAACACGTTCCTACACCCTTGCCTCTCACTTGCACTCTATGTCCCACAACAAAATGTCTTAACACACTTGCCCCTCACTTGCCCCTTACTTACACTCAATGTCCCGCTACAACACGTCACAACACACTTGCCCCTCACTTGCACTCTATGTCCCGCTGCAACACGTCCCAATACACTTGCCCCACACTTGCACCCTTTGTACCGCTGAAACACGTCCCAACACATTTGCCCCTCACTTGCACCTTATGTCCCGCTGCAACAGGTCCCAACACATTTGCCCCTCTTTTGCACTCTATGTCCCGCTGTAACACGTCCCAACACACTTGCCCCTCACTTTCACACAATGTTCCGCTGCAAAACGTCCCTACACACTAGCCCCTCCCTTGCACTCTATGTCCCGCTGCAACACGGCTTAACACACTTGCCCCTCTCTTGCACTCTATGTCCCGCTGTAACACGTCCCAACACACTTGCCCTTCACTAGCACTCTATGTCCCGCTGCAACACGGCTTAACACACTAGCCCCTCTCTTGCACTCTATATGCCGCTGCAACACGGCTTAACACACTTGCCCCTCTCTTGCACTCGATGTCCCGTTGCAACACGTCTCAACATACTTGTCCCTCACTTGCACTCTATGTCCCGCTGCAACACGTCCCAACACACTTGCCCCTCACTTGCACTCTATGTCCCGCTTTATCAGGTCACAACACACTTGCCCCTCATTTGCACTATATGTCCCGCTGTAACACGTCCCAACACACTTGCCCCTCACTTGCACTCTATGTCCCGCTGTAACACGTCCCAACACACTTGCCCCTCACTTGCACTCTATGTCCCGCTGTAACACGTCCCAAACACTTGCCCCTCACTTGCACTTTATGTCCCGCTGCAACACGTCCCAACACACTTGCCCCTCACTTGCACTCTATGTCCCACTGCAACACGGCTTAACACAATTGCCGCTCTCTTGCACTCTATGTCCCGCTGTAACACGTCCCAACACACTTGCCCCTCACATGCACTCTATGTCCCGCTGCAACACGGCTTAACACACTTGCCCCTCTCTTGCACTCTATGTCCCGCTGCAACACGGCTTAACACACTTGCCCCTCACTTGCACTCTATGTCCCGCTGCTAAACGTCCCAACACACTTGCCCCTCCCTTGCACTCTATGTCCCGCTGCAACACTGCTTAACACACTTTCCCCTCTCTTGCACTCTATGTCCCGCTGCAACACGTCCCAACACACATGCCCCTCACTTGCACTCTATGTGTTGCTGCAACACGTCCCAAGACACCTAACCCTCACTTGCACTCTATGTCCCGCTTCAACTCGTCCCAACACACTTGCCCCTCATTTGCACTCTATGTCCCGCTGCATCAGGTCCCAACACACTTGCCCCTCATTTGCACTCTATGTCCCGCTGCAACACGTCCCAACACACTTGCTCCTCACTTGCCCCTCACTTGCACTCTATGTCCCGCTGTAACACGTCCCAACACACTTGCCCCTCACTTAAACGCTATGTCCCTCTGTTACACGTCCCTACACACTTGCCCCTCACTTGCACTCTATGTCCCACTACAAAATGTCTTAACCAACTTGCCCCTCACTTGCCCCTCACTTACACTCAATGTCCCGCTACAACACGTCACAACACACTTGCCCCTCTCTTGCACTCTATGTCCGGCTGCAACAGGTTCTAACACACTTACCCCTTATTGCACTCTATGACCCGCAGCAATACGTCCTAACACACTTGCCCCTCACTTGCACTCTATGTCCCGCTGCAACACGTCCCAATACACTTGCCCCACACTTGCACTCTATGTATCGCTGAAACACGTCCCAACACATTTGCCCCTCTCTTGCACCTAATGTCCCGCTGCAACAGGTCCCAACACACTTGCCCCTCACTTGCACTCTATGTCCCGCTGCAACACGTCCCAATAAACTTGCCCCACACTTTCACACTATGTTCCGCTGCAAAACGTCCCAACACACTTGCCCCTCCCTTGCACTCAATGTCCCGCTGCAACACGGCTTAACACACTTGCCCCTCTTGTGCAATTTATGTCCCGCTGTAACACGTCCCAACACACTTGCCCCTCACTTGCACTCTATGTCCCGCTGCAACACGGCTTAACACACTTGCCCCTCTCTTGCACTCTATATCCCGCTGCAACACGGCTTAACACACTTGCCCCTCTCTTGCACTCGATGTCCCGTTGCAACACGTCCCAACATACTTGTCCCTCACTTGCACTCTATGTCTCGCTGCAAAACGTCTTATTACACTTGCCCCTCACTTGCACTCTATGTCCCGCTGCAGCAGGTCACAACACACTTGCCCCTCATTTGCACTATATGTCCCGCTGTAACACGTCCCAACACACTTGCCCCTCACTTGCACTCAATGTCCCGCTGTAACACGTCCCAACACACTTTCCCCTCACTTGCACTCTATGTCCCGCTGCAACACGTCCCAACACACTTGCCCCTCACTTGCACTCTATGTCCCGCTGCATCAGGTCACAACACACTTGCCACTCACTTGCACTCTATGTCCCGCTGCAACACGTCCCAATACACTTGCCCCACTCTTGCTCTCTATGTACCGCTGCAACACGTTCTAACACATTTGCCCCTCACTTGCACTCTATGTCCCGCTGCAACAGGTCCCAACACACTTGCCCCCACTTGCACTCTATGTCCCGCTGCAACACGTCCCAATACACTTGCCCCTCACTTGCACTCTAAGTCCCGCTGTAACATGTCCCGACACATTTGCCCCTCACTTTCACTCTATGTTCTGCTGCAAAACGTTCCAACACACTTGCCCCTCCCTTGCACTCTATGTCCCGCTTCAACACGGCTTAACACACTTGCCCCTCTTTTGCACCTTATGTCCCGCTGCAACACGTCCCAATACACTTGCCCCACTCTTGCACTCTATGTACCGCTGCAACACGTTCTAACACATTTGCCCCTCACTTGCACTCTATGTCCCGCTGCATCAGGTAACAACACATTTGCCCCTCACTTGCACTCTATGTCCCGCTGCATCAGGTCACAAAAAACGTGCACCTCACTTGCACTCTATGTCCCGCTGTAACACGTGCCAACACACTTTCCCCTCACTTGCACTCTATGTCCCGCTGCATCAGGTCACAACACACTTGCCCCTCACTTAAACGCTATGTCCAGCTGTAACACGTCCCTACACACTTGCCCCTCACTTGCACTCTATGACAAGCTGCAATACGTCCCAACACACTTGCCCCTCATTTGCACTCTATGTCCCGCTGTAACACGTCCCAACACACTTGCCCCTCACTTGCACTCTCTGTCCCGCTCTAACACGTCCCAACACACTTGCCCCTCACTTGCACTCTATGTCCCGCTGTAACACGTCCCAAACACTTGCCCCTCACTTGCACTTTATGTCCCGCTGCAACACGTCCCAACACACTTGCCCCTCACTTGCACTCTATGTCCTGCTGCATCAGGTCAAAACACACTTGCCCCTCACTTGCACTCAATGTCCCGCTGTAACACGTCCCAACACACTTGCCCCTCACTTGCACTCTATGTCCCGCTGCAACACGTCACAACACACTTGCCCCTCACTTGCACTCAATGTCCCGCTGTAACACGTCCCAACACACTTGCCACTCACTTGCACTCTATGTCCCGCTGCAACACATCCCAATACACTTGCCCCACTCTTGCACTCTATGTACCGCTGCAACACGTTCTAACACATTTGCCCCTCACTTGCACTCTATGTCCCGCTGCATCAGGTTACAACAAATTTGCCCCTCACTTGCACTCTATGTCCCGCTGCATCAGATCACAACACACTTGCCCCTCACTTGCACTCTATGTCCCGCTGTAACACGTGCCAACACACTTTCCCCTCACTTGCACCCTATGTCCCGCTGCATCAGGTCAAAACGCACTTGCCCCTCACTTAAACGCTATGTCCCGCTGTAACACGTCCCTAAACACTTGCCCCTCACTTGCACTCTATGTCCCGCTGTAACACGTCCCAACACACTTTCCCCTCACTTAAACGCTATGTCCCGCTGTAACACGTCCCTACACACTTGCCCTTCACTTGCACTCTATGTCCCGCTGCAACACGTCCCAACACACTTGCCCCTTACTTGCACTCTATGTCCCGCTGCATCAGGTCAAAACACACTTGCTCCTCAATTGCACTCTATGTCCCGCTGCATCAGGTCACAACACACTTGCCCCTCACTTGCACTCTATGTCCCGCTGCAACACGTCCCAACACAATTGCCTCTCACTTGCACTTTTTTTCCCTCTGCAACACGTCCTAACACACTTGCCCCTCACTTGCACTCTATGTCCCGCTGCATCAGGTCACAACTCCCTTGCCCCTCACTTGCACTCTATGTCCCGCTGCATCAGGTCCCAACACACTTGCCCCTCACTTGCACTCTATGTCCCACTGCAAAACGTCCCAACACACTTGCCCCTCCCTTGCACTCTATGTCCCGCTGAAACACATCCCAACACACTTGCCCCTCACTTGCACTCTATGTCCCGCTGCAACACGTCCCAACACACATGCCCCTCACTTGCACTCTATATGTTGCTGCAACACGTCCCAAGACACCTGCCCCTCACTTGCACTCTATGTCCCGCTTCAACACGTCCCAACACACTTGCCCCTCACTTGCACTCTATGTCCCGCTGCAACACGTCCCAACACACTTGCTCCTCACTTGCCCCTCACTTGCACTCTATGTCCCGCTGTAACACGTCCCAACACACTTGCCCCTCACTTAAACGCTATGTCCCGCTGTAACACGTCCCTACACACTTGCCTCTCACTTGCACTCTATGTCCCACAACAAAATGTCTTAATACACTTGCCCCTCACTTGCCCCTTACTCACTCTCAATGTCCCGCTACAACACGTCACAACACACTTGCCTCTCTCTTGCACTCTATGTCCCGCTGCAACACGTCCCAATACACTTGCCCCACACTTGCATTCTATGTCCCGCTGTAACACGTCCCAACACACTTGCCCCTCACTTTCACACAATGTTCCGCTGCAAAACGTCCCTACACACTAGCCCCTCCCTTGCATTCTATGTCCCGCTGCAACACGGCTTAACACACTTGCCCCTCTCTTGCACTCTATGTCCCGCTCTTACACGTCCCAACACACTTGCCCCTCACTAGCACTCTATGTCCCGCTGCAACACGGCTTAACACACTAGCCCCTCTCTTGCACTCTATATCCCGCTGCAACACGGCTTAACACACTTGCCCCTCTCTTGCACTCGATGTCCCGTTGCAACACGTCTCAACATACTTGTCCCTCACTTGCACTCTATGTCCCGCTGCAAAACGTCTTATTACACTTGCCCCTCACTTGCACTCTATGTCCCGCTGCAACACGTCCCAACACACTTGCCCCTCACTTGCACTCTATGTCCCGCTGCATCAGGTCACAACACACTTGCCCCTCATTTGCACTCTATGTCCCGCTGTAACACGTCCCAACACACTTGCCCCTCACTTGCACTTTATGTCCCGCTGCAACACGTCCCAACACACTTGCTTCTCACTTGCACTCTATGTCCCCATGCATCAGGTCACACCACACTTGCCCCTCACTTGCACTCTATGTCCCGCTGCAACACGTCCCAACACACTTGCCCCTCACTTGCACTCTATGTCCCACTGCAACACGGCTTATCACACTTGCCCCTCTCTTGCACTCTATGTCCCGCTGTAACACGTCCCAACACACTTGCCCCTCACATGCACTCTATGTCCCGCTGCAACACGGCTTAACACACTTGCCCCTCTCTTGCACTCTATGTCCCGCTGCAACACGGCCTAACACACTTGCCCCTCACTTGCACTCTATGTCCCGCTGCTAAACGTCCCAACACACTTGCCCCTCCCTTGCACTCTATGTCCCGCTGCAACACTGCTTAACACACTTTCCCCTCTCTTGCACTCTATGTCCCGCTGCAACACGTCCCAACACACATGCCCCTCACTTGCACTCTATGTGTTGCTGCAACACGTCCCAAGTCACCTAACCCTCACTTGCACTCTATGTCCCGCTTCAACACGTCCCAACACACTTGCCCCTCACTTGCACTCTATGTCCCGCTGCATCAGGTCCCAACACACTTGCCCCTCATTTGCACTCTATGTCCCGCTGCAACACGTCCCAACACACTTGCTCCTCACTTGCCCCTCACTTGCACTCTATGTCCCGCTGTAACACGTCCCAACACACTTGCCCCTCACTTAAACGCTATGTCCCGCTGTAACACGTCCCTACACACTTGCCCCTCACTTGCACTCTATGTCCCACTACAAAATGTCTTAACAAACTTGCCCCTCACTTGCCCCTCACTTACACTCAATGTCCCGCTACAACACGTCACAACACACTTGCCCCTCTCTTGCACTCTATGTCCGGCTGCAACACGTCCCAACACACTTACCCCTTACTTGCACTCTATGACCCGCTGCAATACGTCCGAACACACTTGCCCCCCACTTGCACTCTATGTCCCGCTGCAACATGTCCCAATACACTTGCCCCACACTTGCACTCTAAGTATCGCTGAAACACGTCCCAACACATTTGCCCCTCTCTTGCACCTAATGTCCCGCTGCAACAGGTCCCAACACACTTGCCCCTCACTTGCACTCTATGTCCCGCTGCAACACGTCCCAATACACTTGCCCCACACTTTCACTCTATGTACCGCAGCAACACGTCCCAACACATTTGCCCCTCACTTGCACTCTATGTCCCGCTGTAACACGTCCCAACACACTTGCCCCACACTTTCACACTATGTTCCGCTGCAAAACGTCCCAACACACTTGCCCCTCCCTTGCACTCAATGTCCCGCTGCAACACGGCTTAACACACTTGCCCCTCTTTTGCAATTTATGTCCCGCTGTAACACGTCCCAACACACTTGCCCCTCACTTGCACTCTATGTCCCGCTGCAACACGGCTTAACACACTTGCCCCTCTCTTGCACTCTATATCCCGCTGCAACACGGCTTAACACACTTGCCCCTCTCTTGCACTCGATGTCCCGTTGCAACACGTCCCAACATACTTGTCCCTCACTTGCACTCTATGTCTCGCTGCAAAACGTCTAATTACACTTGCCCCTCACTTGCACTCTATGTCCCGCTGCAGCAGGTCACAACACACTTGCCCCTCATTTGCACTATATGTCCCGCTGTAACACGTCCCAACACACTTGCCCCTCACTTGCTTTCTATGTCCCGCTGTAACACGTCCCAAACACTTGCCCCTCACTTGCACTTTATGTCCCGCTGCAACACGTCCCAACACACTTGCCCCTCACTTGCACTCTATGTCCTGCTGCATCAGGTCACAACACACTTGCCCCTCACTTGCACTCAATGTCCCGCTGTAACACGTCCCAACACACTTGCCCCTCACTAGCACTCTATGTCCCGCTACAACACGTCACAACACACTCGCCCCTCACTTGCACTCAATGTCCAGCTGTAACACGTCCCAACACACTTGCCACTCACTTGCACTCTATGTCCCGCTGCAACACGTCCCAATACACTTGCGCCACTCTTGCACTCTATGTACCGCTGCAACACGTTCTAACACATTTGCCCCTCACTTGCACTCTATGTCCCGCTGCATCAGGTAACAACAAATTTGCCCCTCACTTGCACTCTATGTCCCGCTGCATCAGATCACAACACACTTGCCCCTCACTTGCACTCTTTGTCCCGCTGTAACACGTGCCAACACACTTTCCCCTCACTTGCACCCTATGTCCCGCTGCATCAGGTCAAAACGCACTTGCCCCTCACTTAAACGCTATGTCCCGCTGTAACACGTCCCTAAACACTTGCCCCTCACTTGCACTCTATGTCCCGCTGTAACACGTCCCAACACACTTGCCCCTCACTTAAACGCTATGTCCCGCTGTAACACGTCCCTACACACTTGCCCCTCACTTGCACTCTATGTCCCGCTGCAACACGTCCCAACACACTTGCCCCTTACTTGCACTCTATGTCCCGCTGCATCAGGTCAAAACACACTTGCTCCTCAATTGCACTCTATGTCCCGCTGCATCAGGTCACAACACACTTGCCCCTCACTTGCACTCTATGTCAAGCTGCAACACGTCCCAACACAATTGCCTCTCACTTGCACTTTTTTTCCCGCTGCAACACGTCCTTACACACTTGCCCCTCACTTGCACTCTATGTCCCGCTGCATCAGGTCCCAACACACTTGCCCCTCACTTGCACTCTATGTCCCACTGCAAAACGTCCCAACACACTTGCCCCTCCCTTGCACTCTATGTCCCGCTGAAACACATCCCAACACACTTGCCCCTCACTTGCACTCTATGTCCCGCTGCAACACGTCCCAACACACATTCCCCTCACTTGCACTCTATATGTTGCTGCAACACGTCCCAAGACACCTGCCCCTCACTTGCACTCTATGTCCCGCTTCAACACGTCCCAACACACTTGCCCCTCACTTGCACTCTATGTCCCGCTGCAACACGTCCCAACACACTTGCTCCTCACTTGCCCCTCACTTGCACTCTATGTCCCGCTGTAACACGTCCCTACACACTTGCCTCTCACTTGCACTCTATGTCCCACCACAAAATGTCTTAATACACTTGCCCCTCACTTGCCCCTTACTTACACTCAATGTCCCGCTACAACACGTCACAACACACTTGCCCCTCTCTTGCACTCTATGACCCGCTGCAATACGTCCCAACACACTTGCCCCTCACTTGCACTCTATGTCCCGCTGCAACACGTCCCAATAAACTTGCCCCACACTTGCACTCTTTGTACCGCTGAAAAACGTCCCAACACATTTGCCCCTCACTAGCACCTTATGTCCCGCTGCAACAGGTCCCAACACACTTTCCCCTCATTTGCACTCTATGTCCCGCTGCAACACGTCCCAATACACTTGCCCCACACTTTAACTCTATGTACCGCTGCAACACGTCCCAACACATTTGCCCCTCTTTTGCACTCTATGTCCCGCTGTAACACGTCCCAACACACTTGCCCCTCACTTTCACACAATGTTCCGCTGCAAAACGTCCCTACACACTAGCCCCTCCCTTGCATTCTATGTCCCGCTGCAACACGGCTTAACACACTTGCCCCTCTCTTGCACTCTATGTCCCGCTGTAACACGTCCCAACACACTTGCCCCTCACTAGCACTCTATGTCCCGCTGCAACACGGCTTAACACACTAGCCCCTCTCTTGCACTCTATATCCCGCTGCAACACGGCTTAACACACTTGCCCCTCTCTTGCACTCGTTGTCCCGTTGCAACACGTCTCAACATTCTTGTCCCTCACTTGCACTCTATGTCCCGCTGCAAAACGTCTTATTACACTTGCCCCTCACTTGCACTCTATGTCCCGCTGTAACACGTCCCAACACACTTGCCCCTCACTTGCACTCTATGTCCCGCTGTTACACGTCCCAACACATTTGCCCCTCACTTGCACCTTATGTCCCGCTGCAACAGGTCCCAACACACTTTCCCCTCATTTGCACTCTATGTCCCGCTGCAACACGTCCCAATACACTTGCCCCACACTTTCACTCTATGTACCGCTGCAACACGTTCCTACACACTTGCCTCTCACTTGCACTCTATGTCCCACAACAAAATGTCTTAACACACTTGCCCCTCACTTGCCCCTTACTTACACTCAATGTCCCGCTACAACACGTCACAACACACTTGCCCCTCACTTGCACTCTATGTCCCGCTGCAACACGTCCCAATACACTTGCCCCACACTTGCACTCTTTGTACCGCTGAAACACGTCCCAACACATTTGCCCCTCACTTGCACTCTATGTCCCGCTGCAACACGTCCCAATACACTTGCCCCACACTTTCACTCTATGTACCGCTGCAACACGTCCCAACACATTTGCCCCTCTTTTGCACTCTATGTCCCGCTGTAACACGTCCCAACACACTTGCCCCTCACTTTCACACAATGTTCCGCTGCAAAACGTCCCTACACACTAGCCCCTCCCTTGCACTCTATGTCCCGCTGCAACACGGCTTAACACACTTGCCCCTCTCTTGCACTCTATGTCCCGCTGTAACACGTCCCAACACACTTGCCCTTCACTAGCACTCTATGTCCCGCTGCAACACGGCTTAACACACTAGCCCCTCTCTTGCACTCTATATGCCGCTGCAACACGGCTTAACACACTTGCCCCTCTCTTGCACTCGATGTCCCGTTGCAACACGTCTCAACATACTTGTCCCACACTTGCACCCTATGTATCGCTGAAACACGTCCCAACACATTTGCCCCTCTCTTGCACCTAATGTCCCGCTGCAACAGGTCCCAACACACTTGCCCCTCACTTGCACTCTATGTCCCGCTGCAACACGTCCCAATAAACTTGCCCCACACTTTCACACTATGTTCCGCTGCAAAACGTCCCAACACACTTGCCCCTCCCTTGCACTCAATGTCCTGCTGCAACACGGCTTAACACACTTGCCTCTCTTTTGCAATTTATGTCCCGCTGTAACACGTCCCAACACACTTGCCCCTCACTTGCACTCTATGTCCCGCTGCAACACGGCTTAACACACTTGCCCCTCTCTTGCACTCTATATCCCGCTGCAACACGGCTTAACACACTTGCCCCTCTCTTGCACTCGATGTCCCGTTGCAACACGTCCCAACATACTTGCCCCTCACTTGCACTCTATGTCCCGCTGCAGCAGGTCACAACACACTTGCCCCTCATTTGCACTATATGTCCCGCTGTAACACGTCCCAACACAATTGCCTCTCACTTGCACTTTTTTTCCCTCTGCAACACGTCCTAACACACTTGCCCCTCACTTGCACTCTATGTCCCGCTGCATCAGGTCACAACTCCCTTGCCCCTCACTTGCACTCTATGTCCCGCTGCATCAGGTCCCAACACACTTGCCCCTCACTTGCACTCTATGTCCCACTGCAAAACGTCCCAACACACTTGCCCCTCCCTTGCACTCTATGTCCCGCTGAAACACATCCCAACACACTTGCCCCTCACTTGCACTCTATGTCCCGCTGCAACACGTCCCAACACACATGCCCCTCACTTGCACTCTATATGTTGCTGCAACACGTCCCAAGACACCTGCCCCTCACTTGCACTCTATGTCCCGCTTCAACACGTCCCAACACACTTGCCCCTCACTTGCACTCTATGTCCCGCTGCAACACGTCCCAACACACTTGCTCCTCACTTGCCCCTCACTTGCACTTTATGTCCCGCTGTAACACGTCCCAACACACTTGCCCCTCACTTAAACGCTATGTCCCGCTGTAACACGTCCCTACACACTTGCCTCTCACTTGCACTCTATGTCCCACAACAAAATGTCTTAATACACTTGCCCCTCACTTGCCCCTTACTCACTCTCAATGTCCCGCTACAACACGTCACAACACACTTGCCTCTCTCTTGCACTCTATGACCCGCTGCAATACGTCCCAACACACTTGCCCCTCACTTGCACTCTATGTCCCGCTGCAACACGTCCCAATACACTTGCCCCACACTTGCACTCTATGTCCCGCTGTAACACGTCCCAACACACTTGCCCCTCACTTTCACACAATGTTCCGCTGCAAAACGTCCCTACACACTAGCCCCTCCCTTGCATTCTATGTCCCGCTGCAACACGGCTTAACACACTTGCCCCTCTCTTGCACTCTATGTCCCGCTCTTACACGTCCCAACACACTTGCCCCTCACTAGCACTCTATGTCCCGCTGCAACACGGCTTAACACACTAGCCCCTCTCTTGCACTCTATATCCCGCTGCAACACGGCTTAACACACTTGCCCCTCTCTTGCACTCGATGTCCCGTTGCAACACGTCTCAACATACTTGTCCCTCACTTGCACTCTATGTCCCGCTGCAAAACGTCTTATTACACTTGCCCCTCACTTGCACTCTATGTCCCGCTGCAACACGTCCCAACACACTTGCCCCTCACTTGCACTCTATGTCCCGCTGCATCAGGTCACAACACACTTGCCCCTCATTTGCACTCTATGTCCCGCTGTAACACGTCCCAACACACTTGCCCCTCACTTGCACTTTATATCCCGCTGCAACACGTCCCAACACACTTGCTTCTCACTTGCACTCTATGTCCCCATGCATCAGGTCACACCACACTTGCCCCTCACTTGCACTCTATGTCCCGCTGCAACACGTCCCAACACACTTGCCCCTCACTTGCACTCTATGTCCCACTGCAACACGGCTTATCACACTTGCCCCTCTCTTGCACTCTATGTCCCGCTGTAACACGTCCCAACACACTTGCCCCTCACATGCACTCTATGTCCCGCTGCAACACGGCTTAACACACTTGCCCCTCTCTTGCACTCTATGTCCCGCTGCAACACGGCCTAACACACTTGCCCCTCACTTGCACTCTATGTCCCGCTGCTAAACGTCCCAACACACTTGCCCCTCCCTTGCACTCTATGTCCCGCTGCAACACTGCTTAACACACTTTCCCCTCTCTTGCACTCTATGTCCCGCTGCAACACGTCCCAACACACATGCCCCTCACTTGCACTCTATGTGTTGCTGCAACACGTCCCAAGTCACCTAACCCTCACTTGCACTCTATGTCCCGCTTCAACACGTCCCAACACACTTGCCCCTCACTTGCACTCTATGTCCCGCTGCATCAGGTCCCAACACACTTGCCCCTCACTTGCACTCTATGTCCCGCTGCAACACGTCCCAACACACTTGCTCCTCACTTGCCCCTCACTTGCACTCTATGTCCCGCTGTAACACGTCCCAACACACTTGCCCCTCACTTAAACGCTATGTCCCGCTGTAACACGTCCCTACACACTTGCCCCTCACTTGCACTCTATGTCCCACTACAAAATGTCTTAACAAACTTGCCCCTCACTTGCCCCTCACTTACACTCAATGTCCCGCTACAACACGTCACAACACACTTGCCCCTCTCTTGCACTCTATGTCCGGCTGCAACACGTCCCAACACACTTACCCCTTACTTGCACTCTATGACCCGCTGCAATACGTCCGAACACACTTGCCCCCCACTTGCACTCTATGTCCCGCTGCAACACGTCCCAATACACTTGCCCCACACTTGCACTCTAAGTATCGCTGAAACACGTCCCAACACATTTGCCCCTCTCTTGCACCTAATGTCCCGCTGCAACAGGTCCCAACACACTTGCCCCTCACTTGCACTCTATGTCCCGCTGCAACACGTCCCAATACACTTGCCCCACACTTTCACTCTATGTACCGCAGCAACACGTCCCAACACATTTGCCCCTCACTTGCACTCTATGTCCCGCTGTAACACGTCCCAACACACTTGCCCCACACTTTCACACTATGTTCCGCTGCAAAACGTCCCAACACACTTGCCCCTCCCTTGCACTCAATGTCCCGCTGCAACACGGCTTAACACACTTGCCCCTCTTTTGCAATTTATGTCCCGCTGTAACACGTCCCAACACACTTGCCCCTCACTTGCACTCTATGTCCCGCTGCAACACGGCTTAACACACTTGCCCCTCTCTTGCACTCTATATCCCGCTGCAACACGGCTTAACACACTTGCCCCTCTCTTGCACTCGATGTCCCGTTGCAACACGTCCCAACATACTTGTCCCTCACTTGCACTCTATGTCTCGCTGCAAAACGTCTAATTACACTTGCCCCTCACTTGCACTCTATGTCCCGCTGCAGCAGGTCACAACACACTTGCCCCTCATTTGCACTATATGTCCCGCTGTAACACGTCCCAACACACTTGCCCCTCACTTGCTTTCTATGTCCCGCTGTAACACGTCCCAAACACTTGCCCCTCACTTGCACTTTATGTCCCGCTGCAACACGTCCCAACACACTTGCCCCTCACTTGCACTCTATGTCCTGCTGCATCAGGTCACAACACACTTGCCCCTCACTTGCACTCAATGTCCAGCTGTAACACGTCCCAACACACTTGCCCCTCACTAGCACTCTATGTCCCGCTACAACACGTCACAACACACTCGCCCGTCACTTGCACTCAATGTCCAGCTGTAACACGTCCCAACACACTTGCCACTCACTTGCACTCTATGTCCCGCTGCAACACGTCCCAATACACTTGCGCCACTCTTGCACTCTATGTACCGCTGCAACACGTTCTAACACATTTGCCCCTCACTTGCACTCTATGTCCCGCTGCATCAGGTAACAACAAATTTGCCCCTCACTTGCACTCTATGTCCCGCTGCATCAGATCACAACACACTTGCCCCTCACTTGCACTCTTTGTCCCGCTGTAACACGTGCCAACACACTTTCCCCTCACTTGCACCCTATGTCCCGCTGCATCAGGTCAAAACGCACTTGCCCCTCACTTAAACGCTATGTCCCGCTGTAACACGTCCCTAAACACTTGCCCCTCACTTGCACTCTATGTCCCGCTGTAACACGTCCCAACACACTTGCCCCTCACTTAAACGCTATGTCCCGCTGTAACACGTCCCTACACACTTGCCCCTCACTTGCACTCTATGTCCCGCTGCAACACGTCCCAACACACTTGCCCCTTACTTGCACTCTATGTCCCGCTGCATCAGGTCAAAACACACTTGCTCCTCAATTGCACTCTATGTCCCGCTGCATCAGGTCACAACACACTTGCCCCTCACTTGCACTCTATGTCAAGCTGCAACACGTCCCAACACAATTGCCTCTCACTTGCACTTTTTTTCCCGCTGCAACACGTCCTAACACACTTGCCCCTCACTTGCACTCTATGTCCCGCTGCATCAGGTCCCAACACACTTGCCCCTCACTTGCACTCTATGTCCCACTGCAAAACGTCCCAACACACTTGCCCCTCCCTTGCACTCTATGTCCCGCTGAAACACATCCCAACACACTTGCCCCTCACTTGCACTCTATGTCCCGCTGCAACACGTCCCAACACACATTCCCCTCACTTGCACTCTATATGTTGCTGCAACACGTCCCAAGACACCTGCCCCTCACTTGCACTCTATGTCCCGCTTCAACACGTCCCAACACACTTGCCCCTCACTTGCACTCTATGTCCCGCTGCAACACGTCCCAACACACTTGCTCCTCACTTGCCCCTCACTTGCACTCTATGTCCCGCTGTAACACGTCCCTACACACTTGCCTCTCACTTGCACTCTATGTCCCACCACAAAATGTCTTAATACACTTGCCCCTCACTTGCCCCTTACTTACACTCAATGTCCCGCTACAACACGTCATAACACACTTGCCCCTCTCTTGCACTCTATGACCCGCTGCAATACGTCCCAACACACTTGCCCCTCACTTGCACTCTATGTCCCGCTGCAACACGTCCCAATAAACTTGCCCCACACTTGCACTCTTTGTACCGCTGAAACACGTCCCAACACATTTGCCCCTCACTAGCACCTTATGTCCCGCTGCAACAGGTCCCAACACACTTTCCCCTCATTTGCACTCTATGTCCCGCTGCAACACGTCCCAATACACTTGCCCCACACTTTAACTCTATGTACCGCTGCAACACGTCCCAACACATTTGCCCCTCTTTTGCACTCTATGTCCCGCTGTAACACGTCCCAACACACTTGCCCCTCACTTTCACACAATGTTCCGCTGCAAAACGTCCCTACACACTAGCCCCTCCTTTGCATTCTATGTCCCGCTGTAACACGTCCCAACACACTTGCCCCTCACTAGCACTCTATGTCCCGCTGCAACACGGCTTAACACACTAGCCCCTCTCTTGCACTCTATATCCCGCTGCAACACGGCTTAACACACTTGCCCCTCTCTTGCACTCGTTGTCCCGTTGCAACACGTCTCAACATTCTTGTCCCTCACTTGCACTCTATGTCCCGCTGCAAAACGTCTTATTACACTTGCCCCTCACTTGCACTCTATGTCCCGCTGCAACACGTCCCAACACACTTGCCCCTCACTTGCACTCTATGTCCCGCTGCATCAGGTCACAACACACTTGCCCCTCATTTGCACTCTATGTCCCGCTGTAACACGTCCCAACACACTTGCCCCTCACTTGCACTCTATGTCCCGCTGTTACACGTCCCAACACATTTGCCCCTCACTTGCACCTTATGTCCCGCTGCAACAGGTCCCAACACACTTTCCCCTCATTTGCACTCTATGTCCCGCTGCAACACGTCCCAATACACTTGCCCCACACTTTCACTCTATGTACCGCTGCAACACGTTCCTACACACTTGCCTCTCACTTGCACTCTATGTCCCACAACAAAATGTCTTAACACACTTGCCCCTCACTTGCCCCTTACTTACACTCAATGTCCCGCTACAACACGTCACAACACACTTGCCCCTCACTTGCACTCTATGTCCCGCTGCAACACGTCCCAATACACTTGCCCCACACTTGCACTCTTTGTACCGCTGAAACACGTCCCAACACATTTGCCCCTCACTTGCACTCTATGTCCCGCTGCAACACGTCCCAATACACTTGCCCCACACTTTCACTCTATGTACCGCTGCAACACGTCCCAACACATTTGCCCCTCTTTTGCACTCTATGTCCCGCTGTAACACGTCCCAACACACTTGCCCCTCACTTTCACACAATGTTCCGCTGCAAAACGTCCCTACACACTAGCCCCTCCCTTGCACTCTATGTCCCGCTGCAACACGGCTTAACACACTTGCCCCTCTCTTGCACTCTATGTCCCGCTGTAACACGTCCCAACACACTTGCCCTTCACTAGCACTCTATGTCCCGCTGCAACACGGCTTAACACACTAGCCCCTCTCTTGCACTCTATATGCCGCTGCAACACGGCTTAACACACTTGCCCCTCTCTTGCACTCGATGTCCCGTTGCAACACGTCTCAACATACTTGTCCCTCACTTGCACTCTATGTCCCGCTGCAACACGTCCCAACACACTTTCCCCTCACTTGCACTCTATGTCCCGCTTTATCAGGTCACAACACACTTGCCCCTCATTTGCACTCTATGTCCCGCTGTAACACGTCCCAACACACTTGCCCCTCACTTGCACTCTATGTCCCGCTGTAACACGTCCCAACACACTTGCCCCTCACTTGCACTCTATGTCCCGCTGTAACACGTCCCAAACACTTGCCCCTCACTTGCACTTTATGTCCCGCTGCAACACGTCCCAACACACTTGCCCCTCACTTGCACTCTATGTCCCACTGCAACACGGCTTAACACAATTGCCGCTCTCTTGCACTCTATGTCCCACTGTAACACGTCCCAACACACTTGCCCCTCACATGCACTCTATGTCCCGCTGCAACACGGCTTAACACACTTGCCCCTCTCTTGCACTCTATGTCCCGCTGCAACACGGCTTAACACACTTGCCCCTCACTTGCACTCTATGTCCCGCTGCTAAACGTCCCAACACACTTGCCCCTCCCTTGCACTCTATGTCCCGCTGCAACACTGCTTAACACACTTTCCCCTCTCTTGCACTCTATGTCCCGCTGTAACACGTCCCAACACACTTGACCCTCACTTGCACTCTATGTCCCGCTGCAACACGTCCCAACACACATGCCCCTCACTTGCACTCTATGTGTTGCTGCAACACGTCCCAAGACACCTAACCCTCACTTGCACTCTATGTCCCGCTTCAACACGTCCCAACACACTTGCCCCTCATTTGCACTCTATGTCCCGCTGCATCAGGTCCCAACACACTTGCCCCTCATTTGCACTCTATGTCCCGCTGCAACACGTCCCAACACACTTGCACTTCACTTGCCCCTCACTTGCACTCTATGTCCCGCTGTAACACGTCCCAACACACTTGCCCCTCACATAAACGCTATGTCCCTCTGTTACACGTCCCTACACACTTGCCCCTCACTTGCACTCTATGTCCCACTACAAAATGTCTTAACCAACTTGCCCCTCACTTGCCCCTCACTTACACTCAATGTCCCGCTACAACACTTCACAACACACTTGCCCCTCTCTTGCACTCTATGTCCGGCTGCAACACGTTCTAACACACTTACCCCTTATTGCACTCTATGACCCGCTGCAATACGTCCTAACACACTTGCCCCTCACTTGCACTCTATGTCCCGCTGCAACACGTCCCAATACACTTGCCCCACACTTGCACCCTATGTATCGCTGAAACACGTCCCAACACATTTGCCCCTCTCTTGCACCTAATGTCCCACTGCAACAGGTCCCAACACACTTGCCCCTCACTTGCACTCTATGTCCCGCTGCAACACGTCCCAATAAACTTGCCCCACACTTTCACACTATGTTCCGCTGCAAAACGTCCCAACACACTTGCCCCTCCCTTGCACTCAATGTCCCGCTGCAACACGGCTTAACACACTTGCCTCTCTTTTGCAATTTATGTCCCGCTGTAACACGTCCCAACACACTTGCCCCTCACTTGCACTCTATGTCCCGCTGCAACACGGCTTAACACACTTGCCCCTCTCTTGCACTCTATATCCCGCTGCAACACGGCTTAACACACTTGCCCCTCTCTTGCACTCGATGTCCCGTTGCAACACGTCCCAACATACTTGTCCCTCACTTGCACTCTATGTCTCGCTGCAAAACGTCTTATTACACTTGCCCCTCACTTGCACTCTATGTCCCGCTGCAGCAGGTCACAACACACTTGCCCCTCATTTGCACTATATGTCCCGCTGTAACACGTCCCAACACACTTGCCCCTCACTTGCACTCAATGTCCCGCTGTAACACGTCCCAACACACTTTCCCCTCACTTGCACTCTATGTCCCGCTGCAACACGTCCCAACACACTTGCCCCTCACTTGCACTCTATGTCCCGCTGCATCAGGTCACAACACACTTGCCACTCACTTGCACTCTATGTCCCGCTGCAACACGTCCCAATACACTTGCCCCACTCTTGCTCTCTATGTACCGCTGCAACACGTTCTAACACATTTGCCCCCCACTTGCACTCTATGTCCCGCTGCAACAGGTCCCAACACACTTGCCCCCACTTGCACTCTATGTCCCGCTGCAACACGTCCCAATACACTTGCCCCTCACTTGCACTCTAAGTCCCGCTGTAACATGTCCCGACACATTTGCCCCTCACTTTCACTCTATGTTCTGCTGCAAAACGTTCCAACACACTTGCCCCTCCCTTGCACTCTATGTCCCGCTTCAACACGGCTTAACACACTTGCCCCTCTTTTGCACCTTATGTCCCGCTGCAACACGTCCCAATACACTTGCCCCACTCTTGCACTCTATGTACCGCTGCAACACGTTCTAACACATTTGCCCCTCACTTGCACTCTATGTCCCGCTGCATCAGGTAACAACAAATTTGCCCCTCACTTGCACTCTATGTCCCGCTGCATCAGGTCACAAAAAACTTGCCCCTCACTTGCACTCTATGTCCCGCTGTAACACGTGCCAACACACTTTCCCCTCACTTGCACTCTATGTCCCGCTGCATCAGGTCACAACACACTTGCCCCTCACTTAAACGCTATGTCCCGCTGTAACACGTCCCTAAACACTTGCCTCTCACTTGCACTCTATGTCCCGCTGTAACACGTCCCAACACACTTGCCCCTCACTTAAACGCTATGTCCAGCTGTAACACGTCCCTACACACTTGCCCCTCACTTGCACTCTATGACAAGCTGCAATACGTCCCAACACACTTGCCCCTCATTTGCACTCTATGTCCCGCTGTAACACGTCCCAACACACTTGCCCCTCACTTGCACTCTCTGTCCCGCTCTAACACGTCCCAACACACTTGCCCCTCACTTGCACTCTATGTCCCGCTGTAACACGTCCCAAACACTTGCCCCTCACTTGCACTTTATGTCCCGCTGCAACACGTCCCAACACACTTGCCCCACACTTGCACCCTATGTATCGCTGAAACACGTCCCAACACATTTGCCCCTCTCTTGCACCTAATGTCCCACTGCAACAGGTCCCAACACACTTGCCCCTCACTTGCACTCTATGTCCCGCTGCAACACGTCCCAATAAACTTGCCCCACACTTTCACACTATGTTCCGCTGCAAAACGTCCCAACACACTTGCCCCTCCCTTGCACTCAATGTCCCGCTGCAACACGGCTTAACACACTTGCCTCTCTTTTGCAATTTATGTCCCGCTGTAACACGTCCCAACACACTTGCCCCTCACTTGCACTCTATGTCCCGCTGCAACACGGCTTAACACACTTGCCCCTCTCTTGCACTCTATATCCCGCTGCAACACGGCTTAACACACTTGCCCCTCTCTTGCACTCGATGTCCCGTTGCAACACGTCCCAACATACTTGTCCCTCACTTGCACTCTATGTCTCGCTGCAAAACGTCTTATTACACTTGCCCCTCACTTGCACTCTATGTCCCGCTGCAGCAGGTCACAACACACTTGCCCCTCATTTGCACTATATGTCCCGCTGTAACACGTCCCAACACACTTGCCCCTCACTTGCACTCAATGTCCCGCTGTAACACGTCCCAACACACTTTCCCCTCACTTGCACTCTATGTCCCGCTGCAACACGTCCCAACACACTTGCCCCTCACTTGCACTCTATGTCCCGCTGCATCAGGTCACAACACACTTGCCACTCACTTGCACTCTATGTCCCGCTGCAACACGTCCCAATACACTTGCCCCACTCTTGCTCTCTATGTACCGCTGCAACACGTTCTAACACATTTGCCCCCCACTTGCACTCTATGTCCCGCTGCAACAGGTCCCAACACACTTGCCCCCACTTGCACTCTATGTCCCGCTGCAACACGTCCCAATACACTTGCCCCTCACTTGCACTCTAAGTCCCGCTGTAACATGTCCCGACACATTTGCCCCTCACTTTCACTCTATGTTCTGCTGCAAAACGTCCCAACACACTTGCCCCTCCCTTGCACTCTATGTCCCGCTTCAACACGGCTTAACACACTTGCCCCTCTTTTGCACCTTATGTCCCGCTGCAACACGTCCCAATACACTTGCCCCACTCTTGCACTCTATGTACCGCTGCAACACGTTCTAACACATTTGCCCCTCACTTGCACTCTATGTCCCGCTGCATCAGGTAACAACAAATTTGCCCCTCACTTGCACTCTATGTCCCGCTGCATCAGGTCACAAAAAACTTGCCCCTCACTTGCACTCTATGTCCCGCTGTAACACGTGCCAACACACTTTCCCCTCACTTGCACTCTATGTCCCGCTGCATCAGGTCACAACACACTTGCCCCTCACTTAAACGCTATGTCCCGCTGTAACACGTCCCTAAACACTTGCCTCTCACTTGCACTCTATGTCCCGCTGTAACACGTCCCAACACACTTGCCCCTCACTTAAACGCTATGTCCAGCTGTAACACGTCCCTACACACTTGCCCCTCACTTGCACTCTATGACAAGCTGCAATACGTCCCAACACACTTACCCCTCATTTGCACTCTATGTCCCGCTGTAACACGTCCCAACACACTTGCCCCTCACTTGCACTCTCTGTCCCGCTCTAACACGTCCCAACACACTTGCCCCTCACTTGCACTCTATGTCCCGCTGTAACACGTCCCAAACACTTGCCCCTCACTTGCACTTTATGTCCCGCTGCAACACGTCCCAACACACTTGCCCCTCACTTGCACTCTATGTCCTGCTGCATCAGGTCAAAACACACTTGCCCCTCACTTGCACTCAATGTCCCGCTGTAACACGTCCCAACACACTTGCCCCTCACTTGCACTCTATGTCCCGCTGCAACACGTCACAACACACTTGCCCCTCACTTGCACTCTATGTCCCGCTGTAACACGTCCCAACACACTTGCCACTCACTTGCACTCTATGTCCCGCTGCAACACGTCCCAATACACTTGCCCCACTCTTGCACTCTATGTACCGCTGCAACACGTTCTAACACATTTGCCCCTCACTTGCACTCTATGTCCCGCTGCATCAGGTTACAACAAATTTGCCCCTCACTTGCACTCTATGTCCCGCTGCATCAGATCACAACACACTTGCCCCTCACTTGCACTCTATGTCCCGCTGTAACACGTGCCAACACACTTTCCCCTCACTTGCACCCTATGTCCCGCTGCATCAGGTCAAAACGCACTTGCCCCTCACTTAAACGCTATGTCCCGCTGTAACACGTCCCTAAACACTTGCCCCTCACTTAAACGCTATGTCCCGCTGTAACACGTCCCTACACACTTGCCCCTCACTTGCACTCTATGTCCCGCTGCAACACGTCCCAACACACTTGCCCCTTACTTGCACTCTATGTCCCGCTGCATCAGGTCAAAACACACTTGCTCCTCAATTGCACTCTACGTCCCGCTGCATCAGGTCACAACACACTTGCCCCTCACTTGCACTCTATGTCCCGCTGCAACACGTCCCAACACAATTGCCTCTCACTTGCACTTTTTTTCCCGCTGCAACACGTCCTAACACACTTGCCCCTCACTTGCACTCTATGTCCCGCTGCATCAGGTCACAACTCCCTTGCCCCTCACTTGCACTCTATGTCCCGCTGCATCAGGTCCCAACACACTTGCCCCTCACTTGCACTCTATGTCCCACTGCAAAACGTCCCAACACACTTGCCCCTCCCTTGCACTCTATGTCCCGCTGAAACACATCCCAACACACTTGCCCCTCACTTGCACTCTATGTCCCGCTGCAACACGTCCCAACACACATGCCCCTCACTTGCACTCTATATGTTGCTGCAACACGTCCCAAGACACCTGCCCCTCACTTGCACTCTATGTCCCGCTTCAACACGTCCCAACACACTTGCCCCTCACTTGCACTCTATGTCCCGCTGCAACACGTCCCAACACACTTGCTCCTCACTTGCCCCTCACTTGCACTCTATGTCCCGCTGTAACACGTCCCAACACACTTGCCCCTCACTTAAACGCTATGTCCCGCTGTAACACGTCCCTACACACTTGCCTCTCACTTGCACTCTATGTCCCACAACAAAATGTCTTAATACACTTGCCCCTCACTTGCCCCTTACTCACACTCAATGTCCCGCTACAACACGTCACAACACACTTGCCCCTCTCTTGCACTCTATGACCCGCTGCAATACGTCCCAACACACTTGCCCCTCACTTGCACTCTATGTCCCGCTGCAACACGTCCCAATACACTTGCCCCACACTTGCACTCTTTGTACCGCTGAAACACGTCCCAACACATTTGCCCCTCACTTGCACCTTATGTCCCGCTGCAACACGTCCCAACACATTTGCCCCTCTTTTGCACTCTATGTCCCGCTGTAACACGTCCCAACACACTTGCCCCTCACTTTCACACAATGTTCCGCTGCAAAACGTCCCTACACACTAGCCCCTCCCTTGCATTCTATGTCCCGCTGCAACACGGCTTAACACACTTGCCCCTCTCTTGCACTCTATGTCCCGCTCTTACACGTCCCAACACACTTGCCCCTCACTAGCACTCTATGTCCCGCTGCAACACGGCTTAACACACTAGCCCCTCTCTTGCACTCTATATCCCGCTGCAACACGGCTTAACACACTTGCCCCTCTCTTGCACTCGATGTCCCGTTGCAACACGTCTCAACATACTTGTCCCTCACTTGCACTCTATGTCCCGCTGCAAAACGTCTTATTACACTTGCCCCTCACTTGCACTCTATGTCCTGCTGCAACACGTCCCAACACACTTGCCCCTCACTTGCACTCTATGTCCCGCTGCATCAGGTCACAACACACTTGCCCCTCATTTGCACTCTATGTCCCGCTGTTACACGTCCCAACACACTTGCCCCTCACTTGCACTCTATGTCCCGCTGTAACACGTCCCAACACACTTGCCCCTCACTTGCACTTTATGTCCCGCTGCAACACGTCCCAACACACTTGCTTCTCACTTGCACTCTATGTCCCCATGCATCAGGTCACACCACACTTGCCCCTCACTTGCACTCTATGTCCCGCTGCAACACGTCCCAACACACTTGCCCCTCACTTGCACTCTATGTCCCGCTGCAACACGGCTTAACACACTTGCCCCTCTCTTGCACTCTATGTCCCGCTGCAACACGGCCTAACACACTTGCCCCTCACTTGCAATCTATGTCCCGCTGCTAAACGTCCCAACACACTTGCCCCTCCCTTGCACTCTATGTCCCGCTGCAACACTGCTTAACACACTTTCCCCTCTCTTGCACTCTATGTCCCGCTGCAACACGTCCCAACACACATGCCCCTCACTTGCACTCTATGTGTTGCTGCAACACGTCCCAAGTCACCTAACCCTCACTTGCACTCTATGTCCCGCTTCAACACGTCCCAACACACTTGCCCCTCACTTGCACTCTATGTCCCGCTGCATCAGGTCCCAACACACTTGCCCCTCATTTGCACTCTATGTCCCGCTGCAACACGTCCCAACACACTTGCTCCTCACTTACCCCTTACTTGCACTCTATGACCCGCTGCAATACGTCCGAACACACTTGCCCCTCACTTGCACTCTATGTCCCGCTGCAACACGTCCCAATACACTTGCCCCACACTTGCACTCTAAGTATCGCTGAAACACGTCCCAACACATTTGCCCCTCTCTTGCACCTAATGTCCCGCTGCAACAGGTCCCAACACACTTGCCCCTCACTTGCACTCTATGTCCCGCTGCAACACGTCCCAATACACTTGCGCCACTCTTGCACTCTATGTACCGCTGCAACACGTTCTAACACATTTGCCCCTCACTTGCACTCTATGTCCCGCTGCATCAGGTAACAACAAATTTGCCCCTCACTTGCACTCTATGTCCCGCTGCATCAGATCACAACACACTTGCCCCTCACTTGCACTCTATGTCCCGCTGCATCAGGTCACAACTCCCTTGCCCCTCACTTGCACTCTATGTCCCGCTGCATCAGGTCCCAACACACTTGCCCCTCACTTGCACTCTATGTCCCACTGCAAAACGTCCCAACACACTTGCCCCTCCCTTGCACTCTATGTCCCGCTGAAACACATCCCAACACACTTGCCCCTCACTTGCACTCCATGTCCCGCTGCAACACGTCCCAACACACATTCCCCTCACTTGCACTCTATATGTTGCTGCAACACGTCCCAAGACACCTGCCCCTCACTTGCACTCTATGTCCCGCTTCAACACGTCCCAACACACTTGCCCCTCACTTGCACTCTATGTCCCGCTGCAACACGTCCCAACACACTTGCTCCTCACTTGCCCCTCACTTGCACTCAATGTCCCGCTACAACACGTCACAACACACTTGCCCCTCTCTTGCACTCTATGACCCGCTGCAATACGTCCCAACACACTTGCCCCTCACTTGCACTCTATGACCCGCTGCAACACGTCCCAATACACTTGCCCCACACTTGCACTCTTTGTACCGCTGAAACACGTCCCAACACATTTGCCCCTCACTAGCACCTTATGTCCCGCTGCAACAGGTCCCAACACACTTTCCCCTCATTTGCACTCTATGTCCCGCTGCAACACGTCCCAATACACTTGCCCCACACTTTCACTCTATGTACCGCTGCAACACGTCCCAACACATTTGCCCCTCTTTTGCACTCTATGTCCCGCTGTAACACGTCCCAACACACTTGCCCCTCACTTTCACACAATGTTCCGCTGCAAAACGTCCCTACACACTAGCCCCTCCCTTGCATTCTATGTCCCGCTGCAACACGGCTTAACACACTTGCCCCTCTCTTGCACTCTATGTCCCGCTGTAACACGTCCCAACACACTTGCCCCTCACTAGCACTCTATGTCCCGCTGCAACACGGCTTAACACACTAGCCCCTCTCTTGCACTCTATATCCCGCTGCAACACGGCTTAACACACTTGCCCCTCTCTTGCACTCGTTGTCCCGTTGCAACACGTCTCAACATACTTGTCCCTCACTTGCACTCTATGTCCCGCTGCAAAACGTCTTATTACACTTGCCCCTCACTTGCACTCTATGTCCCGCTGCAACACGTCCCTTCACACTTGCCCCTCACTTGCACTCTATGTCCCGCTGCATCAGGTCACAACACACTTGCCCCTCATTTGCACTCTATGTCCCGCTGTAACACGTCCCAACACACTTGCCCCTCACTTGCACTCTATGTCCCGCTGTAACACGTCCCAACACACTTGCCCCTCACTTGCACTTTATGTCCCGCTGCAACACGTCCCAACAAACTTGCCCCTCACTTGCACTCTATGTCCCTTGCATCAGGTCACAACACACTTGCCCCTCACTTGCACTCTATGTCCCGCTGCAACACGTCCCAACACACTTGCCCCTCACTTGCACTCTATGTCCCACTGCAACACGGCTTAACACACTTGCCCCTCTCTTGCACTCTATGTCCCGCTGTAACACGTCCCAACACACTTGCCCCTCACATGCACTCTATGTCCCGCTGCAACACGGCTTAACACACTTGCCCCTCTCTTGCACTCTATGTCCCGCTGCAACACGGCTTAACACACTTTCCCCTCTCTCGCATTCTATGTCCCGCTGCAACACGTCCCAACACACATGCCCCTCACTTGCACACTGTGTGTTGCTGCAACACGTCCCAAGACACCTAACCCTCACTTGCACTCTATGTCCCGCTTCAACACGTCCCAACACACTTGCCCCTCACTTGCACTCTATGTCCCGCTGCAACACGTTCTAACACATTTGCCCCTCACTTGCACTCTATGTCCCGCTGCATCAGGTAACAACAAATTTGCCCCTCACTTGCACTCTATGTCCCGCTGCATCAGATCACAACACACTTGCCCCTCACTTGCACTCTTTGTCCCGCTGTAACACGTGCCAACACACTTTCCCCTCACTTGCACCCTATGTCCCGCTGCATCAGGTCAAAACGCACTTGCCCCTCACTTAAACGCTATGTCCCGCTGTAACACGTCCCTAAACACTTGCCCCTCACTTGCACTCTATGTCCCGCTGTAACACGTCCCAACACACTTGCCCCTCACTTAAACGCTATGTCCCGCTGTAGCACGTCCCTACACACTTGCCCCTCACTTGCACTCTATGTCCCGCTGCAACACGTCCCAACACACTTGCCCCTTACTTGCACTCTATGTCCCGCTGCATCAGGTCAAAACACACTTGCTCCCTAATTGCACTCTATTTCCCGCTGCATCAGGTCACAACACACTTGCCCCTCACTTGCACTCTATGTCCCGCTGCAACACGTCCCAACACAATTGCCTCTCACTTGCATTTTTTTTCCCGCTGCAACACGTCCTAACACACTTGCCCCTCACTTGCACTCTATGTCCCGCTGCATCAGGTCACAACTCCCTTGCCCCTCACTTGCACTCTATGTCCCGCTGCATCAGGTCCCAACACACTTGCCCCTCACTTGCACTCTATGTCCTACTGCAAAACGTCCCAACACACTTGCCCCTCCCTTGCACTCTATGTCCCGCTGAAACACATCCCATCACACTTGCCCCTCACTTGCACTCTATGTCCCGCTGCAACACGTCCCAACACACATTCCCCTCACTTGCACTCTATATGTTGCTGCAACACGTCCCAAGACACCTGCCCCTCACTTGCACTCTATGTCCCGCTTCAACACGTCCCAACACACTTGCCCCTCACTTGCACTCTATGTCCCGCTGCAACACGTCCCAACACACTTGCTCCTCACTTGCCCCTCACTTGCACTCTATGTCCCGCTGTAACACGTCCCAACACACTTGCCCCTCACTTAAACGCTATGTCCCGCTGTAACACGTCCCTACACACTTGCCTCTCACTTGCACTCTATGTCCCACAACAAAATGACTTAATACACTTGCCCCTCACTTGCCCCTTACTTACACTCAATGTCCCGCTACAACACGTCACAACACACTTGCCCCTCTCTTGCACTCTATGACCCGCTGCAATACGTCCCAACCCACTTGCCCCTCACTTGCACTCTATGTCCCGCTGCAACACGTCCCAATACACTTGCCCCACACTTGCACTCTTTGTACCGCTGAAACACGTCCCAACACATTTGCCCCTCACTAGCACCTTATGTCCCGCTGCAACAGGTCCCAACACACTTTCCCCTCATTTGCACTCTATGTCCCGCTGCAACACGTCCCAATACACTTGCCCCACACTTTCACTCTATGTACCGCTGCAACACGTCCCAACACATTTGCCCCTCTTTTGCACTCTATGTCCCGCTGTAACACGTCCCAACACACTTGCCCCTCACTTTCACACAATGTTCCGCTGCAAAACGTCCCTACACACTAGCCCCTCCCTTGCATTCTATGTCCCGCTGCAACACGGCTTAACACACTTGCCCCTCTCTTGCACTTTATGTCTTGCTGTAACACGTCCGAACACACTTGCCCCTCACTAGCACTCTATGTCCCGCTGCAACACGGCTTAACACACTAGCCCCTCTCTTGCACTCTATATCCCGCTGCAACACGGCTTAACACACTTGCCACTCTCTTGCACTCGTTGTCCCGTTGCAACACGTCTCAACATACTTGTCCCTCACTTGCACTCTATGTCCCGCTGCAAAACGTCTTATTACACTTGCCCCTCACTTGCACTCTATGTCCCGCTGCAACACGTCCCAACACACTTGCCCCTCACTTGCACTCTATGTCCCGCTGCATCAGGTCACAACACACTTGCCCCTCATTTGCACTCTATGTCCCGCTGTAACACGTCCCAACACACTTGCCCCTCACTTGCACTCTATGTCCCGCTGTACCACGTCCCAACACACTTGCCCCTCACTTGCACTTTATGTCCCGCTGCAACACGTCCCAACACACTTGCCCCTCACTTGCACTCTATGTCCTTTGCATCAGGTCCCAACACATTTGCCCCTCTCTTGCACCTAATGTCCCGCTGCAACAGGTCCCAACACACTTGCCCCTCACTTGCACTCTATGTCCCGCTGCAACACGTCCCAATACACTTGCCACACACTTTCACTCTATGTACCGCAGCAACACGTCCCAACACATTTGCCCCTCACTTGCACTCTATGTCCCGCTGTAACACGTCCCAACACACTTGCCCCACACTTTCACACTATGTTCCGCTGCAAAACGTCCCAACACACTTGCCCCTCCCTTGCACTCAATGTCCCGCTGCAACACGGCTTAACACACTTGCCCCTCTTTTGCAATTTATGTCCCGCTGTAACACGTCCCAACACACTTGCCCCTCACTTGCACTCTATGTCCCGCTGCAACACGGCTTAACACACTTGCCCCTCTCTTGCACTCTATATCCCGCTGCAACACGGCTTAACACACTTGCCCCTCTCTTGCACTCGATGTCCCGTTGCAACACGTCCCAACATACTTGTCCCTCACTTGCACTCTATGTCTCGCTGCAAAACGTCTTATTACACTTGCCCCTCACTTGCACTCTATGTCCCGCTGCAGCAGGTCACAACACACTTGCCCCTCATTTGCACTATATGTCCCGCTGTAACACGTCCCAACACACTTGCCCCTCACTTGCTTTCTATGTCCCGCTGTAACACGTCCCAAACACTTGCCCCTCACTTGCACTTTATGTCCCGCTGCAACACGTCCCAACACACTTGCCCCTCACTTGCACTCTATGTCCTGCTGCATCAGGTCACAACACACTTGCCCCTCACTTGCACTCAATGTCCCGCTGTAACACGTCCCAACACACTTGCCCCTCACTAGCACTCTATGTCCCGCTACAACACGTCACAACACACTTGCCCCTCACTTGCACTCAATGTCCCGCTGTAACACGTCCCAACACACTTGCCACTCACTTGCACTCTATGTCCCGCTGCAACACGTCCCAATACACTTGCGCCACTCTTGCACTCTATGTACCGCAGCAACACGTTCTAACACATTTGCCCCTCACTTGCACTCTATGTCCCGCTGCATCAGGTAACAACAAATTTGCCCCTCACTTGCACTCTATGTCCCGCTGCATCAGATCACAACACACTTGCCCCTCACTTGCACTCTTTGTCCCGCTCTAACACGTGCCAACACACTTTCCCCTCACTTGCACCCTATGTCCCGCTGCATCAGGTCAAAACGCACTTGCCCCTCACTTAAACGCTATGTCCCGCTGTAACACGTCCCTAAACACTTGCCCCTCACTTGCACTCTATGTCCCGCTGTAACACGTCCCAACACACTTGCCCCTCACTTAAACGCTATGTCCCGCTGTAACACGTCCCTACACACTTGCCCCTCACTTGCACTCTATGTCCCGCTGCAACACGTCCCAACACACTTGCCCCTTACTTGCACTCTATGTCCCGCTGCATCAGGTCAAAACACACTTGCTCCTCAATTGCACTCTATGTCCCGCTGCATCAGGTCACAACACACTTGCCCCTCACTTGCACTCTATGTCCCGCTGCAACACGTCCCAACACAATTGCCTCTCACTTGCACTTTTTTTCCTGCTGCAACACGTCCTAACACACTTGCCCTTCACTTGCACTCTATGTCCCGCTGCATCAGGTCACAACTCCCTTGCCCCTCACTTGCACTCTATGTCCCGCTGCATCAGGTCCCAACACACTTGCCCCTCACTTGCACTCTATGTCCCACTGCAAAACGTCCCAACACACTTGCCCCTCCCTTGCACTCTATGTCCCGCTGAAACACATCCCAACACACTTGCCCCTCACTTGCACTCTATGTCCCGCTGCAACACGTCCCAACACACATTCCCCTCACTTGCACTCTATATTTTGCTGCAACACGTCCCAAGACACCTGCCCCTCACTTGCACTCTATGTCCCGCTTCAACACGTCCCAACACACTTGCCCCTCACTTGCACTCTATGTCCCGCTGCAACACGTCCCAACACACTTGCTCCTCACTTGCCCCTCACTTGCACTCTATGTCCCGCTGTAACACGTCCCAACAGACTTGCACCTCACTTAAACGCTATGTCCCGCTGTAACACGTCCCTACACACTTGCCTCTCACTTGCACTCTATGTCCCACAACAAAATGTCTTAATACACTTGCCCCTCACTTGCCCCTTACTTACACTCAATGTCCCGCTACTACACGTCACAACACACTTGACCCTCTCTTGCACTCTATGACCCGCTGCAATACGTCCCAACACACTTGCCCCTCACTTGCACTCTATGTCCCGCTGCAACACGTCCCAATACACTTGCCCCACACTTGCACTCTTTGTACCGCTGAAACACGTCCCAACACATTTGCCCCTCACTAGCACCTTATGTCCCGGTGCAACAGGTCCCAACACACTTTCCCCTCATTTGCACTCTATGTCCCGCTGCAACACGTCCCAATACACTTGCCCCACACTTTCACTCTATGTACCGCTGCAACACGTCCCAACACATTTGCCCCTCTTTTGCTCTCTATGTCCCGCTGTAACACGTCCCAACACACTTGCCCCTCACTTTCACACAATGTTCCGCTGCAAAACGTCCCTACACACTAGCCCCTCCCTTGCATTCTATGTCCCGCTGCAACACGGCTTAACACACTTGCCCCTCTCTTGCACTCTATGTCCCGCTGTAACACGTCCCAACACACTTGCCCCTCACTAGCACTCTATGTCCCGCTGCAACACGGCTTAACACACTAGCCCCTCTCTTGCACTCTATATCCCGCTGCAACACGGCTTAACACACTTGCCCCTCTCTTGCACTCGTTGTCCCGTTGCAACACGTCTCAACATACTTGTCCCTCACTTGCACTCTATGTCCCGCTGCAAAACGTCTTATTACACTTGCCCCTCACTTGCACTCTATGTCCCGCTGCAACACGTCCCAACACACTTGCCCCTCACTTGCACTCTATGTCCCGCTGCATCAGGTCACAACACACTTGCCCCTCATTTGCACTCTATGTCCCGCTGTAACACGTCCCAACACACTTGCCCCTCACTTGCACTCTATGTCCCGCTGTAACACGTCCCAACACACTTGCCCCTCACTTGCACTTTATGTCCCGCTGCAACACGTCCCAACACACTTGCCCCTCACTTGCACTCTATGTCCCTTGCATCAGGTCACAACACACTTGCCCCTCACTTGCACTCTATGTCCCGCTGCAACACGTCCCAACACACTTGCCCCTCACTTGCACTCTATGTCCCTTGCATCAGGTCACAACACACTTGCCCCTCACTTGCACTCTATGTCCCGCTGCAACACGTCCCAACACACTTGCCCCTCACTTGCACTCTATGTCCCACTGCAACACGGCTTAACACACTTGCCCCTCTCTTGCACTCTATGTCCCGCTGTAACACGTCCCAACACACTTGCCCCTCACATGCACTCTATGTCCCGCTGCAACACGGCTTAACACACTTGCCCCTCTCTTGCACTCTATGTCCCGCTGCAACACGGCTTAACACACTTTCCCCTCTCTCGCATTCTATGTCCCGCTGCAACACGTCCCAACACACATGCCCCTCACTTGCACACTGTGTGTTGCTGCAACACGTCCCAAGACACCTAACCCTCACTTGCACTCTATGTCCCGCTTCAACACGTCCCAACACACTTGCCCCTCACTTGCACTCTATGTCCCGCTGCAACACGTTCTAACACATTTGCCCCTCACTTGCACTCTATGTCCCGCTGCATCAGGTAACAACAAATTTGCCCCTCACTTGCACTCTATGTCCCGCTGCATCAGATCACAACACACTTGCCCCTCACTTGCACTCTTTGTCCCGCTGTAACACGTGCCAACACACTTTCCCCTCACTTGCACCCTATGTCCCGCTGCATCAGGTCAAAACGCACTTGCCCCTCACTTAAACGCTATGTCCCGCTGTAACACGTCCCTAAACACTTGCCCCTCACTTGCACTCTATGTCCCGCTGTAACACGTCCCAACACACTTGCCCCTCACTTAAACGCTATGTCCCGCTGTAGCACGTCCCTACACACTTGCCCCTCACTTGCACTCTATGTCCCGCTGCAACACGTCCCAACACACTTGCCCCTTACTTGCACTCTATGTCCCGCTGCATCAGGTCAAAACACACTTGCTCCTCAATTGCACTCTATTTCCCGCTGCATCAGGTCACAACACACTTGCCCCTCACTTGCACTCTATGTCCCGCTGCAACACGTCCCAACACAATTGCCTCTCACTTGCACTTTTTTTCCCGCTGCAACACGTCCTAACACACTTGCCCCTCACTTGCACTCTATGTCCCGCTGCATCAGGTCACAACTCCCTTGCCCCTCACTTGCACTCTATGTCCCGCTGCATCAGGTCCCAACACACTTGCCCCTCACTTGCACTCTATGTCCCACTGCAAAACGTCCCAACACACTTGCCCCTCCCTTGCACTCTATGTCCCGCTGAAACACATCCCAACACACTTGCCCCTCACTTGCACTCTATGTCCCGCTGCAACACGTCCCAACACACATTCCCCTCACTTGCACTCTATATGTTGCTGCAACACGTCCCAAGACACCTGCCCCTCACTTGCACTCTATGTCCCGCTTCAACACGTCCCAACACACTTGCCCCTCACTTGCACTCTATGTCCCGCTGCAACACGTCCCAACACACTTGCTCCTCACTTGCCCCTCACTTGCACTCTATGTCCCGCTGTAACACGTCCCAACACACTTGCCCCTCACTTAAACGCTATGTCCCGCTGTAACACGTCCCTACACACTTGCCTCTCACTTGCACTCTATGTCCCACAACAAAATGTCTTAATACACTTGCCCCTCACTTGCCCCTTACTTACACTCAATGTCCCGCTACAACACGTCACAACACACTTGCCCCTCTCTTGCACTCTATGACCCGCTGCAATACGTCCCAACCCACTTGCCCCTCACTTGCACTCTATGTCCCGCTGCAACACGTCCCAATACACTTGCCCCACACTTGCACTCTTTGTACCGCTGAAACACGTCCCAACACATTTGCCCCTCACTAGCACCTTATGTCCCGCTGCAACAGGTCCCAACACACTTTCCCCTCATTTGCACTCTATGTCCCGCTGCAACACGTCCCAATACACTTGCCCCACACTTTCACTCTATGTACCGCTGCAACACGTCCCAACACATTTGCCCCTCTTTTGCACTCTATGTCCCGCTGTAACACGTCCCAACACACTTGCCCCTCACTTTCACACAATGTTCCGCTGCAAAACGTCCCTACACACTAGCCCCTCCCTTGCATTCTATGTCCCGCTGCAACACGGCTTAACACACTTGCCCCTCTCTTGCACTTTATGTCTTGCTGTAACACGTCCGAACACACTTGCCCCTCACTAGCACTCTATGTCCCGCTGCAACACGGCTTAACACACTAGCCCCTCTCTTGCACTCTATATCCCGCTGCAACACGGCTTAACACACTTGCCACTCTCTTGCACTCGTTGTCCCGTTGCAACACGTCTCAACATACTTGTCCCTCACTTGCACTCTATGTCCCGCTGCAAAACGTCTTATTACACTTGCCCCTCACTTGCACTCTATGTCCCGCTGCAACACGTCCCAACACACTTGCCCCTCACTTGCACTCTATGTCCCGCTGCATCAGGTCACAACACACTTGCCCCTCATTTGCACTCTATGTCCCGCTGTAACACGTCCCAACACACTTGCCCCTCACTTGCACTCTATGTCCCGCTGTACCACGTCCCAACACACTTGCCCCTCACTTGCACTTTATGTCCCGCTGCAACACGTCCCAACACACTTGCCCCTCACTTGCACTCTATGTCCCTTGCATCAGGTCCCAACACATTTGCCCCTCTCTTGCACCTAATGTCCCGCTGCAACAGGTCCCAACACACTTGCCCCTCACTTGCACTCTATGTCCCGCTGCAACACGTCCCAATACACTTGCCACACACTTTCACTCTATGTACAGCAGCAACACGTCCCAACACATTTGCCCCTCACTTGCACTCTATGTCCCGCTGTAACACGTCCCAACACACTTGCCCCACACTTTCACACTATGTTCCGCTGCAAAACGTCCCAACACACTTGCCCCTCCCTTGCACTCAATGTCCCGCTGCAACACGGCTTAACACACTTGCCCCTCTTTTGCAATTTATGTCCCGCTGTAACACGTCCCAACACACTTGCCCCTCACTTGCACTCTATGTCCCGCTGCAACACGGCTTAACACACTTGCCCCTCTCTTGCACTCTATATCCCGCTGCAACACGGCTTAACACACTTGCCCCTCTCTTGCACTCGATGTCCCGTTGCAACACGTCCCAACATACTTGTCCCTCACTTGCACTCTATGTCTCGCTGCAAAACGTCTTATTACACTTGCCCCTCACTTGCACTCTATGTCCCGCTGCAGCAGGTCACAACACACTTGCCCCTCATTTGCACTATATGTCCCGCTGTAACACGTCCCAACACACTTGCCCCTCACTTGCTTTCTATGTCCCGCTGTAACACGTCCCAAACACTTGCCCCTCACTTGCACTTTATGTCCCGCTGCAACACGTCCCAACACACTTGCCCCTCACTTGCACTCTATGTCCTGCTGCATCAGGTCACAACACACTTGCCCCTCACTTGCACTCAATGTCCCGCTGTAACACGTCCCAACACACTTGCCCCTCACTAGCACTCTATGTCCCGCTACAACACGTCACAACACACTTGCCCCTCACTTGCACTCAATGTCCCGCTGTAACACGTCCCAACACACTTGCCACTCACTTGCACTCTATGTCCCGCTGCAACACGTCCCAATACACTTGCGCCACTCTTGCACTCTATGTACCGCAGCAACACGTTCTAACACATTTGCCCCTCACTTGCAATCTATGTCCCGCTGCATCAGGTAACAACAAATTTGCCCCTCACTTGCACTCTATGTCCCGCTGCATCAGATCACAACACACTTGCCCCTCACTTGCACTCTTTGTCCCGCTGTAACACGTGCCAACACACTTTCCCCTCACTTGCACCCTATGTCCCGCTGCATCAGGTCAAAACGCACTTGCCCCTCACTTAAACGCTATGTCCCGCTGTAACACGTCCCTAAACACTTGCCCCTCACTTGCACTCTATGTCCCGCTGTAACACGTCCCAACACACTTGCCCCTCACTTAAACGCTATGTCCCGCTGTAACACGTCCCTACACACTTGCCCCTCACTTGCACTCTATGTCCCGCTGCAACACGTCCCAACACACTTGCCCCTTACTTGCACTCTATGTCCCGCTGCATCAGGTCAAAACACACTTGCTCCTCAATTGCACTCTATGTCCCGCTGCATCAGGTCACAACACACTTGCCCCTCACTTGCACTCTATGTCCCGCTGCAACACGTCCCAACACAATTGCCTCTCACTTGCACTTTTTTTCCCGCTGCAACACGTCCTAACACACTTGCCCCTCACTTGCACTCTATGTCCCGCTGCATCAGGTCACAACTCCCTTGCCCCTCACTTGCACTCTATGTCCCGCTGCATCAGGTCCCAACACACTTGCCCCTCACTTGCACTCTATGTCCCACTGCAAAACGTCCCAACACACTTGCCCCTCCCTTGCACTCTATGTCCCGCTGAAACACATCCCAACACACTTGCCCCTCACTTGCACTCTATGTCCCGCTGCAACACGTCCCAACACACATTCCCCTCACTTGCACTCTATATGTTGCTGCAACACGTCCCAAGACACCTGCCCCTCACTTGCACTCTATGTCCCGCTTCAACACGTCCCAACACACTTGCCCCTCACTTGCACTCTATGTCCCGCTGCAACACGTCCCAACACACTTGCTCCTCACTTGCCCCTCACTTGCACTCTATGTCCCGCTGTAACACGTCCCAACACACTTGCCCCTTACTTAAACGCTATGTCCCGCTGTAACACGTCCCTACACACTTGCCTCTCACTTGCACTCTATGTCCCACAACAAAATGTCTTAATACACTTGCCCCTCACTTGCCCCTTACTTACACTCAATGTCCCGCTACAACACGTCACAACACACTTGCCCCTCTCTTGCACTCTATGACCCGCTGCAATAAGTCCCAACACACTTGCCCCTCACTTGCACTCTATGTCCCGCTGCAACACGTCCCAATACACTTGCCCCACACTTGCACTCTTTGTACCGCTGAAACACGTCCCAACACATTTGCCCCTCACTAGCACCTTATGTCCCGGTGCAACAGGTCCCAACACACTTTCCCCTCATTTGCACTCTATGTCCCGCTGCAACACGTCCCAATACACTTGCCCCACACTTTCACTCTATGTACCGCTGCAACACGTCCCAACACATTTGCCCCTCTTTTGCACTCTATGTCCCGCTGTAACACGTCCCAACACACTTGCCCCTCACTTTCACACAATGTTCCGCTGCAAAACGTCCCTACACACTAGCCCCTCCCTTGCATTCTATGTCCCGCTGCAACACGGCTTAACACACTTGCCCCTCTCTTGCACTCTATGTCCCGCTGTAACACGTCCCAACACACTTGCCCCTCACTAGCACTCTATGTCCCGCTGCAACACGGCTTAACACACTAGCCCCTCTCTTGCACTCTATATCCCGCTGCAACACGGCTTAACACACTTGCCCCTCTCTTGCACTCGTTGTCCCGTTGCAACACGTCTCAACATACTTGTCCCTCACTTGCACTCTATGTCCCGCTGCAAAACGTCTTATTACACTTGCCCCTCACTTGCACTCTATGTCCCGCTGCAACACGTCCCAACACACTTGCCCCTCACTTGCACTCTATGTCCCGCTGCATCAGGTCACAACACACTTGCCCCTCACTTGCACTCTATGTCCCGCTGTAACAGGTCCCAACACACTTGCCCCTCACTTGCACTCTATGTCCCGCTGTAACACGTCCCAACACACTTGCCCCTCACTTGCACTCTATGTCCCGCTGCAACACGTCCCAACACACTTGCCCCTCACTTGCACTCTATGTCCCTTGCATCAGGTCACAACACACTTGCCCCTCACTTGCACTCTATGTCCCGCTGCAACACGTCCCAACACACTTGCCCCTCACTTGCACTCTATGTCCCACTGCAACACGGCTTAACACACTTGCCCCTCTCTTGCACTCTATGTCCCGCTGTAACACGTCCCAACACACTTGCCCCTCACATGCACTCTATGTCCCGCTGCAACACGGCTTAACACACTTGCCCCTCTCTTGCACTCTATGTCCCGCTGCAACACGGCTTAACACACTTTCCCCTCTCTCGCATTCTATGTCCCGCTGCAACACGTCCCAACACACATGCCCCTCACTTGCACTCTATGTGTTGCTGCAACAAGTCCCAAGACACCTAACCCTCACTTGCACTCTATGTCCCGCTTCAACACGTCCCAACACACTTGCCCCTCACTTGCACTCTATGTCCCGCTGCATCAGGTCCCAACACACTTGCCCCTCATTTGCACTCTATGTCCCGCTGCAACACGTCCCAACACACTTGCTCCCCACTTGCCCCTCACTTGCACTCTATGTCCCGCTGTAACACGTCCCAACACACTTGCCCCTCACTTAAACGCTATGTCCCGCTGTAACACGTCCCTACACACTTGCCCCTCACTTGCACTCTATGTCCCACTACAAAATGTCTTAACAAACTTGCCCCTCACTTGCCCCTCACTTACACTCAATGTCCCGCTACAACACGTCACAACACACTTGCCCCTCTATTGCACTCTATGTCCGGCTGCAACACGTCCCAACACACTTACCCCTTACTTGCACTCTATGACCCGCTGCAATACGTCCGAACACACTTGCCCCTCACTTGCACTCTATGTCCTGCTGCAACACGTCCCAATACACTTGCCCCACACTTGCACTCTAAGTATCGCTGAAACACGTCCCAACACACTTGCCCCTCACTTGCACTCTATGTCCCGCTGCAACACGTCCCAATACACTTGCCCCACACTTTCACTCTATGTACCGCAGCAACACGTCCCAACACATTTGCCCCTCACTTGCACTCTATGTCCCGCTGTAACACGTCCCAACACACTTGCCCCACACTTTCACACTATGTTCCGCTGCAAAACGGCCCAACACACTTGCCCCTCCCTTGCACTCAATGTCCCGCTGCAACACGGCTTAACACACTTGCCCCTCTTTTGCAATTTATGTCCCGCTGTAACACGTCCCAACACACTTGCCCCTCACTTGCACTCTATGTCCCGCTGCAACACGGCTTAACACACTTGCCCCTCTCTTGCACTCTATATCCCGCTGCAACACGGCTTAACACACTTGCCCCTCTCTTGCACTCGATGTCCCGTTGCAACACGTCCCAACATACTTGTCCCTCACTTGCACTCTATGTCTCGCTGCAAAACGTCTTATTACACTTGCCCCTCACTTGCACTCTATGTCCCGCTGCAAAACGTCTTATTACACTTGCCCCTCACTTGCACTATATGTCCCGCTGTAACACGTCCCAACACACTTGCCCCTCACTTGCACTCAATGTCCCGCTGTAACACGTCCCAACACACTTGCCCCTCACTTGCACTCTATGTCCCGCTGCAATACGTCCCAACACACTTGCCCCTCACTTGCACTTTATGTCCTGCTGCATCAGGTCACAACACACTTGCCACTCACTTGCACTCTATGTCCCGCTGCAACACGTCCCAATACACTTGCCCCACTCTTGCACTCTATGTACCGCTGCAACACGTTCTAACACATTTGCCCCTCACTTGCACTCTATGTCCCGCTGCAACAGGTCCCAACACACTTGCCCCCACTTGCACTCTATGTCCCGCTGCAACACGTCCCAATACACTTGCCCCACACTTGCACTCTATGTACCGCTGCAACACGTCCCAACATTTTTGCCCCTCACTTGCACTCTAAGTCCCGCTGTAACATGTCCCGACACATTTGCCCCTCACTTTCACTCTATGTTCTGCTGCAAAACGTCCCAACACACTTGCCCCTCCCTTGCACTCTATGTCCCGCTGCAACACGGCTTAACACACTTGTCCCTCTCTTGCACTCAATGTCCCGCTGTAACACGTCCCAAAACACTTGCCCGTCACTTGCACTCTATGTCCCGCTGCAAAACGTCCCAACACACTTGCCCCTCCCTTGCACTCTATGTTCCGCTGCAACACGGCTTAACACACTTTTCCCTCTCTTGCACTCTATGTCCCGCTGTAACACGTCCCCAACACACTTGCCCCTCACTTGCACTCTATGTCCCGCTGCAACACGTCCCAACACACATGCCCCTCACGTGCACTCTATGTGTTGCTGCAACACGTCCCAAGACACCTGCCCCTCACTTGCACTCTATGTCCCGCTTCAACACGTCCCAACACACTTGCCCCTCACTTGCACTCTATGTCCCGCCGCATCAGGTCCCAACACACTTGCCCCTCATTTGCACTCTATGTCCCGCTGCAACACGTCCCAACACACTTGCTCCTCACTTGCCCCTCGCTTGCACTCTATGTCCCGCTGTTACACGTCCCAACACACTTGCCCCTCACTAAAACGCTATGTCCCGCTGTTACACGTCCCTACATACTTGCCCCTCACTTGCACTCTATGTCCCACTACAAAATGTCTTAACACACTTGCCCCTCACTTGCCCCTTACTTACACTCAATGTCCCGCTACAACACGTCACAACACACTTGCCCCTCTCTTGCACTCTATGTCCGGCTGCAACACGTCCCAACACACTTACCCCTTACTTGCACTCTATGACCCGCTGCAATACGTCCCAACACACTTGCCCCTAACTTGCACTCTATGTCCCGCTGCAACACGTCCCACTACACTTGCCCCACACTTGCACTCTTTGTACCGCTGAAACACGTCCCAACACATTTGCCCCTCTCTTGCACCTTATGTCCCGCTGCAACAGGTCCCAACACACTTGCCCCTCACTTGCACTCTATGTCCCGCTGCAACACGTCCCAATACACTTGCCCCACACTTTCACTCTATGTACCGCTGCAACACGTCCCAACACATTTGCCCTCACTTGCACTCTATGTCCCGCTGTAACACGTCCCAACACACTTGCCCCACACTTTCACACTATGTTCCGCTGCAAAACGTCCCATCACACTTGCCCCTCCCTTGCACTCAATGTCCCGCTGCAACACGGCTTAACACACTTGCCCCTCTTTTGCACTTTATGTCCCGCTGTAGCACGTCCCAACGCACTTGCCCCTCACTTGCACTCTATATCCCGCTGCAACACGGCTTAACACACTTGCCCCTCTCTTGCACTCGTTGTCCCGTTGCAACACGTCTCAACATACTTGTCCCTCACTTGCACTCTATGTCCCGCTGCAAAACGTCTTATTACACTTGCCCCTCACTTGCACTCTATGTCCCGCTGCAACACGTCCCAACACACTTGCCCCTCACTTGCACTCTATGTCCCGCTGCATCAGGTCACAACACACTTGCCCCTCATTTGCACTCTATGTCCCGCTGTAACAGGTCCCAACACACTTGCCCCTCACTTGCACTCTATGTCCCGCTGTAACACGTCCCAACACACTTGCCCCTCACTTGCACTCTATGTCCCGCTGCAACACGTCCCAACACACTTGCCCCTCACTTGCACTCTATGTCCCTTGCATCAGGTCACAACACACTTGCCCCTCACTTGCACTCTATGTCCCGCTGCAACACGTCCCAACACACTTGCCCCTCACTTGCACTCTATGTCCCGCTGCAACACGGCTTAACACACTTGCCCCTCTCTTGCACTCTATGTCCCGCTGTAACACGTCCCAACACACTTGCCCCTCACATGCACTCTATGTCCCGCTGCAACACGGCTTAACACACTTGCCCCTCTCTTGCACTCTATGTCCCGCTGCAACACGGCTTAACACACTTTCCCCTCTCTCGCATTCTATGTCCCGCTGCAACACGTCCCAACACACATGCCCCTCACTTGCACTCTATGTGTTGCTGCAACAAGTCCCAAGACACCTAACCCTCACTTGCACTCTATGTCCCGCTTCAACACGTCCCAACACACTTGCCCCTCACTTGCACTCTATGTCCCGCTGCATCAGGTCCCAACACACTTGCCCCTCATTTGCACTCTATGTCCCGCTGCAACACGTCCCAACACACTTGCTCCCCACTTGCCCCTCACTTGCACTCTATGTCCCGCTGTAACACGTCCCAACACACTTGCCCCTCACTTAAACGCTATGTCCCGCTGTAACACGTCCCTACACACTTGCCCCTCACTTGCACTCTATGTCCCACTACAAAATGTCTTAACAAACTTGCCCCTCACTTGCCCCTCACTTACACTCAATGTCCCGCTACAACACGTCACAACACACTTGCCCCTCTATTGCACTCTATGTCCGGCTGCAACACGTCCCAACACACTTACCCCTTACTTGCACTCTATGACCCGCTGCAATACGTCCGAACACACTTGCCCCTCACTTGCACTCTATGTCCCGCTGCAACACGTCCCAATACACTTGCCCCACACTTGCACTCTAAGTATCGCTGAAACACGTCCCAACACACTTGCCCCTCACTTGCACTCTATGTCCCGCTGCAACACGTCCCAATACACTTGCCCCACACTTTCACTCTATGTACCGCAGCAACACGTCCCAACACATTTGCCCCTCACTTGCACTCTATGTCCCGCTGTAACACGTCCCAACACACTTGCCCCACACTTTCACACTATGTTCCGCTGCAAAACGGCCCAACACACTTGCCCCTCCCTTGCACTCAATGTCCCGCTGCAACACGGCTTAACACACTTGCCCCTCTTTTGCAATTTATGTCCCGCTGTAACACGTCCCAACACACTTGCCCCTCACTTGCACTCTATGTCCCGCTGCAACACGGCTTAACACACTTGCCCCTCTCTTGCACTCTATATCCCGCTGCAACACGGCTTAACACACTTGCCCCTCTCTTGCACTCGATGTCCCGTTGCAACACGTCCCAACATACTTGTCCCTCACTTGCACTCTATGTCTCGCTGCAAAACGTCTTATTACACTTGCCCCTCACTTGCACTCTATGTCCCGCTGCAGCAGGTCACAACACACTTGCCCCTCATTTGCACTATATGTCCCGCTGTAACACGTCCCAACACACTTGCCCCTCACTTGCACTCAATGTCCCGCTGTAACACGTCCCAACACACTTGCCCCTCACTTGCACTCTATGTCCCGCTGCAATACGTCCCAACACACTTGCCCCTCACTTGCACTTTATGTCCTGCTGCATCAGGTCACAACACACTTGCCACTCACTTGCACTCTATGTCCCGCTGCAACACGTCCCAATACACTTGCCCCACTCTTGCACTCTATGTACCGCTGCAACACGTTCTAACACATTTGCCCCTCACTTGCACTCTATGTCCCGCTGCAACAGGTCCCAACACACTTGCCCCCACTTGCACTCTATGTCCCGCTGCAACACGTCCCAATACACTTGCCCCACACTTGCACTCTATGTACCGCTGCAACACGTCCCAACATTTTTGCCCCTCACTTGCACTCTAAGTCCCGCTGTAACATGTCCCGACACATTTGCCCCTCACTTTCACTCTATGTTCTGCTGCAAAACGTCCCAACACACTTGCCCCTCCCTTGCACTCTATGTCCCGCTGCAACACGGCTTAACACACTTGTCCCTCTCTTGCACTCAATGTCCCGCTGTAACACGTCCCAAAACACTTGCCCGTCACTTGCACTCTATGTCCCGCTGCAAAACGTCCCAACACACTTGCCCCTCCCTTGCACTCTATGTTCCGCTGCAACACGGCTTAACACACTTTTCCCTCTCTTGCACTCTATGTCCCGCTGTAACACGTCCCCAACACACGTGCCCCTCACTTGCACTCTATGTCCCGCTGCAACACGTCCCAACACACATGCCCCTCACGTGCACTCTATGTGTTGCTGCAACACGTCCCAAGACACCTGCCCCTCACTTGCACTCTATGTCCCGCTTCAACACGTCCCAACACACTTGCCCCTCACTTGCACTCTATGTCCCGCCGCATCAGGTCCCAACACACTTGCCCCTCATTTGCACTCTATGTCCCGCTGCAACACGTCCCAACACACTTGCTCCTCACTTGCCCCTCGCTTGCACTCTATGTCCCGCTGTTACACGTCCCAACACACTTGCCCCTCACTAAAACGCTATGTCCCGCTGTTACACGTCCCTACATACTTGCCCCTCACTTGCACTCTATGTCCCACTACAAAATGTCTTAACACACTTGCCCCTCACTTGCCCCTTACTTACACTCAATGTCCCGCTACAACACGTCACAACACACTTGCCCCTCTCTTGCACTCTATGTCCGGCTGCAACACGTCCCAACACACTTACCCCTTACTTGCACTCTATGACCCGCTGCAATACGTCCCAACACACTTGCCCCTAACTTGCACTCTATGTCCCGCTGCAACACGTCCCACTACACTTGCCCCACACTTGCACTCTTTGTACCGCTGAAACACGTCCCAACACATTTGCCCCTCTCTTGCACCTTATGTCCCGCTGCAACAGGTCCCAACACACTTGCCCCTCACTTGCACTCTATGTCCCGCTGCAACACGTCCCAATACACTTGCCCCACACTTTCACTCTATGTACCGCTGCAACACGTCCCAACACATTTGCCCTCACTTGCACTCTATGTCCCGCTGTAACACGTCCCAACACACTTGCCCCACACTTTCACACTATGTTCCGCTGCAAAACGTCCCATCACACTTGCCCCTCCCTTGCACTCAATGTCCCGCTGCAACACGGCTTAACACACTTGCCCCTCTTTTGCACTTTATGTCCCGCTGTAGCACGTCCCAACGCACTTGCCCCTCACTTGCACTCTATGTCCCGCTGCAACACGGCTTAACACACTTGCCCCTCTCTTGCACTCTATATCCCGCTGCAACACGGCTTAACACACTTGCCCCTCTCTTGCACTCGATGTCCCGTTGCAACACGTCCCAACATACTTGTCCCTCACTTGCACTCTATGTCTCGCTGCAAAACTTCTTATTACACTTGCCCCTCACTTGCACTCTATGTCCCGCTGCAGCAGGTCACAACACACTTGCCCCTCATTTGCACTCTATGTCCCGCTGTAACACGTCCCAACACACTTGCCCCTCACTAGCACTCTATGTCCCGCAGTAACACGTCCCAACACACTTGTTCCACACTTGCACTCTATGTCACGCTGCAACACGTCCCAACACACTTGCCCCTCACTTGCACTCTATGTCCTGCAGCATCAGGTCACAACACACTTGCCCCTCACTTGCACTCAATGTCCCGCTGTAACACGTCCCAACACACTTGCCCCTCACTTGCACTCTATGTCCCGCTGCAACACGTCCCAACACACTTGCCCCTCACTTGCACTCTATGTCCCGCTGCATCAGGTCACATCACACTTGCCACTCACTTGCACTCTATGTCCCGCTGCAACACGTCCCAATACACTTGCCCCACTCTTGCACTCTATGTAAAGCTGCATCACGTTCTAACACATTTGCCACTCACTTGCACTCTATGTCCCGCTGCAACAGGTCCCAACACACTTGCCCCCACTTGCACTCTATGTCCCGCTGCAACACGTCCCAATACACTTGCCCCACACTTGCACTCTATGTACCGCTGCAACACGTCCCAACATTTTTGCCCCTCACATGCACTCTATGTCCCGCTGTAACATGTCCCGACACATTTGCCCCTCACTTTCACTCTATGTTTTGCTGCAAAACGTCCCAACACACTTGCCCCTCCCTTGCACTCTATGTCCCGCTGCAACACGGCTTAACACACTTGTCCCTCTCTTGCACTCAATGTCCCGCTGTAACACGTCCCAACACACTTGCCCGTCACTTGCACTCTATGTTCCGCTGCAAAACGTCCCAACACACTTGCCCCTCCCTTGCACTCTATGTTCCGCTGCAACCCGGCTTAACACACTTTCCCCTCTCTTGCACTCTATGTCCCGCTGTAACACGTCCCAACACACTTGCCCCTCACTTGCACTCTATGTCCCGCTGCAACACGTCCCAACACACATGCCCCTCACGTGCACTCTATGTGTTGCTGCAACACGTCCCAAGACACCTGCCTCTCACTTGCACTCTATGTCCCGCTTCAACACGTCCCAACACACTTGCCCCTCACTTGCACTCTATGTCCCGCTGCATCAGGTCCCAACACACTTGCCCCTCATTTGCACTCTATGTCCCGCTGCAACACGTCCCAACACACTTGCTCCTAACTTGCCCCTCGCTTGCACTCTATGTCCCGCTGTAACACGTCGCAACACACTTGCCCCTCACTAAAACGCTATGTCCCGCTGTTACACGTCCCTACACACTTGCCCCTCACTTGCACTCTATGTCCCACTACAAAATGTCTTAACACACTTGCCCCTCACTTGCCCCTTACTTACACTCAATGTCCCGCTACAACACGTCACAACACACTTGCCCCTCTCTTGCACTCTATGACCCGCTGCAATACGTCCCAACACACTTGCCCCTAACTTGCACTCTATGTCCCGCTGCAACACGTCCCAATACACTTGCCCCACACTTGCACTCTTTGTTCCGCTGAAACACGTCCCAACACATTTGCCCCTCACTTGCACCTTATGTCCCGCTGCAACACGTCCCAATACACTTGCCCCACACTTTCACTCAATGTACCGCTGCATCAGGTCACATCACACTTGCCACTCACTTGCACTCTATGTCCCGCTGCAACACGTCCCAATACACTTGCCCCACTCTTGCACTCTATGTAAAGCTGCATCACGTTCTAACACATTTGCCACTCACTTGCACTCTATGTCCCGCTGCAACAGGTCCCAACACACTTGCCCCCACTTGCACTCTATGTCCCGCTGCAACACGTCCCAATACACTTGCCCCACACTTGCACTCTATGTACCGCTGCAACACGTCCCAACATTTTTGCCCCTCACATGCACTCTATGTCCCGCTGTAACATGTCCCGACACATTTGCCCCTCACTTTCACTCTATGTTTTGCTGCAAAACGTCCCAACACACTTGCCCCTCCCTTGCACTCTATGTCCCGCTGCAACACGGCTTAACACACTTGTCCCTCTCTTGCACTCAATGTCCCGCTGTAACACGTCCCAACACACTTGCCCGTCACTTGCACTCTATGTTCCGCTGCAAAACGTCCCAACACACTTGCCCCTCCCTTGCACTCTATGTTCCGCTGCAACACGGCTTAACACACTTTCCCCTCTCTTGCACTCTATGTCCCGCTGTAACACGTCCCAACACACTTGCCCCTCACTTGCACTCTATGTCCCGCTGCAACACGTCCCAACACACATGCCCCTCACGTGCACTCTATGTGTTGCTGCAACACGTCCCAAGACACCTGCCTCTCACTTGCACTCTATGTCCCGCTTCAACACGTCCCAACACACTTGCCCCTCACTTGCACTCTATGTCCCGCTGCATCAGGTCCCAACACACTTGCCCCTCATTTGCACTCTATGTCCCGCTGCAACACGTCCCAACACACTTGCTCCTAACTTGCCCCTCGCTTGCACTCTATGTCCCGCTGTAACACGTCGCAACACACTTGCCCCTCACTAAAACGCTATGTCCCGCTGTTACACGTCCCTACACACTTGCCCCTCACTTGCACTCTATGTCCCACTACAAAATGTCTTAACACACTTGCCCCTCACTTGCCCCTTACTTACACTCAATGTCCCGCTACAACACGTCACAACACACTTGCCCCTCTCTTGCACTCTATGACCCGCTGCAATACGTCCCAACACACTTGCCCCTAACTTGCACTCTATGTCCCGCTGCAACACGTCCCAATACACTTGCCCCACACTTGCACTCTTTGTTCCGCTGAAACACGTCCCAACACATTTGCCCCTCACTTGCACCTTATGTCCCGCTGCAACAGGTCCCAACACACTTGCCCCTCACTTGCACTCTATGTCCCGCTGCAACACGTCCCAATACACTTGCCCCACACTTTCACTCAATGTACCGCTGCAACACGTCCCAACACATTTGCCCCTCACTTGCACTCTATGTCCCGCTGTACCACGTCGCAACACACTTGCCCCTCACTTTCACACAATGTTCCGCTGCAAAACGTCCCAACACACTAGCCCCTCTCTTGCACTCTATATCCCGCTGCAACACGGCTTAACACACTTGCCCTTCTCTTGCACTCGATGTCCCGCTGCAACACGTCCCTTTACACTTGCCCCTCACTTGCACTCTATGTCCCGCTGTAACACGTCCCAACACACTTGCCCCTCACTTGCACTCTATGTCCCGCTGTAACACGTCCCAAACACTTGTACCTCACTTGCACTTTATGTCCCGCTGCAACACGTCCCAACACACTTGCCCCTCACTTGCACTCTATGTTCCGCTGCATCAGGTCACAACACACTTGCCTCTCACTTGCACTCTATGTACCGCTGAAACACGTCCCAACACATTTGCCCCTCACTTGCACCTTATGTCCCGCTGCAACAGGTGCCAACACACTTACCCCTTACTTGCACTCTATGACCCGCTGCAATACGTCCCAAAACTCTTGCCCCTCACTTGCACTCTATGTCCGGCTGCAACACGTCCCAACACACTTACCCCTTACTTGCACTCTATGACAAGCTGCAATACGTCCCAACACACTTGCCCCTCACTTGCACTCTATGTCCCGCTGCAACACGTCCCAATACACTTGCCCCACACTTGCACTCTATGTACCGCTGAAACACGTCCCAACACATTTGCCCCTCACTTGCACCTTATGTCCCGCTGCAACAGGTCCCAACACACTTGCCCTTCACTTGCACTCTATGTCCCGCTGCAACACGTCCCAATACACTTGCCCCACACTTTCACTCTATGTACCGCTGCAACACGTCCTAACACATTTGCCCCTCACAAGCACTCTATGTCCCGCTGTAACACGTCCCAACACACTTGCCCCTCACTTTCACACTATGTTCCGCTGCAAAACGTCCCAACACACTTGCCCCTCCCTTAAACTCAATGTCCCGCTGCAACACGGCTTAACACACTTGCCCCTCTCTTGCACTCTATATCCCGCTGCAACACGGCTTAACACACTTGCCCCTCTCTTGCACTCGATGTCCCGTTGCAACACGTCCCAACATACTTGTCCCTCACTTGCACTCTATGTCTCGCTGCAAAACGTCTTATTACACTTGCCCCTCACTTGCACTCTATGTCCCGCTGCAGCAAGTCACAACACACTTGCCCCTTATTTGCACTCTATGTCCCGCTGTTACACGTCCCAACACACTTGCCCCTCACTTGCACTCTATGTCCCGCTCTAACACGTCCCAAACACTTGCCCCTCACTTGCACTTTATGTCCCGCTGCAACACGTCCCAACACACTTGCCCCTCACTTGCACTCTATGTCCTGCTGCATCAGGTCACAACACACTTGCCCCTCACTTGCACTCAATGTCCCGCTGTAACACGTCCCAACACACTTGCCCCTCACTTGCACTCTATGTCCCGCTGCAACACGTCCCAACACACTTGCCCCTCATTTGCACTTTATGTCCCGCTGCATCAGGTCACAACACACTTGCCACTCACTTGCAATCTATGTCCCGCTGCAACACGTCCGAATACACTTGCCCCACTCTTGCACTCTATGTACCGCTGCAACACGTTCTAACACATTTGCCCCTCACTTGCACTCTATGTCCCGCTGCATCAGGTAACAACACATTTGCCCCTCACTTGCACTCTATGTCCCGCTGCATCAGGTCACAACACACTTGCCCCTCACATGCACTCTATGTCCCGCTGTAACACGTGCCAACACACTTTCCCCTCACTTGCACTCTATGTCCCGCTGCATCAGGTCACAACACACTTGCCCCTCACTTAAACGCTATGTCCCGCTGTAACACGTCCCTAAACACTTGCCCCTCACTTGCACTCTATGTCCCGCTGTAACACGTCCCAACACACTTGCCCGTCACTTAAACGCTATGTCCCGCTGTAACACGTCCCTACACACTTGCCCCTCACTTGCACTCTATGTCCCGCTGCAACACGTCCCAACACACTTGCCCCTAACTTGCACTCTATGTTCCGCTGCATCAGGTCAAAACACACTTGCTCCTCAATTGCACTCTATGTCCCGCTGCATCAGGTCACAACACACTTGCCCCTCACTTGCACTCTATGTCCCGCTGCAACACGTCCCAACACACTTGCCCCTCACTTGCACTCTATGTCCCGCTGCATCAGGTCACAATTCCCTTGCCCCTCACTTGCACTCTATGTCCCGCTGCAACAGGTCCCAACACACTTGCCCCCACTTGCACTCTATGTCCCGCTGCAACACGTCCCAATACACTTGCCCCACACTTGCACTCTATGTACCGCTGCAACACGTCCCAACATTTTTGCCCCTCACTTGCACTCTAAGTCCCGCTGTAACATGTCCCGACACATTTGCCCCTCACTTTCACTCTATGTTCTGCTTCAAAACGTCCCAACACACTTGCCCCTCCCTTGCACTCTATGTCCCGCTGCAATACGGCTTAACACACTTGTCCCTCTCTTGCACTCAATGTCCCGCTGTAACACGTCCCAAAACACTTGCCCGTCACTTGCACTCTATGTTCCGCTGCAAAACGTCCCAACACACTTGCCCCTCCCTTGCACTCTATGTTCCGCTGCAACCCGGCTTAACACACTTTCCCCTCTCTTGCACTCTATGTCCCGCTGTAACACGTCCCAACACACTTGCCCCTCACTTGCACTCTATGTCCCGCTGCAACACTTCCCAACACACATGCCCCTCACGTGCACTCTATGTGTTGCTGCAACACGTCCCAAGACACCTGCCTCTCACTTGCACTCTATGTCCCGCTTCAACACGTCCCAACACACTTGCCCCTCACTTGCACTCTATGTCCCGCTGCATCAGGTCCCAACACACTTGCCCCTCATTTGCACTCTATGTCCCGCTGCAACACGTCCCAACACACTTGCTCCTAACTTGCCCCTCGCTTGCACTCTATGTCCCGCTGTAACACGTCGCAACACACTTGCCCCTCACTAAAACGCTATGTCCCGCTGTTACACGTCCCTACACACTTGCCCCTCACTTGCACTCTATGTCCCACTACAAAATGTCTTAACACACTTGCCCCTCACTTGCCCCTTACTTACACTCAATGTCCCGCTACAACACGTCACAACACACTTGCCCCTCTCTTGCACTCTATGACCCGCTGCAATACGTCCCAACACACTTGCCCCTAACTTGCACTCTATGTCCCGCTGCAACACGTCCCAATACACTTGCCCCACACTTGCACTCTTTGTTCCGCTGAAACACGTCCCAACACATTTGCCCCTCACTTGCACCTTATGTCCCGCTGCAACAGGTCCCAACACACTTGCCCCTCACTTGCACTCTATGTCCCGCTGCAACACGTCCCAATACACTTGCCCCACACTTTCACTCAATGTACCGCTGCATCAGGTCACATCACACTTGCCACTCACTTGCACTCTATGTCCCGCTGCAACACGTCCCAATACACTTGCCCCACTCTTGCACTCTATGTAAAGCTGCATCACGTTCTAACACATTTGCCACTCACTTGCACTCTATGTCCCGCTGCAACAGGTCCCAACACACTTGCCCCCACTTGCACTCTATGTCCCGCTGCAACACGTCCCAATACACTTGCCCCACACTTGCACTCTATGTACCGCTGCAACACGTCCCAACATTTTTGCCCCTCACATGCACTCTATGTCCCGCTGTTACATGTCCCGACACATTTGCCCCTCACTTTCACTCTATGTTTTGCTGCAAAACGTCCCAACACACTTGCCCCTCCCTTGCACTCTATGTCCCGCTGCAACACGGCTTAACACACTTGTCCCTCTCTTGCACTCAATGTCCCGCTGTAACACGTCCCAACACACTTGCCCGTCACTTGCACTCTATGTTCCGCTGCAAAACGTCCCAACACACTTGCCCCTCCCTTGCACTCTATGTTCCGCTGCAACACGGCTTAACACACTTTCCCCTCTCTTGCACTCTATGTCCCGCTGTAACACGTCCCAACACACTTGCCCCTCACTTGCACTCTATGTCCCGCTGCAACACGTCCCAACACACATGCCCCTCACGTGCACTCTATGTGTTGCTGCAACACGTCCCAAGACACCTGCCTCTCACTTGCACTCTATGTCCCGCTTCAACACGTCCCAACACACTTGCCCCTCACTTGCACTCTATGTCCCGCTGCATCAGGTCCCAACACACTTGCCCCTCATTTGCACTCTATGTCCCGCTGCAACACGTCCCAACACACTTGCTCCTAACTTGCCCCTCGCTTGCACTCTATGTCCCGCTGTAACACGTCGCAACACACTTGCCCCTCACTAAAACGCTATGTCCCGCTGCAACACGTCCCTACACACTTGCCCCTCACTTGCACTCTATGTCCCACTACAAAATGTCTTAACACACTTGCCCCTCACTTGCCCCTTACTTACACTCAATGTCCCGCTACAACACGTCACAACACACTTGCCCCTCTCTTGCACTCTATGACCCGCTGCAATACGTCCCAACACACTTGCCCCTAACTTGCACTCTATGTCCCGCTGCAACACGTCCCAATACACTTGCCCCACACTTGCACTCTTTGTTCCGCTGAAACACGTCCCAACACATTTGCCCCTCACTTGCACCTTATGTCCCGCTGCAACAGGTCCCAACACACTTGCCCCTCACTTGCACTCTATGTCCCGCTGCAACACGTCCCAATACACTTGCCCCACACTTTCACTCAATGTACCGCTGCAACACGTCCCAACACATTTGCCCCTCACTTGCACTCTATGTCCCGCTGTACCACGTCGCAACACACTTGCCCCTCACTTTCACACAATGTTCCGCTGCAAAACGTCCCAACACACTAGCCCCTCTCTTGCACTCTATATCCCGCTGCAACACGGCTTAACACACTTGCCCTTCTCTTGCACTCGATGTCCCGCTGCAACACGTCCCTTTACACTTGCCCCTCACTTGCACTCTATGTCCCGCTGTAACACGTCCCAACACACTTGCCCCTCACTTGCACTCTATGTCCCGCTGTAACACGTCCCAAACACTTGTACCTCACTTGCACTTTATGTCCCGCTGCAACACGTCCCAACACACTTGCCCCTCACTTGCACTCTATGTTCCGCTGCATCAGGTCACAACACACTTGCCTCTCACTTGCACTCTATGTACCGCTGAAACACGTCCCAACACATTTGCCCCTCACTTGCACCTTATGTCCCGCTGCAACAGGTGCCAACACACTTACCCCTTACTTGCACTCTATGACCCGCTGCAATACGTCCCAAAACTCTTGCCCCTCACTTGCACTCTATGTCCGGCTGCAACACGTCCCAACACACTTACCCCTTACTTGCACTCTATGACAAGCTGCAATACGTCCCAACACACTTGCCCCTCACTTGCACTCTATGTCCCGCTGCAACACGTCCCAATACACTTGCCCCACACTTGCACTCTATGTACCGCTGAAACACGTCCCAACACATTTGCCCCTCACTTGCACCTTATGTCCCGCTGCAACAGGTCCCAACACACTTGCCCTTCACTTGCACTCTATGTCCCGCTGCAACACGTCCCAATACACTTGCCCCACACTTTCACTCTATGTACCGCTGCAACACGTCCTAACACATTTGCCCCTCACAAGCACTCTATGTCCCGCTGTAACACGTCCCAACACACTTGCCCCTCACTTTCACACTATGTTCCGCTGCAAAACGTCCCAACACACTTGCCCCTCCCTTAAACTCAATGTCCCGCTGCAACACGGCTTAACACACTTGCCCCTCTCTTGCACTCTATATCCCGCTGCAACACGGCTTAACACACTTGCCCCTCTCTTGCACTCGATGTCCCGTTGCAACACGTCCCAACATACTTGTCCCTCACTTGCACTCTATGTCTCGCTGCAAAACGTCTTATTACACTTGCCCCTCACTTGCACTCTATGTCCCGCTGCAGCAAGTCACAACACACTTGCCCCTTATTTGCACTCTATGTCCCGCTGTTACACGTCCCAACACACTTGCCCCTCACTTGCACTCTATGTCCCGCTCTAACACGTCCCAAACACTTGCCCCTCACTTGCACTTTATGTCCCGCTGCAACACGTCCCAACACACTTGCCCCTCACTTGCACTCTATGTCCTGCTGCATCAGGTCACAACACACTTGCCCCTCACTTGCACTCAATGTCCCGCTGTAACACGTCCCAACACACTTGCCCCTCACTTGCACTCTATGTCCCGCTGCAACACGTCCCAACACACTTGCCCCTCATTTGCACTTTATGTCCCGCTGCATCAGGTCACAACACACTTGCCACTCACTTGCAATCTATGTCCCGCTGCAACACGTCCGAATACACTTGCCCCACTCTTGCACTCTATGTACCGCTGCAACACGTTCTAACACATTTGCCCCTCACTTGCACTCTATGTCCCGCTGCATCAGGTAACAACACATTTGCCCCTCACTTGCACTCTATGTCCCGCTGCATCAGGTCACAACACACTTGCCCCTCACATGCACTCTATGTCCCGCTGTAACACGTGCCAACACACTTTCCCCTCACTTGCACTCTATGTCCCGCTGCATCAGGTCACAACACACTTGCCCCTCACTTAAACGCTATGTCCCGCTGTAACACGTCCCTAAACACTTGCCCCTCACTTGCACTCTATGTCCCGCTGTAACACGTCCCAACACACTTGCCCGTCACTTAAACGCTATGTCCCGCTGTAACACGTCCCTACACACTTGCCCCTCACTTGCACTCTATGTCCCGCTGCAACACGTCCCAACACACTTGCCCCTAACTTGCACTCTATGTTCCGCTGCATCAGGTCAAAACACACTTGCTCCTCAATTGCACTCTATGTCCCGCTGCATCAGGTCACAACACACTTGCCCCTCACTTGCACTCTATGTCCCGCTGCAACACGTCCCAACACAATTGCCTCTCACTTGCACTCTATGTCCCGCTGCATCAGGTCACAATTCCCTTGCCCCTCACTTGCACTCTATGTCCCGCTGCAACAGGTCCCAACACACTTGCCCCCACTTGCACTCTATGTCCCGCTGCAACACGTCCCAATACACTTGCCCCTCACTTGCACTCTATGTACCGCTGCAACACGTCCCAACATTTTTGCCCCTCACTTGCACTCTAAGTCCCGCTGTAACATGTCCCGACACATTGGCCCCTCACTTTCACTCTATGTTCTGCTGCAAAACGTCCCAACACACTTGCCCCTCCCTTGCACTCTATGTCCCGCTGCAATACGGCTTAACACACTTGTCCCTCTCTTGCACTCAATGTCCCGCTGTAACACGTCCCAAAACACTTGCCCGTCACTTGCACTCTATGTCCCGCTGCAAAACGTCCCAACACACTTGCCCCTCCCTTGCACTCTATGTTCCGCTGCAACACGGCTTAACACACTTTCCCCTCTCTTGCACTCTATGTCCCGCTGTAACACGTCCCCAACACACTTGCCCCTCACTTGCACTCTATGTCCCGCTGCAACACGTCCCAACACACATGCCCCTCACGTGCACTCTATGTGTTGCTGCAACACGTCCCAAGACACCTGCCCCTCACTTGCACTCTATGTCCCGCTTCAACACGTCCCAACACACTTGCCCCTCACTTGCACTCTATGTCCCGCCGCATCAGGTCCCAACACACTTGCCCCTCATTTGCACTCTATGTCCCGCTGCAACACGTCCCAACACACTTGCTCCTCACTTGCCCCTCGCTTGCACTCTATGTCCCGCTGTAACACGTCCCAACACACTTGCCCCTCACTAAAACGCTATGTCCCGCTGTTACACAACCCTACATACTTGCCCCTCACTTGCACTCTATGTCCCACTACAAAATGTCTTAACACACTTGCCCCTCGCTTGGCCCTTACTTACACTCAATGTCCCGCTACAACACGTCACAACACACTTGCCCCTCTCTTGCACTCTATGTCCGGCTGCAACACGTCCCAACACACTTACCCCTTACTTGCACTCTATGACCCGCTGCAATACGTCCCAACACACTTGCCCCTAACTTGCACTCTATGTCCCGCTGCAACACGTCCCACTACACTTGCCCCACACTTGCACTCTTTGTACCGCTGAAACACGTCCCAACACATTTGCCCCTCTCTTGCACCTTATGTCCCGCTGCAACAGGTCCCAACACACTTGCCCCTCACTTGCACTCTATGTCCCGCTGCAACACGGCTTAACACACTTGCCCCTCTCTTGCACTCTATATCCCGCTGCAACACGGCTTAACACACTTGCCCCTCTCTTGCTCTCGATGTCCTGTTGCAACACGTCCCAACATACTTGTCCCTCACTTGCACTCTATGTCTCGCTGCAAAACGTCTTATTACACTTGCCCCTCACTTGCACTCTATGTCCCGCTGCAGCAGGTCACAACACACTTGCCCCTCATTTGCACTCTATGTCCCGCTGTAACACGTCCCAACACACTTGCCCCTCACTTGCACTCTATGTCCCGCAGTAACACGTCCCAACACACTTGCCCCACACTTGCACTCTATGTCACGCTGCAACACGTCCCAACACACTTGCCCCCCACTTGCACTCTATGTCCTGCAGCATCAGGTCACAACACACTTGCCCCTCACTTGCACTCAATGTCCCGCTGTAACACGTCCCAACACACTTGCCCCTCACTTGCACTCTATGTCCCGCTGCAACACGTCCCAACACACTTGCCCCTCACTTGCACTCTATGTCCCGCTGCATCAGGTCACATCACACTTGCCACTCACTTGCACTCTATGTCCCGCTGCAACACGTCCCAATACACTTGCCCCACTCTTGCACTCTATGTACCGCTGCATCACGTTCTAACACATTTGCCACTCACTTGCACTCTATGTCCCGCTGCAACAGGTCCCAACACACTTGCCCCCACTTGCACTCTATGTCCCGCTGCAACACGTCCCAATACACTTGCCCCACACTTGCACTCTATGTACCGCTGCAACACGTCCCAACATTTTTGCCCCTCACTTGCACTCTATGTCCCGCTGTAACATGTCCCGACACATTTGCCCCTCACTTTCACTCTATGTTCTGCTGCAAAACGTCCCAACACACTTGCCCCTCCCTTGCACTCTATGTCCCGCTGCAACACGGCTTAACACACTTGTCCCTCTCTTGCACTCAATGTCCCGCTGTAACACGTCCCAACACACTTGCCCGTCACTTGCACTCTATGTCCCGCTGCAAAACGTCCCAACACACTTGCCCCTCCCTTGCACTCTATGTTCCGCTGCAACACGGCTTAACACACTTTCCCCTCTCTTGCACTCTATGTCCCGCTGTAACACGTCCCAAGACACCTGCCTCTCACTTGCACTCTATGTCCCGCTTCAACACGTCCCAACACACTTGCCCCTCACTTGCACTCTATGTCCCGCTGCATCAGGTCCCAACACACTTGCCCCTCATTTGCACTCTATGTCCCGCTGCAACACGTCCCAACACACTTGCTCCTAACTTGCCCCTCGCTTGCACTCTATGTCCCGCTGTAACACGTCGCAACACACTTGCCCCTCACTAAAACGCTATGTCCCGCTGTTACACGTCCCTACACACTTGCCCCTCACTTGCACTCTATGTCCCACTACAAAATGTCTTAACACACTTGCCCCTCACTTGCCCCTTACTTACACTCAATGTCCCGCTACAACACGTCACAACACACTTGCCCCTCTCTTGCACTCTATGACCCGCTGCAATACGTCCCAACACACTTGCCCCTAACTTGCACTCTATGTCCCGCTGCAACACGTCCCAATACACTTGCCCCACACTTGCACTCTTTGTACCGCTGAAACACGTCCCAACACATTTGCCCCTCACTTGCACCTTATGTCCCGCTGCAACAGGTCCCAACACACTTGCCCCTCACTTGCACTCTATGTCCCGCTGCAACACGTCCCAATACACTTGCCCCACACTTTCACTCAATGTACCGCTGCAACACGTCCCAACACATTTGCCCCTCACTTGCACTCTATGTCCCGCTGTACCACGTCGCAACACACTTGCCCCTCACTTTCACACAATGTTCCGCTGCATAACGTCCCAACACACTAGCCCCTCTCTTGCACTCTATATCCCGCTGCAACACGGCTTAACACACTTGCCCCTCTCTTGCACTCGATGTCCCGCTGCAACACGTCCCAACACACTTGCCCCTCACTTGCACTCTATGTCCCGCTGTAACACGTCCCAACACACTTGCCCCTCACTTGCACTCTATGTCCCGCTGTAACACGTCCCAAACACTTGTACCTCACTTGCACTTTATGTCCCGCTGCAACATGTCCCAACACACTTGCCCCTCACTTGCACTCTATGTTCCGCTGCATCAGGTCACAACACACTTGCCCCTCACTTGCACTCTATGTACCGCTGAAACACGTCCCAACACATTTGCCCCTCACTTGCACCTTATGTCCCGCTGCAACAGGTGCCAACACACTTACCCCTTACTTGCACTCTATGACCCGCTGCAATACGTCCCAACACTCTTGCCCCTCACTTGCACTCTATGTCCGGCTGCAACACGTCCCAACACACTTACCCCTTACTTGCACTCTATGACAAGCTGCAATACGTCCCAACACACTTGCCCCTCACTTGCACTCTATGTCCCGCTGCAACACGTCCCAATACACTTGCCCCACACTTGCACTCTATGTACCGCTGAAACACGTCCCAACACATTTGCCCCTCACTTGCACCTTATGTCCCGCTGCATCAGGTCACAATTCCCTTGCCCCTCACTTGCACTCTATGTCCCGCTGCAACAGGTCCCAACACACTTGCCCCCACTTGCACTCTATGTCCCGCTGCAACACGTCCCAATACACTTGCCCCACACTTGCACTCTATGTACCGCTGCAACACGTCCCAACATTTTTGCCCCTCACTTGCACTCTATGTCCCGCTGTAACATGTCCCGACACATTTGCCCCTCACTTTTACTCTATGTTCTGCTGCAAAACGTCCCAACACACTTGCCCCTCCCTTGCACTCTATGTCCCGCTGCAACACGGCTTAACACACTTGTCCCTCTCTTGCACTCAATGTCCCGCTGTAACACGTCCCAACACACTTGCCCGTCACTTGCACTCTATGTCCCGCTGCAAAACGTCCCAACACACTTGCCCCTCCCTTGCACTCTATGTTCCGCTGCAACACGGCTTAACACACTTTCCCCTCTCTTGCACTCTATGTCCCGCTGTAACACGTCCCAACACACTTGCCCCTCACTTGCACTCTATGTCCCGCTGCAACACGTCCCAACACACATGCCCCTCACGTGCACTCTATGTGTTGCTGCAACACGTCCCAAGACACCTGCCTCTCACTTGCACTCTATGTCCCGCTTCAACACGTCCCAACACACTTGCCCCTCACTTGCACTCTATGTCCCGCTGCATCAGGTCCCAACACACTTGCCCCTCATTTGCACTCTATGTCCCGCTGCAACACGTCCCAACACACTTGCTCCTAACTTGCCCCTCGCTTGCACTCTATGTCCCGCTGTAACACGTCGCAACACACTTGCCCCTCACTAAAACGCTATGTCCCGCTGTTACACGTCCCTACACACTTGCCCCTCACTTGCACTCTATGTCCCACTACAAAATGTCTTAACACACTTGCCCCTCACTTGCCCCTTACTTACACTCAATGTCCCGCTACAACACGTCACAACACACTTGCCCCTCTCTTGCACTCTATGACCCGCTGCAATACGTCCCAACACACTTGCCCCTAACTTGCACTCTATGTCCCGCTGCAACACGTCCCAATACACTTGCCCCACACTTGCACTCTTTGTACCGCTGAAACACGTCCCAACACATTTGCCCCTCACTTGCACCTTATGTCCCGCTGCAACAGGTCCCAACACACTTGCCCCTCACTTGCACTCTATGTCCCGCAGCAACACGTCCCAATACACTTGCCCCACACTTTCACTCAATGTACCGCTGCAACACGTCCCAACACATTTGCCCCTCACTTGCACTCTATGTCCCGCTGTACCACGTCGCAACACACTTGCCCCTCACTTTCACACAATGTTCCGCTGCATAACGTCCCAACACACTAGCCCCTCTCTTGCACTCTATATCCCGCTGCAACACGGCTTAACACACTTGCCCCTCTCTTGCACTCGATGTCCCGCTGCAACACGTCCCATTACACTTGCCCCTCACTTGCACTCTATGTCCCGCTGTAACACGTCCCAACACACTTGCCCCTCACTTGCACTCTATGTCCCGCTGTAACACGTCCCAAACACTTGTACCTCACTTGCACTTTATGTCCCGCTGCAACATGTCCCAACACACTTGCCCCTCACTTGCACTCTATGTTCCGCTGCATCAGGTCACAACACACTTGCCCCTCACTTGCACTCTATGTACCGCTGAAACACGTCCCAACACATTTGCCCCTCACTTGCACCTTATGTCCCGCTGCAACAGGTGCCAACACACTTACCCCTTACTTGCACTCTATGACCCGCTGCAATACGTCCCAACACTCTTGCCCCTCACTTGCACTCTATGTCCGGCTGCAACACGTCCCAACACACTTACCCCTTACTTGCACTCTATGACAAGCTGCAATACGTCCCAACACACTTGCCCCTCACTTGCACTCTATGTCCCGCTGCAACACGTCCCAATACACTTGCCCCACACTTGCACTCTATGTACCGCTGAAACACGTCCCAACACATTTGCCCCTCACTTGCACCTTATGTCCCGCTGCATCAGGTCACAATTCCCTTGCCCCTCACTTGCACTCTATGTCCCGCTGCAACAGGTCCCAACACACTTGCCCCCACTTGCACTCTATGTCCCGCTGCAACACGTCCCAATACACTTGCCCCACACTTGCACTCTATGTACCGCTGCAACACGTCCCAACATTTTTTCCCCTCACTTGCACTCTAAGTCCCGCTGTTACATGTCCCGACACATTTGCCCCTCACTTTCACTCTATGTTCTGCAGCAAAACGTCCCAACACACTTGCCCCTCCCTTGCACTCTATGTCCCGCTGCAACACGGCTTAACACACTTGTCCCTCTCTTGCACTCAATGTCCCGCTGTAACACGTCCCAAAACACTTGCCCGTCACTTGCACTCTATGTCCCGCTGCAAAACGTCCCAACACACTTGCCCCTCCCTTGCACTCTATGTTCCGCTGCAACACGGCTTAACACACTTTCCCCTCTCTTGCACTCTATGTCCCGCTGTAACACGTCCCCAACACACTTGCCCCTCACTTGCACTCTATGTCCCGCTGCAACACGTCCCAACACACATGCCCCTCACGTGCACTCTATGTGTTGCTGCAACACGTCCCAAGACACCTGCCCCTCACTTGCACTCTATGTCCCGCTTCAACACGTCCCAACACACTTGCCCCTCACTTGCACTCTATGTCCCGCCGCATCAGGTCCCAACACACTTGCCCCTCATTTGCACTCTATGTCCCGCTGCAACACATCCCAACACACTTGCTCCTCACTTGCCCCTCGCTTGCACTCTATGTCCCGCTGTAACACGTCCCAACACACTTGCCCCTCACTAAAACGCTATGTCCCGCTGTTACACGTCCCTACATACTTGCCCCTCACTTGCACTCTATGTCCCACTACAAAATGTCTTAACACACTTGCCCCTCACTTGCCCCTTACTTACACTCAATGTCCCGCTACAACACGTCACAACACACTTGCCCCTCTCTTGCACTCTATGTCCGGCTGCAACACGTCCCAACACACTTACCCCTTACTTGCACTCTATGACCCGCTGCAATACGTCCCAACACACTTGCCCCTAACTTGCACTCTATGTCCCGCTGCAACATGTCCCACTACACTTGCCCCACACTTGCACTCTTTGTAACGCTGAAACACGTCCCAACACATTTGCCCCTCTCTTGCACCTTATGTCCCGCTGCAACAGGTCCCAACACACTTGCCCCTCACTTGCACTCTATGTCCCGCTGCAACACGGCTTAACACACTTGCCCCTCTCTTGCATTCTATATCCCGCTGCAACACGGCTTAACACACTTGCCCCTCTCTTGCACTCGATGTCCCGTTGCAACACGTCCCAACATACTTGTCCCTCACTTGCACTCTATGTCTCGCTGCAAAACGTCTTATTACACTTGCCCCTCACTTGCACTCTATGTCCCGCTGCAGCAGGTCACAACACACTTGCCCCTCATTTGCACTCTATGTCCCGCTGTAACACGTCCCAACACACTTGCCCCTCACTTGCACTCTATGTCCCGCAGTAACACGTCCCAACACACTTGCCCCACACTTGCACTCTATGTCACGCTGCAACACGTCCCAACACACTTGCCCCTCACTTGCACTCTATGTCCTGCAGCATCAGGTCACAACACACTTGCCCCTCACTTGCACTCTATGTCCCGCTGTAACACGTCCCAACACACTTGCCCCTCACTTGCACTCTATGTCCCGCTGCAACACGTCCCAACACACTTGCCCCTCACTTGCACTCTATGTCCCGCTGCATCAGGTCACAACACACTTGCCACTCACTTGCACTCTATGTCCCGCTGCAACACGTCCCAATACACTTGCCCCACTCTTGCACTCTATGTACCGCTGCATCACGTTCTAACACATTTGCCACTCACTTGCACTCTATGTCCCGCTGCAACAGGTCCCAACACACTTGCCCCCACTTGCACTCTATGTCCCGCTGCAACACGTCCCAATACACTTGCCCCACACTTGCACTCTATGTACCGCTGCAACACGTCCCAACATTTTTGCCCCTCACTTGCACTCTATGTCCCGCTGTAACATGTCCCGACACATTTGCCCCTCACTTTTCCTATATTCTGCTGCAAAACGTCCCAACACACTTGCCCCTCCCTTGCACTCTGTGTCCCGCTGCAACACGGCTTAACACACTTGTCCCTCTCTTGCACTCAATGTCCCGCTGTAACACGTCCCAACACACTTGCCCGTCACTTGCACTCTATGTCCCGCTGCAAAACGTCCCAACACACTTGCCCCTCCCTTGCACTCTATGTTCCGCTGCAACACGGCTTAACACACTTTCCCCTCTCTTGCACTCTATGTCCCGCTGTAACACGTCCCAACACACTTGCCCCTCACTTGCACTCTATGTCCCGCTGCAACACGTCCCAACACACATGCCCCTCACGTGCACTCTATGTGTTGCTGCAACACGTCCCAAGACACCTGCCTCTCACTTGCACTCTATGTCCCGCTTCAACACGTCCCAACACACTTGCCCCTCACTTGCACTCTATGTCCCGCTGCATCAGGTCCCAACACACTTGCTCCTAACTTGCCCCTCGCTTGCACTCTATGTCCCGCTGTAACACGTCGCAACACACTTGCCCCGCACTAAAACGCTATGTCCCGCTGTTACACGTCCCTACACACTTGCCCCTCACTTGCACTCTATGTCCCACTACAAAATGTCTTAACACACTTGCCCCTCACTTGCCCCTTACTTACACTCAATGTCCCGCTACAACACGTCACAACACACTTGCCCCTCTCTTGCACTCTATGACCCGCTGCAATACGTCCCAACACACTTGCCCCTAACTTGCACTCTATGTCCCGCTGCAACACGTCCCAATACACTTGCCCCACACTTGCACTCTTTGTACCGCTGAAACACGTCCCAACACATTTGCCCCTCACTTGCACCTTATGTCCCGCTGCAACAGGTCCCAACACACTTGCCCCTCACTTGCACTCTATGTCCCGCTGCAACACGTCCCCATACACTTGCCCCACACTTTCACTCAATGTACCGCTGCAACACGTCCCAACACATTTGCCCCTCACTTGCACTCTATGTCCCGCTGTACCACGTCGCAACACACTTGCCCCTCACTTTCACACAATGTTCCGCTGCATAACGTCCCAACACACTAGCCCCTCTCTTGCACTCTATATCCCGCTGCAACATGGCTTAACACACTTGCCCCTCTCTTGCACTCGATGTCCCGCTGCAACACGTCCCATTACACTTGCCCCTCACTTGCACTCTATGTCCCGCTGTAACACGTCCCAACACACTTGCCCCTCACTTGCACTCTATGTCCCGCTGTAACACGTCCCAAACACTTGTACCTCACTTGCACTTTATGTCCCGCTGCAACACGTCCCAACACACTTGCCCCTCACTTGCACTCTATGTTCCGCTGCATCAGGTCACAACACACTTGCCCCTCACTTGCACTCTATGTACCGCTGAAACACGTCCCAACACATTTGCCCCTCACTTGCACCTTATGTCCCGCTGCAACAGGTGCCAACACACTTACCCCTTACTTGCACTCTATGACCCGCTGCAATACGTCCCAACACTCTTGCCCCTCACTTGCACTCTATGTCCGGCTGCAACACGTCCCAACACACTTACCCCTTGCTTGCACTCTATGACAAGCTGCAATACGTCCCAACACACTTGCCCCTCACTTGCACTCTATGTCCCGCTGCAACACGTCCCAATACACTTGCCCCACACTTGCACTCTATGTACCGCTGAAACACGTCCCAACACATTTGCCCCTCACTTGCACCTTATGTCCCGCTGCAACAGGTCCCAACACACTTGCCCCTCACTTGCACTCTATGTCCCGCTGCAACACGTCCCAATACACTTGCCCCACACTTTCACTCTATGTACCGCTGCAACACGTCCCAACACATTTGCCCCTCACTAGCACTCTATGTCCCGCTGTAACACGTCCCAACACACTTGCCCCTCACTTTCACACTATGTTCCGCTGCAAAACGTCCCAACACACTTGCCCCTCTTTTAAACTCAATGTCCCGCTGCAACACGGCTTAACACACTTGCCCCTCTCTTGCACTCTATATCCCGCTGCAACACGGCATAACACACTTGCCCCTCTCTTGCACTCGATGTCCCGTTGCAACACGTCCCAACATACTTGTCCCTCACTTGCACTCTATGTCTCGCTGCAAAACGTCTTATTACACTTGCCCCTCACTTGCACTCTATGTCCCGCTGCAGCAAGTCACAACACACTTGCCCCTTATTTGCACTCTATGTCCCGCTGTTACACGTCCCAACACACTTGCCCCTCACTTGCACTCTATGTCCCGCTCTAACACGTCCCAACACACTTGCCCCTCACTTGCACTCTATGTCCCGCTGTAACACGTCCCAAACACTTGCCCCTCACTTGCACTTTATGTCCCGCTGCAACACGTCCCAACACACTTGCCCCTCACTTGCACTCTATGTCCTGCTGCATCAGGTCACAACACACTTGCCCCTCACTTGCACTCAATGTCCCGCTGTAACACGCCCCAACACACTTGCCCCTCACTTGCACTCTATGTCCCGCTGCAACACGTCCCAACACACTTGCCCCTCATTTGCACTTTATGTCCCGCTGCATCAGGTCACAACACACTTGCCACTCACTTGCAATCTATGTCCCGCTGCAACACGTCCCAATACACTTGCCCCACTCTTGCACTCTATGTACCGCTGCAACACGTTCTAACACATTTGCCCCTCACTTGCACTCTATGTCCCGCTGCATCAGGTAACAACACATTTGCCCCTCACTTGCACTCTATGTCCCGCTGCATCAGGTCACAACACACTTGCCCCTCACATGCACTCTATGTCTCGCTGTAACACGTGCCAGCACACTTTCCCCTCACTTGCACTCTATGTCCCGCTGCAACACGGCTTAACACACTTGTCCCTCTCTTGCACTCAATGTCCCGCTGTAACACGTCCCAACACACTTGCCCGTCACTTGCACTCTATGTCCCGCTGCAAAACGTCCCAACACACTTGCCCCTCCCTTGCACTCTATGTTCCGCTGCAACACGGCTTAACACACTTTCCCCTCTCTTGCACTCTATGTCCCGCTGTAACACGTCCCAACACACTTGCCCCTCACTTGCACTCTATGTCCCGCTGCAACACGTCCCAACACACATGCCCCTCACGTGCACTCTATGTGTTGCTGCAACATGTCCCAAGACACCTGCCTCTCACTTGCACTCTATGTCCCGCTTCAACACGTCCCAACACACTTGCCCCTCACTTGCACTCTATGTCCCGCTGCAACACGGCTTAACACACTTGTCCCTCTCTTGCACTCAATGTCCCGCTGTAACACGTCCCAACACTCTTGCCCCTCACTTGCACTCTATGTCCGGCTGCAACACGTCCCAACACACTTACCCCTTACTTGCACTCTATGACAAGCTGCAATACGTCCGAACACACTTGCCCCTCACTTGCACTCTATGTCCCGCTGCAACACGTCCCAATACACTTGCCCCACACTTGCACTCTATGTACCGCTGAAACACGTCCCAACACATTTGCCCCTCACTTGCACCTTATGTCCCGCTGCATCAGGTCACAATTCCCTTGCCCCTCACTTGCACTCTATGTCCCGCTGCAACAGGTCCCAACACACTTGCCCCCACTTGCACTCTATGTCCCGCTGCAACACGTCCCAATACACTTGCCCCACACTTGCACTCTATGTACCGCTGCAACACGTCCCAACATTTTTGCCCCTCACTTGCACTCTATGTCCCGCTGTAACATGTCCCGACACATTTGCCCCTCACTTTCACTCTATGTTCTGCTGCAAAACGTCCCAACACACTTGCCCCTCCCTTGCACTCTATGTCCCGCTGCAACACGGCTTAACACACTTGTCCCTCTCTTGCACTCAATGTCCCGCTGTAACACGTCCCAACACACTTGCCCGTCACTTGCACTCTATGTCCCGCTGCAAAACGTCCCAACACACTTGCCCCTCCCTTGCACTCTATGTTCCGCTGCAACACGGCTTAACACACTTTCCCCTCTCTTGCACTCTATGTCCCGCTGTAACACGTCCCAACACACTTGCCCCTCACTTGCACTCTATGTCCCGCTGCAACACGTCCCAACACACATGCCCCTCACGTGCACTCTATGTGTTGCTGCAACACGTCCCAAGACACCTGCCTCTCACTTGCACTCTATGTCCCGCTTCAACACGTCCCAACACACTTGCCCCTCACTTGCACTCTATGTCCCGCTGCATCAGGTCCCAACACACTTGCCCCTCATTTGCACTCTATGTCCCGCTGCAACACGTCCCAACACACTTGCTCCTAACTTGCCCCTCGCTTGCACTCTATGTCCCGCTGTAACACGTCGCAACACACTTGCCCCTCACTAAAACGCTATGTCCCGCTGTTACACGTCCCTACACACTTGCCCCTCACTTGCACTCTATGTCCCACTACAAAATGTCTTAACACACTTGCCCCTCACTTGCCCCTTACTTACACTCAATGTCCCGCTGCAACACGTCCCAATACACTTGCCCCACACTTGCACTCTTTGTACCGCTGAAACACGTCCCAACACATTTGCCCCTCACTTGCACCTTATGTCCCGCTGCAACAGGTCCCAACACACTTGCCCCTCACTTGCACTCTATGTCCCGCTGCAACACGTCCCAATACACTTGCCCCACACTTTCACTCAATGTACCGCTGCAACACGTCCCAACACATTTGCCCCTCACTTGCACTCTATGTCCCGCTGTACCACGTCGCAACACACTTGCCCCTCACTTTCACACAATGTTCCGCTGCATAACGTCCCAACACACTAGCCCCTCTCTTGCACTCTATATCCCGCTGCAACACGGCTTAACACACTTGCCCCTCTCTTGCACTCGATGTCCCGCTGCAACACGTCCCATTACACTTGCCCCTCACTTGCACTCTATGTCCCGCTGTAACACGTCCCAACACACTTGCCCCTCACTTGCACTCTATGTCCCGCTGTAACACGTCCCAAACACTTGTACCTCACTTGCACTTTATGTCCCGCTGCAACATGTCCCAACACACTTGCCCCTCACTTGCACTCTATGTTCCGCTGCATCAGGTCACAACACACTTGCCCCTCACTTGCACTCTATGTACCGCTGAAACACGTCCCAACACATTTGCCCCTCACTTGCACCTTATGTCCCGCTGCAACAGGTGCCAACACACATACCCCTTACTTGCACTCTATGACCCGCTGCAATACGTCCCAACACTCTTGCCCCTCACTTGCACTCTATGTCCGGCTGCAACTCGTCCCAACACACTTACCCCTTAATTGCACTCTATGACAAGCAGCAATACGTCCCAACACACTTGCCCCTCACTTGCACTCTATGTCCCGCTGCAACACGTCCCAATACACTTGCCCCACACTTGCACTCTATGTACCGCTGAAACACGTCCCAACACATTTGCCCCTCACTTGCACCTTATGTCCCGCTGCATCAGGTCACAATTCCCTTGCCCCTCACTTGCACTCTATGTCCCGCTGCAACAGGTCCCAACACACTTGCCCCCACTTGCACTCTATGTCCCGCTGCAACACGTCCCAATACACTTGCCCCACACTTGCACTCTATGTACCGCTGCAACACGTCCCAACATTTTTGCCCCTCACTTGCACTCTAAGTCCCGCTGTTACATGTCCCGACACATTTGCCCCTCACTTTCACTCTATGTTCTGCAGCAAAACGTCCCAACACACTTGCCCCTCCCTTGCACTCTATGTCCCGCTGCAACACGGCTTAACACACTTGTCCCTCTCTTGCACTCAATGTCCTGCTGTAACACGTCCCAAAACACTTGCCCGTCACTTGCACTCTATGTCCCGCTGCAAAACGTCCCAACACACTTGCCCCTCCCTTGCACTCTATGTTCCGCTGCAACACGGCTTAACACACTTTCCCCTCTCTTGCACTCTATGTCCCGCTGTAACACGTCCCCAACACACTTGCCCCTCACTTGCACTCTATGTCCCGCTGCAACACGTCCCAACACACATGCCCCTCACGTGCACTCTATGTTCCGCTGCAACACATGCTTAACACACTTTCCCCTCTCTTGCACTCTATGTCCCGCCGCATCAGGTCCCAACACACTTGCCCCTCATTTGCACTCTATGTCCCGCTGCAACACGTCCCAACACACTTGCTCCTCACTTGCCCCTCGCTTGCACTCTATGTCCCGCTGTAACACGTCCCAACACACTTGCCCCTCACTAAAACGCTATGTCCCGCTGTTACACGTCCCTACATACTTGCCCCTCACTTGCACTCTATGTCCCACTACAAAATGTCTTAACACACTTGCCCCTCACTTGCCCCTTACTTACACTCAATGTCCCGCTACAACACGTCACAACACACTTGCCCCTCTCTTGCACTCTATGTCCGGCTGCAACACGTCCCAACACACTTACCCCTTACTTGCACTCTATGACCCGCTGCAATACGTCCCAACACACTTGCCCCTAACTTGCACTCTATGTCCCGCTGCAACATGTCCCACTACACTTGCCCCACACTTGCACTCTTTGTAACGCTGAAACACGTCCCAACACATTTGCCCCTCTCTTGCACCTTATGTCCCGCTGCAACAGGTCCCAACACACTTGCCCCTCACTTGCACTTTATGTCCCGCTGCAACACGGCTTAACACACTTGCCCCTCTATTGCATTCTATATCCCGCTGCAACACGGCTTAACACACTTGCCCCTCTCTTGCACTCGATGTCCCGTTGCAACACGTCCCAACATACTTGTCCCTCACTTGCACTCTATGTCACGCTGCAAAACGTCTTATTACACTTGCCCCTCACTTGCACTCTATGTCCCGCTGCAGCAGGTCACAACACACTTGCCCCTCATTTGCACTCTATGTCCCGCTGTAACACGTCCCAACACACTTGCCCCTCACTTGCACTCTATGTCCCGCTGCAACACGTCCCAACACACATGCCCCTCACGTGCACTCTATGTGTTGCTGCAACACGTCCCAAGACACCTGCCTCTCACTTGCACTCTATGTCCCGCTTCAACACGTCCCAACACACTTGCCCCTCACTTGCACTCTATGTCCCGCTGCATCAGGTCCCAACACACTTGCCCCTCATTTGCACTCTATGTCCCGCTGCAACACGTCCCAACACACTTGCTCCTAACTTGCCCCTCGCTTGCACTCTATGTCCCGCTGTAACACGTCGCAACACACTTGCCCCTCACTAAAACGCTATGTCCCGCTGTTACACGTCCCTACACACTTGCCCCTCACTTGCACTCTATGTCCCACTACAAAATGTCTTTACACACTTGCCCCTCACTTGCCCCTTACTTACACTCAATGTCCCGCTACAACACGTCACAACACACTTGCCCCTCTCTTGCACTCTATGACCCGCTGCAATACGTCCCAACACACTTGCCCCTAACTTGCACTCTATGTCCCGCTGCAACACGTCCCAATACACTTGCCCCACACTTGCACTCTTTGTACCGCTGAAACACGTCCCAACACATTTGCCCCTCACTTGCACCTTATGTCCCGCTGCAACAGGTGCCAACACACTTACCCCTTACTTGCACTCTATGACCCGCTGCAATACGTCCCAACACTCTTGCCCCTCACTTGCACTCTATGTCCGGCTGCAACACGTCCCAACACACTTACCCCTTGCTTGCACTCTATGACAAGCTGCAATACGTCCCAACACACTTGCCCCTCACTTGCACTCTATGTCCCGCTGCAACACGTCCCAATACACTTGCCCCACACTTGCACTCTATGTACCGCTGAAACACGTCCCAACACATTTGCCCCTCACTTGCACCTTATGTCCCGCTGCAACAGGTCCCAACACACTTGCCCCTCACTTGCACTCTATGTCCCGCTGCAACACGTCCCAATACACTTGCCCCACACTTTCACTCTATGTACCGCTGCAACACGTCCCAACACATTTGCCCCTCACTAGCACTCTATGTCCCGCTGTAACACGTCCCAACACACTTGCCCCTCACTTTCACACTATGTTCCGCTGCAAAACGTCCCAACACACTTGCCCCTCTTTTAAACTCAATGTCCCGCTGCAACACGGCTTAACACACTTGCCCCTCTCTTGCACTCTATATCCCGCTGCAACACGGCATAACACACTTGCCCCTCTCTTGCACTCGATGTCCCGTTGCAACACGTCCCAACATACTTGTCCCTCACTTGCACTCTATGTCTCGCTGCAAAACGTCTTATTACACTTGCCCCTCACTTGCACTCTATGTCCCGCTGCAGCAAGTCACAACACACTTGCCCCTTATTTGCACTCTATGTCCCGCTGTTACACGTCCCAACACACTTGCCCCTCACTTGCACTCTATGTCCCGCTCTAACACGTCCCAACACACTTGCCCCTCACTTGCACTCTATGTCCCGCTGTAACACGTCCCAAACACTTGCCCCTCACTTGCACTTTATGTCCCGCTGCAACACGTCCCAACACACTTGCCCCTCACTTGCACTCTATGTCCTGCTGCATCAGGTCACAACACACTTGCCCCTCACTTGCACTCAATGTCCCGCTGTAACACGCCCCAACACACTTGCCCCTCACTTGCACTCTATGTCCCGCTGCAACACGTCCCAACACACTTGCCCCTCATTTGCACTTTATGTCCCGCTGCATCAGGTCACAACACACTTGCCACTCACTTGCAATCTATGTCCCGCTGCAACACGTCCCAATACACTTGCCCCACTCTTGCACTCTATGTACCGCTGCAACACGTTCTAACACATTTGCCCCTCACTTGCACTCTATGTCCCGCTGCATCAGGTAACAACACATTTGCCCCTCACTTGCACTCTATGTCCCGCTGCATCAGGTCACAACACACTTGCCCCTCACATGCACTCTATGTCTCGCTGTAACACGTGCCAACACACTTTCCCCTCACTTGCACTCTATGTCCCGCTGCAACACGGCTTAACACACTTGTCCCTCTCTTGCACTCAATGTCCCGCTGTAACACGTCCCAACACACTTGCCCGTCACTTGCACTCTATGTCCCGCTGCAAAACGTCCCAACACACTTGCCCCTCCCTTGCACTCTATGTTCCGCTGCAACACGGCTTAACACACTTTCCCCTCTCTTGCACTCTATGTCCCGCTGTAACACGTCCCAACACACTTGCCCCTCACTTGCACTCTATGTCCCGCTGCAACACGTCCCAACACACATGCCCCTCACGTGCACTCTATGTGTTGCTGCAACACGTCCCAAGACACCTGCCTCTCACTTGCACTCTATGTCCCGCTTCAACACGTCCCAACACACTTGCCCCTCACTTGCACTCTATGTCCCGCTGCAACACGGCTTAACACACTTGTCCCTCTCTTGCACTCAATGTCCCGCTGTAACACGTCCCAACACTCTTGCCCCTCACTTGCACTCTATGTCCGGCTGCAACACGTCCCAACACACTTACCCCTTACTTGCACTCTATGACAAGCTGCAATACGTCCCAACACACTTGCCCCTCACTTGCACTCTATGTCCCGCTGCAACACGTCCCAATACACTTGCCCCACACTTGCACTCTATGTACCGCTGAAACACGTCCCAACACATTTGCCCCTCACTTGCACCTTATGTCCCGCTGCATCAGGTCACAATTCCCTTGCCCCTCACTTGCACTCTATGTCCCGCTGCAACAGGTCCCAACACACTTGCCCCCACTTGCACTCTATGTCCCGCTGCAACACGTCCCAATACACTTGCCCCACACTTGCACTCTATGTACCGCTGCAACACGTCCCAACATTTTTGCCCCTCACTTGCACTCTATGTCCCGCTGTAACATGTCCCGACACATTTGCCCCTCACTTTCACTCTATGTTCTGCTGCAAAACGTCCCAACACACTTGCCCCTCCCTTGCACTCTATGTCCCGCTGCAACACGGCTTAACACACTTGTCCCTCTCTTGCACTCAATGTCCCGCTGTAACACGTCCCAACACACTTGCCCGTCACTTGCACTCTATGTCCCGCTGCAAAACGTCCCAACACACTTGCCCCTCCCTTGCACTCTATGTTCCGCTGCAACACGGCTTAACACACTTTCCCCTCTCTTGCACTCTATGTCCCGCTGTAACACGTCCCAACACACTTGCCCCTCACTTGCACTCTATGTCCCGCTGCAACACGTCCCAACACACATGCCCCTCACGTGCACTCTATGTGTTGCTGCAACACGTCCCAAGACACCTGCCTCTCACTTGCACTCTATGTCCCGCTTCAACACGTCCCAACACACTTGCCCCTCACTTGCACTCTATGTCCCGCTGCATCAGGTCCCAACACACTTGCCCCTCATTTGCACTCTATGTCCCGCTGCAACACGTCCCAACACACTTGCTCCTCACTTGCCCCTCGCTTGCACTCTATGTCCCGCTGTAACACGTCCCAACACACTTGCCCCTCACTAAAACGCTATGTCCCGCTGTTACACGTCCCTACATACTTGCCCCTCACTTGCACTCTATGTCCCACTACAAAATGTCTTAACACACTTGCCCCTCACTTGCCCCTTACTTACACTCAATGTCCCGCTACAACACGTCACAACACACTTGCCCCTCTCTTGCACTCTATGTCCGGCTGCAACACGTCCCAACACACTTACCCCTTACTTGCACTCTATGACCCGCTGCAATACGTCCCAACACACTTGCCCCTAACTTGCACTCTATGTCCCGCTGCAACATGTCCCACTACACTTGCCCCACACTTGCACTCTTTGTAACGCTGAAACACGTCCCAACACATTTGCCCCTCTCTTGCACCTTATGTCCCGCTGCAACAGGTCCCAACACACTTGCCCCTCACTTGCACTTTATGTCCCGCTGCAACACGGCTTAACACACTTGCCCCTCTATTGCATTCTATATCCCGCTGCAACACGGCTTAACACACTTGCCCCTCTCTTGCACTCGATGTCCCGTTGCAACACGTCCCAACATACTTGTCCCTCACTTGCACTCTATGTCACGCTGCAAAACGTCTTATTACACTTGCCCCTCACTTGCACTCTATGTCCCGCTGCAGCAGGTCACAACACACTTGCCCCTCATTTGCACTCTATGTCCCGCTGTAACACGTCCCAACACACTTGCCCCTCACTTCCACTCTATGTCCCGCTGCAACACGTCCCAACACACATGCCCCTCACGTGCACTCTATGTGTTGCTGCAACACGTCCCAAGACACCTGCCTCTCACTTGCACTCTATGTCCCGCTTCAACACGTCCCAACACACTTGCCCCTCACTTGCACTCTATGTCCCGCTGCATCAGGTCCCAACACACTTGCCCCTCATTTGCACTCTATGTCCCGCTGCAACACGTCCCAACACACTTGCTCCTAACTTGCCCCTCGCTTGCACTCTATGTCCCGCTGTAACACGTCGCAACACACTTGCCCCTCACTAAAACGCTATGTCCCGCTGTTACACGTCCCTACACACTTGCCCCTCACTTGCACTCTATGTCCCACTACAAAATGTCTTTACACACTTGCCCCTCACTTGCCCCTTACTTACACTCAATGTCCCGCTACAACACGTCACAACACACTTGCCCCTCTCTTGCACTCTATGACCCGCTGCAATACGTCCCAACACACTTGCCCCTAACTTGCACTCTATGTCCCGCTGCAACACGTCCCAATACACTTGCCCCACACTTGCACTCTTTGTACCGCTGAAACACGTCCCAACACATTTGCCCCTCACTTGCACCTTATGTCCCGCTGCAACAGGTCCCAACACACTTGCCCCTCACTTGCACTCTATGTCCCGCTGCAACACGTCCCAATACACTTGCCCCACACTTTCACTCAATGTACCGCTGCAACACGTCCCAACACATTTGCCCCTCACTTGCACTCTATGTCCCGCTGTACCACGTCGCAACACACTTGCCCCTCACTTTCACACAATGTTCCGCTGCATAACGTCCCAACACACTAGCCCCTCTCTTGCACTCTAGATCCCGCTGCAACACGGCTTAACACACTTGCCCCTCTCTTGCACTCGATGTCCCGCTGCAACACGTCCCATTACACTTGCCCCTCACTTGCACTCTATGTCCCGCTGTAACACGTCCCAACACACTTGCCCCTCACTTGCACTCTATGTCCCGCTGTAACACGTCCCAAACACTTGTACCTCACTTGCACTTTATGTCCCGCTGCAACATGTCCCAACACACTTGCCCCTCACTTGCACTCTATGTTCCGCTGCATCAGGTCACAACACACTTGCCCCTCACTTGCACTCTATGTACCGCTGAAACACGTCCCAACACATTTGCCCCTCACTTGCACCTTATGTCCCGCTGCAACAGGTGCCAACACACTTACCCCTTACTTGCACTCTATGACCCGCTGCAATACGTCCCAACACTCTTGCCCCTCACTTGCACTCTATGTCCGGCTGCAACACGTCCCAACACACTTACCCCTTACTTGCACTCTATGACAAGCTGCAATACGTCCCAACACACTTGCCCCTCACTTGCACTCTATGTCCCGCTGCAACACGTCCCAATACACTTGCCCCACACTTGCACTCTATGTACCGCTGAAACACGTCCCAACACATTTGCCCCTCACTTGCACCTTATGTCCCGCTGCATCAGGTCACAATTCCCTTGCCCCTCACTTGCACTCTATGTCCCGCTGCAACACGTCCCAACACACTTGCCCCCACTTGCACTCTATGTCCCGCTGCAACACGTCCCAATACACTTGCCCCACACTTGCACTCTATGTACCGCTGCAACACGTCCCAACATTTTTGCCCCTCACTTGCACTCTATGTCCCGCTGTAACATGTCCCGACACATTTGCCCCTCACTTTCACTCTATGTTCTGCTGCAAAACGTCCCAACACACTTGCCCCTCCCTTGCACTCTATGTCCCGCTGCAACACGGCTTAACACACTTGTCCCTCTCTTGCACTCAATGTCCCGCTGTAACACGTCCCAACACACTTGCCCGTCACTTGCACTCTATGTCCCGCTGCAAAACGTCCCAACACACTTGCCCCTCCCTTGCACTCTATGTTCCGCTGCAACACGGCTTAACACACTTTCCCCTCTCTTGCACTCTATGTCCCGCTGTAACACGTCCCAACACACTTGCCCCTCACTTGCACTCTATGTCCCGCTGCAACACGTCCCAACACACATGCCCCTCACGTGCACTCTATGTGTTGCTGCAACACGTCCCAAGACACCTGCCTCTCACTTGCACTCTATGTCCCGCTTCAACACGTCCCAACACACTTGCCCCTCACTTGCACTCTATGTCCCGCTGCATCAGGTCCCAACACACTTGCCCCTCATTTGCACTCTATGTCCCGCTGCAACACGTCCCAACACACTTGCTCCTAACTTGCCCCTCGCTTGCACTCTATGTCCCGCTGTAACACGTCGCAACACACTTGCCCCTCACTAAAACGCTATGTCCCGCTGTTACACGTCCCTACACACTTGCCCCTCACTTGCACTCTATGTCCCACTACAAATTGTCTTAACACACTTGCCCCTCACTTGCCCCTTACTTACACTCAATGTCCCGCTACAACACGTCACAACACACTTGCCCCTCTCTTGCACTCTATGACCCGCTGCAATACGTCCCAACACACTTGCCCCTAACTTGCACTCTATGTCCCGCTGCAACACGTCCCAATACACTTGCCCCACACTTGCACTCTTTGTACCGCTGAAACACGTCCCAACACATTTGCCCCTCACTTGCACCTTATGTCCCGCTGCAACAGGTCCCAACACACTTGCCCCTCACTTGCACTCTATGTCCCACTGCAACACGTCCCAATACACTTGCCCCACACTTTCACTCAATGTACCGCTGCAACACGTCCCAACACATTTGCCCCTCACTTGCACTCTATGTCCCGCTGTACCACGTCGCAACACACTTGCCCCTCACTTTCACACAATGTTCCGCTGCATAACGTCCCAACACACTAGCCCCTCTCTTGCACTCTATATCCCGCTGCAACACGGCTTAACACACTTGCCCCTCTCTTGCACTCGATGTCCCGCTGCAACACGTCCCATTACACTTGCCCCTCACTTGCACTCTATGTCCCGCTGTAACACGTCCCAACACACTTGCCCCTCACTTGCACTCTATGTCCCGCTGTAACACGTCCCAAACACTTGTACCTCACTTGCACTTTATGTCCCGCTGCAACATGTCCCAACACACTTGCCCCTCACTTGCACTCTATGTTCCGCTGCATCAGGTCACAACACACTTGCCCCTCACTTGCACTCTATGTACCGCTGAAACACGTCCCAACACATTTGCCCCTCACTTGCACCTTATGTCCCGCTGCAACAGGTCCCAACACACTTACCCCTCACTTGCACTCTATGACCCGCTGCAACACGTCCCAACACTCTTGCCCCTCACTTGCACTCTATGTCCGGCTGCAACACGTCCCAACACACTTACCCCTTACTTGCACTCTATGACAAGCTGCAATACGTCCCAACACACTTGCCCCTCACTTGCACTCTATGTCCCGCTGCAACACGTCCCAATACACTTGCCCCACACTTGCACTCTATGTACCGCTGAAACACGTCCCAACACATTTGCCCCTCACTTGCACCTTATGTCCCGCTGCATCAGGTCACAATTCCCTTGCCCCTCACTTGCACTCTATGTACCGCTGCAACACGTCCCAACACACTTGCCCCCACTTGCACTCTATGTCCCGCTGCAACACGTCCCAATACACTTGCCCCACACTTGCACTCTATGTACCGCTGCAACACGTCCCAACATTTTTGCCCCTCACTTGCACTCTAAGTCCCGCTGTTACATGTCCCGACACATTTGCCCCTCACTTTCACTCTATGTTCTGCAGCAAAACGTCCCAACACACTTGCCCCTCCCTTGCACTCTATGTCCCGCTGCAACACGGCTTAACACACTTGTCCCTCTCTTGCACTCAATGTCCCGCTGTAACACGTCCCAAAACACTTGCCCGTCACTTGCACTCTATGTCCCGCTGCAAAACGTCCCAACACACTTGCCCCTCCCTTGCACTCTATGTTCCGCTGCAACACGGCTTAACACACTTTCCCCTCTCTTGCACTCTATGTCCCGCTGTAACACGTCCCCAACACACTTGCCCCTCACTTGCACTCTATGTCCCGCTGCAACACGTCCCAACACACATGCCCCTCACGTGCACTCTATGTGTTGCTGCAACACGTCCCAAGACACCTGCCCCTCACTTGCACTCTATGTCCCGCTTCAACACGTCCCAACACACTTGCCCCTCACTTGCACTCTATGTCCCGCCGCATCAGGTCCCAACACACTTGCCCCTCATTTGCACTCTATGTCCCGCTGCAACACGTCCCAACACACTTGCTCCTCACTTGCCCCTCGCTTGCACTCTATGTCCCGCTGTAACACGTCCCAACACACTTGCCCCTCACTAAAACGCTATGTCCCGCTGTTACACGTCCCTACATACTTGCCCCTCACTTGCACTCTATGTCCCACTACAAAATGTCTTAACACACTTGCCCCTCACTTGCCCCTTACTTACACTCAATGTCCCGCTACAACACGTCACAACACACTTGCCCCTCTCTTGCACTCTATGTCCGGCTGCAACACGTCCCAACACACTTACCCCTTACTTGCACTCTATGACCCGCTGCAATACGTCCCAACACACTTGCCCCTAACTTGCACTCTATGTCACGCTGCAAAACGTCTTATTACACTTGCCCCTCACTTGCACTCTATGTCCCGCTGCAGCAGGTCACAACACACTTGCCCCTCATTTGCACTCTATGTCCCGCTGTAACACGTCCCAACACACTTGCCCCTCACTTGCACTCTATGTCCCGCTGCAACACGGCTTAACACACTTGCCCCTCTCTTGCATTCTATATCCCGCTGCAACACGGCTTAACACACTTGCCCCTCTCTTGCACTCGATGTCCCGTTGCAACACGTCCCAACATACTTGTCCCTCACTTGCACTCTATGTCTCGCTGCAAAACGTCTTATTACACTTGCCCCTCACTTGCACTCTATGTCCCGCTGCAGCAGGTCACAACACACTTGCCCCTCATTTGCACTCTATGTCCCGCTGTAACACGTCCCAACACACTTGCCCCTCACTTGCACTCTATGTCCCGCAGTAACACGTCCCAACACACTTGCCCCACACTTGCACTCTATGTCACGCTGCAACACGTCCCAACACACTTGCCCCTCACTTGCACTCTATGTCCTGCAGCATCAGGTCACAACACACTTGCCCCTCACTTGCACTCAATGTCCCGCTGTAACACGTCCCAACACACTTGCCCCTCACTTGCACTCTATGTCCCGCTGCAACACGTCCCAACACACTTGCCCCTCACTTGCACTCTATGTCCCGCTGCATCAGGTCACATCACACTTGCCACTCACTTGCACTCTATGTCCCGCTGCAACACGTCCCAATACACTTACCCCACTCTTGCACTCTATGTACCGCTGCATCACGTTCTAACACATTTGCCACTCACTTGCACTCTATGTCCCGCTGCAACAGGTCCCAACACACTTGCCCCCACTTGCACTCTATGTCCCGCTGCAACACGTCCCAATACACTTGCCCCACACTTGCACTCTATGTACCGCTGCAACACGTCCCAACATTTTTGCCCCTCACTTGCACTCTATGTCCCGCTGTAACATGTCCCGACACATTTGCCCCTCACTTTTCCTATATTCTGCTGCAAAACGTCCCAACACACTTGCCCCTCCCTTGCACTCTGTGTCCCGCTGCAACACGGCTTAACACACTTGTCCCTCTCTTGCACTCAATGTCCCGCTGTAACACGTCCCAACACACTTGCCCGTCACTTGCACTCTATGTCCCGCTGCAAAACGTCCCAACACACTTGCCCCTCCCTTGCACTCTATGTTCCGCTGCAACACGGCTTAACACACTTTCCCCTCTCTTGCACTCTATGTCCCGCTGTAACACGTCCCAACACACTTGCCCCTCACTTGCACTCTATGTCCCGCTGCAACACGTCCCAACACACATGCCCCTCACGTGCACTCTATGTGTTGCTGCAACACGTCCCAAGACACCTGCCTCTCACTTGCACTCTATGTCCCGCTTCAACACGTCCCAACACACTTGCCCCTCACTTGCACTCTATGTCCCGCTGCATCAGGTCCCAACACACTTGCTCCTAACTTGCCCCTCGCTTGCACTCTATGTCCCGCTGTAACACGTCGCAACCCACTTGCCCCTCACTAAAACGCTATGTCCCGCTGTTACACGTCCCTACACACTTGCCCCTCACTTGCACTCTATGTCCCACTACAAAATGTCTTAACACACTTGCCCCTCACTTGCCCCTTACTTACACTCAATGTCCCGCTACAACACGTCACAACACACTTGCCCCTCTCTTGCACTCTATGACCCGCTGCAATACGTCCCAACACACTTGCCCCTAACTTGCACTCTATGTCCCGCTGCAACACGTCCCAATACACTTGCCCCACACTTGCACTCTTTGTACCGCTGAAACACGTCCCAACACATTTGCCCCTCACTTGCACCTTATGTCCCGCTGCAACAGGTCCCAACACACTTGCCCCTCACTTGCACTCTATGTCCCGCTGCAACACGTCCCAATACACTTGCCCCACACTTTTACTCAATGTACCGCTGCAACACGTCCCAACACATTTGCCCCTCACTTGCACTCTATGTCCCGCTGTACCACGTCGCAACACACTTGCCCCTCACTTTCACACAATGTTCCGCTGCATAACGTCCCAACACACTAGCCCCTCTCTTGCACTCTATATCCCGCTGCAACATGGCTTAACACACTTGCCCCTCTCTTGCACTCGATGTCCCGCTGCAACACGTCCCATTACACTTGCCCCTCACTTGCACTCTATGTCCCGCTGTAACACGTCCCAACACACTTGCCCCTCACTTGCACTCTATGTCCCGCTGTAACACGTCCCAAACACTTGTACCTCACTTGCACTTTATGTCCCGCTGCAACACGTCCCAACACACTTGCCCCTCACTTGCACTCTATGTTCCGCTGCATCAGGTCACAACACACTTGCCCCTCACTTGCACTCTATGTACCGCTGAAACACGTCCCAACACATTTGCCCTCACTTGCACCTTATGTCCCGCTGCAACAGGTGCCAACACACTTACCCCTTACTTGCACTCTATGACCCGCTGCAATACGTCCCAACACTCTTGCCCCTCACTTGCACTCTATGTCCGGCTGCAACACGTCCCAACACACTTACCCCTTGCTTGCACTCTATGACAAGCTGCAATACGTCCCAACACACTTGCCCCTCACTTGCACTCTATGTCCCGCTGCAACACGTCCCAATACACTTGCCCCACACTTGCACTCTATGTACCGCTGAAACACGTCCCAACACATTTGCCCCTCACTTGCACCTTATGTCCCGCTGCAACAGGTCCCAACACACTTGCCCCTCACTTGCACTCTATGTCCCGCTGCAACACGTCCCAATACACTTGCCCCACACTTTCACTCTATGTACCGCTGCAACACGTCCCAACACATTTGCCCCTCACTAGCACTCTATGTCCCGCTGTAACACGTCCCAACACACTTGCCCCTCACTTTCACACTATGTTCCGCTGCAAAACGTCCCAACACACTTGCCCCTCCCTTAAACTCAATGTCCCGCTGCAACACGGCTTAACACACTTGCCCCTCTCTTGCACTCTATATCCCGCTGCAACACGGCATAACACACTTGCCCCTCTCTTGCACTCGATGTCCCGTTGCAACACGTCCCAACATACTTGTCCCTCACTTGCACTCTATGTCTCGCTGCAAAACGTCTTATTACACTTGCCCCTCACTTGCACTCTATGTCCCGCTGCAGCAAGTCACAACACACTTGCCCCTTATTTGCACTTTATGTCCCGCTGTTACACGTCCCAACACACTTGCCCCTCACTTGCACTCTATGTCCCGCTCTAACACGTCCCAACACACTTGCCCCTCACTTGCACTCTATGTCCCGCTGTAACACGTCCCAAACACTTGCCCCTCACTTGCACTTTATGTCCCGCTGCAACACGTCCCAAAACACTTGCCCCTCACTTGCACTCTATGTCCTGCTGCATCAGGTCACAACACACTTGCCCCTCACTTGCACTCAATGTCCCGCTGTAACACGCCCCAACACACTTGCCCCTCACTTGCACTCTATGTCCCGCTGCAACACGTCCCAACACACTTGCCCCTCATTTGCACTTTATGTCCCGCTGCATCAGGTCACAACACACTTGCCACTCACTTGCAATCTATGTCCCGCTGCAACACGTCCCAATACACTTGCCCCACTCTTGCACTCTATGTACCGCTGCAACACGTTCTAACACATTTGCCCCTCACTTGCACTCTATGTCCCGCTGCATCAGGTAACAACACATTTGCCCCTCACTTGCACTCTATGTCCCGCTGCATCAGGTCACAACACACTTGCCCCTCACATGCACTCTATGTCCCGCTGTAACACGTGCCAACACACTTTCCCCTCACTTGCACTCTATGTCCCGCTGCATCAGGTCACAACACACTTGCCCCTCACTTAAACGCTATGTCCCGCTGTAACACGTCCCTAAACACTTGCCCCTCACATGCACTCTATGTCCCGCTGTAACACGTCCCAACACACTTGCCCGTCACTTAAACGCTATGTCCCGCTGTAACACGTCCCTACACACTTGCCCCTCACTTGCACTCTATGTCCCGCTGCAACACGTCCCAACACACTTGCCCCTAACTTGCACTCTATGTTCCGCTGCATCAGGTCAAAACACACTTGCTCCTCAATTGCACTCTATGTCCCGCTGCATCAGGTCACAACACACTTGCCCCTCACTTGCACTCTATGTCCCGCTGCAACACGTCCCAACACAATTGCCTCTCACTTGCACTTTATGTCCCGCTGCAACACGTCCTAACACACTTGCCCCTCACTTGCACTCTATGTCCCGCTGCATCAGGTCACAATTCCCTTGCCCCTCACTTGCACTCTATGTCCCGCTGCAACAGGTCCCAACATACTTGCCCCCACTTGCACTCTATGTCCCGCTGCAACACGTCCCAATACACTTGCCCCACACTTGCACTCTATGTACCGCTGCAACACGTCCCAACATTTTTGCCCCTCACTTGCACTCTAAGTCCCGCTGTAACATGTCCCGACACATTTGCCCCTCACTTTCACTCTATGTTCTGCTGCAAAACGTCCCAACACATTTGCCCCTCACTTGCACTCTATGTCCCGCTGTACCACGTCGCAACACACTTGCCCCTCACTTTCACACAATGTTCCGCTGCATAACGTCCCAACACACTAGCCCCTCTCTTGCACTCTATATCCCGCTGCAACACGGCTTAGCACACTTGCCCCTCTCTTGCACTCGATGTCCCGCTGCAACACGTCCCATTACACTTGCCCCTCACTTGCACTCTATGTCCCGCTGTAACACGTCCCAACACACTTGCCCCTCACTTGCACTCTATGTCCCGCTGTAACACGTCCCAAACACTTGTACCTCACTTGCACTTTATGTCCCGCTGCAACATGTCCCAACACACTTGCCCCTCACTTGCACTCTATGTTCCGCTGCATCAGGTCACAACACACTTGCCCCTCACTTGCACTCTATGTACCGCTGAAACACGTCCCAACACATTTGCCCCTCACTTGCACCTTATGTCCCGCTGCAACAGGTGCCAACACACTTACCCCTTACTTGCACTCTATGACCCGCTGCAATACGTCCCAACACTCTTGCCCCTCACTTGCACTCTATGTCCGGCTGCAACACGTCCCAACACACTTACCCCTTACTTGCACTCTATGACAAGCTGCAATACGTCCCAACACAATTGCCCCTCACTTGCACTCTATGTCCCGCTGCAACACGTCCCAATACACTTGCCCCACACTTGCACTCTATGTACCGCTGAAACACGTCCCAACACATTTGCCCCTCACTTGCACCTTATGTCCCGCTGCATAAGGTCACAATTCCCTTGCCCCTCACTTGCACTCTATGTCCCGCTGCAACAGGTCCCAACACACTTGCCCCCACTTGCACTCTATGTCCCGCTGCAACACGTCCCAATACACTTGCCCCACACTTGCACTCTATGTACCGCTGCAACACGTCCCAACATTTTTGCCCCTCACTTGCACTCTAAGTCCCGCTGTTACATGTCCCGACACATTTGCCCCTCACTTTCACTCTATGTTCTGCAGCAAAACGTCCCAACACACTTGCCCCTCCCTTGCACTCTATGTCCCGCTGCAACACGGCTTAACACACTTGTCCCTCTCTTGCACTCAATGTCCCGCTGTAACACGTCCCAAAACACTTGCCCGTCACTTGCACTCTATGTCCCGCTGCAAAACGTCCCAACACACTTGCCCCTCCCTTGCACTCTATGTTCCGCTGCAACACGGCTTAACACACTTTCCCCTCTCTTGCACTCTATGTCCCGCTGTAACACGTCCCGAACACACTTGCCCCTCACTTGCACTCTATGTCCCGCTGCAACACGTCCCAACACACATGCCCCTCACGTGCACTCTATGTGTTGCTGCAACACGTCCCAAGACACCTGCCCCTCACTTGCACTCTATGTCCCGCTTCAACACGTCCCAACACACTTGCCCCTCACTTGCACTCTATGTCCCGCCGCATCAGGTCCCAACACACTTGCCCCTCATTTGCACTCTATGTCCCGCTGCAACACGTCCCAACACACTTGCTCCTCACTTGCCCCTCGCTTGCACTCTATGTCCCGCTGTAACACGTCCCAACACACTTGCCCCTCACTAAAACGCTATGTCCCGCTGTTACACGTCCCTACATACTTGCCCCTCACTTGCACTCTATGTCCCACTACAAAATGTCTTAACACACTTGCCCCTCACTTGCCCCTTACTTACACTCAATGTCCCGCTACAACACGTCACAACACACTTGCCCCTCTCTTGCACTCTATGTCCGGCTGCAACACGTCCCAACACACTTACCCCTTACTTGCACTCTATGACCCGCTGCAATACGTCCCAACACACTTGCCCCTAACTTGCACTCTATGTCCCGCTGCAACATGTCCCACTACACTTGCCCCACACTTGCACTCTTTGTAACGCTGAAACACGTCCCAACACATTTGCCCCTCACTTGCACCTTATGTCCCGCTGCAACAGGTGCCAACACACTTACCCCTTACTTGCACTCTATGACCCGCTGCAATACGTCCCAACACTCTTGCCCCTCACTTGCACTCTATGTCCGGCTGCAACACGTCCCAACACACTTACCCCTTACTTGCACTCTATGACAAGCTGCAATACGTCCCAACACAATTGCCCCTCACTTGCACTCTATGTCCCGCTGCAACACGTCCCAATACACTTGCCCCACACTTGCACTCTATGTACCGCTGAAACACGTCCCAACACATTTGCCCCTCACTTGCACCTTATGTCCCGCTGCATCAGGTCACAATTCCCTTGCCCCTCACTTGCACTCTATGTCCCGCTGCAACAGGTCCCAACACACTTGCCCCTCATTTGCACTCTATGTCCCGCTGCAACACGTCCCAACACACTTGCTCCTCACTTGCCCCTCGCTTGCACTCTATGTCCCGCTGTAACACGTCCCAACACACTTGCCCCTCACTAAAACGCTATGTCCCGCTGTTACACGTCCCTACATACTTGCCCCTCACTTGCACTCTATGTCCCACTACAAAATGTCTTAACACACATGCCCCTCACTTGCCCCTTACTTACACTCAATGTCCCGCTACAACACGTCACAACACACTTGCCCCTCTCTTGCACTCTATGTCCGGCTGCAACACGTCCCAACACACTTACCCCTTACTTGCACTCTATGACCCGCTGCAATACGTCCCAACACACTTGCCCCTAACTTGCACTCTATGTCCCGCTGCAACATGTCCCACTACACTTGCCCCACACTTGCACTCTTTGTAACGCTGAAACACGTCCCAACACATTTGCCCCTCTCTTGCACCTTATGTCCCGCTGCAACAGGTCCCAACACACTTGCCCCTCACTTGCACTCTATGTCCCGCTGCAACACGGCTTAACACACTTGCCCCTCTCTTGCATTCTATATCCCGCTGCAACACGGCTTAACACACTTGCCCCTCTCTTGCACTCGATGTCCCGTTGAAACACGTCCCAACATACTTGTCCCTCACTTGCACTCTATGTCTCGCTGCAAAACGTCTTATTACACTTGCCCCTCACTTGCACTCTATGTCCCGCTGCAGCAGGTCACATCACACTTGCCCCTCATTTGCACTCTATGTCCCGCTGTAACACGTCCCAACACACTTGCCCCTCACTTGCACTCTATGTCCCGCTGCAACACGTCCCAATACACTTGCCCCACACTTTCACTCTATGTACCGCTGCAACACGTCCCAACACATTTGCCCCTCACTAGCACTCTATGTCCCGCTGTAACACGTCCCAACACACTTGCCCCTCACTTTCACACTATGTTCCGCTGCAAAACGTCCCAACACACTTGCCCCTCCCTTAAACTCAATGTCCCGCTGCAACACGGCTTAACACACTTGCCCCTCTCTTGCACTCTATATCCCGCTGCAACACGGCATAACACACTTGCCCCTCTCTTGCACTCGATGTCCCGTTGCAACACGTCCCAACATACTTGTCCCTCACTTGCACTCTATGTCTCGCTGCAAAACGTCTTATTACACTTGCCCCTCACTTGCACTCTATGTCCCGCTGCAGCAAGTCACAACACACTTGCCCCTTATTTGCACTCTATGTCCCGCTGTTACACGTCCCAACACACTTGCCCCTCACTTGCACTCTATGTCCCGCTCTAACACGTCCCAACACACTTGCCCCTCACTTGCACTCTATGTCCCGCTGTAACACGTCCCAAACACTTGCCCCTCACTTGCACTTTATGTCCCGCTGCAACACGTCCCAACACACTTGCCCCTCACTTGCACTCTATGTCCTGCTGCATCAGGTCACAACACACTTGCCCCTCACTTGCACTCAATGTCCCGCTGTAACACGCCCCAACACACTTGCCCCTCACTTGCACTCTATGTCCCGCTGCAACACGTCCCAACACACTTGCCCCTCATTTGCACTTTATGTCCCGCTGCATCAGGTCACAACACACTTGCCACTCACTTGCAATCTATGTCCCGCTGCAACACGTCCCAATACACTTGCCCCACTCTTGCACTCTATGTACCGCTGCAACACGTTCTAACACATTTGCCCCTCACTTGCACTCTATGTCCCGCTGCATCAGGTAACAACACATTTGCCCCTCACTTGCACTCTATGTCCCGCTGCATCAGGTCACAACACACTTGCCCCTCACATGCACTCTATGTCCCGCAGTAACACGTGCCAACACACTTTCCCCTCACTTGCACTCTATGTCCCGCTGCATCAGGTCACAACACACTTGCCCCTCACTTAAACGCTATGTCCCGCTGTAACACGTCCCTAAACACTTGCCCCTCACTTGCACTCTATGTCCCGCTGTAACACGTCCCAACACACTTGCCCGTCACTTAAACGCTATGTCCCGCTGTAACACGTCCCTACACACTTGCCCCTCACTTGCACTCTATGTCCCGCTGCAACACGTCCCAACACACTTGCCCCTAACTTGCACTCTATGTTCCGCTGCATCAGGTCAAAACACACTTGCTCCTCAATTGCACTCTATGCCCCGCTGCATCAGGTCACAACACACTTGCCCCTCACTTGCACTCTATGTCCCGCTGCAACACGTCCCAACACAATTGCCTCTCACTTGCACTTTATGTCCCGCTGCAACACGTCCTAACACACTTGCCCCTCACTTGCACTCTATGTCCCGCTGCATCAGGTCACAATTCCCTTGCCCCTCACTTGCACTCTATGTCCCGCTGCAACAGGTCCCAACATACTTGCCCCCACTTGCACTCTATGTCCCGCTGCAACACGTCCCAATACACTTGCCCCACACTTGCACTCTATGTACCGCTGCAACACGTCCCAACATTTTTGCCCCTCACTTGCACTCTAAGTCCCGCTGTAACATGTCCCGACACATTTGCCCCTCACTTTCACTCTATGTTCTGCTGCAAAACGTCCCAACACATTTGCCCCTCACTTGCACTCTATGTCCCGCTGTACCACGTCGCAACACACTTGCCCCTCACTTTCACACAATGTTCCGCTGCATAACGTCCCAACACACTAGCCCCTCTCTTGCACTCTATATCCCGCTGCAACACGGCTTAACACACTTGCCCCTCTCTTGCACTCGATGTCCCGCTGCAACACGTCCCATTACACTTGCCCCTCACTTGCACTCTATGTCCCGCTGTAACACGTCCCAACACACTTGCCCCTCACTTGCACTCTATGTCCCGCTGTAACACGTCCCAAACACTTGTACCTCACTTGCACTTTATGTCCCGCTGCAACATGTCCCAACACACTTGCCCCTCACTTGCACTCTATGTCCCGCTGCATCAGGTCACAACACACTTGCCCCTCACTTGCACTCTATGTACCGCTGAAACACGTCCCAACACATTTGCCCCTCACTTGCACCTTATGTCCCGCTGCAACAGGTGCCAACACACTTACCCCTTACTTGCACTCTATGACCCGCTGCAATACGTCCCAACACTCTTGCCCCTCACTTGCACTCTATGTCCGGCTGCAACACGTCCCAACACACTTACCCCTTACTTGCACTCTATGACAAGCTGCAATACGTCCCAACACAATTGCCCCTCACTTGCACTCTATGTCCCGCTGCAACACGTCCCAATACACTTGCCCCACACTTGCACTCTATGTACCGCTGAAACACGTCCCAACACATTTGCCCCTCACTTGCACCTTATGTCCCGCTGCATCAGGTCACAATTCCCTTGCCCCTCACTTGCACTCTATGTCCCGCTGCAACAGGTCCCAACACACTTGCCCCCACTTGCACTCTATGTCCCGCTGCAACACGTCCCAATACACTTGCCCCACACTTGCACTCTATGTACCGCTGCAACACGTCCCAACATTTTTGCCCCTCACTTGCACTCTAAGTCCCGCTGTTACATGTCCCGACACATTTGCCCCTCACTTTCACTCTATGTTCTGAAGCAAAACGTCCCAACACACTTGCCCCTCCCTTGCACTCTATGTCCCGCTGCAACACGGCTTAACACACTTGTCCCTCTCTTGCACTCAATGTCCCGCTGTAACACGTCCCAAAACACTTGCCCGTCACTTGCACTCTATGTCCCGCTGCAAAACGTCCCAACACACTTGCCCCTCCCTTGCACTCTATGTTCCGCTGCAACACGGCTTAACACACTTTCCCCTCTCTTGCACTCTATGTCCCGCTGTAACACGTCCCGAACACACTTGCCCCTCACTTGCACTCTATGTCCCGCTGCAACACGTCCCAACACACATGCCCCTCACGTGCACTCTATGTGTTGCTGCAACACGTCCCAAGACACCTGCCCCTCACTTGCACTCTATGTCCCGCTTCAACACGTCCCAACACACTTGCCCCTCACTTGCACTCTATGTCCCGCCGCATCAGGTCCCAACACACTTGCCCCTCATTTGCACTCTATGTCCCGCTGCAACACGTCCCAACACACTTGCTCCTCACTTGCCCCTCGCTTGCACTCTATGTCCCGCTGTAACACGTCCCAACACACTTGCCCCTCACTAAAACGCTATGTCCCGCTGTTACACGTCCCTACATACTTGCCCCTCACTTGCACTCTATGTCCCACTACAAAATGTCTTAACACACTTGCCCCTCACTTGCCCCTTACTTACACTCAATGTCCCGCTACAACACGTCACAACACACTTGCCCCTCTCTTGCACTCTATGTCCGGCTGCAACACGTCCCAACACACTTACCCCTTACTTGCACTCTATGACCCGCTGCAACACGTCCCAACACACTTGCCCCTAACTTGCACTCTATGTCCCGCTGCAACATGTCCCACTACACTTGCCCCACACTTGCACTCTTTGTAACGCTGAAACACGTCCCAACACATTTGCCCCTCTCTTGCACCTTATGTCCCGCTGCAACAGGTCCCAACACACTTGCCCCTCACTTGCACTCTATGTCCCGCTGCAACACGGCTTAACACACTTGCCCCTCTCTTGCATTCTATATCCCGCTGCAACACGGCTTAACACACTTGCCCCTCTCTTGCACTCGATGTCCCGTTGCAACACGTCCCAACATACTTGTCCCTCACTTGCACTCTATGTCTCGCTGCAAAACGTCTTATTACACTTGCCCCTCACTTGCACTCTATGTCCCGCTGCAGCAGGTCACATCACACTTGCCCCTCATTTGCACTCTATGTCCCGCTGTAACACGTCCCAACACACTTGCCCCTCACTTGCACTCTATGTCCCGCAGTAACACGTCCCAACACACTTGCCCCACACTTGCACTCTATGTCACGCTGCAACACGTCCCAACACACTTGCCCCTCACTTGCACTCTATGTCCTGCAGCATCAGGTCACAACACACTTGCCCCTCACTTGCACTCAATGTCCCGCTGTAACACGTCCCAACACACTTGCCCCTCACTTGCACTCTATGTCCCGCTGCAACACGTCCCAACACACTTGCCCCTCACTTGCACTCTATGTCCCGCTGCATCAGGTCACATCACACTTGCCACTCACTTGCACTCTATGTCCCGCTGCAACACGTCCCAATACACTTGCCCCACTCTTGCACTCTATGTACCGCTGCATCACGTTCTAACACATTTGCCACTCACTTGCACTCTATGTCCCGCTGCAACAGGTCCCAACACACTTGCCCCCACTTGCACTCTATGTCCCGCTGCAACACGTCCCAATACACTTGCCCCACACTTGCACTCTATGTACCGCTGCAACACGTCCCAACATTTTTGCCCCTCACTTGCACTCTATGTCCCGCTGTAACATGTCCCGACACATTTGCCCCTCACTTTTCCTATATTCTGCTGCAAAACGTCCCAACACACTTGCCCCTCCCTTGCACTCTGTGTCCCGCTGCAACACGGCTTAACACACTTGTCCCTCTCTTGCACTCAATGTCCCGCTGTAACACGTCCCAACACACTTGCCCGTCACTTGCACTCTATGTTCCGCTGCAACACGGCTTAACACACTTTCCCCTCTCTTGCACTCTATGTCCCGCTGTAACACGTCCCAACACACTTGCCCCTTACTTGCACTCTATGTCCCGCTGCAACACGTCCCAACACACATGCCCCTCACGTGCACTCTATGTGTTGCTGCAACACGTCCCAAGACACCTGCCTCTCACTTGCACTCTATGTCCCGCTTCAACACGTCCCAACACACTTGCCCCTCACTTGCACTCTATGTCCCGCTGCATCAGGTCCCAACACACTTGCTCCTAACTTGCCCCTCGCTTGCACTCTATGTCCCGCTGTAACACGTCGCAACACACTTGCCCCTCACTAAAACGCTATGTCCCGCTGTTACACGTCCCTACACACTTGCCCCTCACTTGCACTCTATGTCCCAATACAAAATGTCTTAACACACTTGCCCCTCACTTGCCCCTTACTTACACTCAATGTCCCGCTACAACACGTCACAACACACTTGCCCCTCTCTTGCACTCTATGACCCGCTGCAATACGTCCCAACACACTTGCCCCTAACTTGCACTCTATGTCCCGCTGCAACACGTCCCAATACACTTGCCCCACACTTGCACTCTTTGTACCGCTGAAACACGTCCCAACACATTTGCCCCTCACTTGCACCTTATGTCCCGCTGCAACAGGTCCCAACACACTTGCCCCTCACTTGCACTCTATGTCCCGCTGCAACACGTCCCAATACACTTGCCCCACACTTTTACTCAATGTACCGCTGCAACACGTCCCAACACATTTGCCCCTCACTTGCACTCTATGTCCCGCTGTACCACGTCGCAACACACTTGCCCCTCACTTTCACACAATGTTCCGCTGCATAACGTCCCAACACACTAGCCCCTCTCTTGCACTCTATATCCCGCTGCAACATGGCTTAACACACTTGCCCCTCTCTTGCACTCGATGTCCCGCTGCAACACGTCCCATTACACTTGCCCCTCACTTGCACTCTATGTCCCGCTGTAACACGTCCCAACACACTTGCCCCTCACTTGCACTCTATGTCCCGCTGTAACACGTCCCAAACACTTGTACCTCACTTGCACTTTATGTCCCGCTGCAACACGTCCCAACACACTTGCCCCTCACTTGCACTCTATGTTCCGCTGCATCAGGTCACAACACACTTGCCCCTCACTTGCACTCTATGTACCGCTGAAACACGTCCCAACACATTTGCCCCTCACTTGCACCTTATGTCCCGCTGCAACAGGTGCCAACACACTTACCCCTTACTTGCACTCTATGACCAGCTGCAATACGTCCCAACACTCTTGCCCCTCACTTGCACTCTATGTCCGGCTGCAACACGTCCCAACACACTTACCCCTTGCTTGCACTCTATGACAAGCTGCAATACGTCCCAACACACTTGCCCCTCACTTGCACTCTATGTCCCGCTGCAACACGTCCCAATACACTTGCCCCACACTTGCACTCTATGTACCGCTGAAACACGTCCCAACACATTTGCCCCTCACTTGCACCTTATGTCCCGCTGCAACAGGTCCCAACACACTTGCCCCTCACTTGCACTCTATGTCCCGCTGCAACACGTCCCAATACACTTGCCCCACACTTTCACTCTATGTACCGCTGCAACACGTCCCAACACATTTGCCCCTCACTAGCACTCTATGTCCCGCTGTAACACGTCCCAACACACTTGCCCCTCACTTTCACACTATGTTCCGCTGCAAAACGTCCCAACACACTTGCCCCTCCCTTAAACTCAATGTCCCGCTGCAACACGGCTTAACACACTTGCCCCTCTCTTGCACTCTATATCCCGCTGCAACACGGCATAACACACTTGCCCCTCTCTTGCACTCGATGTCCCGTTGCAACACGTCCCAACATACTTGTCCCTCACTTGCACTCTATGTCTCGCTGCAAAACGTCTTATTACACTTGCCCCTACTTGCACTCTATGTCCCGCTGCAGCAAGTCACAACACACTTGCCCCTTATTTGCACTCTATGTCCCGCTGTTACACGTCCCAACACACTTGCCCCTCACTTGCACTCTATGTCCCGCTCTAACACGTCCCAACACACTTGCCCCTCACTTGCACTCTATGTCCCGCTGTAACACGTCCCAAACACTTGCCCCTCACTTGCACTTTATGTCCCGCTGCAACACGTCCCAACACACTTGCCCCTCACTTGCACTCTATGTCCTGCTGCATCAGGTCACAACACACTTGCCCCTCACTTGCACTCAATGTCCCGCTGTAACACGCCCCAACACACTTGCCCCTCACTTGCACTCTATGTCCCGCTGCAACACGTCCCAACACACTTGCCCCTCATTTGCACTTTATGTCCCGCTGCATCAGGTCACAACACACTTGCCACTCACTTGCAATCTATGTCCCGCTGCAACACGTCCCAATACACTTGCCCCACTCTTGCACTCTATGTACCGCTGCAACACGTTCTAACACATTTGCCCCTCACTTGCACTCTATGTCCCGCTGCATCAGGTAACAACACACTTGCCCCTCACTTGCACTCTATGTCCCGCTGCATCAGGTCACAACACACTTGCCCCTCTCTTGCACTCTATGTCCCGCTGTAACACGTGCCAACACACTTTCCCCTCACTTGCACTCTATGTCCCGCTGCATCAGGTCACAACACACTTGCCCCTCACTTAAACGCTATGTCCCGCTGTAACACGTCCCTAAACACTTGCCCCTCACTTGCACTCTATGTCCCGCTGTAACACGTCCCAACACACTTGCCCGTCACTTAAACGCTATGTCCCGCTGTAACACGTCCCTACACACTTGCCCCTCACTTGCACTCTATGTCCCGCTGCAACACGTCCCAACACACTTGCCCCTAACTTGCACTCTATGTTCCGCTGCATCAGGTCAAAACACACTTGCTCCTCAATTGCACTCTATGTCCCGCTGCATCAGGTCACAACACACTTGCCCCTCACTTGCACTCTATGTCCCGCTGCAACACGTCCCAACACAATTGCCTCTCACTTGCACTTTATGTCCCGCTGCAACACGTCCTAACACACTTGCCCCTCACTTGCACTCTATGTCCCGCTGCATCAGGTCACAATTCCCTTGCCCCTCACTTGCACTCTATGTCCCGCTGCAACAGGTCCCAACATACTTGCCCCCACTTGCACTCTATGTCCCGCTGCAACACGTCCCAATACACTTGCCCCACACTTGCACTCTATGTACCGCTGCAACACGTCAGAACATTTTTGCCCCTCACTTGCACTCTAAGTCCCGCTGTAACATGTCCCGACACATTTGCCCCTCACTTTCACTCTATGTTCTGCTGCAAAACGTCCCAACACACTTGCCCCTCCCTTGCACTCTATGTCCCGCTGCAACACGGCTTAACACACTTGTCCCTCTCTTGCACTCAATGTCCCGCTGTAACACGTCCCAAAACACTTGCCCGTCACTTGCACTCTATGTCCCGCTGCAAAACGTCCCAACACACTTGCCCCTCCCTTGCACTCTATGTTCCGCTGCAACACGGCTTAACACACTTTCCCCTCTCTTGCACTCTATGTCCCGCTGTAACACGTCCCCAACACACTTGCCCCTCACTTGCACTCTATGTCCCGCTGCAACACGTCCCAACACACATGCCCCTCACGTGCACTCTATGTGTTGCTGCAACACGTCCCAAGACACCTGCCCCTCACTTGCACTCTATGTCCCGCTTCAACACGTCCCAACATACTTGTCCCTCACTTGCACTCTATGTCTCGCTGCAAAACGTCTTATTACACTTGCCCCTCACTTGCACTCTATGTCCCGCTGCAGCAGGTCACAACACACTTGCCCCTCATTTGCACTCTATGTCCCGCTGTAACACGTCCTAACACACTTGCCCCTCACTTGCACTCTATGTCCCGCAGTAACACGTCCCAACACACTTGCCCCACACTTGCACTCTATGTCACGCTGCAACACGTCCCAACACACTTGCCCCTCACTTGCACTCTATGTCCTGCAGCATCAGGTCACAACACACTTGCCCCTCACTTGCACTCAATGTCCCGCTGTAACACGTCCCAACACACTTGCCCCTCACTTGCACTCTATGTCCCGCTGCAACACGTCCCAACACACTTGCCCCTCACTTGCACTCTATGTCTCGCTGCATCAGGTCACATCACACTTGCCACTCACTTGCACTCTATGTCCCGCTGCAACACGTCCCAATACACTTGCCCCACTCTTGCACTCTATGTACCGCTGCATCACGTTCTAACACATTTGCCACTCACTTGCACTCTATGTCCCGCTGCAACAGGTCCCAACACACTTGCCCCCACTTGCACTCTATGTCCCGCTGCAACACGTCCCAATACACTTGCCCCACACTTGCACTCTATGTACCGCTTCAACACGTAACAACATTTTTGCCCCTCACTTGCACTCTATGTCCCGCTGTAACATGTCCCGACACATTTGCCCCTCACTTTCACTCTATGTTCTGCTGCAAAACGTCCCAACACACTTGCCCCTCCCTTGCACTCTATGTCCCGCTGCAACACGGCTTAACACACTTGTCCCTCTCTTGCACTCAATGTCCCGCTGTAACACGTCCCAACACACTTGCCCGTCACTTGCACTCTATGTCCCGCTGCAAAACGTCCCAACACACTTGCCCCTCCCTTGCACTCTATGTTCCGCTGCAACACGGCTTAACACACTTTCCCCTCTCTTGCACTCTATGTCCCGCTGTAACACGTCCCAACACACTTGCCCCTCACTTGCACTCTATGTCCCGCTGCAACACGTCCCAACACACATGCCCCTCACGTGCACTCTATGTGTTGCTGCAACACGTCCCAAGACACCTGCCTCTCACTTGCACTCTATGTCCCGCTTCAACACGTCCCAACACACTTGCCCCTCACTTGCACTCTATGTCCCGCTGCATCAGGTCCCAACACACTTGCCCCTCATTTGCACTCTATGTCCCGCTGCAACACGTCCCAACACACTTGCTCCTAACTTGCCCCTCGCTTGCACTCTATGTCCCGCTGTAACACGTCGCAACACACTTGCCCCTCACTAAAACGCTATGTCCCGCTGTTACACGTCCCTACACACTTGCCCCTCACTTGCACCTTATGTCCCACTACAAAATGTCTTAACACACTTGCCCCTCACTTGCCCCTTACTTACACTCAATGTCCCGCTACAACACGTCACAACACACTTGCCCCTCATTTGCACTTTATGTCCCGCTGCATCAGGTCACAACACACTTGCCACTCACTTGCAATCTATGTCCCGCTGCAACACGTCCCAATACACTTGCCCCACTCTTGCACTCTATGTACCGCTGCAACACGTTCTAACACATTTGCCCCTCACTTGCACTCTATGTCCCGCTGCATCAGGTAACAACACATTTGCCCCTCACTTGCACTCTATGTCCCGCTGCATCAGGTCACAACACACTTGCCCCTCACATGCACTCTATGTCCCGCTGTAACACGTGCCAACACACTTTCCCCTCACTTGCACTCTATGTCCCGCTGCATCAGGTCACAACACACTTGCCCCTCACTTAAACGCTATGTCCCGCTGTAACACGTCCCTAAACACTTGCCCCTCACTTGCACTCTATGTCCCGCTGTAACACGTCCCAACACACTTGCCCGTCACTTAAACGCTATGTCCCGCTGTAACACGTCCCTACACACTTGCCCCTCACTTGCACTCTATGTCCCGCTGCAACACGTCCCAACACACTTGCCCCTAACTTGCACTCTATGTTCCGCTGCATCAGGTCAAAACACACTTGCTCCTCAATTGCACTCTATGTCCCGCTGCATCAGGTCACAACACACTTGCCCCTCACTTGCACTCTATGTCCCGCTGCAACACGTCCCAACACAATTGCCTCTCACTTGCACTTTATGTCCCGCTGCAACACGTCCTAACACACTTGCCCCTCACTTGCACTCTATGTCCCGCTGCATCAGGTCACAATTCCCTTGCCCCTCACTTGCACTCTATGTCCCGCTGCAACAGGTCCCAACACACTTGCCCCCACTTGCACTCTATGTCCCGCTGCAACACGTCCCAATACACTTGCCCCACACTTGCACTCTATGTACCGCTGCAACACGTCCCAACATTTTTGCCCCTCACTTGCACTCTAAGTCCCGCTGTAACATGTCCCGACACATTTGCCCCTCACTATCACTCTATGTTCTGCTGCAAAACGTCCCAACACACTTGCCCCTCCCTTGCACTCTATGTCCCGCTGCAACACGGCTTAACACACTTGTCCCTCTCTTGCACTCAATGTCCCGCTGTAACACGTCCCAAAACACTTGCCCGTCACTTGCACTCTATGTCCCGCTGCAAAACGTCCCAACACACTTGCCCCTCCCTTGCACTCTATGTTCCGCTGCAACACGGCTTAACACACTTTCCCCTCTCTTGCACTCTATGTCCCGCTGTAACACGTCCCCAACACACTTGCCCCTCACTTGCACTCTATGTCCCGCTGCAACACGTCCCAACACACATGCCCCTCACGTGCACTCTATGTGTTGCTGCAACACGTCCCAAGACACCTGCCCCTCACTTGCACTCTATGTCCCGCTTCAACACGTCCCAACACACTTGCCCCTCACTTGCACTCTATGTCCCGCCGCATCAGGTCCCAACACACTTGCCCCTCATTTGCACTCTATGTCCCGCTGCAACACGTCCCAACACACTTGCTCCTCACTTGCCCCTCGCTTGCACTCTATGTCCCGCTGTAACACGTCCTAACACACTTGCCCCTCACTAAAACGCTATGTCCCGCTGTTACACCTCCCTACATACTTGCCCCTCACTTGCACTCTATGTCCCACTACAAAATGTCTTAACACACTTGCCCCTCACTTGCCCCTTACTTACACTCAATGTCCCGCTACAACACGTCACAACACACTTGCCCCTCTCTTGCACTCTATGTCCGGCTGCAACACGTCCCAACACACTTACCCCTTACTTGCACTCTATGACCCGCTGCAATACGTCCCAACACACTTGCCCCTAACTTGCACTCTATGTCCCGCTGCAACACGTCCCACTACACTTGCCCCACACTTGCACTCTTTGTACCGCTGAAACACGTCCCAACACATTTGCCCCTCTCTTGCACCTTATGTCCCGCTGCAACAGGTCCTAACAAACTTGCCCCTCACTTGCACTCTATGTCCCGCTGCAACACGTCCCAATACACTTGCCCCACACTTTCACTCTATGTACCGCTGCAACATGTCCTAACACATTTGCCCTCACTTGCACTCTATGTCCCGCTGTAACACGTCCCAACACACTTGCCCCACACTTTCACACTATGTTCCGCTGCAAAACGTCCCATCACACTTGCCCCTCCCTTGCACTCAATGTCCCGCTGCAACACGGCTTAACACACTTTCCCCTCTTTTGCACTTTATGTCCCGCTGTAGCACGTCCCAACGCACTTGCCCCTCACTTGCACTCTATGTCCCGCTGCAACACGGCTTAACACACTTGCCCCTCTCTTGCACTCTATATCCCGCTGCAACACGGCTTAACACACTTGCCCCTCTCTTGCACTCGATGTCCCGTTGCAACACGTCCCAACATACTTGTCCCTCACTTGCACTCTATGTCTCGCTGCAAAACGTCTTATTACACTTGCCCCTCACTTGCACTCTATGTCCCGCTGCAGCAGGTCACAACACACTTGCCCCTCATTTGCACTTTATGTCCCGCTGTAACACGTCCCAACACACTTGCCCCTCACTTGCACTCTATGTCCCGCAGTAACACGTCCCAACACACTTGCCCCACACTTGCACTCTATGTCACGCTGCAACACGTCCCAACACACTTGCCCCTCACTTGCACTCTATGTCCTGCAGCATCAGGTCACAACACACTTGCCCCTCACTTGCACTCAATGTCCCGCTGTAACACGTCCCAACACACTTGCCCCTCACTTGCACTCTATGTCCCGCTGCAACACGTCCCAACACACTTGCCCCTCACTTGCACTCTATGTCCCGCTGCATCAGGTCACATCACACTTGCCACTCACTTGCACTCTATGTCCCGCTGCAACACGTCCCAATACACTTGCCCCACTCTTGCACTCTATGTACCGCTGCATCACGTTCTAACACATTTGCCACTCACTTGCACTCTATGTCCCGCTGCAACAGGTCCCAACACACTTGCCCCCACTTGCACTCTATGTCCCGCTGCAACACGTCCCAATACACTTGCCCCACACTTGCACTCTATGTACCGCTGCAACACGTCCCAACATTTTTGCCCCTCCCTTGCACTCTATGTCCCGCTGTAACATGTCCCGACACATTTGCCCCTCACTTTCACTCTATGTTCTGCTGCAAAACGTCCCAACACACTTGCCCCTCCCTTGCACTTTATGTCCCGCTGCAACACGGCTTAACACACTTGTCCCTCTCTTGCACTCTATGTCCCGCTGTAACACGTCCCAACACACTTGCCCCTCACTTGCACTCTATGTCCCGCTGCAACACGTCCCAACACACATGCCCCTCACGTGCACTCTATGTGTTGCTGCAACACGTCCCAAGAAACCTGCCTCTCACTTGCACTCTATGTCCCGCTGCATCAGGTCCCAACACACTTGCCCCTCATTTGCACTCTATGTCCCGCTGCAACACGTCCCAACACACTTGCTCCTAACTTGCCCCTCGCTTGCACTCTATGTCCCGCTGTAACACGTCGCAACACACTTGCCCCTCACTAAAACGCTATGTCCCGCTGTTACACGTCCCTACACACTTGCCCCTCACTTGCACTCTATGTCCCACTACAAAATGTCTTAACACACTTGCCCCTCACTTGCCCCTTACTTACACTCAATGTCCCGCTACAACACGTTACAACACACTTGCCCTTCTCTTGCACTCTATGACCCGCTGCAATACGTCCCAACACACTTGCCCCTAACTTGCACTCTATGTCCCGCTGCAACACCTCCCAATACACTTGCCCCACACTTGCACTCTTTGTACCGCTGAAACACGTCCCAACACATTTGCCCCTCACTTGCACCTTATGTCCCGCTGCAACAGGTCCCAACACACTTGCCCCTCACTTGCACTCTATGTCCCGCTGCAACACGTCCCAATACACTTGCCCCACACTTTCACTCAATGTACCGCTGCAACACGTCCCAACACATTTGCCCCTCACTTGCACTCTATGTCCCGCTGTACCACGTCGCAACACACTTGCCCCTCACTTTCACACAATGTTCCGCTGCATAACGTCCCAACACACTAGCCCCTCTCTTGCACTCTATATCCCGCTGCAACACGGCTTAACACACTTGCCCCTCTCTTGCACTCGATGTCCCGCTGCAACACGTCCCATTACACTTGCCCCTCACTTGCACTCTATGTCCCGCTGTAACACGTCCCAACACACTTGCCCCTCACTTGCACTCTATGTCCCGCTGTAACACGTCCCAAACACTTGTACCTCACTTGCACTTTATGTCCCGCTGCAACACGTCCCAACACACTTGCCCCTCACTTGCACTCTATGTTCCGCTGCATCAGGTCACAACACACTTGCCCCTCACTTGCACTCTATGTACCGCTGAAACACGTCCCAACACATTTGCCCCTCACTTGCACCTTATGTCCCGCTGCAACAGGTGCCAACACACTTACCCCTTACTTGCACTCTATGACCCGCTGCAATACGTCCCAACACTCTTGCCCCTCACTTGCACTCTATGTCCGGCTGCAACACGTCCCAACACAATTACCCCTTACTTGCACTCTATGACAAGCTGCAATACGTCCCAACACACTTGCCCCTCACTTGCACTCTATGTCCCGCTGCAACACGTCCCAATACACTTGCCCCACACTTGCACTCTATGTACCGCTTTTACACGTCCCAACACATTTGCCCTTCACTTGCACCTTATGTCCCGCTGCAACAGGTCCCAACACACTTGCCCCTCACTTGCACTCTATGTCCCGCTGCAACACGTCCCAATACACTTGCCCCACACTTTCACTCTATGTACCGCTGCAACACGTCCCAACACATTTGCCCCTCACTAGCACTCTATGTCCCGCTGTAACACGTCCCAACACACTTGCCCCTCACTTTCACACTATTTTCCGCTGCAAAACGTCCCAACACACTTGCCCCTCCCTTAAACTCAATGTCCCGCTGCAACACGGCTTAACACACTTGCCCTTCTCTTGCACTCTATATCCCGCTGCAACACGGCTTAACTCACTTGCCCCTCTTTTGCACTCGATGTCCCGTTGCAACACATCCCAACATACTTGTCCCTCACTTGCACTCTATGTCTCGCTGCAAAACGTCTTTTTACACTTGCCCCTCACTTGCACTCTATGTCCCGCTGCAGCAAGTCACAACACACTTGCCCCTTATTTGCACTCTATGTCCCGCTGTTACACGTCCCAACACACTTGCCCCTCACTTGCACTCTATGTCCCGCTCTAACACGTCCCAACACACTTGCCCCTCTTTTGCACTCTATGTCCCGCTGTAACACGTCCCAAACACTTGCCCCTCACTTGCACTTTATGTCCCGCTGCAACACGTCCCAACACACTTGCCCCTCACTTGCACTCTATGTCCTGCTGCATCAGGTCACAACACACTTGCCCCTCACTTGCACTCAATGTCCCGCTGTAACACGTCCCAACACACTTGCCCCTCACTTGCACTCTATGTCCCGCTGCAACACGTCCCAACACACTTGCCCCTCATTTGCACTTTATGTCCCGCTGCATCAGGTCACAACACACTTGCCACTCACTTGCAATCTATGTCCCGCTGCAACACGTCCCAATACACTTGCCCCACTCTTGCACTCTATGTACCGCTGCAACACGTTCTAACACATTTGCCCCTCACTTGCACTCTATGTCCCGCTGCATCAGGTTACAACACATTTGCCCCTCACTTGCACTCTATGTCCCGCTGCATCAGGTCACAACACACTTGCCCCTCACATGCACTCTATGTCCCGCTGTAACACGTGCCAACACACTTTCCCCTCACTTGCACTCTATGTCCCGCTGCATCAGGTCACAACACACTTGCCCCTCACTTAAACGCTATGTCCCGCTGTAACACGTCCCTAAACACTTGCCCCTCACTTGCACTCTATGTCCCGCTGTAACACGTCCCAACACACTTGCCCGTCACTTAAACGCTATGTCCCGCTGTAACACGTCCCTACACACTTGCCCCTCACTTGCACTCTATGTCCCGCTGCAACACGTCCCAACACACTTGCCCCTAACTTGCACTCTATGTTCCGCTGCATCAGGTCAAAACACACTTGCTCCTCAATTGCACTCTATGTCCCGCTGCATCAGGTCACAACACACTTGCCCCTCACTTGCACTCTATGTCCCGCTGCAACACGTCCCAACACAATTGCCCCTCACTTGCACTTTATGTCCCGCTGCAACACGTCCTAACACACTTGCCCCTCACTTGCACTCTATGTCCCGCTGCATCAGGTCACAATTCCCTTGCCCCTCACTTGCACTCTATGTCCCGCTGCATCAGGTCCCAACACACTTGCCCCTCACTTGCACTCTATGTCCCGCTGAAACACATCCCAACACACTTGCCCCTCACTTGCACTCTATGTCCCGCTGCAACACGTCCCAACACACATGCCCTTCACTTGCACTCTATATGTTGCTGCAACACGTCCCAAGACACCTGCCCCTCACTTGCACTCTATGTCCCGCTTCAACATGTCCCAACACACTTGCCCCTCACTTGCACTCTATGTCACGCTGCAACACGTCCCAACACACTTGCTCCTCACTTGCCCCTCACTTGCACTCTATGTCCCGCTGTAACACGTCCCAACACACTTGCCCCTCACTTAAGCGCTATGTCCCGCTGTAACACGTCCCTACACACTTGCCTCTCACTTGCACTCTATGTCCCACTACAAAATGTCTTAACACACTTGCCCCTCACTTGCCCCTTACTTACACTCAATGTCCAGCTACAACACGTCACAACACACTTGCCCCTCTCTTGCACTCTATGACCCGCTGCAATACGTCCCAACACACTTGCCCCTCACTTGCACACTATGTCCCGCTGCAACACGTCCCAATACACTTGCCCCACACATGCACTCTTTGTACCGCTGAAACACGTCCCAACACATTTGCCCCTTACTTGCACCTTATGTCCCGCTGCAACACGTTCTAACACATTTGCCCCTCACTTGCACTCTATGTCCCGCTGCATCAGGTCACAACACACTTGCCCCTCACTTAAACGCTATGTCCCGCTGTAACACGTCCCTAAACACTTGCCCCTCACTTGCACTCTATGTCCCGCTGTAACACGTCCCAACACACTTGCCCCTCACTTAAACGCTATGTCCCGTTGCAACACGTCCCAACATACTTGTCCCTCACTTGCACTCTATGTCTCGCTGCAAAACGTCTTATTACACCTGCCCCTCACTTGCACTCTATGTCCCGCTTCAACACGTCCCAACACACTTGCCCCTCACTTGCACTCTATGTCCCGCTGCAACACGTCCCAATACACTTGCTCCTCACTTGCCCCTCACTTGCACTCTATGTCCCGCTGTAACACGTCCCAACACACTTGCCCCTCACTTTCACACAATGTTCCGCTTCAAAACCTCCCCACACACTAGCCCCTCCCTTGCAATCTATGTCCCGCTACAACACGGCTTAACACACTTGCCCCTCTCTTGCACTCTATGTCCCGCTGTAACACGTCCCAACACACTTGCCCCTCACTAGCACTCTATGTCCCGCTGCAACACGGCTTAACACACTAGCCCCTCTCTTGCACTCTATATCCCGCTGCAACACGGCTTAACACACTTGCCCCTCTCTTGCACTTTATGTCCCGCTGTAACACGTCCCAACACACTTGCCCCTCACTTGCACTCTATGTCCTGCTGCAACACGGCTTAACACACTTGCCCCTCTCTTGCACTCTACATCCCGCTGCAATACGGCTTTACACACTTGCCCCTCTCTTGCACTCGATGTCCCGTTGCAACACGTGCCAACATACTTGTCCCTCACTTGCACTCTATGTCTCGCTGCAAAACGTCTTATAACACTTGCCCCTCACTTGCACACTATGTCCCGCTGCAGCAAGTCACAACACACTTGCCCCTCATTTGCACTCTTTGTCCCGCTGTAACACGTGCCAACACACTTTCCCCTCACTTGCACTCTATGTCCCGCTGCATCAGGTCACAACACACTTGCCCCTCACTTAAACGCTATGTCCCGCTGTAACACGTCCCTAAACACTTGCCCCTCACTTGCACTCTATGTCCCGCTGTAACACGTCCCAACACACTTGCCCGTCACTTAAACGCTATGTCCCGCTGTAACACGTCCCTACACACTTGCCCCTCACTTGCACTCTATGTCCCGCTGCAACACGTCCCAACACACTTGCCCCTAACTTGCACTCTATGTTCCGCTGCATCAGGTCAAAACACACTTGCTCCTCAATTGCACTCTATGTCCCGCTGCATCAGGTCACAACACACTTGCCCCTCACTTGCACTCTATGTCCCGCTGCAACACGTCCCAACACAATTGCCTCTCACTTGCACTTTATGTCCCGCTGCAACACGTCCTAACACACTTGCCCCTCACTTGCACTCTATGTCCCGCTGCATCAGGTCACAATTCCCTTGCCCCTCACTTGCACTCTATGTCCCGCTGCATCAGGTCCCAACACACTTGCCCCTCACTTGCACTCTATGTCCCGCTGAAACACATCCCAACACACTTGCCCCTCACTTGCACTCTATGTCCCGCTGCAACACGTCCCAACACACATGCCCTTCACTTGCACTCTATATGTTGCTGCAACACGTCCCAAGACACCTGCCCCTCACTTGCACTCTATGTCCCGCTTCAACATGTCCCAACACACTTGCCCCTCACTTGCACTCTATGTCACGCTGCAACACGTCCCAACACACTTGCTCCTCACTTGCCCCTCACTTGCACTCTATGTCCCGCTGTAACACGTCCCAACACACTTGCCCCTCACTTAAACGCTATGTCCCGCTGTAACACGTCCCTACACACTTGCCTCTCACTTGCACTCTATGTCCCACTACAAAATGTCTTAACACACTTGCCCCTCACTTGCCCCTTACTTACACTCAATGTCCAGCTACAACACGTCCCAACACACTTGCTCCTCACTTGCCCCTCACTTGCACTCTATGTCCCGCTGTAACACGTCCCAACACACTTGCCCCTCACTTTCACACAATGTTCCGCTTCAAAACCTCCCAACACACTAGCCCCTCCCTTGCAATCTATGTCCCGCTACAACACGGCTTAACACACTTGCCCCTCTCTTGCACTCTATGTCCCGCTGTAACACGTCCCAACACACTTGCCCCTCACTAGCACTCTATGTCCCGCTGCAACACGGCTTAACACACTAGCCCCTCTCTTGCACTCTATATCCCGCTGCAACACGGCTTAACACACTTGCCCCTCTCTTGCACTCTATGTCCCGCTGTAACACGTCCCAACACACTTGCCCCTCACTTGCACTCTATGTCCTGCTGCAACACGGCTTAACACACTTGCCCCTCTCTTGCACTCTACATCCCGCTGCAATACGGCTTTACACACTTGCCCCTCTCTTGCACTCGATGTCCCGTTGCAACACGTGCCAACATACTTGTCCCTCACTTGCACTCTATGTCTCGCTGCAAAACGTCTTATAACACTTGCCCCTCACTTGCACACTATGTCCCGCTGCAGCAAGTCACAACACACTTGCCCCTCATTTGCACTCTTTGTCCCGCTGTAACACGTGCCAACACACTTTCCCCTCACTTGCACTCTATGTCCCGCTGCATCAGGTCACAACACACTTGCCCCTCACTTAAACGCTATGTCCCGCTGTAACACGTCCCTAAACACTTGCCCCTCACTTGCACTCTATGTCCCGCTGTAACACGTCCCAACACACTTGCCCGTCACTTAAACGCTATGTCCCGCTGTAACACGTCCCTACACACTTGCCCCTCACTTGCACTCTATGTCCCGCTGCAACACGTCCCAACACACTTGCCCCTCACTTGCACTCTATGTTCCGCTGCATCAGGTCAAAACACACTTGCTCCTCAATTGCACTCTATGTCCCGCTGCATCAGGTCACAACACACTTGCCCCTCACTTGCACTCTATGTCCCGCTGCAACACGTCCCAACACAATTGCCTCTCACTTGCACTTTATGTCCCGCTGCAACACGTCCTAACACACTTGCCCCTCACTTGCACTCTATGTCCCGCTGCATCAGGTCACAATTCCCTTGCCCCTCACTTGCACTCTATGTCCCGCTGCATCAGGTCCCAACACACTTGCCCCTCACTTGCACTCTATGTCCCGCTGAAACACATCCCAACACACTTGCCCCTCACTTGCACTCTATGTCCCGCTGCAACACGTCCCAACACACATGCCCTTCACTTGCACTCTATATGTTGCTGCAACACGTCCCAAGACACCTGCCCCTCACTTTCACTCTATGTCCCGCTTCAACATGTCCCAACACACTTGCCCCTCACTTGCACTCTATGTCACGCTGCAACACGTCCCAACACACTTGCTCCTCACTTGCCCCTCACTTGCACTCTATGTCCCGCTGTAACACGTCCCAACACACTTGCCCCTCACTTAAACGCTATGTCCCGCTGTAACACGTCCCTACACACTTGCCTCTCACTTGCACTCTATGTCCCACTACAAAATGTCTTAACACACTTGCCCCTCACTTGCCCCTTACTTACACTCAATGTCCAGCTACAACACGTCCCAACACACTTGCTCCTCACTTGCCCCTCACTTGCACTCTATGTCCCGCTGTAACACGTCCCAACACACTTGCCCCTCACTTTCACACAATGTTCCGCTTCAAAACCTCCCAACACACTAGCCCCTCCCTTGCAATCTATGTCCCGCTACAACACGGCTTAACACACTTGCCCCTCTCTTGCACTCTATGTCCCGCTGTAACACGTCCCAACACACTTGCCCCTCACTAGCACTCTATGTCCCGCTGCAACACGGCTTAACACACTAGCCCCTCTCTTGCACTCTATATCCCGCTGCAACACGGCTTAACACACTTGCCCCTCTCTTGCACTCTATGTCCCGCTGTAACACGTCCCAACACACTTGCCCCTCACTTGCACTCTATGTCCTGCTGCAACACGGCTTAACACACTTGCCCCTCTCTTGCACTCTACATCCCGCTGCAATACGGCTTTACACACTTGCCCCTCTCTTGCACTCGATGTCCCGTTGCAACACGTGCCAACATACTTGTCCCTCACTTGCACTCTATGTCTCGCTGCAAAACGTCTTATAACACTTGCCCCTCACTTGCACACTATGTCCCGCTGCAGCAAGTCACAACACACTTGCCCCTCATTTGCACTCTTTGTCCCGCTGTAACACGTGCCAACACACTTTCCCCTCACTTGCACTCTATGTCCCGCTGCATCAGGTCACAACACACTTGCCCCTCACTTAAACGCTATGTCCCGCTGTAACACGTCCCTAAACACTTGCCCCTCACTTGCACTCTATGTCCCGCTGTAACACGTCCCAACACACTTGCCCGTCACTTAAACGCTATGTCCCGCTGTAACACGTCCCTACACACTTGCCCCTCACTTGCACTCTATGTCCCGCTGCAACACGTCCCAACACACTTGCCCCTAACTTGCACTCTATGTTCCGCTGCATCAGGTCAAAACACACTTGCTCCTCAATTGCACTCTATGTCCCGCTGCATCAGGTCACAACACACTTGCCCCTCACTTGCACTCTATGTCCCGCTGCAACACGTCCCAACACAATTGCCTCTCACTTGCACTTTATGTCCCACTGCAACACGTCCTAACACACTTGCCCCTCACTTGCACTCTATGTCCCGCTGCATCAGGTCACAATTCCCTTGCCCCTCACTTGCACTCTATGTCCCGCTGCATCAGGTCCCAACACACTTGCCCCTCACTTGCACTCTATGTCCCGCTGAAACACATCCCAACACACTTGCCCCTCACTTGCACTCTATGTCCCGCTGCAACACGTCCCAACACACATGCCCTTCACTTGCACTCTATATGTTGCTGCAACACGTCCCAAGACACCTGCCCCTCACTTGCACTCTATGTCCCGCTTCAACATGTCCCAACACACTTGCCCCTCACTTGCACTCTATGTCCCGCTGTAACACGTCCCAACACACTTGCCCCTCACTTAAACGCTATGTCCCGCTGTAACACGTCCCTACACACTTGCCTCTCACTTGCACTCTATGTCCCACTACAAAATGTCTTAACACACTTGCCCCTCACTTGCCCCTTACTTACACTCAATGTCCAGCTACAACACGTCACAACACACTTGCCCCTCTCTTGCACTCTATGACCCGCTGCAATACGTCCCAACACACTTGCCCCTCACTTGCACTCTATGTCCCGCTGCAACACGTCCCAATACACTTGCCCCACACTTGCACTCTTTGTACCGCTGAAACACGTCCCAACACATTTGCCCCTCACTTGCACCTTATGTCCCGCTGCAACACGTTCTAACACATTTGCCCCTCACTTGCACTCTATGTCCCGCTGCATCAGGTAACAACACATTTGCCCCTCACTTGCACTCTATGTCCCGCTGCATCAGGTCACAACACACTTGCCCCTCACTTAAACGCTATGTCCCGCTGTAACACGTCCCTAAACACTTGCCCCTCACTTGCACTCTATGTCCCGCTGTAACACGTCCCAACACACTTGCCCCTCACTTAAACGCTATGTCCCGTTGCAACACGTCCCAACATACTTGTCCCTCACTTGCACTCTATGTCTCGCTGCAAAACGTCTTATTACACCTGCCCCTCACTTGCACTCTATGTCCCGCTTCAACACGTCCCAACACACTTGCCCCTCACTTGCACTCTATGTCCCGCTGCAACACGTCCCAACACACTTGCTCCTCACTTGCCCCTCACTTGCACTCTATGTCCCGCTGTAACACGTCCCAATACACTTGCCCCTCACTTTCACACAATGTTCCGCTTCAAAACCTCCCAACACACTAGCCCCTCCCTTGCAATCTATGTCCCGCTACAACACGGCTTAACACACTTGCCCCTCTCTTGCACTCTATGTCCCGCTGTAACACGTCCCAACACACTTGCCCCTCACTAGCACTCTATGTCCCGCTGCAACACGGCTTAACACACTAGCCCCTCTCTTGCACTCTATATCCCGCTGCAACACGGCTTAACACACTTGCCCCTCTCTTGCACTTTATGTCCCGCTGTAACACGTCCCAACACACTTGCCCCTCACTTGCACTCTATGTCCTGCTGCAACACGGCTTAACACACTTGCCCCTCTCTTGCACTCTACATCCCGCTGCAACACGGCTTTACACACTTGCCCCTCTCTTGCACTCGATGTCCCGTTGCAACACGTGCCAACATACTTGTCCCTCACTTGCACTCTATGTCTCGCTGCAAAACGTCTTATAACACTTGCCCCTCACTTGCACACTATGTCCCGCTGCAGCAAGTCACAACACACTTGCCCCTCATTTGCACTCTTTGTCTCGCTGTAACACGTCCCAACACACTTGCCCCTCACTTGCACTCTATGTCCCGCTGTAACACGTCCCAAACACTTGCCCCTCACTTGCACTTTATGTCCCGCTGCAACACGTCCCAACACACTTGGCTCTCACTTGCACTCTATGTCCTGCTGCATCAGGTCACAACACACTTGCCCCTCACTTGCACTCAATGTCCCGCTGTAACACGTCCCAACACACTTGCCCCTCACTTGCACTCTATGTCCCGCTGCAACACGTCCCAACACACTTGCCCCTCACTTGCACTCTATGTCCCGCTGCATCAGGTCACAACACACTTGCCACTCACTTGCACTCTATGTCCCGCTACAACACGTCCCAATACACTTGCCCTACTCTTGCACTCTTTGTACCGCTGCAACACGTTCTAACACATTTGCCCCTCACTTGCACTCTATGTCCCGCTGCATCAGGTAACAACACATTTGCACCTCACTTGCACTCTATGTCCCGCTGCATCAGGTCACAACACACTTGCCCCTCACTTGCACTCTATGTCCCGCTGTAACACGTGCCAACACACTTTCCCCTCACTTGCACTCTATGTCCCGCTGCATCAGGTCACAACACACTTGCCCCTCACTTAAACGCTATGTCCCGCTGTAACACGTCCCTAAACACTTGCCCCTCACTTAAACGCTATGTCCCGCTGTAACACGTCCCTACACACTTGCCCCTCACTTGCACTCTATGTCCCGCTGCAACACGTCCCAACACACTTGCCCCTAACTTGCACTCTATGTCCCGCTGCATCAGGTCAAAATACACTTGCTCCTCTATTGCACTCTATGTCCCGCTGCATCAGGTAACAACACACTTGCCCCTCACTTGCACTCTATGTCCCGCTGCAACACGTCCCAACACAATTGCCTCTCACTTGCACTTTATGTCCCGCTGCAACACGTCCTAACACACTTGCCCCTCACTTGCACTCTATGTCCCGCTGCATCAGGTCACAATTCCCTTGCCCCTCACTTGCACACTATGTCCCGCTGCATCAGGTCCCAACACACTTGCCCCTCACTTGCACTCTATGTCCCGCTGCAAAACGTCCCAACACACTTGCCCCTCCCTTGCACTCTATGTCCCGCTGAAACACATCCCAACACACTTGCCCCTCACTTGCACTCTATGTCCCGCTGCAACACGTCCCAACACACATGCCCCTCACTTGCACTCTATATGTTGCTGCAACACGTCCCAAGACACCTGCCTTTCACTTGCACTCTATGTCCCGCTTCAACACGTCCCAACACACTTGCCCCTCACTTGCACTCTATGTCCCGCTGCAACACGTCCCAACACACTTGCTCCTCACTTGCCCCTCACTTAAACGCTATGTCCCGCTGTAACACGTCCCTACACACTTGCCTCTCACTTGCACTCTATGTCCCACTACAAAATGTCTTAACACACTTGCCCCTCACTTGCCCCTTACTTACACTCAATGTCCCGCTACAACACGTCACAACACACTTGCCCCTCTCTTGCACTCTATGACCCGCTGCAATACGTCCCAACACACTTGCCCCTCACTTGCACTCTATGTCCCGCTGCAACACGTCCCAATACACTTGCCCCACACTTGCACTCTTTGTACCGCTGAAACACGTCCCAACACATTTGCCCCTCACTTGCACCTTATGTCCCGCTGCAACACGTTCTAACACATTTGCCCCTCACTTGCACTCTATGTCCCGTTGCATCAGGTAACAACACATTTGCCCCTCACTTGCACTCTATGTCCCGCTGCATCAGGTCACAACACACTTGCCCCTCACTTGCACTCTATGTCCCGCTGTAACACGTGCCAACACTTTTTCCCCTCACTTGCACTCTATGTCCCGCTGCATCAGGTCACAACACACTTGCCCCTCACTTAAACGCTATGTCCCGCTGTAACACGTCCCTAAACACTTGCCCCTCACTTGCACTCTATGTCCCGCTGTAACACGTCCCAACACACTTGCCCCTCACTTAAACGCTATGTCCCGCTGTAACACGTCCCTACACACTTGCCCCTCACTTGCACTCTATGTCCCGCTGCAACACGTCCCAACACACTTGCCCCTAACTTGCACTCTATGTCCCGCTGCATCAGGTCAAAACACACTTGCTCCTCAATTGCACTCTATGTCCCGCTGCATCAGGTCACAACACACTTGCCCCTCACTTGCACTCTATGTCCCGCTGCAACACGTCCCAACACAATTGCCTCTCACTTGCACTTTATTTGCCGCAGCAACACGTCCTAACACACTTGCCCCTCACTTGCACTCTATGTCCCGCTGCATCAGGTCACAACTCCCTTGCCCCTCACTTGCACTCTATGTCCCGCTGCATCAGGTCCCAACACACTTGCCCCTCACTTGCACTCTATGTCCCGCTGCTAAACGTCACAACACACTTGCCCCTACCTTGCACTCTATGTCCCGCTGCAACACGTCCCAACACACATGCCCCTCACTTGCACTCTATATGTTGCTGCAACACGTCCCAAGACACCTGCCCCTCACTTGCACTCTATGTCCCGCTTCAACACGTCCCAACACACTTGCCCCTCACTTGCTCTCTATGTCCCGCTGCAATAATGTCCCAACACACTTGCTCCTCACTTGCCCCTCACTTGCACTCTATGTCCCGCTGTAACACGTCCCAACACACTTGCCCCTCACTTTCACACAATGTTCCGCTGCAAAACGTCCCAACACACTAGCCCCTCCCTTGCAATCTATGTCCCGCTGCAACACGGCTTAACACACTTGCCCCTCTCTTGCACTCTATGTCCCGCTGTAACACGTCCCAACACACTTGCTCCTCACTAGCACTCTATGTCCCGCTGCAACACGGCTTAACACACTAGCCCCTCTCTTGCACTCTATATCCCGCTGCAACACGGCTTAACACACTTGCCCCTCTCTTGCACTCGATGTCCCGTTGCAACACGTCTCAACACACTTGCCCCTCACTTGCACTCTATGTCCCGCTGCTAAACGTCCCAACACACTTGCCCCTCCCTTGCACTCTATGTCCCGCTGCAACACGTCCCAACACACAGGCCCCTCACTTGCACTCTATATGTTGCTGCAACACGTCCCAAGACACCTGCCCCTCACTTGCACTCTATGTCCCGCTTCAACACGTCCCAACACACTTGCCCCTCACTTGCTCTCTATGTCCCGCTGCAACACGTCCCAACACACTTGCTCCTCACTTGCCCCTCACTTGCACTCTATGTCCCGCTGTAACACGTCCCAACACACTTGCCCCTGACTTTCACACAATGTTCCGCTGCAAAACGTCCCAACACACTAGCCCCTCCCTTGCAATTTATGTCCCGCTGCAACACGGCTTAACACAATTGCCCCTCACTTGCACTCTATGTCCCGCTGCAAAACGTCCCAACACACTTGCCCCTCCCTTGCACTCTATGCCCCGCTGAAACACATCCCAACACACTTGCCCCTCACTTGCACTCTATGTCCCGCTGCAACACGTCCCAACACACATGCCCCTCACTTGCACTCTATATGTTGCTGCAACACGTCCCAAGACACCTGCCTTTCACTTGCACTCTATGTCCCGCTTCAACACGTCCCAACACACTTGCCCCTCACTTGCACTCTATGTCCCGCTGCAACACGTCCCAACACACTTGCTCCTCACTTGCCCCTCACTTGCACTCTATGTCCCGCTGTAACACGTCTCAACACACTTGCCCCTCACTTAAACGCTATGTCCCGCTGTAACACGTCCCTACACACTTGCCTCTCACTTGCACTCTATGTCCCACTACAAAATGTCTTAACACACTTGCCCCTCACTTGCCCCTTACTTACACTCAATGTCCCGCTACAACACGTCACAACACACTTGCCCCTCTCTTGCACTCTATGACCCGCTGCAATACGTCCCAACACACTTGCCCCTCACTTGCACTCTATGTCCCGCTGCAACACGTCCCAATACACTTGCCCCACACTTGCACTCTTTGTACCGCTGAAACACGTCCCAACACATTTGCCCCTCACTTGCACCTTATGTCCCGCTGCAACACGTTCTAACACATTTGCCCCTCACTTGCACTCTATGTCCCGTTGCATCAGGTAACAACACATTTGCCCCTCACTTGCACTCTATGTCCCGCTGCATCAGGTCACAACACACTTGCCCCTCACTTGCACTCTATGTCCCGCTGTAACACGTGCCAACACTTTTTCCCCTCTCTTGCACTCTATGTCCCGCTGCATCAGGTCACAACACACTTGCCCCTCACCTTAACGCTATGTCCCGCTGTAACACGTCCCTAAACACTTGCCCCTCACTTGCACTCTATGTCCCGCTGTAACACGTCCCAACACACTTGCCCCTCACTTAAACGCTATGTCCCGCTGTAACACGTCCCTACACACTTGCCCCTCACTTGCACTCTATGTCCCGCTGCAACACGTCCCAACACACTTGCCCCTAACTTGCACTCTATGTCCCGCTGCATCAGGTCACAACACACTTGCCCCTCACTTGCACTCTATGTCCCGCTGCAACACGTCCCAACACAATTGCCTCTCACTTGCACTTTATGTCCCGCTGCAACACGTCCTAACACACTTGCCCCTCACTTGCACTCTATGTCCCGCTGCATCAGGTCACAACTCCCTTGCCCCTCACTTGCACTCTATGTCCCGCTGCATCAGGTCCCAACACACTTGCCCCTCACTTGCACTCTATGTCCCGCTGCTAAACGTCACAACACACTTGCCCCTCCCTTGCACTCTATGTCCCGCTGCAACACGTCCCAACACACATGCCCCTCACTTGCACTCTATATGTTGCTGCAACACGTCCCAAGACACCTGCCCCTCACTTGCACTCTATGTCCCGCTTCAACACGTCCCAACACACTTGCCCCTCACTTGCTCTCTATGTCCCGCTGCAATAAAGTCCCAACACACTTGCTCCTCACTTGCCCCTCACTTGCACTCTATGTCCCGCTGTAACACGTCCAAACACACTTGCCCCTCACTTTCACACAATGTTCCGCTGCAAAACGTCCCAACACACTAGCCCCTCCCTTGCAATCTATGTCCCGCTGCAACACGGCTTAACACACTTGCCCCTCTCTTGCACTCTATGTCCCGCTGTAACACGTCCCAACACACTTGCTCCTCACTAGCACTCTATGTCCCGCTGCAACACGGCTTAACACACTAGCCCCTCTCTTGCACTCTATATCCCGCTGCAACACGGCTTAACACACTTGCCCCTCTCTTGCACTCGATGTCCCGTTGCAACACGTCTCAACATACTTGTCCCTCACTTGCACTCTATGTCCCGCTGCAAAACGTCTTATTACACTTGCCCCTCACTTGCACTCTATGTCCCGCTGCAACACGTCCAAACACACTTGCCCCTTACTTGCACTCTATGTCCCGCTGCATCAGGTCACAACACACTTGCCCCTCATTTGCAAGCTATGTCCCGCTGTAACACGTCCCAACACACTTGCCCCCCACTTGCACTCTATGTCCCGCTGTAACACGTCCCAAACACTTGCCCCTCACTTGCACTTTATGTCCCGCTGCAACACGTCCCAACACACTTGCCCCCCACTTGCACTCTATGTCCCCATGCATCAGGTCTCAACACACTTGCCCCTCACTTGCACTCTATGTCCCGCTGCAACACGTCCCAACACACTTGCCCCTCACTTGCACTCTATGTCCCACTGCAACACGGCTTAACACACTTGCCCCTCTCTTGCACTCTATGTCCCGCTGTAACACGTCCCAACACACTTGCCCCTCACATGCACTCTATATCCCGCTGCAACACGGCTTAACACACTTGCCCCTCTCTTGCACTCTATGTCCCGCTGCAACACGGCTTAACACACTTGCCCCTCACTTGCACTCTATGTCCCGCTGCTAAACGTCCCAACACACTTGCCCCTCCCTTGCACTCTATGTCCCGCTGCAACACTGCTTAACACACTTTCCCCTCTCTTGCACTCTATGGCCCGCTGTAACACGTCCCGACACACTTGCCCCTCACTTGCACTCTATGTCTCGCTGCAACACGTCCCAACACACATGCCCCTCACTTGCACTCTATGTGTTGCTGCAACACGTCCCAAGACACCTAACCCTCACTTTCACTCTATGTCCCGCTTCAACACGTCCCAACACACTTGCCCCTCACTTGCACTCTATGTCCCGCTGCATCAGGTCCCAACACACTTGCCCCTCATTTGCACTCTATGTCCCGCTGCAACACGTCCCAACACACTTGCTCCTCACTTGCCCCTCACTTGCACTCTATGTCCCGCTGTAACACGTCCCAACACACTTGCCCCTCACTTAAACGCTATGTCCCGCTGTAACACGTCCCTACACACGTGCCCCTCACTTGCACTCTATGTCCCACTACAAAATGTCTTAACTAACTTGCCACTCACTTGCCCCTCACTTACACTCAATGTCCAGCTACTACACGTCACAACACACTTGCCCCTCTCTTGCACTCTATGTCCGGCTGTAACACGTCCCAACACACTTACCCCTTACTTGCACTCTATGACCTGCTGCAATACGTCCCAACACACTTGCCCCTCACTTGCACTCTATGTCCCGCTGCAACACGTCCCAATACACTTGCCCCACACTTGCACTCTATGTATCGCTGAAACACGTCCCAACACATTTGCCCCTCTCTTGCACCTTATGTCCCGCTGCAACAGGTCCCAACACACTTGCCCCTCACTTGCACTCTATGTCCCGCTGCAACACGTCCCAATACACTTGCCCCACACTTTCACTCTATGTACCGCTGCAACACGTCCCAACACATTTGCCCCTCACTTGCACTCTATGTCCCGCTGTAACACGTCCCAACACACTTGCCCCACACTTTCACACTATGTTCCGCTACAAAGCGTCCCAACACACTTGCCCCTCCCTTGCACTCAATGTCCCGCTGCAACACGGCTTAACACACTTGCCCCTCTCTTGCACTTTATGTCCCGCTGTAACACGTCCCAACACACTTGCCCCTCACTTGCACTCTATGTCCCGCTGCAACACGGCTTAACACACTTGCCCCTCTCTTGCACACTATATCCCGCTGCAACACGGCTTAACACACTTGCCCCTCTCTTGCACTCGATGTCCCGTTGCAACACGTCCCAACATACTTGTCCCTCACTTGCACTCTATGTCTCGCTGCAAAACGTCTTATTACACTTGCCCCTCACTTGCACTCTATGTCCCGCTGCAGCAGGTCACAACACACTTGCCCCTCATTTGCACTCTATGTCCCGCTGTAACACGTCCCAACACACTTGCCCCTCACTTGCACTCTATGTCCCGCTGTAACACGTCCCAACACACTTGCCCCTCACTTGCACTCTATGTCCCGCTGTAACACGTCCCAATCACTTGCCCCTCACTTGCACTTTATGTCCCGCTGCAACACGTCCCAACACACTTGCCCCTCACTTGCACTCTATGTCCTGCTGCATCAGGTCACAACACACTTGCCCCTCACTTGCACTCAATGTCCCGCCGTAACACGTCCCAACACACTTGCCTCTCACTTGCACTCTATGTCCCGCTGCAACACGTTCTAACACATTTGCCCCTCACTTGTACTCTATGTCCCGCTGCAACAGGTCCCAACACACTTGCCCCCACTTGCACTCTATGTCCCGCTGCAACACGTCCCAATACACTTTCCCCACACTTGCACTCTATGTACCGCTGCAACACGTCCCAACATTTTTGCCCCTCACTTGCACTCTATGTCCCGCTGTAACATGTCCCAACACACTTGCCCCTCCCTTGCACTCTATGTCCCGCTGCAACACGGCTTAACACACTTGTCCCTCTCTTGCACTCAATGTCCCGCTGTAACACGTCCCAACACACTTGCCCGTCACTTGCACTCTATGTCCCGCTGCAAAACGTCCCAACACACTTGCCCCTCCCTTGCACTCTATGTTCCGCTGCAACACGGCTTAACACACTTTCCCCTCTCTTGCACTCTATGTCCCGCTGTAACACGTCCCAACACACTTGCCCCTCACTTGCACTCTATGTCCCGCTGCAACACGTCCCAACACACATGCCCCTCACGTGCACTCTATGTGTTACTGCAACATGTCCCAAGACACCTGCCCCTCACTTGCACTCTTTGTCCCGCTTCAACAAGTCCCAACACACTTGCCCCTCACTTGCACTCTATGTCCCGCTGCATCAGGGCCCAACACACTTGCCCCTCACTTGCACTCTATGTCCCGCTGCAACACGTCCCAACACACTTGCTCCTCACTTGCCCCTCGCTTGCACTCTATGTCCCGCTGTAACACGTCCCAACACACTTGCCCCTTACTTAAACGCTATGTCCCGCTGTTACACGTCCCTACACACTTGCCCCTCACTTGCACTCTATCCCACTACAAAATGTCTTAACACACTTGCCCCTCACTTGCCCCTTACTTACACTCAATGTCCCGCTACAACACGTCACAACACACTTGCCCCTCTCTTGCACTTTATGTCCCGCTGCAAAACGTCCCAACACACTTGCCCCTCCCTTGCACTCTATGTTCCGCTGCAACACGGCTTAACACACTTTCCCCTCTCTTGCACTCTATGTCCCGCTGTAACACGTCCCAACACACTTGCCCCTCACTTGCACTCTATGTCCCGCTGCAACACGTCCCAACACACATGCCCCTCACGTGCACTCTATGTGTTACTGCAACATGTCCCAAGACACCTGCCCCTCACTTGCACTCTTTGTCCCGCTTCAACAAGTCCCAACACACTTGCCCCTCACTTGCACTCTATGTCCCGCTGCATCAGGGCCCAACACACTTGCCCCTCATTTGCACTCTATGTCCCGCTGCAACACGTCCCAACACACTTGCTCCTCACTTGCCCCTCGCTTGCACTCTATGTCCCGCTGTAACACGTCCCAACACACTTGCCCCTTACTTAAACGCTATGTCCCGCTGTTACACGTCCCTACACACTTGCCCCTCACTTGCACTCTATCCCACTACAAAATGTCTTAACACACTTGCCCCTCACTTGCCCCTTACTTACACTCAATGTCCCGCTACAACACGTCACAACACACTTGCCCCTCTCTTGCACTTTATGTCCGGCTGCAACACGTCCCAACACACTTACCCCTTACTTGCACTCTATGACCCGCTGCAATACGTCCCAACACACTTGCCCCTAACTTGCACTCTATGTCCCGCTGCAACACGTCCCAATACACTTGCCCCACACTTGCACTCTTTGTACCGCTGAAATACGTCCCAACACATTTGCCCCTCACTTGCACCTTATGTCCCGCTGCAACAGGTCCCAACTCACTTGCCCCTCACTTGCACTCTATGTCCCGCTGCAACACGTCCCAATACACTTGCCCCACACTTTCACTCAATGTACCGCTGCAACACGTCCCAACACATTTGCCCCTCACTTGCACTCTATGGCCCGCTGTACCACGTCGCAACACACTTGCCCCTCACTTTCACACAATGTTCCGCTGCATAACGTCCCAACACACTAGCCCCTCTCTTGCACTCTATATCCCGCTGCAACACGGCTTAACACACTTGCCCCTCTCTTGCACTCGATGTCCCGTTGCAACACGTCCCAACATACTTGTCCTTCGCTTGCACTCTATGTCCCGCTGCAAAATGTCTTGATACGCTTGCCCCTCACTTGCACTCTATGTCCCGCTGCAACACGTCCCAACACACTTGCCCCTCACTTGCACTCTATGTCCCGCTGTAACACGTCCCAACACACTTGCCCCTCACTTGCACTCTATGTCCCGCTGTAACACGTCCCAAACACTTGTACCTCACTTGCACTTTATGTCCCGCTGCAACACGTCCCAACACACTTGCCCCTCACTTGCACTCTATGTCCCGCTGCATCAGGTCACAACACACTTGCCCCTCACTTGCACTCTATGTACCGCTGATACACGTCCCAACACATTTGCCCCTCACTTGCACCTTATGTCCCGCTGCAACAGGTCCCAACACACTTACCCCTTACTTGCACTCTATGACCCGCTGCAATACGTCCCAACACACTTGCCCCTCACTTGCACTCTATGTCCCGCTGCAACACATCCCAATACACTTGCCCCACACTTGCACTCTATATACCGCTGAAACACGTCCCAACACATTTGCCCCTCACTTGCACCTTATGTCCCGCTGCAACAGGTCCCAACACACTTGCCCCTCACTTGCACTCTATGTCCCGCTGCAACACGTCCTAATACACTTGCCCCACACTTTCACTCTATGTACCGCTGCAACACGTCCCAACGCATTTGCCCCTCACTTGCACTCTATGTCCCGGTGTAACACGTCCCAACACACTTGCCCCTCACTTTCACTCTATGTCCCGCTTCAACACGTCCCAACACACTTGCCCCTCACTTGCTCTCTATGTCCCGCTGCAATAAAGTCCCAACACACTTGCTCCTCACTTGCCCCTCACTTGCACTCTATGTCCCGCTGTAACACGTCCAAACACACTTGCCCCTCACTTTCACACAATGTTCCGCTGCAAAACGTCCCAACACACTAGCCCCTCCCTTGCAATCTATGTCCCGCTGCAACACGGCTTAACACACTTGCCCCTCTCTTGCACTCTATGTCCCGCTGTAACACGTCCCAACACACTTGCTCCTCACTAGCACTCTATGTCCCGCTGCAACACGGCTTTACACACTAGCCCCTCTCTTGCACTCTATATCCCGCTGCAACACGGCTTAACACACTTGCCCCTCTCTTGCACTCGATGTCCCGTTGCAACACGTCTCAACATACTTGTCCCTCACTTGCACTCTATGTCCCGCTGCAAAACGTCTTATTACACTTGCCCCTCACTTGCACTCTATGTCCCGCTGCAACACGTCCAAACACACTTGCCCCTTACTTGCACTCTATGTCCCGCTGCATCAGGTCACAACACACTTGCCCCTCATTTGCACGCTATGTCCCGCTGTAACACGTCCCAACACACTTGCCCCCCACTTGCACTCTATGTCCCGCTGTAACACGTCCCAAACACTTGCCCCTCACTTGCACTTTATGTCCCGCTGCAACACGTCCCAACACACTTGCCCCCCACTTGCACTCTATGTCCCCATGCATCAGGTCTCAACACACTTGCCCCTCACTTGCACTCTATGTCCCGCTGCAACACGTCCCAACACACTTGCCCCTCACTTGCACTCTATGTCCCACTGCAACACGGCTTAACACACTTGCCCCTCTCTTGCACTCTATGTCCCGCTGTAACACGTCCCAACACACTTGCCCCTCACATGCACTCTATGTCCCGCTGCAACACGGCTTAACACACTTGCCCCTCTCTTGCACTCTATGTCCCGCTGCAACACGGCTTAACACACTTGCCCCTCACTTGCACTCTATGTCCCGCTGCTAAACGTCCCAACACACTTGCCCCTCCCTTGCACTCTATGTCCCGCTGCAACACTGCTTAACACACTTTCCCCTCTCTTGCACTCTATGGCCCGCTGTAACACGTCCCGACACACTTGCCCCTCACTTGCACTCTATGTCTCGCTGCAACACGTCCCAACACACATGCCCCTCACTTGCACTCTATGTGTTGCTGCAACACGTCCCAAGACACCTAACCCTCACTTTCACTCTATGTCCCGCTTCAACACGTCCCAACACACTTGCCCCTCACTTGCACTCTATGTCCCGCTGCATCAGGTCCCAACACACTTGCCCCTCATTTGCACTCTATGTCCCGCTGCAACACGTCCCAACACACTTGCTCCTCACTTGCCCCTCACTTGCACTCTATGTCCCGCTGTAACACGTCCCAACACACTTGCCCCTCACTTAAACGCTATGTCCCGCTGTAACACGTCCCTACACACTTGCCCCTCACTTGCACTCTATGTCCCACTACAAAATGTCTTAACTAACTTGCCCCTCACTTGCCCCTCACTTACACTCAATGTCCAGCTACTACACGTCACAACACACTTGCCCCTCTCTTGCACTCTATGTCCGGCTGTAACACGTCCCAACACACTTACCCCTTACTTGCACTCTATGACCTGCTGCAATACGTCCCAACACACTTGCCCCTCACTTGCACTCTATGTCCCGCTGCAACACGTCCCAATACACTTGCCCCACACTTGCACTCTATGTATCGCTGAAACACGTCCCAACACATTTGCCCCTCTCTTGCACCTTATGTCCCGCTGCAACAGGTCCCAACACACTTGCCCCTCACTTGCACTCTATGTCCCGCTGCAACACGTCCCAATACACTTGCCCCACACTTTCACTCTATGTACCGCTGCAACACGTCCCAACACATTTGCCCCTCACTTGCACTCTATGTCCCGCTGTAACACTTCCCAACACACTTGCCCCACACTTTCACACTATGTTCCGCTACAAAGCGTCCCAACACACTTGCCCCTCCCTTGCACTCAATGTCCCGCTGCAACACGGCTTAACACACTTGCCCCTATCTTGCACTTTATGTCCCGCTGTAACACGTCCCAACACACTTGCCCATCACTTGCACTCTATGTCCCGCTGCAACACGGCTTAACACACTTGCCCCTCTCTTGCACACTATATCCCGCTGCAACACGGCTTAACACACTTGCCCCTCTCTTGCACTCGATGTCCCGTTGCAACAAGTCCCAACATACTTGTCCCTCACTTGCACTCTATGTCTCGCTGCAAAACGTCTTATTACACTTGCCCCTCACTTGCACTCTATGTCCCGCTGCAGCAGGTCACAACACACTTGCCCCTCATTTGCACTCTATGTCCCGCTGTAACACGTCCCAACACACTTGCCCCTCACTTGCACTCTATGTCCCGCTGTAACACGTCCCAACACACTTGCCCCTCACTTGCACTCTATGTCCCGCTGTAACACGTCCCAATCACTTGCCCCTCACTTGCACTTTATGTCCCGCTGCAACACGTCCCAACACACTTGCCCCTCACTTGCACTCTATGTCCTGCTGCATCAGGTCACAACACACTTGCCCCTCACTTGCACTCAATGTCCCGCCGTAACACGTCCCAACACACTTGCCTCTCACTTGCACTCTATGTCCCGCTGCAACACGTTCTAACACATTTGCCCCTCACTTGTACTCTATGTCCCGCTGCAACAGGTCCCAACACACTTGCCCCCACTTGCACTCTATGTCCCGCTGCAACACGTCCCAATACACTTTCCCCACACTTGCACTCTATGTACCGCTGCAACACGTCCCAACATTTTTGCCCCTCACTTGCACTCTATGTCCCGCTGTAACATGTCCCAACACACTTGCCCCTCCCTTGCACTCTATGTCCCGCTGCAACACGGCTTAACACACTTGTCCCTCTCTTGCACTCAATGTCCCGCTGTAACACGTCCCAACACACTTGCCCGTCACTTGCACTCTATGTCCCGCTGCAAAACGTCCCAACACACTTGCCCCTCCCTTGCACTCTATGTTCCGCTGCAACACGGCTTAACACACTTTCCCCTCTCTTGCACTCTATGTCCCGCTGTAACACGTCCCAACACACTTGCCCCTCACTTGCACTCTATGTCCCGCTGCAACACGTCCCAACACACATGCCCCTCACGTGCACTCTATGTGTTACTGCAACATGTCCCAAGACACCTGCCCCTCACTTGCACTCTTTGTCCCGCTTCAACAAGTCCCAACACACTTGCCCCTCACTTGCACTCTATGTCCCGCTGCATCAGGGCCCAACACACTTGCCCCTCATTTGCACTCTATGTCCCGCTGCAACACGTCCCAACACACTTGCTCCTCACTTGCCCCTCGCTTGCACTCTATGTCCCGCTGTAACACGTCCCAACACACTTGCCCCTTACTTAAACGCTGTGTCCCGCTGTTACACGTCCCTACACACTTGCCCCTCACTTGCACTCTATCCCACTACAAAATGTCTTAACACACTTGCCCCTCACTTGCCCCTTACTTACACTCAATGTCCCGCTACAACACGTCACAACACACTTGCCCCTCTCTTGCACTTTATGTCCCGCTGCAAAACGTCCCAACACACTTGCCCCTCCCTTGCACTCTATGTTCCGCTGCAACACGGCTTAACACACTTTCCCCTCTCTTGCACTCTATGTCCCGCTGTAACACGTCCCAACACACTTGCCCCTCACTTGCACTCTATGTCCCGCTGCAACACGTCCCAACACACATGCCCCTCACGTGCACTCTATGTGTTACTGCAACATGTCCCAAGACACCTGCCCCTCACTTGCACTCTTTGTCCCGCTTCAACAAGTCCCAACACACTTGCCCCTCACTTGCACTCTATGTCCCGCTGCATCAGGGCCCAACACACTTGCCCCTCATTTGCACTCTATGTCCCGCTGCAACACGTCCCAACACACTTGCTCCTCACTTGCCCCTCGCTTGCACTCTATGTCCCGCTGTAACACGTCCCAACACACTTGCCCCTTACTTAAACGCTATGTCCCGCTGTTACACGTCCCTACACACTTGCCCCTCACTTGCACTCTATCCCACTACAAAATGTCTTAACACACTTGCCACTCACTTGCCCCTTACTTACACTCAATGTCCCGCTACAACACGTCACAACACACTTGCCCCTCTCTTGCACTTTATGTCCGGCTGCAACACGTCCCAACACACTTACCCCTTACTTGCACTCTATGACCCGCTGCAATACGTCCCAACACACTTGCCCCTAACTTGCACTCTATGTCCCGCTGCAACACGTCCCAATACACTTGCCCCACACTTGCACTCTTTGTACCGCTGAAATACGTCCCAACACATTTGCCCCTCACTTGCACCTTATGTCCCGCTGCAACAGGTCCCAACTCACTTGCCCCTCACTTGCACTCTATGTCCCGCTGCAACACGTCCCAATACACTTGCCCCACACTTTCACTCAATGTACCGCTGCAACACGTCCCAACACATTTGCCCCTCACTTGCACTCTATGGCCCGCTGTACCACGTCGCAACACACTTGCCCCTCACTTTCACACAATGTTCCGCTGCATAACGTCCCAACACACTAGCCCCTCTCTTGCACTCTATATCCCGCTGCAACACGGCTTAACACACTTGCCCCTCTCTTGCACTCGATGTCCCGTTGCAACACGTCCCAACATACTTGTCCCTCACTTGCACTCTATGTCCCGCTGCAAAATGTCTTGATACGCTTGCCCCTCACTTGCACTCTATGTCCCGCTGCAACACGTCCCAACACACTTGCCCCTCACTTGCACTCTATGTCCCGCTGTAACACGTCCCAACACACTTGCCCCTCACTTGCACTCTATGTCCCGCTGTAACACGTCCCAAACACTTGTACCTCACTTGCACTTTATGTCCCGCTGCAACACGTCCCAACACACTTGCCCCTCACTTGCACTCTATGTCCCGCTGCATCAGGTCACAACACACTTGCCCCTCACTTGCACTCTATGTACCGCTGATACACGTCCCAACACATTTGCCCCTCACTTGCACCTTATGTCCCGCTGCAACAGGTCCCAACACACTTACCCCTTACTTGCACTCTATGACCCGCTGCAATACGTCCCAACACACTTGCCCCTCACTTGCACTCTATGTCCCGCCGCAACACATCCCAATACACTTGCCCCACACTTGCACTCTATATACCGCTGAAACACGTCCCAACACATTTGCCCCTCACTTGCACCTTATGTCCCGCTGCAACAGGTCCCAACACACTTGCCCCTCACTTGCACTCTATGTCCCGCTGCAACACGTCCTAATACACTTGCCCCACACTTTCACTCTATGTACCGCTGCAACACGTCCCAACGCATTTGCCCCTCACTTGCACTCTATGTCCCGGTGTAACACGTCCCAACACACTTGCCCCTCACTTTCACTCTATGTCCCGCTTCAACACGTCCCAACACACTTGCCCCTCACTTGCTCTCTATGTCCCGCTGCAATAAAGTCCCAACACACTTGCTCCTCACTTGCCCCTCACTTGCACTCTATGTCCCGCTGTAACACGTCCAAACACACTTGCCCCTCACTTTCACACAATGTTCCGCTGCAAAACGTCCCAACACACTAGCCCCTCCCTTGCAATCTATGTCCCGCTGCAACACGGCTTAACACACTTGCCCCTCTCTTGCACTCTATGTCCCGCTGTAACACGTCCCAACACACTTGCTCCTCACTAGCACTCTATGTCCCGCTGCAACACGGCTTAACACACTAGCCCCTCTCTTGCACTCTATATCCCGCTGCAACACGGCTTAACACACTTGCCCCTCTCTTGCACTCGATGTCCCGTTGCAACACGTCTCAACATACTTGTCCCTCACTTGCACTCTATGTCCCGCTGCAAAACGTCTTATTACACTTGCCCCTCACTTGCACTCTATGTCCCGCTGCAACACGTCCAAACACACTTGCCCCTTACTTGCACTCTATGTCCCGCTGCATCAGGTCACAACACACTTGCCCCTCATTTGCACGCTATGTCCCGCTGTAACACGTCCCAACACACTTGCCCCCCACTTGCACTCTATGTCCCGCTGTAACACGTCCCAAACACTTGCCCCTCACTTGCACTTTATGTCCCGCTGCAACACGTCCCAACACACTTGCCCCCCACTTGCACTCTATGTCCCCATGCATCAGGTCTCAACACACTTGCCCCTCACTTGCACTCTATGTCCCGCTGCAACACGTCCCAACACACTTGCCCCTCACTTGCACTCTATGTCCCGCTGCAACACGGCTTAACACACTTGCCCCTCTCTTGCACTCTATGTCCCGCTGTAACACGTCCCAACACACTTGCCCCTCACATGCACTCTATGTCCCGCTGCAACACGGCTTAACACACTTGCCCCTCTCTTGCACTCTATGTCCCGCTGCAACACGGCTTAACACACTTGCCCCTCACTTGCACTCTATGTCCCGCTGCTAAACGTCCCAACACACTTGCCCCTCCCTTGCACTCTATGTCCCGCTGCAACACTGCTTAACACACTTTCCCCTCTCTTGCACTCTATGGCCCGCTGTAACACGTCCCGACACACTTGCCCCTCACTTGCACTCTATGTCTCGCTGCAACACGTCCCAACACACATGCCCCTCACTTGCACTCTATGTGTTGCTGCAACACGTCCCAAGACACCTAACCCTCACTTTCACTCTATGTCCCGCTTCAACACGTCCCAACACACTTGCCCCTCACTTGCACTCTATGTCCCGCTGCATCAGGTCCCAACACACTTGCCCCTCATTTGCACTCTATGTCCCGCTGCAACACGTCCCAACACACTTGCTCCTCACTTGCCCCTCACTTGCACTCTATGTCCCGCTGTAACACGTCCCAACACACTTGCCCCTCACTTAAACGCTATGTCCCGCTGTAACACGTCCCTACACACTTGCCCCTCACTTGCACTCTATGTCCCACTACAAAATGTCTTAACTAACTTGCCCCTCACTTGCCCCTCACTTACACTCAATGTCCAGCTACTACACGTCACAACACACTTGCCCCTCTCTTGCACTCTATGTCCGGCTGTAACACGTCCCAACACACTTACCCCTTACTTGCACTCTATGACCTGCTGCAATACGTCCCAACACACTTGCCCCTCACTTGCACTCTATGTCCCGCTGCAACACGTCCCAATACACTTGCCCCACACTTGCACTCTATGTATCGCTGAAACACGTCCCAACACATTTGCCCCTCTCTTGCACCTTATGTCCCGCTGCAACAGGTCCCAACACACTTGCCCCTCACTTGCACTCTATGTCCCGCTGCAACACGTCCCAATACACTTGCCCCACACTTTCACTCTATGTACCGCTGCAACACGTCCCAACACATTTGCCCCTCACTTGCACTCTATGTCCCGCTGTAACACTTCCCAACACACTTGCCCCACACTTTCACACTATGTTCCGCTACAAAGCGTCCCAACACACTTGCCCCTCCCTTGCACTCAATGTCCCGCTGCAACACGGCTTAACACACTTGCCCCTCTCTTGCACTTTATGTCCCGCTGTAACACGTCCCAACACACTTGCCCATCACTTGCACTCTATGTCCCGCTGCAACACGGCTTAACACACTTGCCCCTCTCTTGCACACTATATCCCGCTGCAACACGGCTTAACACACTTGCCCCTCTCTTGCACTCGATGTCCCGTTGCAACACGTCCCAACATACTTGTCCCTCACTTGCACTCTATGTCTCGCTGCAAAACGTCTTATTACACTTGCCCCTCACTTGCACTCTATGTCCCGCTGCAGCAGGTCACAACACACTTGCCCCTCATTTGCACTCTATGTCCCGCTGTAACACGTCCCAACACACTTGCCCCTCACTTGCACTCTATGTCCCGCTGTAACACGTCCCAACACACTTGCCCCTCACTTGCACTCTATGTCCCGCTGTAACACGTCCCAATCACTTGCCCCTCACTTGCACTTTATGTCCCGCTGCAACACGTCCCAACACACTTGCCCCTCACTTGCACTCTATGTCCTGCTGCATCAGGTCACAACACACTTGCCCCTCACTTGCACTCAATGTCCCGCCGTAACACGTCCCAACACACTTGCCTCTCACTTGCACTCTATGTCCCGCTGCAACACGTTCTAACACATTTGCCCCTCACTTGTACTCTATGTCCCGCTGCAACAGGTCCCAACACACTTGCCCCCACTTGCACTCTATGTCCCGCTGCAACACGTCCCAATACACTTTCCCCACACTTGCACTCTATGTACCGCTGCAACACGTCCCAACATTTTTGCCCCTCACTTGCACTCTATGTCCCGCTGTAACACGTCCCAACACACTTGCCCCTCACTTGCACTCTATGTCCCGCTGCAACACGGCTTAACACACTTGTCCCTCTCTTGCACTCAATGTCCCGCTGTAACACGTCCCAACACACTTGCCCGTCACTTGCACTCTATGTCCCGCTGCAAAACGTCCCAACACACTTGCCCCTCCCTTGCACTCTATGTTCCGCTGCAACACGGCTTAACACACTTTCCCCTCTCTTGCACTCTATGTCCCGCTGTAACACGTCCCAACACACTTGCCCCTCACTTGCACTCTATGTCCCGCTGCAACACGTCCCAACACACATGCCCCTCACGTGCACTCTATGTGTTACTGCAACATGTCCCAAGACACCTGCCCCTCACTTGCACTCTTTGTCCCGCTTCAACAAGTCCCAACACACTTGCCCCTCACTTGCACTCTATGTCCCGCTGCATCAGGGCCCAACACACTTGCCCCTCATTTGCACTCTATGTCCCGCTGCAACACGTCCCAACACACTTGCTCCTCACTTGCCCCTCGCTTGCACTCTATGTCCCGCTGTAACACGTCCCAACACACTTGCCCCTTACTTAAACGCTATGTCCCGCTGTTACACGTCCCTACACACTTGCCCCTCACTTGCACTCTATCCCACTACAAAATGTCTTAACACACTTGCCCCTCACTTGCCCCTTACTTACACTCAATGTCCCGCTACAACACGTCACAACACACTTGCCCCTCTCTTGCACTTTATGTCCCGCTGCAAAACGTCCCAACACACTTGCCCCTCCCTTGCACTCTATGTTCCGCTGCAACACGGCTTAACACACTTTCCCCTCTCTTGCACTCTATGTCCCGCTGTAACACGTCCCAACACACTTGCCCCTCACTTGCACTCTATGTCCCGCTGCAACACGTCCCAACACACATGCCCCTCACGTGCACTCTATGTGTTACTGCAATATGTCCCAAGACACCTGCCCCTCACTTGCACTCTTTGTCCCGCTTCAACAAGTCCCAACACACTTGCCCCTCACTTGCACTCTATGTCCCGCTGCATCAGGGCCCAACACACTTGCCCCTCATTTGCACTCTATGTCCCGCTGCAACACGTCCCAACACACTTGCTCCTCACTTGCCCCTCGCTTGCACTCTATGTCCCGCTGTAACACGTCCCAACACACTTGCCCCTTACTTAAACGCTATGTCCCGCTGTTACACGTCCCTACACACTTGCCCCTCACTTGCACTCTATCCCACTACAAAATGTCTTAACACACTTGCCCCTCACTTGCCCCTTACTTACACTCAATGTCCCGCTACAACACGTCACAACACACTTGCCCCTCTCTTGCACTTTATGTCCGGCTGCAACACGTCCCAACACACTTACCCCTTACTTGCACTCTATGACCCGCTGCAATACGTCCCAACACACTTGCCCCTAACTTGCACTCTTTGTACCGCTGAAATACGTCCCAACACATTTGCCCCTCACTTGCACCTTATGTCCCGCTGCAACAGGTCCCAACTCACTTGCCCCTCACTTGCACTCTATGTCCCGCTGCAACACGTCCCAATACACTTGCCCCACACTTTCACTCAATGTACCGCTGCAACACGTCCCAACACATTTGCCCCTCACTTGCACTCTATGGCCCGCTGTACCACGTCGCAACACACTTGCCCCTCACTTTCACACAATGTTCCGCTGCATAACGTCCCAACACACTAGCCCCTCTCTTGCACTCTATATCCCGCTGCAACACGGCTTAACACACTTGCCCCTCTCTTGCACTCGATGTCCCGTTGCAACACGTCCCAACATACTTGTCCCTCACTTGCACTCTATGTCCCGCTGCAAAATGTCTTGATACGCTTGCCCCTCACTTGCACTCTATGTCCCGCTGCAACACGTCCCAACACACTTGCCCCTCACTTGCACTCTATGTCCCGCTGTAACACGTCCCAACACACTTGCCCCTCACTTGCACTCTATGTCCCGCTGTAACACGTCCCAAACACTTGTACCTCACTTGCACTTTATGTCCCGCTGCAACACGTCCCAACACACTTGCCCCTCACTTGCACTCTATGTCCCGCTGCATCAGGTCACAACACACTTGCCCCTCACTTGCACTCTATGTACCGCTGATACACGTCCCAACACATTTGCCCCTCACTTGCACCTTATGTCCCGCTGCAACAGGTCCCAACACACTTACCCCTTACTTGCACTCTATGACCCGCTGCAATACGTCCCAACACACTTGCCCCTCACTTGCACTCTATGTCCCGCCGCAACACATCCCAATACACTTGCCCCACACTTGCACTCTATATACCGCTGAAACACGTCCCAACACATTTGCCCCTCACTTGCACCTTATGTCCCGCTGCAACAGGTCCCAACACACTTGCCCCACACTTTCACTCTATGTACCGCTGCAACACGTCCCAACGCATTTGCCCCTCACTTGCACTCTATGTCCCGGTGTAACACGTCCCAACACACTTGCCCCTCACTTTCACACTATGTTCCGCTGCAACACGTCCCAACACACTTGCCCCTCCCTTGCACTCAATGTCCCGCTGCAACACGGCTTAACACACCTGCCCCTCTCTTGCATTTTATGTCCCGCTGTAACACGTCCCAACACACTTGCCCCTTACTTAAACGCTATGTCCCGCTGTTACACGTCCCTACACACTTGCCCCTCACTTGCACTCTATCCCACTACAAAATGTCTTAACACACTTGCCCCTCACTTGCCCCTTACTTACTCTCAATGTCCCGCTACAACACGTCACAACACACTTGCCCCTCTCTTGCACTCTATGTCCGGCTGCAACACGTCCCAACACACTTACCCCTTACTTGCACTCTATGACCCGCTGCAATACGTCCCAACACACTTGCCCCTAACTTGCACTCTATGTCCCGCTGCAACACGTCCCAATACACTTGCCCCACACTTGCACTCTTTGTACCGCTGAAACACGTCCCAACACATTTGCCCCTCACTTGCACCTTATGTCCCGCTGCAACAGGTCCCAACACACTTGCCCCTCACTTGCACTCTATGTCCCGCTGCAACACGTCCCAATACACTTGCCCCACACTTTCACTCAATGTACCGCTGCAACACGTCCCAACACATTTGCCCCTCACTTGCACTCTATGTCCCGCTGTACCACGTCGCAACACACTTGCCCCTCACTTTCACACAATGTTCCGCTGCATAACGTCCCAACACACTAGCCCCTCTCTTGCACTCTATATCCCGCTGCAACACGGCTTAACACACTTGCCCCTCTCTTGCACTCGATATACCGTTGCAACACGTCCCAACACACTTGCCCCTCACTTGCACTCTATGTCCCGCTGTAACACGTCCCAACACACTTGCCCCTCACTTGCACTCTATGTCCCGCTGTAACACGTCCCAAACACTTGTACCTCACTTGCACTTTATGTCCCGCTGCAACACGTCCCAACACACTTGCCCCTCACTTGCACTCTATGTCCCGCTGCATCAGGTCACAACACACTTGCCCCTCACTTGCACTCTATGTACCGCTGAAACACGTCCCAACACATTTGCCCCTCACTTGCACCTTATGTCCCGCTGCAACACATCCCAATACACTTGCCCCACACTTGCACTCTATATACCGCTGAAACACGTCCCAACACATTTGCCCCTCACTTGCACCTTATGTCCCGCTGCAACACGTCCCAACACAATTGCCCCTCACTTGCACTCTATGTCCTACTGCATCAGGTCACAACACACTTGCCCCTCATTTGCACTCTATGTCCCGCTGTTACACGTCCTAACACACTTGCCCCTCACTTGCACTCTATGTCCCGCTGTAACACGTCCCAACACACTTGCCCCTCACTTGCACTCTATGTCCCGCTGTAACACGTCCTAACACATTTGCCCCTCACTTGCACTTTATGTCCCGCTGCAACACGTCCCAACACACTTGCCCCTTACTTGCTCTCTATGTCCTGCTGCATCAGGTCACAACACACTTGCCCCTTACTTGCACTCAATGTCCCGCCGTAACACGTCCCAACACACTTGCCCCTCACTTGCACTCTATGTCCCGCTGCAACACGTCACAACACACTTGCCCCTAACTTGCACTCTATGTCCCGCTGCATCACGTCCCAATACACTTGCCCCACACTTGCACTCTTTGTACCGCTGAAACACGTCCCAACACATTTGCCCCTCACTTGCACCTTATGTCCCGCTGCAACAGGTCCCAACACACTTGCCCCTAACTTGCACTCTATGTCCCACTTCAACACGTCCCAATACACTTGCCCCACACTTTCACTCAATGTACCGCTGCAACACGTCCCAACACATTTGCCCCTCACTTGCACTCTATGTCCCGCTGTACCACGTCGCATCACACTTGCCCCTCACTTTCACACAATGTTCCGCTGCATAACGTCCCAACACACTAGCCCCTCTCTTGCACTCTATATCCCGCTGCAACACGGCTTAACACACTTGCCCCTCTCTTGCACTCGATGTCCCGTTGCAACACGTCCCAACATACTTGTCCCTCACTTGCACTCCATGTCCCGCTGCAAAACGTCTTATTACGCTTGCCCCTCACTTGCACTCTATGTCCCGCTGCAACACGTCCCAACACACTTGCCCCTCACTTGCACTCTATGTACCGCTGAAACACGTCCCAACACATTTGCCCCTCACTTGCACCTTATGTCCCGCTGCAACAGGTCCCAACACACTTACCCCTGACTTGCACTCTATGACCCGCTGCAATACTTCCCAACACACTTGCCCCTCACTTGCACTCTATGTCCCGCTGCAACACATCCCAATACACTTGCCCCACACTTGCACTCTATATACCGCTGAAACACGTCCCAACACATTTGCCCCTCATTTGCACCATATGTCCCGCTGCAACAGGTCCCAACACACTTGCCCCTCACTTGCACTCTATGTCCCGCTGCAACACGTCCCAATACACTTGCCCCACACTTTCACTCTATGTACCGCTGCAACACGTCCCAACGCATTTGCCCCTCACTTGCACTCTATGTCCCGCTGTAACACGTCCCAACACACTTGCCCCTCACTTTCACACTATGTTCCGCTGCAACACGTCCCAACACACTTGCCCCTCCCTTGCACTCAATGTCCCGCTGCAACACCGCTTAACACACCTGCCCCTCTCTTGCATTTTATGTCCCGCTGTAACACGTCCCAACACACTTGCCCCTTACTTAAACGCTATGTCCCGCTGTTACACGTCCCTACACACTTGCCCCTCACTTGCACTCTATCCCACTACAAAATGTCTTAACACACTTGCCCCTCACTTGCCCCTTACTTACACTCAATGTCCCGCTACAACACGTCACAACACACTTGCCCCTTACTTGCACTCTATGACCCGCTGCAATACGTCCCAACACACTTGCCCCTCACTTTCACTCTATGTCCCGCTGCAACACATCCCAATACACTTGCCCCACACTTGCACTCTATATACCGCTGAAACACGTCCCAACACATTTGCCCCTCACTTGCACTCTATGTCCCGCTGTAACACGTCCCAACACACTTGCCCCTCACTTGCACTCTATGTCCCGCTGTAACACGTCCCAAACACTTGTACCTCACTTGCACTTTATGTCCCGCTGCAACACGTCCCAACACACTTGCCCCTCACTTGCACTCTATGTCCCGCTGCATCAGGTCACAACACACTTGCCCCTCACTTGCACTCTATGTACCGCTGAAACACGTCCCAACACATTTGCCCCTCACTTGCACCTTATGTCCCGCTGCAACACATCCCAATACACTTGCCCCACACTTGCACTCTATATACCGCTGAAACACGTCCCAACACATTTGCCCCTCACTTGCACCTTATGTCCCGCTGCAACACGTCCCAACACAATTGCCCCTCACTTGCACTCTATGTCCTACTGCATCAGGTCACAACACACTTGCCCCTCATTTGCACTCTATGTCCCGCTGTTACACGTCCTAACACACTTGCCCCTCACTTGCACTCTATGTCCCGCTGTAACACGTCCCAACACACTTGCCCCTCACTTGCACTCTATGTCCCGCTGTAACACGTCCTAACACATTTGCCCCTCACTTGCACTTTATGTCCCGCTGCAACACGTCCCAACACACTTGCCCCTTACTTGCTCTCTATGTCCTGCTGCATCAGGTCACAACACACTTGCCCCTTACTTGCACTCAATGTCCCGCCGTAACACGTCCCAACACACTTGCCCCTCACTTGCACTCTATGTCCCGCTGCAACACGTCACAACACACTTGCCCCTAACTTGCACTCTATGTCCCGCTGCATCACGTCCCAATACACTTGCCCCACACTTGCACTCTTTGTACCGCTGAAACACGTCCCAACACATTTGCCCCTCACTTGCACCTTATGTCCCGCTGCAACAGGTCCCAACACACTTGCCCCTAACTTGCACTCTATGTCCCACTTCAACACGTCCCAATACACTTGCCCCACACTTTCACTCAATGTACCGCTGCAACACGTCCCAACACATTTGCCCCTCACTTGCACTCTATGTCCCGCTGTACCACGTCGCATCACACTTGCCCCTCACTTTCACACAATGTTCCGCTGCATAACGTCCCAACACACTAGCCCCTCTCTTGCACTCTATATCCCGCTGCAACACGGCTTAACACACTTGCCCCTCTCTTGCACTCGATGTCCCGTTGCAACACGTCCCAACATACTTGTCCCTCACTTGCACTCCATGTCCCGCTGCAAAACGTCTTATTACGCTTGCCCCTCACTTGCACTCTATGTCCCGCTGCAACACGTCCCAACACACTTGCCCCTCACTTGCACTCTATGTACCGCTGAAACACGTCCCAACACATTTGCCCCTCACTTGCACCTTATGTCCCGCTGCAACAGGTCCCAACACACTTACCCCTGACTTGCACTCTATGACCCGCTGCAATACTTCCCAACACACTTGCCCCTCACTTGCACTCTATGTCCCGCTGCAACACATCCCAATACACTTGCCCCACACTTGCACTCTATATACCGCTGAAACACGTCCCAACACATTTGCCCCTCATTTGCACCATATGTCCCGCTGCAACAGGTCCCAACACACTTGCCCCTCACTTGCACTCTATGTCCCGCTGCAACACGTCCCAATACACTTGCCCCACACTTTCACTCTATGTACCGCTGCAACACGTCCCAACGCATTTGCCCCTCACTTGCACTCTATGTCCCGCTGTAACACGTCCCAACACACTTGCCCCTCACTTTCACACTATGTTCCGCTGCAACACGTCCCAACACACTTGCCCCTCCCTTGCACTCAATGTCCCGCTGCAACACCGCTTAACACACCTGCCCCTCTCTTGCATTTTATGTCCCGCTGTAACACGTCCCAACACACTTGCCCCTTACTTAAACGCTATGTCCCGCTGTTACACGTCCCTACACACTTGCCCCTCACTTGCACTCTATCCCACTACAAAATGTCTTAACACACTTGCCCCTCACTTGCCCCTTACTTACACTCAATGTCCCGCTACAACACGTCACAACACACTTGCCCCTTACTTGCACTCTATGACCCGCTGCAATACGTCCCAACACACTTGCCCCTCACTTTCACTCTATGTCCCGCTGCAACACATCCCAATACACTTGCCCCACACTTGCACTCTATATACCGCTGAAACACGTCCCAACACATTTGCCCCTCACTTGCACCTTATGTCCCGCTGCAACACGTCCCAACACACTTGCCCCTCACTTGCACTCTATGTCCTGCTGCATCAGGTCACAACACACTTGCCCCTCATTTGCACACTATGTCCCGCTGTAACACGTCCCAACACACTTGCCCCTCACTTGCACTCTATGTCCCGCTGTAACACGTCCCAACACACTTGCCCCTCACTTGCACTCTATGTCCCGCTGTAACACGTCCTAACACATTTGCCCCTCACTTGCACTTTATGTCCCGCTGCAACACGTCCCAACACACTTGCCCCTCACTTGCACTCTATGTCCTGCTGCATCAGGTCACAACACACTTGCCCCTCACTTGCACTCAATGTCCCGCCGTAACACTTCCCAACACACTTGCCCCTCACTTGCACTCTACGTCCCGCTGCAACACGTCCCAACACACTTGCCCCTTACTTGCACTCTATGTCCCGCTGCATCAGGTCACAACACACTTGCCACTCACTTGCACTCTATGTCCCGCTGCAATACGTCCCAATACACTTGCCCCACTCTTGCACTCTATGTACCGCTGCAACACGTCCTAACACACTTGTCCCTCTCTTGCACTCAATGTCCCGCTGTAACACGTCCCAACACACTTGCCCGTCACTTGCACTCTATGTCCCGCTGCAAAACGTCCCAACACACATGCCCCTCACGTGCACTCTATGTGTTGCTGCAACACGTCCCAATACACTTGCCCCTCACTTGCACTTTATGTCCCGCTGCAACACGTCCCAACACACTTGCCCCTCACTTGCACTCTATGTCCCGCTGCATCAGGTCACAACACACTTGCCCCTTACTTGCACTCTATGTACCGCTGAAACACGTCCCAACACATTTGCCCCTCACTTGCACCTTATGTCCCGCTGCAACAGGTCCCAACACACTTACCCCTTACTTGCACTCTATGACCCGCTGCAATACGTCCTAACACACTTGCCCCTCACTTTCACTCTATGTCCCGCTGCAACACATCCCAATACACCTGCCCCACACTTGCACTCTATATACCGCTGAAACACGTCCCAACACATTTGCCCCTCACTTGCACCTTATGTCCCGCTGCAACACGTCCCAACACACTTGCCCCTCACTTGCACTCTATGTCCTGCTGCATCAGGTCACAACACACTTGCCCCTCATTTGCACTCTATGTCCCGCTGTAACACGTCCCAACACACTTGCCCCTCACTTGCACTCTATGTCCCGCTGTAACACGTCCCAACACTCTTGCCCCTCACTTGCACTCTATGTCCCGCTGTAACACGTCATAACACATTTGCCCCTCACTTGCACTTTATGTCCCGCTGCAACACGTCCCAACACACTTGCCCCTCACTTGCACTCTATGTCCTGCTGCATCAGGTCACAACACACTTGCCCCTCACTTGCACTCAATGTCCCGCAGTAACACGTCCCAACACACTTGCCCCTCACTTGCACTCTATGTCCCGCTGCAACACGTCCCAACACATTGGCCCCTTACTTGCACTCTATGTCCCGCTGCATCAGGTCACAACACACTTGCCACTCACTTGCACTCTATGTCCCGCTGCAATACGTCCCAATACACTTGCCCCACTCTTGCACTCTATGTACCGCTGCAACACGTCCTAACACATTTGCCCCTCACTTGCACACTATGTCCCGCTGCAACAGGTCCCAACACACTTGCCCCCACTTGCACTCTATGTCCCGCTGCAACACGTCCCAATACACTTGCCCCACACTTGCACTCTATGTACCGCTGCAACACGTCCCAACATTTTTGCCCCTCACTTGCACTCTATGTCCCGCTGTAACATGTCCCGACACATTTGCCCCTCACTTTCACTCTATGTTCTGCTGCAAAATGTCCCAACACACTTGCCCCTCCCTTGCACTCTATGTCCCGCTGCAACACGGCTTAACACACTTGTCCCTCTCTTGCACTCAATGTCCCGCTGTAACACGTCCCAACACACTTGCCCGTCACTTGCACTCTATGTCCCGCTGCAAAACGTCCCAACACACATGCCCCTCACGTGCACTCTATGTGTTGCTGCAACATGTCCCAAGACACCTGCCCCTCACTTGCACTCTATGTCCCGCTTCAACACGTCCCAACACACTTGCCCCTCACTTGCACTCTATGTCCCGCTGCATCAGGTCCCAACACACTTGCCCCTCAATTGCACTCTATGTCCCGCTGCAACACGTCCCAACACAGTTGCTCCTCACTTGCCCCTCGCTTGCACTCTATGTCCCGCTGTAACACGTCCCAACACACTTGCCCCTTACTTAAACGCTATGTCCCGCTGTTACACGTCCCTACACACTTGCCCCTCACATGCACTCTATCCCACTACAAAATGTCTTAACACACTTGCCCCTCACTTGCCCCTTACTTACACTCAATGTCCCGCTACAACACGTCACAACACACTTGCCCCTCTCTTGCACTCTATGTCCGGCTGAAACACGTCCCAACACACTTACCCCTTACTTGCACTCTATGACCCGCTGCAATACGTCCCAACACACTTGCCCCTAACTTGCACTCTATGTCCCGCTGCAACACGTCCCAATACACTTGCCCCACACTTGCACTCTTTGTACCGCTGAAACACGTCCCAACACATTTGCCCCTCACTTGCACCTTATGTCCCGCTGCAACAGGTCCCAACACACTTGCCCCTCACTTGCACTCTATGTCCCGCTGCATCAGGTCACAACTCCCTTGCCCCTCACTTGCACTCTATGTCCCGCTGCATCAGGTCCCAACACACTTGCCCCTCACTTGCACTCTATGTCCCGCTGCTAAACGTCCCAACACACTTGCCCCTCCCTTGCACTCTTTGTCCCGCTGCAACACGTCCCAACACACATGCCCCTCACTTGCACTCTATATGTTGCTGCAACACGTCCCAAGACACCTGCCCCTCACTTGCACTCTATGTCCCGCTTCAACACGTCCCAACACACTTGCCCCTCACTTGCTCTCTATGTCCCGCTGCAACACGTCCCAACACACTTGCTCCTCACTTGCCCCTCACTTGCACTCTATGTCCCGCTGTAACACGTCCCTCACACTTGCCCCTCACTTTCACACAATGTTCCGCTGCAAAACGTCCCAACACACTAGCCCCTCCCTTGCAATCTATGTCCCGCTGCAACACGGCTTAACACACTTGCTCCTCTCTTGCACTCGATGTCCCGTTGCAACACGTCCCAACATACTTGTCCCTCACTTGCACTCTATGTCCCGCTGCAAAACGTCTTATTACGCTTGCCCCTCACTTGCACTCTATGTCCCGCTGCAACACGTCCCAACACACTTGCCCCTCACTTGCACTCTATGTCCCGCTGCAACACATCCCAATACACTTGCCCCACACTTGCACTCTATATACCGCTGAAACACGTCCCAACACATTTGCCCATCACTTGCACCTTATGTCCCGCTGCAACAGGTCCCAACACACTTGCCCCTCACTTGCACTCTATGTCCCGCTGCACCACGTCCTAATACACTTGCCCCACACTTTCACTCTATGTACCGCTGCAACACGTCCCAACGCATTTGCCCCTCACTTGCACTCTATGTCCCGCTGTAACACGTCCCAACACACTTGCCCCTCACTTTCACACTATGTTCCGCTGCAACACGTCCCAACACACTTGCCCCTCACTTGCACTCTATGTCCCGCAGCAACACGTCCCAATACACTTGCCCCACACTTGCACTCTATGTACCGCTGAAACACGTCCCAACACATTTGCCCCTCACTTGCACCTTATGTCCCGCTGCAACTGGTCCCAACACACTTGCCCCTCACTTGCACTCTATGTCCCTCTGCAATTCGTCCCAATACACTTGCCCCACACTTTCACTCTATGTACCGCTGCAACACGTCCCAACACATTTGCCCCTCACTTGCACTCTATGTCTCGCTGTAACACGTCCCAACACACTTGCCCCCCACTTTCACTCAATGTCCCGCTGCTACACGGCTTAACACACTTGCCCCTCTCTTGCATTTTATGTCCCGCTGTAACACGTCCCAACACACTTACCCCTCACTTGCACTCTATGTCCCGCTGCAACACGGCTTAACACACTTGCCCCTCACTTGCACTCTATATCCCGCTGCAACACGGCTTAACACACTTGCCCCTCTCTTGCACTCGATGTCCCGTTGCAACACGTCCCAACATACTTGTCCCTCACTTGCACTCTATGTCCCGCTGCAAAACGTCTTATTACACTTGCCCCTCACTTGCACTCTATGTCCTGCTGAAACACGTCCCAACACACTTGCCCCTCACTTGCACTCTATGTCCCGCTGCAGCAGGTCACAACACACATGCCCCTCATTTGCACTCTATGTCCCGCTGTAAAACGTCCCAACACACTTGCCCCTCACTTGCACTCTATGTCCCGCTGTAACACGTCCCAAACACTTGCCCCTCACTTGCACTTTATGTCCCGCTGCAACACGTCCCAACACACTTGCCCCTCACTTGCACTCTATGTCCCGCTGCATCAGGTCACAACACACTTGCCCCTCACTTGCATTCAATGTCCCGCTGTAACACGTCCCAACACACTTGCCCCTCACTTGCACTCTATGTCCCGCTGCATCAGGTCCCAACACACTTGCCCCTCATTTGCACTCTATGTCCCGCTGCAACACGGCTTAACACACTTGCCCCTCGCTTGCACTCTATGTCCCGCTGCAAAACGACTTATCACACTTGCCCCTCACTTGCACTCTATGTCCCGTTGTAACACGTCCCAACACACTTGCCCCTCACTTGCACTCTATGTCCCGCTGCATCAGGTCACAACACACTTGCCCCTCACTTGCACTCTATGTTCCGCTGCATCAGGTCCCAACATACTTGTCCCTCACTTGCACTCTATGTCCCGCTGCAAAACGTCTTTTTACGCTTGCCCCTCACTTGCACTCTATGTCCCGCTGCAACACGTCCCAACACACTTGCCCCTCACTTGCACTCTATGTCCCGCTGTAACACGTCCCAAACACTTGTACCTCACTTGCACTTTATGTCCCGCTGCATCAGGTCACAACACACTTGCCCCTCACTTGCACTCTATGTACCGCTGAAACACGTCCCAACACATTTGCCCCACACTTGCACTTTATGTCCCGCTGCAACAGGTCCCAACACACTTACCCCTTACTTGCAGTCTATGACCCGCTGCAATACGTCCCAACACATTTGCCCCTCACTTGCACTCTATGTCCCGCTGCAACACATCCCAATACACTTGCCCCACACTTGCACTCTATATATCGCTGAAACACTTCCCAACACATTTTCCCCTCACTTGCACCTTATGTCCCGCTGCAACAGGTCCCAACACACTTGCCCCTCACTTGCACTCTATGTCCCGCTGCAACACGTCCCAATACACTTGCCCCACACTTTCACTCTATGTACCGCTGCAACACGTCCCAACGCATTTGCCCCTCACTTGCACTCAATGTCCCGCTGCAACACGGCTTAACACACCTGCCCCTCACTTGCACTCTATATCCCGCTGCAACACGGCTTAACACACTTGCCCCTCTCTTGCACTCGATGTCCCGTTGCAACACGTCCCAACATACTTGTCCCTCACTTGCCCTCTATGTCCCACTGCAAAACGTCTTATTAAACTTGCCCCTCACTTGCACTCTATGTCCCGCTGCAACACGTCCTAACACACTTGCCCCTCACTTGCACTCTATGTCCCGCTGCAACACGGCTTAACACACTTGCCCCTCACTTGCACTCTATATCCCGCTGCAACACGGCTTAACACACTTGCCCCTCTCTTGCACTCGATGACCCGTTGCAACACGTCCCAACATACTTGTCCCTCACTTGCCCTCTATGTCCCACTGCAAAACGTCTTATTAAACTTGCCCCTCACTTGCACTCTATGTCCCGCTGCAACACGTCCCAACACACTTGCCCCTCACTTGAACTCTATGTCCCACTGCAGCAGGTCACAACACACTTGCCCCTCATTTGCACTCTATGTCCCGCTGTAACACGTCCCAACACACTTGCCCCTCACTTGCACTCTATGACCCGCTGCAATACGTCCCAACACACTTGCCCCTCACTTGCACTCTATGTCCCGCTGCAACACGTCCCAATACACTTGCCCCACACTTGCACTCTATGTACCGCTGAAACACGTCCCAACACATTTTCCCCTCACTTGCATCTTATGTCCCGCTGCAACACGTCCCAACACACTTGCCCCTCACTTGCACTCTATGTCCCTCTGCAACACGTCCCAATACACTTGCCCTACACTTTCACTCTATGTCCCGCTGTAACACGTCACAACACACTTGCCCCTCACTTGCACTCTATGTCCCGCTGTAACACGTCCCTACACACTTGCCCCTCACTTGCACTCTATGTCCGGCTGTAACACGTCCCAAACACTTGCCCCTCACTTGCACTCTATGACCCGCTGCAACACGTCCCAACACACTTGCCCCTCACTTGCACTCTATGTCCCGCTGCAACACGTCCCAATACACTTGCCCCACACTTGCACTCTATGTACCGCTGAAACACGTCCCAACACATTTTCCCCTCACTTGCACCTTATGTCCCGCTGCAACACGTCCCAACACACTTGCCCCTCACTTGCACTCTATGTCCCTCTGCAACACGACCCAATACACTTGCCCCACACTTTCACTCTATGTACCGCTGCAACACGTCCCAACACATTTTCCCCTCACTTGCACTCTATGTCTCGCTGTAACACGTCCCAACACACTTGCCCCTCACTTTCACACTATGTTCCGCTGCAACACGTCCCAACACACTTGCCCCTCCCTTGCACTCTATGTCCCGCTGCAACACGGCTTAACACACTTGCCCCTCTCTTGCATTTTATGTCCCGCTGTAACACGTCCCAACACACTTACCCCTCACTTGCACTCTATGTCCCGCTGCAACACGGCTTAACACACTTGCCCCTCACTTGCACTCTATATCCCGCTGCAACACGGCTTAACACACTTGCCCCTCTCTTGCACTCGATGTCCCGTTGCAACACGTCCCAACATACTTGTCCCTCACTTGCACTCTATGTCCCGCTGCAAAACGTCTTATTACACTTGCCCCTCACTTGCACTCTATGTCCCGCTGAAACACGTCCCAACACACTTGCCCCTCACTTGCACTCTATGTCCCGCTGCAGCAGGTCACAACACACTTGCCCCTCACTTGCACTCTATGTCCCGCTGTAACACGTCCCAACACACTTGCCCCTCACTTGCACTCTATGTCCCGCTGTAACACGTCCCAACACACTTGCCCCTTACTTGCACTCTATGTCCCGCTGTAACACGTCCCAAACACTTGCCCCTCACTTGCACTTTATGTCCCGCTGCAACACGTCCCAACACACTTGCCCCTCACTTGCACTCTATGTCCCGCTGCATCAGGTCACAACACACTTGCCCCTCACTTGCACTCAATGTCCCGCTGAAACACGTCCCAACACACTTGCCCCTCACTTGCACTCTATGTCCCGCTGCATCGGGTCCCAACACACTTGCCCCTCATTTGCACTCTATGTCCCGCTGCAACACGGCTTAACACACTTGCCCCTCTCTTGCACTCTATGTCCCGCTGCAAAACGACTTATCACACTTGCCCCTCACTTGCACTCTATGTCCCGCTGCAACACGTCCCAACACACTTGCCCCTCACTTGCACTCTATGTCCCGCTGCATCAGGTCACAACACACTTGCCCCTCACTTGCACTCTATGTTCCGCTGCATCAGGTCACAACACACTTGCCACTCACTTGCACTCTATGTCCGGCTGCAACACGTCCCAACACACTTACCCCTCTCTTGCACTCTATGACCCGCTGCAATACGTCCCAACACACTTGCCCCTCACTTGCACTCTATGTCCCGCTGCAACACGTCCCAATACACTTGCACCACTCTTGCACTCCATGTACCGCTGCAACACGTTCTAACACATTTGCCCCTCACTTGCGTTCTATGTCTCGCTGCAACAGGTCCCAAAACACTTGCCCCCACTTGCACTCTATGTCCCGCTGCAACACGTCCCAATACACTTGCCCCACACTTGCACTCTATGTACCGCTGCAACACGTCCCAACACATTTGCCCCTCACTTGCACTCTATGTCCCGCTGTAACATGTCCCGCCACATTTGCCCCTCACTTTCACTCTATGTTCTGCTGCAAAACGTCCCAACACACTTGCCCCTCCCTTGCACTCTATGTCCCGCTGCAGCACGGCTTACCACACTTGCCCCTCTCTTGCACTCTATGTCCCGCTGCATCAGGTCACAACACACTTGCCCCTTACTTGCACTCTATGTCCCGCTGCATCAGGTCACAACACACTTGCCCCTCATTTGCACTCTATGTCCCGCTGCAACAAGTACCAACACACTTGCCCCTCACTTAAGCGCTATGTCCCGCTATAATACGTCCATACACACTTGCCCCTCACTTTCACTCTATGTCCTGCTGTAACACGTCCCTACACACTTGCCCCTCACTTGCACTCTATGTCCCGCTGCAACAAGTCCCAACACACTTGCCCCTCACTTGCACTCTATGTCCTGCTGCATCAGGTCACAACACACTTGCCCCTCACTTGCACTCTTTGTCCCGCTGCATCAGGCACAACACACTTGCCCCTCACCTGCACTCTATGTCCCGCTGCAACACGTCCCAAAACACATGCCCCTCACTTGCACTCTATGTCCCGCTGTAACATGTCCCAACACACTTGCCCCTCACTTGCACTCTATCCCGCTGTAACACATCCCAACACACTTGCCCCTCACTTGCACTCTATGTCCCGCTGCAACACGTCCCAATACACTTGCCCCACACTTTCACTCTATGTACCGCTGCAACACGTCCCAACGCATTTGCCCCTCACTTGCACTCTATGTCCCGCTGTAACACGTCCCAACACACTTGCCCCTCACTTTTACACTATGTTCCGCTGCAACACGTCCCAACACACTTGCCCCTCCCTTGCACCCAATGTCCCGCTGCAACACGGCTAAACACACCTGCCCCTCACTTGCACTCTATATCCCGCTGCAACACGGCTTAACACACTTGCCCCTCTCTTGCACTCGATGTCCCGTTGCAACACGTCCCAACATACTTGTCCCTCACTTGCCCTCTATGTCCCACTGCAAAACGTCTTATTAAACTTGCCCCTCACTTGCACTCTATGTCCCGCTGCAACACGTCCTAACACACTTGCCCCTCACTTGCACTCTATGTCCCGCTGCAACACGGCTTAACACACTTGCCCCTCACTTGCACTCTATATCCCGCTGCAACACGGCTTAACACAGTTGCCCCTCTCTTGCACTCGATGTCCCGTTGCAACACGTCCCAACATACTTGTCCCTCACTTGCCCTCTATGTCCCACTGCAAAACGTCTTATTAAACTTGCCCCTCACTTGCACTCTATGTCCCGCTGCAACACGTCCCAACACACTTGCCCCTCACTTGAACTCTATGTCCCACTGCAGCAGGTCACAACACACTTGCCCCTCATTTGCACTCTATGTCCCGCTGTAACACGTCCCAACACACTTGCCCCTCACTTGCACTCTATTTCCCGCTGTAACACGTCCCTACACACTTGCCCCTCACTTGCACTCTATGTCCGGCTGTAACACGTCCCAAACACTTGCCCCTCACTTGCACTCTATGACCCGCTGCAATACGTCCCAACACACTTGCCCCTCACTTGCACTCTATGTCCCGCTGCAACACGTCCCAATACACTTGCCCCACACTTGCACTCTATGTACCGCTGAAACACGTCCCAACACATTTTCCCCTCACTTCCACCTTATGTCCCGCTGCAACACGTCCCAACACACTTGCCCCTCACTTGCACTCTATGTCCCTCTGCAACACGTCCCAATACACTTGCCCCACACTTTCACTCTATGTACCGCTGCAACACGTCCCAACACATTTGCCCCTCACTTGCACTCTATGTCTCGCTGTAACACGTCCCAACACACTTGCCCCTCACTTTCACACTATGTTCCGCTGCAACACGTCCCAACACACTTGCCCCTCCCTTGCACTCAATGTCCCGCTGCAACACGGCTTAACACACTTGCCCCTCTCTTGCATTTTATGTCCCGCTGTAACACGTCCCAACACACTTACCCCTCACTTGCACTCTATGTCCCGCTGCAACACGGCTTAACACACTTGCCCCTCACTTGCACTCTATATCCTGCTGCAACACGGCTTAACACACTTGCCCCTCTCTTGCACTCGATGTCCCGTTGCAACACGTCCCAACATACTTGTCCCTCACTTGCACTCTATGTCCCGCTGCAAAACGTCTTATTACACTTGCCCCTCACTTGCACTCTATGTCCCGCTGAAACACGTCCCAACACACTTGCCCCTCACTTGCACTCTATGTCCCGCTGCAGCAGGTCACAACACACTTGCCCCTCATTTGCACTCTATGTCCCGCTGTAACACGTCCCAACACACTTGCCCCTCACTTGCACTCTATGTCCCGCTGTAACACGTCCCAACACACTTGCCCCTCACTTGCACTCTATGTCCCGCTGTAACACGTCCCAAACACTTGCCCCTCACTTGCACTTTATGTCCCGCTGCAACACGTCCCAACACACTTGCCCCTCACTTGCACTCTATGTCCCGCTGCATCAGGTCACAACACACTTGCCCCTCACTTGCACTCAATGTCCCGCTGAAACACGTCCCAACACACTTGCCCCTCACTTGCACTCTATGTCCCACTGCATCGGGTCCCAACACACTTGCCCCTCATTTGCACTCTATGTCCCGCTGCAACACGGCTTAACACACTTGCCCCTCTCTTGCACTCTATGTCCCGCTGCAAAACGACTTATCACACTTGCCCCTCACTTGCACTCTATGTCCCGCTGCAACACGTCCCAACACACTTGCCCCTCACTTGCACTCTATGTCCCGCTGTAACACTCCCAACACAATTGCCCCTCACTTGCACTCTATGTCCCGCTGCATCAGGTCACAACACACTTGCCCCTCACTTGCACTCTATGTTCCGCTGCATCAGGTCACAACACACTTGCCACTCACTTGCACTCTATGTCCGGCTGCCACACGTCACAACACACTTACCCCTCTCTTGCACTCTATGACCCGCTGCAATACGTCCCATCACACTTGCCCCTCACTTGCACTCTATGTCCCGCTGCAACACGTCCCAATACACTTGCCCCACTCTTGCACTCTATGTACCGCTGCAACACGTTCTAACACATTTGCCCCTCACTTGCACTCTATGTCTCGCTGCAACAGGTCCCAACACACTTGCCCCCACTTGCACTCTATGTCCCGCTGCAACACGTCCCAATACACTTGCCCCACACTTGCACTCTATGTACCGCTGCAACACGTCCCAACACATTTGCCCCTCACTTGCACTCTATGTCCCGCTGTAACATGTCCCGCCACATTTGCCCCTCACTTTCACTCTATGTTCTGCTGCAAAACGTCCCAACACACTTGCCCCTCCCTTGCACTCTATGTCCCGCTGCAGCACGGCTTACCACACTTGCCCCTCTCTTGCACTCTATGTCCCGCTGCATCAGGTCACAACACACTTGCCCCTTACTTGCACTCTATGTCCCGCTGCATCAGGTCACAACACACTTGCCCCTCATTTGCACTCTATGTCCCGCTGCAACAAGTCCCAACACACTTGCCCCTCACTTAAGCGCTATGTCCCGCTAAAACACGTCCATACACACTTGCCCCTCACTTTCACTCTATGTCCCGCTGTAACACGTCCCTACACACTTGCCCCTCACTTGCACTCTATGTCCCGCTGCAACAAGTCCCAACACACTTGCCCCTCACTTGCACTCTATGTCCTGCTGCATCAGGTCACAACACACTTGCCCATCACTTGCACTCTTTGTCCCGCTGCATCAGGCACAACACACTTGCCCCTCACCTGCACTCTATGTCCCGCTGCAACACGTCCCAAAACACATGCCCCTCACTTGCACTCTATGTCCCGCTGTAACATGTCCCAACACACTTGCCCCTCACTTGCACTCTATGTCCCGCTGTAACACATCCCAACACACTTGCCCCTCACTTAAACGCTATGTCCCGCTGTAACACGTCCCTACACACTTGCCCCTCACTTGCACTCTATGTTCCGCTGCATCAGGTCAGAACATACTTGTCCCTCACTTGCACTCTATGTCCCGCTGCAAAACGTCTTATTACGCTTGCCCCTCACTTGCACTCTATGTCCCGCTGCAACACGTCCCAACACACTTGCCCCTCACTTGCACTCTATGTCCCGCTGTAACACGTCCCAACACACTTGCCCCTCACTTGCACTCTATGTCCCGCTGTAACACGTCCCAAACACTTGTACCTCACTTGCACTTTATGTCCCGCTGCATCAGGTCACAACACACTTGCCCCTAACTTGCACTCTATGTACCGCTGAAACACGTCCCAACACATTTGCCCCACACTTGCACCTTATGTCCCGCTGCAACAGGTCCCAACACACTTACCCCTTACTTGCAGTCTATGACCCGCTGCAATACGTCCCAACACTCTTGCCCCTCACTTGCACTCTATGTCCCGCTGCAACACATCCCAATACACTTGCCCCACACTTGCACTCTATATATCGCTGAAACACTTCCCAACACATTTTCCCCTCACTTGCACCTTATGTCCCGCTGCAACAGGTCCCAACACACTTGCCCCTCACTTGCACTCTATGTCCCGCTGCAACACGTCTCAACGCATTTGCCCCTCACTTGCACTCTATGTCCCGCTGTAACACGTCCCAACACACTTGCCCCTCACTTTTACACTATGTTCCGCTGCAACACGTCCCAACACACTTGCCCCTCCCTTGCACTCAATGTCCCGCTGCAACACGGCTTAACACACCTGCCCCTCTCTTGCAATTTATGTCCCGCTGTAACACGTCCTAACACACTTGCCCCTCACTTGCACTCTATGTCCCGCTGCAACACGGCTTAACACACTTGCCCCTCACTTGCACTCTATATCCCGCTGCAACACGGCTTAACACACTTGCCCCTCTCTTGCACTCGATGTCCCGTTGCAACACGTCCCAACATACTTGTCCCTCACTTGCCCTCTATGTCCCACTGCAAAACGTCTTATTAAACTTGCCCCTCACTTGCACTCTTTGTCCCGCTGCAACACGTCCCAACACACTTGCCCCTCACTTGCACTCTATGTCCCACTGCAGCAGGTCACAACACACTTGCCCCTCATTTGCACTCTATGTCCCGCCGTAACACGTCCCTACACACTTGCCCCTCACTTGCACTCTATGTCCCGCTGTAATACGTCCCAACACACTTGCCCCTCACTTGCCCCTCAATTACACTCAATGTTCCGCTGCAACACGTCCCAACACACTTGCCCCTCACTTGCACTTTATGTCCCACTGCAACACGTCCCAACACACTTACCCCTCACTTGCACTCTACTTCCCACTACAAAACGTCTTAACACACTTGCCCCTCACTTGCCCCTCACTTGCATCTATGTCCCGCTGCAACACGTCCCGACACACGTGCCTCTCCTTTGCACTCTATGTCCCGCTGTAACACGTCCCAACACACTTGCCCCTCACTTAAACGCTATGTCCCGCTGTAACACGTTCCTACACACTTGCCCCTAACTTGCACTCTATGTCCCGCTGTAACACGTCCCAACACACATGCCCCTCACTTATACACTATGTCCCGCTGTAACACGTCCCAACACACTTGCCCCTCACTTGCACTCTATGTCCCGCCGTAACACGTCCCTACACACTTGCCCCTCACTTGCACTCTATGTCCGGCTGTAACACGTCCCAAACACTTGCCCCTCACTTGCACTCTATGTCCCACTGCAGCAGGTCACAACACACTTGCCCCTCATTTGCACTCTATGTCCCGCTGTAACACGTCCCAACACACTTGCCCCTCACTTGCACTCTATTTCCCGCTGTAACACGTCCCTACACACTTGCCCCTCACTTGCACTCTATGTCCGGCTGTAACACGTCCCAAACACTTGCCCCTCACTTGCACTCTATGACCCGCTGCAATACGTCCCAACACACTTGCCCCTCACTTGCACTCTATGTCCCGCTGCAACACGTCCCAATACACTTGCCCCACACTTGCACTCTATGTACCGCTGAAACACGTCCCAACACATTTTCCCCTCACTTCCACCTTATGTCCCGCTGCAACACGTCCCAACACACTTGCCCCTCACTTGCACTCTATGTCCCTCTGCAACACGTCCCAATACACTTGCCCCACACTTTCACTCTATGTACCGCTGCAACACGTCCCAACACATTTGCCCCTCACTTGCACTCTATGTCTCGCTGTAACACGTCCCAACACACTTGCCCCTCACTTTCACACTATGTTCCGCTGCAACACGTCCCAACACACTTGCCCCTCCCTTGCACTCAATGTCCCGCTGCAACACGGCTTAACACACTTGCCCCTCTCTTGCATTTTATGTCCCGCTGTAACACGTCCCAACACACTTGCCCCTCACTTGCACTCTATGTCCCGCTGGAACACGTCCCAAACACTTGCCCCTCACTTGCACTTTATGTCCCGCTGCAACACGTCCCAACACACTTGCCCCTCACTTGCACTCTATGTCCCGCTGCATCAGGTCACAACACACTTGCCCCTCACTTGCACTCAATGTCCCGCTGAAACACGTCCCAACACACTTGCCCCTCACTTGCACTCTATGTCCCACTGCATCGGGTCCCAACACACTTGCCCCTCATTTGCACTCTATGTCCCGCTGCAACACGGCTTAACACACTTGCCCCTCTCTTGCACTCTATGTCCCGCTGCAAAACGACTTATCACACTTGCCCCTCACTTGCACTCTATGTCCCGCTGCAACACGTCCCAACACACTTGCCCCTCACTTGCACTCTATGTCCCGCTGTAACACTCCCAACACAATTGCCCCTCACTTGCACTCTATGTCCCGCTGCATCAGGACACAACACACTTGCCCCTCACTTGCACTCTATGTTCCGCTGCATCAGGTCACAACACACTTGCCACTCACTTGCACTCTATGTCCGGCTGCCACACGTCACAACACACTTACCCCTCTCTTGCACTCTATGACCCGCTGCAATACGTCCCATCACACTTGCCCCTCACTTGCACTCTATGTCCCGCTGCAACACGTCCCAATACACTTGCCCCACTCTTGCACTCTATGTACCGCTGCAACACGTTCTAACACATTTGCCCCTCACTTGCACTCTATGTCTCGCTGCAACAGGTCCCAACACACTTGCCCCCACTTGCACTCTATGTCCCGCTGCAACACGTCCCAATACACTTGCCCCACACTTGCACTCTATGTACCGCTGCAACACGTCCCAACACATTTGCCCCTCACTTGCACTCTATGTCCCGCTGTAACATGTCCCGCCACATTTGCCCCTCACTTTCACTCTATGTTCTGCTGCAAAACGTCCCAACACACTTGCCCCTCCCTTGCACTCTATGTCCCGCTGCAGCACGGCTTACCACACTTGCCCCTCTCTTGCACTCTATGTCCCGCTGCATCAGGTCACAACACACTTGCCCCTTACTTGCACTCTATGTCCCGCTGCATCAGGTCACAACACACTTGCCCCTCATTTGCACTCTATGTCCCGCTGCAACAAGTCCCAACACACTTGCCCCTCACTTAAGCGCTATGTCCCGCTAAAACACGTCCATACACACTTGCCCCTCACTTTCACTCTATGTCCCGCTGTAACACGTCCCTACATACTTGCCCCTCACTTGCACTCTATGTCCCGCTGCAACAAGTCCCAACACACTTGCCCCTCACTTGCACTCTATGTCCTGCTGCATCAGGTCACAACACACTTGCCCATCACTTGCACTCTTTGTCCCGCTGCATCAGGCACAACACACTTGCCCCTCACCTGCACTCTATGTCCCGCTGCAACACGTCCCAAAACACATGCCCCTCACTTGCACTCTATGTCCCGCTGTAACATGTCCCAACACACTTGCCCCTCACTTGCACTCTATGTCCCGCTGTAACACATCCCAACACACTTGCCCCTCACTTAAACGCTATGTCCCGCTGTAACACGTCCCTACACACTTGCCCCTCACTTGCACTCTATGTTCCGCTGCATCAGGTCAGAACATACTTGTCCCTCACTTGCACTCTATGTCCCGCTGCAAAACGTCTTATTACGCTTGCCCCTCACTTGCACTCTATGTCCCGCTGCAACACGTCCCAACACACTTGCCCCTCACTTGCACTCTATGTCCCGCTGTAACACGTCCCAACACACTTGCCCCTCACTTGCACTCTATGTCCCGCTGTAACACGTCCCAAACACTTGTACCTCACTTGCACTTTATGTCCCGCTGCATCAGGTCACAACACACTTGCCCCTAACTTGCACTCTATGTACCGCTGAAACACTTCCCAACACATTTGCCCCACACTTGCACCTTATGTCCCGCTGCAACAGGTCCCAACACACTTACCCCTTACTTGCAGTCTATGACCCGCTGCAATACGTCCCAACACTCTTGCCCCTCACTTGCACTCTATGTCCCGCTGCAACACATCCCAATACACTTGCCCCACACTTGCACTCTATATATCGCTGAAACACTTCCCAACACATTTTCCCCTCACTTGCACCTTATGTCCCGCTGCAACAGGTCCCAACACACTTGCCCCTCACTTGCACTCTATGTCCCGCTGCAACACGTCTCAACGCATTTGCCCCTCACTTGCACTCTATGTCCCGCTGTAACACGTCCCAACACACTTGCCCCTCACTTTTACACTATGTTCCGCTGCAACACGTCCCAACACACTTGCCCCTCCCTTGCACTCAATGTCCCGCTGCAACACGGCTTAACACACCTGCCCCTCTCTTGCATTTTATGTCCCGCTGTAACACGTCCTAACACACTTGCCCCTCACTTGCACTCTATGTCCCGCTGCAACACGGCTTAACACACTTGCCCCTCACTTGCACTCTATATCCCGCTGCAACACGGCTTAACACACTTGCCCCTCTCTTGCACTCGATGTCCCGTTGCAACACGTCACAACATACTTGTCCCTCACTTGCCCTCTATGTCCCACTGCAAAACGTCTTATTAAACTTGCCCCTCACTTGCACTCTTTGTCCCGCTGCAATACGTCCCAACACACTTGCCCCTCACTTGCACTCTATGTCCCACTGCAGCAGGTCACAACACACTTGCCCCTCATTTGCACTCTATGTCCCGCCGTAACACGTCCCTACACACTTGCCCCTCACTTGCACTCTATGTCCCGCTGTAATACGTCCCAACACACTTGCCCCTCACTTGCCCCTCAATTACACTCAATGTTCCGCTGCAACACGTCCCAACACACTTGCCCCTCACTTGCACTTTATGTCCCACTGCAACACGTCCCAACACACTTACCCCTCACTTGCACTCTACTTCCCACTACAAAACGTCTTAACACACTTGCCCCTCACTTGCCCCTCACTTGCATCTATGTCCCGCTGCAACACGTCCCGACACACGTGCCTCTCCTTTGCACTCTATGTCCCGCTGTAACACGTCCCAACACACTTGCCCCTCACTTAAACGCTATGTCCCGCTGTAACACGTTCCTACACACTTGCCCCTAACTTGCACTCTATGTCCCGCTGTAACACGTCCCAACACACATGCCCCTCACTTATACACTATGTCCCGCTGTAACACGTCCCAACACACTTGCCCCTCACTTGCACTCTATGTCCCGCCGTAACACGTCCCTACACACTTGCCCCTCACTTGCACTCTATGTCCGGCTGTAACACGTCCCAAACACTTGCCCCTCACTTGCACTCTATGACCCGCTGCAATACGTCCCAACACACTTGCCCCTCACTTGCACTCTATGTCCCGCTGCAACACGTCCCAACACACTTGCCCCTCACTTGCACTCTATGTCCCTCTGCAACACGTCCCAATATACTTGCCCCACACTTTCACTCTATGTACCGCTGCAACACGTCCCAACACATTTGCCCCTCAATTGCACTCTATGTCTCGCTGTAACACGTCCCAACACACTTGCCCCTCACTTTCACACTATGTTCCGCTGCAACACGTCCCAACACACTTGCCCCTCCCTTGCACTCTATGTCCCGCTGCAACACGGCTTAACACACTTGCCCCTCTCTTGCATTTTATGTCCCGCTGTAACACGTCCCAACACACTTATCCCTCACTTGCACTCTATGTCCCGCTGCAACACGGCTTAACACACTTGCCCCTCACTTGCACTCTATATCCCGCTGCAACACGGCTTAACACACTTGCCCCTCTCTTGCACTCGATGTCCCGTTGCAACACGTCCCAACATACTTGTCCCTCACTTGCACTCTATGTCCCGCTGCAAAACGTCTTATTACACTTGCCCCTCACTTGCACTCTATGTCCCGCTGAAACACGTCCCAACACACTTGCCCCTCACTTGCACTCTATGTCCCGCTGCAGCAGGTCACAACACACTTGCCCCTCATTTGCACTCTATGTCCCGCTGTAACACGTCCCAACACACTTGCCCCTCACTTGCACTCTATGTCCCGCTGTAACACGTCCCAACACACTTGCCCCTCACTTGCACTCTATGTCCCGCTGTAACACGTCCCAAACACTTGCCCCTCACTTGCACTTTATGTCCCGCTGCAACACGTCCCAACACACTTGCCCCTCACTTGCACTCTATGTCCCGCTGCATCAGGTCACAACACACTTGCCCCTCACTTGCACTCAATGTCCCGCTGAAACACGTCCCAACACACTTGCCCCTCACTTGCACTCTATGTCCCGCTGCATCGGGTCCCAACACACTTGCCCCTCATTTGCACTCTATGTCCCGCTGCAACACGGCTTAACACACTTGCCCCTCTCTTGCACTCTATGTCCCGCTGCAAAACGACTTATCACACTTGCCCCTCACTTGCACTCTATGTCCCGCTGCAACACGTCCCAACACACTTGCCCCTCACTTGCACTCTATGTCCCGCTGTAACACGTCCCAACACAATTGCCCCTCACTTGCACTCTATGTCCCGCTGCATCAGGTCACAACACACTTGCCCCTCACTTGCTCTCTATGTTCCGCTGCATCAGGTCACAACACACTTGCCACTCACTTGCACTCTATGTTCGGCTGCAACACGTCCCAACACACTTACCCCTCTCTTGCACTCTATGACCCGCTGCAATACTTCCCAACACACTTGCCCCTCACTTGCACTCTATGTCCCGCTGCAACACGTCCCAATACACTTGCCCCACTCTTGCACTCCATGTACCGCTGCAACACGTTCTAACACATTTGCCCCTCACTTGCACTCTATGTCTCGCTGCAACAGGTCCCAACACACTTGCCCCCACTTGCACTCTATGTCCCGCTGCAACACGTCCCAATACACTTGCCCCACACTTGCACTCTATGTACCGCTGCAACACGTCCCAACATATTTGCCCCTCACTTGCACTCTATGTCCCGCTGTAACATGTCCCGCCACATTTGCCCCTCACTTTCACTCTATGTTCTGCTGCAAAACGTCCCAACACACTTGCCCCTCCCTTGCACTCTATGTCCCGCTGCAGCACGGCTTACCACACTTGCCCCTCTCTTGCACTCTATGTCCCGCTGCATCAGGTCACAACACACTTGCCCCTTACTTGCACTCTATGTCCCGCTGCATCAGGTCACAACACACTTGCCCCTCATTTGCACTCTATGTCCCGCTGCAACAAGTCCCAACACACTTGCCCCTCACTTAAGCGCTATGTCCCGCTATAACACGTCCATACATACTTGCCCCTCACTTTCACTCTATGTCCCGCTGTAACACGTCCCTACACACTTGCCCCTCACTTGCACTCTATGTCCCGCTGCAACAAGTCCCAACACACTTGCCCCTCACTTGCACTCTATGTCCTGCTGCATCAGGTCACAACACACTTGCCCCTCACTTGCACTCTTTGTCCCGCTGCATCAGGCACAACACACTTGCCCCTCACCTGCACTCTATGTCCCGCTGCAACACGTCCCAAAACACATGCCCCTCACTTGCACTCTATGTCCCGCTGTAACATGTCCCAACACACTTGCCCCTCACTTGCACTCTATGTCCCGCTGTAACACATCCCAACACACTTGCCCCTCACTTAAACGCTATGTCCCATTGTAACACGTCCCTACACACTTGCCCCTCACTTGCACTCTATGTTCCGCTGCATCAGGTCCCAACATACTTGTCCCTCACTTGCACTCTATGTCCCGCTGCAAAACGTCTTATTACGCTTGCCCCTCACTTGCACTCTATGTCCCGCTGCAACACGTCCCAACACACTTGTACCTCACTTGCACTTTATGTCCCGCTGCATCAGGTCACAACACACTTGCCCCTCACTTGCACTCAATGTCCCGCTGAAACACGTCCCAACACACTTGCCCCTCACTTGCACTCTATGTCACGCTGTAACACGTCCCAAACACTTGTACCTCACTTGCACTTTATGTCCCGCTGCATCAGGTCACAACACACTTGCCCCTCACTTGCACTCAATGTCCCGCTGAAACACGTCCCAACACACTTGCCCCTCACTTGCACTCTATGTCCCGCTGCATCGGGTCCCAACACACTTGCCCCTCATTTGCACTCTATGTCCCGCTGCAACACGGCTTAACACACTTGCCCCTCTCTTGCACTCTATGTCCCGCTGCAAAACGACTTATCACACTTGCCCCTCACTTGCACTCTATGTCCCGCTGCTACACGTCCCAACACACTTGCCCCTCACTTGCACTCTATGTCCCGCTGTAACACGTCCCAACACAACTGCCCCTCACTTGCACTCTATGTCCCGCTGCATCAGGTCACAACACACTTGCCCCTCACTTGCTCTCTATGTTCCGCTGCATCAGGTCACAACACACTTGCCACTCACTTGCACTCTATGTCCGGCTGCAACACGTCCCAACACACGTACCCCTCTCTTGCACTCTATGACCCGCTGCAATACTTCCCAACACACTTGCCCCTCACTTGCAATCTATGTCCCGCTGCAACACGTCCCAATACACTTGCCCCACTCTTGCACTCCATGTACCGCTGCAACACGTTCTAACACATTTGCCCCTCACTTGCACTCCATGTCTCGCTGCAACAGGTCCCAACACACTTGCCCCCACATGCACTCTATGTCCCGCTGCCACACGTCCCAATACACTTGCCCCACACTTGCACTCTATGTACCGCTGCAACACGTGCCAACACATTTGCCCCTCACTTGCACTCTATGTCCCGCTGTAACATGTCCCGCCACATTTGCCCCTCACTTTCACTCTATGTTCTGCTGCAAAACGTCCCAACACACTTGCCCCTCCCTTGCACTCTATGTCCCGCTGCAGCACGGCTTACCACACTTGCCCCTCTCTTGCACTCTATGTCCCGCTGCATCAGGTCACAACACACTTGCCCCTTACTTGCACTCTATGTCCCGCTGCATCAGGTCACAACACACTTGCCCCTCATTTGCACTCTATGTCCCGCTGCAACAAGTCCCAACACACTTGCCCCTCACTTAAGCGCTATGTCCCGCTATAACACGTCCCTACACACTTGCCCCTCACTTGCACTCTATGTCCCGCTGCAACAAGTCCAGACACACTTGCCCCTCACTTGCACTCTATGTCCTGCTGCATCAGGTCACAACACACTTGCCCCTCACTTGCACTCTTTGTCCCGCTGCATCAGGCACAACACACTTGCCCCTCACCTGACTCTATGTCCCGCTGCAACACGTCCCAAAACACATGCCCCTCACTTGCACTCTATGTCCCGCTGTAACATGTCCCAACACACTTGCCCCTCACTTGCACTCTATGTCCCGCTGTAACACATCCCAACACACTTGCCCCTCACTTAAACGCTATGTCCCGCTGTAACACGTCCCTACACACTTGCCCCTCACTTGCACTCTATGTTCCGCTGCATCAGGTCCCAACATACTTGTCCCTCACTTGCACTCTATGTCCCGCTGCGAAACGTCTTATTACGCTTGCCCCTCACTTGCACTCTATGTCCCGCTGCAACACGTCCTAACACACTTGCCCCTCACTTGCACTCTATGTCCCGCTGTAACACGTCCCAACACACTTGCCCCTCACTTGCACTCTATGTCCCGCTGTAACACGTCCCAAACACTTGTACCTCACTTGCACTTTATGTCCCGCTGCATCAGGTCACAACACACTTGCCCCTCACTTGCACTCTATGTACCGCTGAAACACGTCCCAACACATTTGCCCCACACTTGCACCTTATGTCCCGCTGCAACAGGTCCCAACACACTTACCCCTTACTTGCAGTCTATGACCCGCTGCAATACGTCCCAACACTCTTGCCCCTCACTTGCACTCTATGTCCCGCTGCAACACATCCCAATACACTTGCCCCACACTTGCACTCTTTATATCGCTGAAACACTTCCCAACACATTTTCCCCTCACTTGCACCTTATGTCCCGCTGCAACAAGTCCCAACACACTTGCCCCTCACTTTCACTCTATGTCCCGCTGCAACACGTCCCAACGCATTTGCCCCTCACTTGCACTCTATGTCCCGCTGTAACACGTCCCAACACACTTGCCCCTCACTTTTACACTATGTTCCGCTGCAACACGTCCCAACACACTTTCCCCTCCCTTGCACTCAATGTCCCGCTGCAACACGGCTTAACACACCTGCCCCTCTCTTGCATTTTATGTCCCGCTGTAACACGTCCTAACACACTTGCCCCTCACTTGCACTCTATGTCCCGCTGCAACACGGCTTAACACACTTGCCCCTCACTTGCACTCTATATCCCGCTGCAACACGGCTTAACACACTTGCCCCTCTCTTGCACTCGATGTCCCGTTGCAACACGTCCCAACATACTTGTCCCTCACTTGCCCTCTATGTCCCACTGCAAAACATCTTATTAAACTTGCCCCTCACTTGCACTCTATGTCCCGCTGCAACACGTCCCAACACATTTGCCCCTCACTTGCACTCTATGTCCCACTGCAGCAGGTCACAACACACTTGCCCCTTATTTGCACTCTATGTCCCGCTGTAACACGTCCCAACACACTTGCCCCTCACTTGCACTCTATGTCCCGCTGTAACACGTCCCTACACACTTGCCCCTCACTTGCACTCTATGTCCGGCTGCAATACGTCCCAACACACTTGCCCCTCACTTGCACTCTATGTCCCGCTGTAACACTTCCCAACACAACTGCCCCTCACTTGCACTCTATGTCCCGCTGCATCAGGTCACAACACACTTGCCCCTCACTTGCTCTCTATGTTCCGCTGCATCAGGTCACAACACACTTGCCACTCACTTGCACTCTATGTCCGGCTGCAACACGTCCCAACACACGTACCCCTCTCTTGCACTCTATGACCCGCTGCAATACTTCCCAACACACTTGCCCCTCACTTGCAATCTATGTCCCGCTGCAACACGTCCCAATACACTTGCCCCACTCTTGCACTCCATGTACCGCTGCAACACGTTCTAACACATTTGCCCCTCACTTGCACTCCATGTCTCGCTGCAACAGGTCCCAACACACTTGCCCCCACTTGCACTCTATGTCCCGCTGCCACACGTCCCAATACACTTGCCCCAAACTTGCACTCTATGTACCGCTGCAACACGTGCCAACACATTTGCCCCTCACTTGCACTCTATGTCCCGCTGTAACATGTCCCGCCACATTTGCCCCTCACTTTCACTCTATGTTCTGCTGCAAAACGTCCCAACACACTTGCCCCTCCCTTGCACTCTATGTCCCGCTGCAGCACGGCTTACCACACTTGCCCCTCTCTTGCACTCTATGTCCCGCTGCATCAGGTCACAACACACTTGCCCCTTACTTGCACTCTATGTCCCGCTGCATCAGGTCACAACACACTTGCCCCTCATTTGCACTCTATGTCCCGCTGCAACAAGTCCCAACACACTTGCCCCTCACTTAAGCGCTATGTCCCGCTATAACACGTCCATACATACTTGCCCCTCACTTTCACTCTATGTCCCGCTGTAACACGTCCCTACACACTTGCCCCTCACTTGCACTCTATGTCCCGCTGCAACAAGTCCAGACACACTTGCCCCTCACTTGCACTCTATGTCCTGCTGCATCAGGTCACAACACACTTGCCCCTCACTTGCACTCTTTGTCCCGCTGCATCAGGCACAACACACTTGCCCCTCACCTGACTCTATGTCCCGCTGCAACACGTCCCAAAACACATGCCCCTCACTTGCACTCTATGTCCCGCTGTAACATGTCCCAACACACTTGCCCCTCACTTGCACTCTATGTCCCGCTGTGACACATCCCAACACACTTGCCCCTCACTTAAACGCTATGTCCCGCTGTAACACGTCCCTACACACTTGCCCCTCACTTGCACTCTATGTTCCGCTGCATCAGGTCCCAACATACTTGTCCCTCACTTGCACTCTATGTCCCGCTGCGAAACGTCTTATTACGCTTGCCCCTCACTTGCACTCTATGTCCCGCTGCAACACGTCCCAACACACTTGCCCCTCACTTGCACTCTATGTCCCGCTGTAACACGACCCAACACACTTGCCCCTCACTTGCACTCTATGTCCCGCTGTAACACGTCCCAAACACTTGTACCTCACTTGCACTTTATGTCCCGCTGCATCAGGTCACAACACACTTGCCCCTCACTTGCACTCTATGTACCGCTGAAACACGTCCCAACACATTTGCCCCACACTTGCACCTTATGTCCCGCTGCAACAGGTCCCAACACACTTACCCCTTACTTGCAGTCTATGACCCGCTGCAATACGTCCCAACACTCTTGCCCCTCACTTGCACTCTATGTCCCGCTGCAACACATCCCAATACACTTGCCCCACACTTGCACTCTTTATATCGCTGAAACACTTCCCAACACATTTTCCCCTCACTTGCACCTTATGTCCCGCTGCAACAGGTCCCAACACACTTGCCCCTCACTTTCACTCTATGTCCCGCTGCAACACGTCCCAACGCATTTGCCCCTCACTTGCACTCTATGTCCCGCTGTAACACGTCCCAACACACTTGCCCCTCACTTTTACACTATGTTCCGCTGCAACACGTCCCAACACACTTTCCCCTCCCTTGCACTCAATGTCCCGCTGCAACACGGCTTAACACACCTGCCCCTCTCTTGCATTTTATGTCCCGCTGTAACACGTCCTAACACACTTGCCCCTCACTTGCACTCTATGTCCCGCTGCAACACGGCTTAACACACTTGCCCCTCACTTGCACTCTATATCCCGCTGCAACACGGCTTAACACACTTGCCCCTCTCTTGCACTCGATGTCCCGTTGCAACACGTCCCAACATACTTGTCCCTCACTTGCCCTCTATGTCCCACTGCAAAACATCTTATTAAACTTGCCCCTCACTTGCACTCTATGTCCCGCTGCAACACGTCCCAACACATTTGCCCCTCACTTGCACTCTATGTCCCACTGCAGCAGGTCACAACACACTTGCCCCTTATTTGCACTCTATGTCCCGCTGTAACACGTCCCAACACACTTGCCCCTCACTTGCACTCTATGTCCCGCTGTAACACGTCCCTACACACTTGCCCCTCACTTGCACTCTATGTCCGGCTGCAATACGTCCCAACACACTTGCCCCTCACTTGCACTCTATGTCCCGCTGCAACACGTCCCAACGCATTTGCCCCTCACTTGCACTCTATGTCCCGCTGTAACACGTCCCAACACACTTGCCCCTCACTTTTACACTATGTTCCGCTGCAACACGTCCCAACACACTTGCCCCTCCCTTGCACTCAATGTCCCGCTGCAACACGGCTTAACACACCTGCCCCTCTCTTGCATTTTATGTCCCGCTGTAACACGTCCTAACACACTTGCCCCTCACTTGCACTCTATGTCCCGCTGCAACACGGCTTAACACACTTGCCCCTCACTTGCACTCTATATCCCGCTGCAACACGGCTTAACACACTTGCCCCTCTCTTGCACTCGATGTCCCGTTGCAACACGTCCCAACATACTTGTCCCTCACTTGCCCTCTATGTCCCACTGCAAAACATCTTATTAAACTTGCCCCTCACTTGCACTCTATGTCCCGCTGCAACACGTCCCAACACATTTGCCCCTCACTTGCACTCTATGTCCCACTGCAGCAGGTCACAACACACTTGCCCCTCATTTGCACTCTATGTCCCGCTGTAACACGTCCCAACACACTTGCCCCTCACTTGCACTCTATGTCCCGCTGTAACACGTCCCTACACACTTGCCCCTCACTTGCACTCTATGTCCGGCTGTAACACGTCCCAAACACTTGCCCCTCACTTGCACTCTATGACCCGCTGCAATACGTCCCAACACACTTGCCCCTCACTTGCACTCTATGTCCCGCTGCAACACGTCCAAATACACTTGCCCCACACTTGCACTCTATGTACCGCTGAAACACGTCCCAACACATTTTCCCCTCACTTGCACCTTATGTCCCGCTGCAACACGTCCCAACACACTTGCCCCTCACTTGCACTCTATGTCCCTCTGCAACACGTCCCAATACACTTGCCCCACACTTTCACTCTATGTACCGCTGCAACACGTCCCAACACATTTGCCCCTCACTTGCACTCTATGTCTCGCTGTAACACGTCCCAACACACTTGCCCCTCACTTTCACACTATGTTCCGCTGCAACACGTCCCAACACATTTGCCACTCCCTTGCACTCTATGTCCCGCTGCAACACGGCTTAACACACTTGCCCCTTTCTTGCATTTTATGTCCCGCTGTAACACGTCCCAACACACTTACCCCTCACTTGCACTCTATGTCCCGCTGCAACACGGCTTAACACACTTGCCCCTCACTTGCACTCTATATCCCGCTGCAACACGGCTTAACACACTTGCCCCTCTCTTGCACTCGATGTCCCGTTGCAACACGTCCCAACATACTTGTCCCTCACTTGCACTCTATGTCCCGCTGCAAAACGTCTTATTACACTTGCCCCTCACTTGCACTCTATGTCCCGCTGAAACAAGTCCCAACACACTTGCCCCTCACTTGCACTCTATGTCCCGCTGCAGCAGGTCACAACACACTTGCCCCTCATTTGCACTCTATGTCCCGCTGTAACACGTCCCAACACACTTGCCCCTCACTTGCACTCTATGTCCCGCTGTAACACGTCCCAACACACTTGCCCCTCACTTGCACTCTATGTCCCGCTGTAACACGTCCCAAACACTTGCCCCTCACTTGCACTTTATGTCCCGCTGCAACACGTCCCAACACACTTGCCCCTCACTTGCACTCTATGTCCCGCTGCATCAGGTCACAACACACTTGCCCCTCACTTGCACTCAATGTCCCGCTGAAACACGTCCCAACACACTTGCCCCTCACTTGCACTCTATGTCCCGCTGCATCGGGTCCCAACACACTTGCCCCTCATTTGCACTCTATGTCCCGCTGCAACACGGCTTAACACACTTGCCCCTCTCTTGCACTCTATGTCCCGCTGCAAAACGACTTATCACACTTGCCCCTCACTTGCACTCTATGTCCCGCTGCAACACGTCCCAACACACTTGCCCCTCACTTGCACTCTATGTCCCGCTGTAACACGTCCCAACACAATTGCCCCTCACTTGCACTCTATGTCCCGCTGCATCAGGTCACAACACACTTGCCCCTCACTTGCACTCTATGTTCCGCTGCATCAGGTCACAACACACTTGCCACTCACTTGCACTCTATGTCCCGCTGCAACACGTCCCAATACACTTGCACCACTCTTGCACTCCATGTCCCGCTGTAACACGTCCCTACACACTTGCCCCTCACTTGCACTCTATGTCCGGCTGCAATACGTCCCAACACACTTGCCCCTCACTTGCACTCTATGTCCCGCTGTAACACTTCCCAACACAACTGCCCCTCACTTGCACTCTATGTCCCGCTGCATCAGGTCACAACACACTTGCCCCTCACTTGCTCTCTATGTTCCGCTGCATCAGGTCACAACACACTTGCCACTCACTTGCACTCTATGTCCGGCTGCAACACGTCCCAACACACGTACCCCTCTCTTGCACTCTATGACCCGCTGCAATACTTCCCAACACACTTGCCCCTCACTTGCAATCTATGTCCCGCTGCAACACGTCCCAATACACTTGCCCCACTCTTGCACTCCATGTACCGCTGCAACACGTTCTAACACATTTGCCCCTCACTTGCACTCCATGTCTCGCTGCAACAGGTCCCAACACACTTGCCCCCACTTGCACTCTATGTCCCGCTGCCACACGTCCCAATACACTTGCCCCAAACTTGCACTCTATGTACCGCTGCAACACGTGCCAACACATTTGCCCCTCACTTGCACTCTATGTCCCGCTGTAACATGTCCCGCCACATTTGCCCCTCACTTTCACTCTATGTTCTGCTGCAAAACGTCGCAACACACTTGCCCTTCCCTTGCACTCTATGTCCCGCTGCAGCACGGCTTACCACACTTGCCCCTCTCTTGCACTCTATGTCCCGCTGCATCAGGTCACAACACACTTGCCCCTTACTTGCACTCTATGTCCCGCTGCATCAGGTCACAACACACTTGCCCCTCATTTGCACTCTATGTCCCGCTGCAACAAGTCCCAACACACTTGCCCCTCACTTAAGCGCTATGTCCCGCTATAACACGTCCATACATACTTGCCCCTCACTTTCACTCTATGTCCCGCTGTAACACGTCCCTACACACTTGCCCCTCACTTGCACTCTATGTCCCGCTGCAACAAGTCCAGACACACTTGCCCCTCACTTGCACTCTATGTCCTGCTGCATCAGGTCACAACACACTTGCCCCTCACTTGCACTCTTTGTCCCGCTGCATCAGGCACAACACACTTGCCCCTCACCTGACTCTATGTCCCGCTGCAACACGTCCCAAAACACATGCCCCTCACTTGCACTCTATGTCCCGCTGTAACATGTCCCAACACACTTGCCCCTCACTTGCACTCTATGTCCCGCTGTAACACATCCCAACACACTTGCCCCTCACTTAAACGCTATGTCCCGCTGTAACACGTCCCTACACACTTGCCCCTCACTTGCACTCTATGTTCCGCTGCATCAGGTCCCAACATACTTGTCCCTCACTTGCACTCTATGTCCCGCTGCGAAACGTCTTATTACGCTTGCCCCTCACTTGCACTCTATGTCCCGCTGCAACACGTCCCAACACACTTGCCCCTCACTTGCACTCTATGTCCCGCTGTAACACGACCCAACACACTTGCCCCTCACTTGCACTCTATGTCCCGCTGTAACACGTCCCAAACACTTGTACCTCACTTGCACTTTATGTCCCGCTGCATCAGGTCACAACACACTTGCCCCTCACTTGCACTCTATGTACCGCTGAAACACGTCCCAACACATTTGCCCCACACTTGCACCTTATGTCCCGCTGCAACAGGTCCCAACACACTTACCCCTTACTTGCAGTCTATGACCCGCTGCAATACGTCCCAACACTCTTGCCCCTCACTTGCACTCTATGTCCCGCTGCAACACATCCCAATACACTTGCCCCACACTTGCACTCTTTATATCGCTGAAACACTTCCCAACACATTTTCCCCTCACTTGCACCTTATGTCCCGCTGCAACAGGTCCCAACACACTTGCCCCTCACTTTCACTCTATGTCCCGCTGCAACACGTCCCAACGCATTTGCCCCTCACTTGCACTCTATGTCCCGCTGTAACACGTCCCAACACACTTGCCCCTCACTTTTACACTATGTTCCGCTGCAACACGTCCCAACACACTTTCCCCTCCCTTGCACTCAATGTCCCGCTGCAACACGGCTTAACACACCTGCCCCTCTCTTGCATTTTATGTCCCGCTGTAACACGTCCTAACACACTTGCCCCTCACTTGCACTCTATGTCCCGCTGCAACACGGCTTAACACACTTGCCCCTCACTTGCACTCTATATCCCGCTGCAACACGGCTTAACACACTTGCCCCTCTCTTGCACTCGATGTCCCGTTGCAACACGTCCCAACATACTTGTCCCTCACTTGCCCTCTATGTCCCACTGCAAAACATCTTATTAAACTTGCCCCTCACTTGCACTCTATGTCCCGCTGCAACACGTCCCAACACATTTGCCCCTCACTTGCACTCTATGTCCCACTGCAGCAGGTCACAACACACTTGCCCCTTATTTGCACTCTATGTCCCGCTGTAACACGTCCCAACACACTTGCCCCTCACTTGCACTCTATGTCCCGCTGTAACACGTCCCTACACACTTGCCCCTCACTTGCACTCTATGTCCCGCTGCAACACGTCCCAACACACTTGCCCCTCACTTGCACTCTATGTCCCGCTGCAACACGTCCCAACGCATTTGCCCCTCACTTGCACTCTATGTCCCGCTGTAACACGTCCCAACACACTTGCCCCTCACTTTTACACTATGTTCCGCTGCAACACGTCCCAACACACTTGCCCCTCCCTTGCACTCAATGTCCCGCTGCAACACGGCTTAACACACCTGCCCCTCTCTTGCATTTTATGTCCCGCTGTAACACGTCCTAACACACTTGCCCCTCACTTGCACTCTATGTCCCGCTGCAACACGGCTTAACACACTTGCCCCTCACTTGCACTCTATATCCCGCTGCAACACGGCTTAACACACTTGCCCCTCTCTTGCACTCGATGTCCCGTTGCAACACGTCCCAACATACTTGTCCCTCACTTGCCCTCTATGTCCCACTGCAAAACATCTTATTAAACTTGCCCCTCACTTGCACTCTATGTCCCGCTGCAACACGTCCCAACACATTTGCCCCTCACTTGCACTCTATGTCCCACTGCAGCAGGTCACAACACACTTGCCCCTCACTTGCACTCTATGTCCCGCTGTAACACGTCCCAACACACTTGCCCCTCACTTGCACTCTATGTCCCGCTGTAACACGTCCCTACACACTTGCCCCTCACTTGCACTCTATGTCCCGCTGTAACACGTCCCAAACACTTGCCCCTCACTTGCACTCTATGACCCGCTGCAATACGTCCCAACACACTTGCCCCTCACTTGCACTCTATGTCCCGCTGCAACACGTCCAAATACACTTGCCCCACACTTGCACTCTATGTACCGCTGAAACACGTCCCAACACATTTTCCCCTCACTTGCACCTTATGTCCCGCTGCAACACGTCCCAACACACTTGCCCCTCACTTGCACTCTATGTCCCTCTGCAACACGTCCCAATACACTTGCCCCACACTTTCACTCTATGTACCGCTGCAACACGTCCCAACACATTTGCCCCTCACTTGCACTCTATGTCTCGCTGTAACACGTCCCAACACACTTGCCCCTCACTTTCACACTATGTTCCGCTGCAACACGTCCCAACACATTTGCCACTCCCTTGCACTCTATGTCCCGCTGCAACACGGCTTAACACACTTGCCCCTTTCTTGCATTTTATGTCCCGCTGTAACACGTCCCAACACACTTACCCCTCACTTGCACTCTATGTCCCGCTGCAACACGGCTTAACACACTTGCCCCTCACTTGCACTCTATATCCCGCTGCAACACGGCTTAACACACTTGCCCCTCTCTTGCACTCGATGTCCCGTTGCAACACGTCCCAACATACTTGTCCCTCACTTGCACTCTATGTCCCGCTGCAAAACGACTTATTACACTTGCCCCTCACTTGCACTCTATGTCCCGCTGAAACAAGTCCCAACACACTTGCCCCTCACTTGCACTCTATGTCCCGCTGCAGCAGGTCACAACACACTTGCCCCTCACTTGCACTCTATGTCCCGCTGTAACACGTCCCAACACACTTGCCCCTCACTTGCACTCTATGTCCCGCTGTAACACGTCCCAACACACTTGCCCCTCACTTGCACTCTATGTCCCGCTGTAACACGTCCCAAACACTTGCCCCTCACTTGCACTTTATGTCCCGCTGCAACACGTCCCAACACACTTGCCCCTCACTTGCACTCTATGTCCCGCTGCATCAGGTCACAACACACTTGCCCCTCACTTGCACTCAATGTCCCGCTGAAACACGTCCCAACACACTTGCCCCTCACTTGCACTCTATGTCCCGCTGCATCGGGTCCCAACACACTTGCCCCTCATTTGCACTCTATGTCCCGCTGCAACACGGCTTAACACACTTGCCCCTCTCTTGCACTCTATGTCCCGCTGCAAAACGACTTATCACACTTGCCCCTCACTTGCACTCTATGTCCCGCTGCAACACGTCCCAACACACTTGCCCCTCACTTGCACTCTATGTCCCGCTGTAACACGTCCCAACACAATTGCCCCTCACTTGCACTCTATGTCCCGCTGCATCAGGTCACAACACACTTGCCCCTCACTTGCACTCTATGTTCCGCTGCATCAGGTCACAACACACTTGCCACTCACTTGCACTCTATGTCCCGCTGCAACACGTCCCAATACACTTGCACCACTCTTGCACTCCATGTACCGCTGCAACACGTTCTAACACATTTGCCCCTCACTTGCACTCTATGTCTCGCTGCAACAGGTCCCAACACACTTGCCCCCACTTGCACTCTATGTCCCGCTGCAACACGTCCCAATACACTTGCCCCACACTTGCACTCTATGTACCGCTGCAACACGTCCCAACACATTTGCCCCTCACTTGCACTCTATGTCCCGCTGTAACATGTCCCGCCACATTTGCCCCTCACTTTCACTCTATGTTCTGCTGCAAAACGTCCCAACACACTTGCCCCTCCCTTGCACTCTATGTCCCGCTGCAGCACGGCTTACCACACTTGCCCCTCTCTTGCACTCTATGTCCCGCTGCATCAGGTCACAACACACTTGCCCCTTACTTGCACTCTATGTCCCGCTGCATCAGGTCACAACACACTTGCCCCTCATTTGCACTCTATGTCCCGCTGCAACAAGTCCCAACACACTTGCCCCTCACTTAAGCGCAATGTCCCGCTATAACACGTCCATACACACTTGCCCCTCACTTTCACTCTATGTCCCGCTGTAACACGTCCCTACACACTTGCCCCTCACTTGCACTCTATGTCCCGCTGCAACAAGTCCCAACACACTTGCCCCTCACTTGCACTCTATGTCCTGCTGCATCAGGTCACAACACACTTGCCCCTCACTTGCACTCTTTGTCCCGCTGCATCAGGCACAACACACTTGCCCCTCACCTGCACTCTATGTCCCGCTGCAACACGTCCCAAAACACATGCCCCTAACTTGCACTCTATGTCCCGCTGTAACATGTCCCAACACACTTGCCCCTCACTTGCACTCTATGTCCCGCTGTAACACATCCCAACACACTTGCCCCTCACTTAAACGCTATGTCCCGCTGTAACACGTCCCTACACACTTGCCCCTCACTTGCACTCTATGTTCCGCTGCATCAGGTCCCAACATACTTGTCCCTCACTTGCACTCTATGTCCCGCTGCGAAACGTCTTATTACGCTTGCCCCTCACTTGCACTCTATGTCCCGCTGCAACACGTCCCAACACACTTGCCCCTCACTTGCACTCTATGTCCCGCTGTAACACGACCCAACACACTTGCCCCTCACTTGCACTCTATGTCCCGCTGTAACACGTCCCAAACACTTGTACCTCACTTGCACTTTATGTCCCGCTGCATCAGGTCACAACACACTTGCCCCTCACTTGCACTCTATGTACCGCTGAAACACGTCCCAACACATTTGCCCCACACTTGCACCTTATGTCCCGCTGCAACAGGTCCCAACACACTTACCCCTTACTTGCAGTCTATGACCCGCTGCAATACGTCCCAACACTCTTGCCCCTCACTTGCACTCTATGTCCCGCTGCAACACATCCCAATACACTTGCCCCACACTTGCACTCTTTATATCGCTGAAACACTTCCCAACACATTTTCCCCTCACTTGCACCTTATGTCCCGCTGCAACAGGTCCCAACACACTTGCCCCTCACTTTCACTCTATGTCCCGCTGCAACACGTCCCAACGCATTTGCCCCTCACTTGCACTCTATGTCCCGCTGTAACACGTCCCAACACACTTGCCCCTCACTTTTACACTATGTTCCGCTGCAACACGTCCCAACACACTTTCCCCTCCCTTGCACTCAATGTCCCGCTGCAACACGGCTTAACACACCTGCCCCTCTCTTGCATTTTATGTCCCGCTGTAACACGTCCCAACACACTTGCCCCTCACTTGCACTCTATGTCCCGCTGCAACACGGCTTAACACACTTGCCCCTCACTTGCACTCTATATCCCGCTGCAACACGGCTTAACACACTTGCCCCTCTCTTGCACTCGATGTCCCGTTGCAACACGTCCCAACATACTTGTCCCTCACTTGCCCTCTATGTCCCACTGCAAAACATCTTATTAAACTTGCCCCTCACTTGCACTCTATGTCCCGCTGCAACACGTCCCAACACATTTGCCCCTCACTTGCACTCTATGTCCCACTGCAGCAGGTCACAACACACTTGCCCCTTATTTGCACTCTATGTCCCGCTGTAACACGTCCCAACACACTTGCCCCTCACTTGCACTCTATGTCCCGCTGTAACACGTCCCTACACACTTGCCCCTCACTTGCACTCTATGTCCCGCTGCAACACGTCCCAACACACTTGCCCCTCACTTGCACTCTATGTCCCGCTGCAACACGTCCCAACGCATTTGCCCCTCACTTGCACTCTATGTCCCGCTGTAACACGTCCCAACACACTTGCCCCTCACTTTTACACTATGTTCCGCTGCAACACGTCCCAACACACTTGCCCCTCCCTTGCACTCAATGTCCCGCTGCAACACGGCTTAACACACCTGCCCCTCTCTTGCATTTTATGTCCCGCTGTAACACGTCCTAACACACTTGCCCCTCACTTGCACTCTATGTCCCGCTGCAACACGGCTTAACACACTTGCCCCTCACTTGCACTCTATATCCCGCTGCAACACGGCTTAACACACTTGCCCCTCTCTTGCACTCGATGTCCCGTTGCAACACGTCCCAACATACTTGTCCCTCACTTGCCCTCTATGTCCCACTGCAAAACATCTTATTAAACTTGCCCCTCACTTGCACTCTATGTCCCGCTGCAACACGTCCCAACACATTTGCCCCTCACTTGCACTCTATGTCCCACTGCAGCAGGTCACAACACACTTGCCCCTCATTTGCACTCTATGTCCCGCTGTAACACGTCCCAACACACTTGCCCCTCACTTGCACTCTATGTCCCGCTGTAACACGTCCCTACACACTTGCCCCTCACTTGCACTCTATGTCCGGCTGTAACACGTCCCAAACACTTGCCCCTCACTTGCACTCTATGACCCGCTGCAATACGTCCCAACACACTTGCCCCTCACTTGCACTCTATGTCCCGCTGCAACACGTCCAAATACACTTGCCCCACACTTGCACTCTATGTACCGCTGAAACACGTCCCAACACATTTTCCCCTCACTTGCACCTTATGTCCCGCTGCAACACGTCCCAACACACTTGCCCCTCACTTGCACTCTATTTCCCGCTGTAACACGTCCCTACACACTTGCCCCTCACTTGCACTCTATGTCCGGCTGAAACACGTCCCAAACACTTGCCCCTCACTTGCACCTTATGTCCCGCTGCAACACGTCCCAACACACTTGCCCCTCACTTGCACTCTATGTCCCTCTGCAACACGTCCCAATACACTTGCCCCACACTTTCACTCTATGTACCGCTGCAACACGTCCCAACACATTTGCCCCTCACTTGCACTCTATGTCTCGCTGTAACACGTCCCAACACACTTGCCCCTCACTTTCACACTATGTTCCGCTGCAACACGTCCCAACACATTTGCCACTCCCTTGCACTCTATGTCCCGCTGCAACACGGCTTAACACACTTGCCCCTTTCTTGCATTTTATGTCCCGCTGTAACACGTCCCAACACACTTACCCCTCACTTGCACTCTATGTCCCGCTGCAACACGGCTTAACACACTTGCCCCTCACTTGCACTCTATATCCCGCTGCAACACGGCTTAACACACTTGCCCCTCTCTTGCACTCGATGTCCCGTTGCAACACGTCCCAACATACTTGTCCCTCACTTGCACTCTATGTCCCGCTGCAAAACGTCTTATTACACTTGCCCCTCACTTGCACTCTATGTCCCGCTGAAACAAGTCCCAACACACTTGCCCCTCACTTGCACTCTATGTCCCGCTGCAGCAGGTCACAACACACTTGCCCCTCATTTGCACTCTATGTCCCGCTGTAACACGTCCCAACACACTTGCCCCTCACTTGCACTCTATGTCCCGCTGTAACACGTCCCAACACACTTGCCCCTCACTTGCACTCTATGTCCCGCTGTAACACGTCCCAAACACTTGCCCCTCACTTGCACTTTATGTCCCGCTGCAACACGTCCCAACACACTTGCCCCTCACTTGCACTCTATGTCCCGCTGCATCAGGTCACAACACACTTGCCCCTCACTTGCACTCAATGTCCCGCTGAAACACGTCCCAACACACTTGCCCCTCACTTGCACTCTATGTCCCGCTGCATCAGGTCCCAACACACTTGCCCCTCACTTGCACTCTATGTCCCGCTGCAACACGGCTTAACACACTTGCCCCTCTCTTGCACTCTATGTCCCGCTGCAAAACGTCTTATCACACTTGCCCCTCACTTGCACTCTATGTCCCGCTGCAACACGTCCCAACACACTTGCCCCTCACTTGCACTCTATGTCCCGCTGTAACACGTCCCAACACACTTGCCCCTCACTTGCACTCTATGTCCCGCTGCATCAGGTCACAACACACTTGCCCCTCACTTGCACTCTATGTTCCGCTGCATCAGGTCACAACACACTTGCCACTCACTTGCACTCTATGTCCCGCTGCAACACGTCCCAATACACTTGCACCACTCTTGCACTCCATGTACCGCTGCAACACGTTCTAACACATTTGCCCCTCACTTGCACTCTATGTCTCGCTGCAACAGGTCCCAACACACTTGCCCCCACTTGCACTCTATGTCCCGCTGCAACACGTCCCAATACACTTGCCCCACACTTGCACTCTATGTACCGCTGCAACACGTCCCAACACATTTGCCCCTCACTTGCACTCTATGTCCCGCTGTAACATGTCCCGCCACATTTGCCCCTCACTTTCACTCTATGTTCTGCTGCAAAACGTCCCAACACACTTGCCCCTCCCTTGCACTCTATGTCCTGCTGCAGCACGGCTTACCACACTTGCCCCTCTCTTGCACTCTATGTCCCGCTGCATCAGGTCACAACACACTTGCCCCTTACTTGCACTCTATGTCCCGCTGCATCAGGTCACAACACACTTGCCCCTCATTTGCACTCTATGTCCCGCTGCAACAAGTCCCAACACACTTGCCCCTCACTTAAGCGCAATGTCCCGCTATAACACGTCCATACACACTTGCCCCTCACTTTCACTCTATGTCCCGCTGTAACACGTCCCTACACACTTGCCCCTCACTTGCACTCTATGTCCCGCTGCAACAAGTCCCAACACACTTGCCCCTCACTTGCACTCTATGTCCTGCTGCATCAGGTCACAACACACTTGCCCCTCACTTGCACTCTTTGTCCCGCTGCATCAGGCACAACACACTTGCCCCTCACCTGCACTCTATGTCCCGCTGCAACACGTCCCAAAACACATGCCCCTAACTTGCACTCTATGTCCCGCTGTAACATGTCCCAACACACTTGCCCCTCACTTGCACTCTATGTCCCGCTGTAACACATCCCAACACACTTGCCCCTCACTTAAACGCTATGTCCCGCTGTAACACGTCCCTACACACCTGCCCCTCACTTGCACTCTATGTCAAGCTGCAACACGTCCCAACACACATGCCCCTCACTTAAACACTCTGTCCCGCTGTAACACGTCCCAACACACTTACCCCTCACTTGCACTCTCTGTCCCACTACAAAACGTCTTAACAAACTTGCCCCTCACTTGCCCCTCACTTGCACTCTATGTCCCGCTGTAACACGTCCCAACACACTTGCCCCTTACTTAAACTCTATGTCCCGCTGTAACACGTCCCTACACACTTGCCCCTCACTTGCACTCTATGTCCCGCTGTAACAAGTCCCAACACACATGCCCCTCACTTAAACACTATGTCCCGCTGTAACACGTCCCAACACACTTGCCCCTCACTTGCACTCTATGTCCCGCTGCAACACGTCCCAACACACTTGCCCCTCACTTGCATTCTATGTCCCGCTGCAACATGTCCTAACACACTTGCCCCTCACTTGCACTCTATGTCCCGCTGTAATACGTCCCAACACACTTGCCCCTCACTTGCCCCTCAATTACACTCAATGTTCCGCTGCAACACGTCCCAACACACTTGCCCCTCACTTGCACTTTATGTCCCACTGCAACACGTCCCAACACACTTACCCCTCACTTGCACTCTACTTCCCACTACAAAACGTCTTAACACACTTGCCCCTCACTTGCCCCTCACTTGCATCTATGTCCCGCTGCAACACGTCCCGACACACGTGCCTCTCCTTTGCACTCTATGTCCCGCTGTAACACGTCCCAACACACTTGCCCCTCACTTAAACGCTATGTCCCGCTGTAACACGTTCCTACACACTTGCCCCTAACTTGCACTCTATGTCCCGCTGTAACACGTCCCAACACACATGCCCCTCACTTATACACTATGTCCCGCTTTAACACGTCCCAACACACTTACCCCTCACTTGCACTCTATGTCCCACTACAAAACGTCTTAACACACTTGCCCCTCACTTGCCCTTCACTTGCACTTTATGTCCCACTGCAACCCGTCCCGACACACTTGCCCCTCGCTTGCACTTCATGTCCGGCTGCAACACGTCCTAACACACTTACCCCTCACTTGCACTCTATGTCCCGCTGCAATACGTCCCAACACTCTTGCCCCTCACTTGCACTCTATGTCCCGCTGCAACATGTTCCAATACACTTGCCCCACACTTGCACTCTATGTACCGCTGCAACACGTCCCATCACATTTGCCCCTCACTTTCACTCTATGTCCCGCTGCAACACGGCTGAACACTCTTGCCCCTCTCTTGCACTCTATGTCCCGCTGTAACACGTCCCAACACATTTGCCCCTCACTTGCACTCTATGTCCCGCTGCAACACGTCCTAACACACTTTCTCCTCTCTTGCACTCTATGTCCCGTTGCAACTCGTCCCAACACACTTGCCCCTCACTTGCACTCTATGTCCCGCTGTAACACGTCCCAATACACTTGCCCCGCACATAAACGCTATGTACCGCTGTAACACGTCCCTACACACTTGCCCCTCACTTGCACTCTATGTCCTGCTGCAACACGTCCTAATTCACACTTGCCCCTCACTTGCACTCTATGTCCCGCTGCATCAGGTTCCAACACACTTGCCCCTCATTTGCACTCTATGTCCCGCTGTAACACGTCCCAACACACTTGCCCCGCACTTAAACGCTATGTACCGCTGTAACACGTTCCTACACACTTGCCCCTTACTTGCACTCTATGTCCCGCTGAAACACGTCCCATCACACTTTCCCCTTACTTGCACTCTATGTCCCGCTGCAAAACGTCCCAACAATCTTGCCCCTCACTTGCACTCTATGTCCCGCTGTAACTTGTTCAACACACTTGCCCCTCACTTGCACTCTATATCCCGCTGCAACACGTCCCAACACACTTTCCCCTCTTTTGCACTCTATGTCCCGTTGCAACACGTCCTAACACACTTACCCCTCCCTTGCACTCTATGTCCCGCTGCAACACGTCCCAACACATTTGCCCCTCATTTGCGCTCTATGTCCCGCTGCAACACGTCCCAACACACTTGCCCCTCACTTGCACTCTGTGTCCCGCTGCAACACGTCCCAACACATTTGCCCCTCATTTTCCCTCTCTTATACGCAATGTCCCGATGCAACACGTCCCAACACATTTGCCCCTCACTTGCACTCTTAATCCCGCTGCAACACGTCCCAACACACTTGCCCCTCACTTGCACTCTATGTCCCACTGCAACACGTCCCAACACACTTGCCCCTCACTTGCACTCTATGTCCCGCTGTTGTACTTCCCAACACACTTGCCCCTCACTTGCAATGTGACGACGTGTATGATTCTCTTGTTCAGTGTAGCCTCTATCTACTCCTATAGTACATGTCAGGTTCTTATCGCAGCGCCCCGGGACATAGGTAAGGTACTGCAACTTAGCACAGCCTTTGCTAAAGGTAGCAGTGGTTCGCTGCGAGCTCCATCAAAAAGGTTGGGAAGAACGGGGCTGATACCTGTTTCGCAATTAATTTGAGCGTTTTTACTAAAGATATTTCGCACTGATTATGTGCTGTTAAATGCGAAGAAATATTAATCCCGGCAAAAAAAATCCTGTACATGACTCTGATATTTAAAAATCGAAGTAGAATTAAGATCTTGGTAATCACTAGGATTATTATTTTGACGACTGATCACTCAGTTTATTGATCGTTCATTAGATTTGTATTGGTATGCCATGATATAATGTTTATAATGACCAGGCAGCAAAGACCGCACCGAACCGATTATGATTAGAAAACAAGTTATCCAGACCGGCAACGGCCAACCCTACACAATGGGAGAGTAAGGGGTATGCAAAACGAGGGTTCTCGCAGAAATATAAAAAACGCTCTGTGGACTTCCAAACCTCAGACGTACTATATACCCTTCCGAGCGCTCTCGCTGTCGCCACTGCTCGGTCCGGGACGCTCAGAGCAATAGAGATATGCAGCACGCTTATTACATACATGAGGTAATCCACATACCGCAGCTAAACAGTTGGTCCTATCAAGCCCAGTTTTACCAAGTTTTTTAACTCCTATTTGGGATCTCAACTAGCAGTTACAACTGAATTCGCTGCTTGTAATTGGTTGATGTCAGTCATAACTCCTAGTTGAGATCCTAACTATGAGTTGAGAAACTTAGTAAAACCAGGGCTCAAAGAGCCTAAATTCTTTCAAAACAGGGGAAGGATGGAGGACTCTGCTCAAATTATTTGAATGATATTGGACTAGAGGTTTGTCTAAGTGCTAGGGGTCGGAAAAGCGCTACGGGTTAAACCTTTTGGGAGTTGTTTTTCTAATCGCCTATAGACCGAAAAACTCGGACTTTGGTAACTTCTGTACGGATGGCCGTAGACACAAGAAGTTTATTTGCTGCATAAAGGCCATTATTAAATCATCCTAATTTATGATAAAAATTAATTTCATGCCTTCAACGTCCCTTTAAGAATATGGGGATGCTTGAGTCTTGACTCTATTTTTCCGATTGGCGGGTGGATGATCGTGGTGCGAGGCTAGCTTCGATGTGTGCAAGGTGAAGGTCAGGCTAGCTCATTCGATGTCCGGGTCGACGTTCTCCAGGCAAGCGATTGGTCTTGGATACCTGGATTGGCCTTGGATTGGATACCTGGATTGTCCTTCGATTGATTACCTGGATTTATCTTGAATACCTGGCTTGGTCTTGGATACCTGGGTTGGTAGTGGACACCTGGATTGGTCTTGGATACCTAGATTGGTATAGGATACCTTGATTGGTCTTGGATACCTGTAATGATCTAGTATACCTGGTTTTGTCTTGGATACCTAGTTCGGTCTTGGAAACCTAGATTGGTCTTGGATACTAACTGGATTGGACTTGGATACTGGGATTAGTCTTGGATACCTGGATTTATCTATGTGAAGTAACAAACGATCCGTAAGGCTAAGGCCCGAATGCAGAGCCGTTCACTGAATGCACTCTCAAGGCTTACTCCACTCAGTGCTCACTGAGTGTGAGTGGAGCGTGAGTGGGCGATTTCATTACAGAGACAATTTTTGTCACCTGTTCCTGAGTAAAATGTGCATATGGCAGCGTGGCAATATGCTTGACAACGAACTAATTTGCTTGGTTACTGTCAACAAATTCCTTGCAATTTCAAAACACAGCCTATTAGTAGCTAAGGATCCTGACGGTGGTGTATCAGAGTACAGGCCCGAATGCAGAGTCGTGCACAGAGTGCGCACTCAAGGCTTACTCCACTCAGTGCGCACTGAGTGTGAGTGGAGCGTGAGTGGGCGATTTCATTGCAGAGACAAAACTTCTGCCACACTCAGCCAAGTGGACCCTGAGGAAAATGTGCATATGGCAACGTAGCAATATGCTTGACAACAAACTGATTTGCTTGGTTCTTGTCAACAATTTATTTGCAATTTCAAACACCGCCTATTGACAGCAAAGGATCCAGACGGTGGTGTATCAAAATTCAGCCACTGACATCGCTTTCCGACGGCACTGTCAGTGGCAAGGTTCTTGTTTGGAGTGGCTGGTTTTCAGATTCAAGTAGCTACTCTCGTTAAATTTTAGTACAAAACAAATGTGAAACAAATTTGAACCACACATGTATTTAAGTACCATGAATGATATTTTAACGCAAAACCATTGTAGTTAGTCGAAAAAATCATTGAAATGTGGCTTGAAATATCTGAAATGACCCCTGAGTGCGCGCTAAGTGTGTTCTGGACTGCACTCACACTTAGTGCGCACTCAGCGCACACTCAGTGTACGATTTTCGACTGTGCAATGAAAATTTCCCACTGAGTATGCACTGAGTGCGCACTGAGTGTAAGTGCGCACTGAGAGACGTCTCTGCATTCGGGCCGGCCCGAATGCAGAGTCGTTCACTAAGAGCGCACTCAAGGCTTGCACCACTCAGTGCGCACTGACTGTAAGTGAGTGGGCGATTTCATTGCAGAGACAAAACTTCTGCCACACTCAGCCAGTGGACCCTGAGGAAAATGAGCATATGGCAACGTAGCAATACGCTTGACAACAAACTGATTTGTTTGGTTACTGTCAACCAAGGTTACTTACCATGTACGTATGTATAATAACTAGTATGTATATTAACCTTGACTGTCAACAAATTCCTTGCAATTTCAAAACACAGCCAATTGGTATCTAAGGATCCAGACGGTGGTGTCCAAAATATTGCCACTGACAGCAGCTGTCACACCCGGAACTATCACTGGCAAGGTACAGCTTCTGGTCGACTCTGCCAGAAGCTGTGTTGCAAGTCTGGTCGACTGCCAGAAGCTGTGTTGCAAGTCTGGTTGACTCTGCCAGAAGCTGTGTTGCAAGTAATATGTATTCTAACTGGTTAACTGGTTAACTGGTTAGTTGTAAGTAATTAAAAAAAGTAATATGCCTGGATATATTCTAGACAAAGTATTTAGTGTAGACAAGGTTCATGAGTGTAACACTAGGGGGGCGTCCAATTACAAGACCTTTGCAAGGAACTGTAATGGTGCAAAATGGGCGTCCTCCATTTTCAATAATGGTGTTCGGATGTTTGATAGATTTAATGTTAATGTTACGGATTTAGATAATACGGAATTTAAAATAATTGCCATGAATTGGGCAAAAGAACTGTAATGTAATGAAATGTATGCAAAATACTGGCTTTATAGCTAATAAATAAACAATAATATTATTATTATTATTAAGTCTGGTCGACTGCCAGAAGCTGTGTTGTAAGTCTGGTCGACTGCCAGAAGCTGTGTTGCAAGTCTGGTCAACTCTGCCAGAAGCTGTGTTGCAAGTCTGGTCGACTGCCAGAAGCTGCGTTGCAAGTCTGGTCGACTGCCAGAAGCTGTGTTGCAAGTCTGGTCGACTGCCAGAAGCTGTGTTGCAAGTCTGGTCGACTGCCAGAAGCTGTGTTGCAAGTCTGGTCGACTGCCAGAAGCTGTGTTGCAAGTCTTGTCGACTCTGCCAGAAGCCGTGTTGCAAGTCTGGTCGACTCTGCCAGAAGCTGTGTTGCAAGTCTTGTCGACTCTGCCAGAAGCTGTGTTGCAAGTCTGGTCGATTGCCAGAAGCTGTGTTGCAAGTCTTGTCGACTCTGCCAGAAGCCGTGTTGCAAGTCTGGTCGACTCTGCCAGAAGCTGTGTTGCAAGTCTGGTCGACTGTCAGAAGCTGTGTTGTAAGTCTGGTCGACACTGCCAGAAGCTGTGTTGCAAGTCTTGTCGACGCTGCCAGAAGCTGTGTTGCAAGTCTGGTCGACTCTGCCAGAAGCTGTGTTGCAAGTCTAGTCGACTGCCAGAAGCTGTGTTGCAAGTCTGGTCGACTGCCAGAAGCTGCGTTGCAAGTCTGGTCGACTGCCAGAAGCTGTGTTGCAAGTCTGGTCGACAGCTATAAGCTGTGTTGCAAGTCTGGTCGACTGCCAGAAGCTGTGTTGCAAGTCTGGTCGACTGCCAGTAGCTGTGTTGCAAGTCTGGTCGACTGCCAGAAGCTGTGTTGCAAGTTTGGTTGACTCTGCCAGAAGCTGTGTTGCAAGTCTAGTCGACTGCCAGAAGCTGTGTTGCAAGTCTGGTCGACTCTGCCAGAAGCTGTGTTGCAAGTCTGGTCGACTCTGCCAGAAGCTGTGTTGCAAGTCTGGTCGACACTGCCAGAAGCTGTGTTGCAAGTCTTGTCGACGCTGCCAGAAGCTGTGTTGCAAGTCTGGTCGACTCTGCCAGAAGCTGTGTTGCAAGTCTAGTCGACTGCCAGAAGCTGTGTTGCAAGTCTGGTCGACTGCCAGAAGCTGCGTTGCAAGTCTGGTCGACTGCCAGAAGCTGTGTTGCAAGTCTGGTCGACAGCTATAAGCTGTGTTGCAAGTCTGGTCGACTGCCAGTAGCTGTGTTGCAAGTCTGGTCGACTGCCAGAAGCTGTGTTGCAAGTCTGGTCGACTGCCAGAAGCTGTGTTGCAAGTTTGGTTGACTCTGCCAGAAGCTGTGTTGCAAGTCTAGTCGACTGCCAGAAGCTGTGTTGCAAGTCTGGTCGACTCTGCCAGAAGCTGTGTTGCAAGTCTGGTCGACTCTGCCAGAAGCTGTGTTGCAAGTCTGGTCGACTCTGCCAGAAGCTGTGTTGCAAGTCTGGTCGACAGCTATAAGCTGTGTTGCAAGTCTGGTCGACAGCTATAAGCTGTGTTGCAAGTCTGGTCGACTGCCAGAAGCTGTGTTGTAAGTCTGGTTGACTCTTCCAGAAGCTGTGTTGCAAGTCTGGTCGACTGCCAGAAGCTGTGTTGCAAGTCTAGTCGACTGCCAGAAGCTGTGTTGCAAGTCTGGTCGACTGCCAGAAGCTGTGTTGCAAGTCTGGTCGACTGCCAGTAGCTGTGTTGCAAGTCTGGTCGACTGCCAGAAGCTGTGTTGCAAGTTTGGTTGACTCTGCCAGAAGCTGTGTTGCAAGTCTGGTCGACTCTGCCAGAAGCTGTGTTGCAAGTCTGGTCGACTCTGCCAGAAGCTGTGTTGCAAGTCTGGTCGACAGCTATAAGCTGTGTTGCAAGTCTGGTCGACTGCCAGAAGCTGTGTTGTAAGTCTGGTTGACTCTTCCAGAAGCTGTGTTGCAAGTCTGGTCGACTGCCAGAAGCTGTGTTGCAAGTCTTGTCGACTCTGCCAGAAGCTGTGTTGCAAGTCTGGTCGACTGCCAGAAGCTGTGTTGCAAGTCTGGTCGACTGCCAGAAGCTGTGTTGCAAGTCTGGTCGACTGCCAGAAGCTGCGTTGCAAGTCTGGTCGACTGCCAGAAGCTGTGTTGCAAGTCTGGTCGACAGCTATAAGCTGTGTTGCAAGTCTGGTCGACTGCCAGAAGCTGTGTTGCAAGTCTGGTCGACTGCCAGAAGCTGTGTTGCAAGTATGGTCGACTGCCAGAAGCTGTGTTGCAAGTCTGGTCGACTCTGCCAGAAGCTGTGTTGCAAGTCTGGTCGACTCTGCCAGAAGCTGTGTTGCAAGTCTGGTCGACTCTGCCAGAAGCTGTGTTGCAAGTCTGGTCGACAGCTATAAGCTGTGTTGCAAGTCTGGTCGACTGCCAGAAGCTGTGTTGTAAGTCTGGTTGACTCTGCCAGAAGCTGTGTTGCAAGTCTGGTTGACTCTTCCAGAAGCTGTGTTGCAAGTCTGGTCGACTGCCAGAAGCTGTGTTGCAAGTCTGGTCGACTGCCAGAAGTTGTGTTGCAAGTCTGGTTGACTCTGCCAGAAGCTGTGTTGCAAGTCTGGTCGACTCTGCCAGAAGCTGTGTTGCCAGTCTGGTCGACAGCTATAAGCTGTGTTGCAAGTCTGGTCGACTGCCAGAAGCTGTGTTGTAAGTCTGGTTGTCTCTTCCAGAAGCTGTGTTGCAAGTCTGGTCGACTGCCAGAAGCTGTGTTGCAAGTCTGGTCGACTGCCAGAAGCTGTGTTGCATGTCTGGTCGACTGCCAGAAGCTGTGTTGCAAGTCTGGTCGACTGCCAGAAGTTGTGTTGCAAGTCTGGTTGACTCTGCCAGAAGCTGTGTTGCAAGTCTGGTCGACTGCCAGAATCTGTTTTGCAAGTCTGGTTGACTGCCAGAAGCTGTGTTGCAAGTCTGGTTGACTCTGTCAGAAGCTGTGTCGCAAGTCCCAGACCCCCTCCCCTTCCGCCAACCACCCATATTGTGCTCACAAGTTTTTCTTTAGGGGGGGGGGGGGGGGTGGCGGGGAGGGCAAATAGTTCAGTTTTTGCAAACATTGCAAACGAGCTAACGTAGTTGACAAGCGAGTGGAGCTTAGATAGCACTTAAATACCAGAATTTTACTTTATATTCATTTGGAGAATGGTTCAAACGCGATAGGAGAGTGCCCTTATTCTCATCAAATAGGTGTAATTAAAAACTGGAGCTGTGCACAAACTCCACCATTATTCTAGGAAATGTATACGAGCCATGGGCTTTTAAAAAATTACTATGGAGTCCTAAAAGTAATATGCAGAGTCACCCCCACCCCCTCAATTTAAACAAAAACGGAACCCCCCCCCCCCCTCTCCTTCCCAAAAATGTACAATCGCGAACGTATAAAGGGCGAAGGATAGGTGCTTGCTCCCACAATGGCAAGAACAAAATCAAAACGCTAGCTGTGCTAGCTGTGCATTTTAAATAATATTATTTACACACATAAAGCAATAGCACTTAAAGCGCGGCAAGTTTACTCCTCTTCACAAAAATCAACCCCAATTTCACACTATTATGAACCCACATTGAAATTTTCAGGGGGGTTTAAGAGAACCATTTAACACTCTGTTGAACAAAAGTTTTTTGTTTCCAAGCATGCGCAAATACTAAGAATCGCGACAACATATCCAAAACGCCTACACTCGACTGAACAAAAGTGCGAAAACTAGACAATTTAATTGTTTTCTCGAGAAATCTTGCAAACCCCAGAACGAAACTTTCAGGAAAGCTTTACCAATCTATTCGCTATGTCCTGTAAAATTTTCGCGAAGAAAAAAATCGCAATGGTACTTTTCTTCAGTTTGGGGGATGATTGTATATTAATGGTGGTTTTTGTTCCTGGGGATGGTTTTCACTCAGTGTAGGCGACTCGAAATTTGCTCAGCTTTCCGATTTTAGCGATTTTATTTTTCTAACTTTGACGGGTCATTCGCTACAAGGTCAAATGTAATTGAAAGTGTATTTTAGTAGTTCGCAACAGGCTGAAGTTTAGCTGCGCATTAACCGCGTGAGAAAATTTTTTGGAAAAATATTTTTTATTCTTCCTCGACTACTTCTGTGCGATTGCGTACAGTTTTTTAAACGTAAGAATGGCCAGGTTAGTTGCTGTGTTGATTTCATGTGGAATATCCCCAAAGTGAGTTAGATGTGAATACATGAGCTTAACCCAAGCATGACCAGCGCTTCATTGAAAACCAACCAAGTCCCATGCTTCAATCTTAGTTTAAAAATTAAGTTTCGTGTGAAAACCAGTCAAGTCCATAGAAAACCCAGGCCATTGAATCAACTGGTATTTACATTGAAGTTGTCGCTGCTGGCCGATCGGTCTTTAAAAACGTCGCGTCGACCTCGGCGAGCACTAGGTTTATGTGTTGATAAAAATCAGAGACTAAGTTTAAAAGGGACTAAAGGATTGAGGAATACGGCGGCAGAGGATTTCTCTAAGAGGATCACAACGGGTTTGGCAAATAAAACAAGTAACAAGCGATAGGCAGTACTCGGAAAACTCAATGTGGTTTATTTCGACAAACAGTGTTTCGAAGCTCGTGAGCAGCTTTCGGCGTCGGCAAGTGCCTGATTGCTTCTTATCAGGTGCAAGGTGCCTACAAGGTGCTTTGTAAGGCGACGATAGGTACCAATACTTTTTTGGAATAGGTTTTACACAATATACTGATTTCAGAGAGTGCCAGAAAACAACCAGTTGGCCGATGTACTGTGTTTTATCCCATTTGCCCACCCTGTCCACCCATCTGTCCTCCCTGCCCACTAATTTGTCCACCCATCTGTCCACCCTGCCCACTTATTTGTCCACCCATCTGTCCACCCTGGCCACTTATTTGTCCACCCATCTGTCCACCCTGCCCACTTATTTGTCCACCCTGCCCACTTATTTGTCCACCCATCTGTCCGCCCTGCCCACTCATTTGTCCACCCTGCCCACTCATTTGTCTACTTTGTCCACCAATCTGTCCACCCATCAGTCCACCCATCTGTACACCCTGTGCACCCTGCTGCTGTCCACCCTGCTGTTGTCCACCCTGCTGTTGTCCACCCTGTTGTGGTCCACCACGCAGTTGTACACCCTGCTGTTGTCCACCCTGCTGATGTCCACCCTGCTGCTGTCCACCCTGCTGTGGTCCACCCTGCTGTGATCCACCCTGCTGCTGTCCACCCTGCTGCTGTCCACCCTGCTGTGATCCACCCTGCTGTTTTCCACCACGCTGTGGTCCACCCTGCTGTTGCTGCTGTCCACCTTGCTGTGGTCCGCCCTGCCGTGGTCCACCCTGCTGTTTTCCACCACGCTGTGGTCCACCCTGCTGTTGCTGCTGTCCACCTTGCTGTGGTCCGCCCTGCCGTGGTCCACCCTGCTGTGGCCCACTCTGCTGTGGTCCACCCTGCTGTTGTCCACCTTGCTGTTGTCCGCCCTGCCGTGGTCCACCCTGCTGTGGTCCACCCTGCTGTGGTCCACCCTGCTGTTGTCCACCTTGCTGTTGTCCGCCCTGCCGTGGTCCACCCTGCTGTGGTCCACCCTGCTGTGGTCCACCCTGCTGTTGTCCACCTTGCTGTTGTCCGCCCTGCCGTGGTCCACCCTGCTGTGGTCCACCCTGCTGTGGTCCACCCTGCTGTTGTCCACCTTGCTGTTGTCCACCTTGCTGTTGTCCACTTATCACCGGTCCGGCCTTGGAGGTTCCCTTGACCTTCGCGACAGCCAACTTGGCGTCGGTTGCGAGGACCACCACCAGCAGCGCTGTGAACAGGGTTGGCATGAGGTGCTGTGAACAGGGTTGGCATGAGGTTCTGTGAACAGGGTTGGTATGAGGTGCTGTGAACAGGGTTGGCATGAGGTGCTGTGAAGAGGGTTGGTATGAGGTGCTGTGAGCAGGGTTGGCATGAGGTGCTGTGAACAGGGTTGGTATGAGGTGCTGTGAACAGGGTTGGTATGAGGTGCTGTGAACAGGGTTGGTATGAGGTGCTGTGAGCAGGGTTGGCATGAGGTGCTGTGAACAGGGTTGGTATGAGGTGCTGTGAACAGGGTTGGCATGAGGTGCTGTGAACAGGGTTGGCTTGAGATGCTATGAGCAGCATCCCCTGTTTAATTAATACCATCATAGCGCCAAGCAAAAACCCGGACCTTGAGCGGCCACTCGTAGTCTCTGGATTATACTAGCAGCATCCCCTGGCTAATTAATACCACCGTAGCACCAAGCAAAAACCCGGACCTTGAGCGGACATTCGTATTCCCGGGGGTAAAAACAGCATCCCCTGGCTAATTAATACCACCATAGCACCAATCAAAAACCTGGACTTAGAGCGGCCGTTCGTAGTCCCGGGGGTAAAAGATACATCCTCTGGCTAATTAATACCCGCGTCATCTGTTCATCCACCGTGAATCCTCTGAGCTGCCAGACAGGGTCCCCAAAATAGAATGCCGTTAGCTCGGTGATAACGAATTAGGGAGTGACAAATAAGAATCAGGGCCCCGATTCACAAAGAAAGGATTTTGTAATAAGGAGATTTTATTCTCCCTGCAAAACCACCTAAAATATTCCCCCAATTATCCGTATTCTCAAAAGGAGATTTCAAAAGAGGTAATTGGAGGGGAGGTAAATTGAAATTGACCAACCAGAGTTCTTCAATTTTGGAACACATTTCGAAATAAAAAGACAGTCGACAACTCAGCTGTCAGTTTTCTCGGAATTCAATATCGCCTAAATCGGACCTAACCTAACTTCAACTTGCCAAATTTTAGCTTCCAATTTCAAATTTAGTACTTAAATATCAGCCAACACTAACTTTTCTGTTGGTATAAAATGCTGCTGTATGTTTGCAAGAAAACGTTTGAAAAAACTAGTGATAGAAGTACGAGGTAAGTTCCAGATGTTGGGAGATTGACAAAACCCCTGCTCAGTAGCAGGGGTTTTCAATTGGGTAATTACTATCCCAAGAGAGACAGAATCCCGCTTTGTGAATACGAAATGGGGTAAACTTTTGGGGGCTCTGTCAAAACTGCGGAGGAATCCACAGAATCTCCTTTAGTGAATCCGGACCCCGGAAGTTTTATTATGGTTAATCATAATACTAGGCTTTGAACTTGGGTCAGCGTGGCGAAACACTAGTGATGTGCACCACATTTGAGAGGGCAACCTGACTACACGTGAGTTCCATGTTTGGTTAAGCCCATTACGGATTGATTAAACAAATCTAGGGGCACACATGGACAGATCCAAACTCTGAACAAGAAACAATGTCTGAAAGACAACCCTTCTGAAGAATATGGCACTTGATGGCGCTTACCTGTGGCTAGCATCGGGAAGAGCTTCATGGCGTGAGGCGTGGAGTGTGGAGGTCGAGGCTCGTTGTCTGGTCTCGGTGTGAGTGGTACGTGGTCGGTCGCGTCGCTCGCTCGTTCTTATAGGCCGAGCGTGCCGCTCTTGACCTTCGTGTCCACCAATGGCGGCAGGGTGGGCCAGCAACCTTCAAGCAGAGCGCGAGCCAATGGCGGGCCGGCACGATCGGCAGACATCCGTGACCAAGGGGCGTCCGTCAGTCGCCACTTCTTAGAATCGACGAAGCGACCGTTTCGGACTGAGCAATTACTGCAATCGAAGCCATCGCGTGCAAATGACTTTGGAGATAACAGCACAATTTGTACAACTTTGCCTAGTCCTGACATTATTATGACAAGGCGATAAGTCCGAAATTATTAGTAAACAATTTGAACGACTTAATCACTCGACCACATGTCTAATAACTGGACACAAGAGTCGAACAAATCTCTGCTTAAAATCACACCGCCATGCGATGTTGCAACAAAATAAACTAAGCAAATAACAAGAAACATTATTAATATGATGCATGACGCAAAATTAAGATGCGCGTACGGCGTACCTACCTATACGTAGTACCTATCATATTATTTTTCAAATATTTTCATTTTTATTACTCTTTACTATAAGCGAATTTTAAAATGCAACACTGTAACCATGTCCGTTTGCATTTTTGAAATCCAGGAGTGAAAAGGCTTTTTTTCCTTCACACTTTACCGCTATTCACAATCAGATCTGACGTTGCTTTTAAAGTTAAAAAAGCAAAATTGTTGATTTGAACATCCAGCCAAGACAAGACTAGGCTTGATCTTCCACGTCAAAGCTACAAATAAATTTTTCGATATTTTCGGGGGTTTAAAGCCACGTGTTTTATGAGTTCTGATAGGGGGATATGACTAATGTGTCATTTGAAAAATGTAGAAAAAATCATGTGTTTTTTTGGTTGCTAGAAAATTTGTGGGCAAGCTCAAATAAGGAGTAAATCTGCCATCCACTTCAGAAGACGCAAAATTAAAAATAGCAAGCTGCGGATTTTTTTCCTAGTGTAGAATAACTATCCCAACAAAGGAGAACCACGACCACATTCATAACAGCGGCTGGGAAATCAATTTCTGATTATGTAAAATAACTTATAAATTCTAATGCACGTTCTTTTTAATCTTATTTAAATTACGAAAGCTCGTAATTGGCTATTCATTTTATTATTATGTACACAAATTAGCCTCCCAAAAGTCTTGTCCATTCCGGGATTTGAACCCGGGTCCCCAACTTTTGCGGCTGGTGCTCTATCCCGGGCCGGAATGGACAAGACTTTTGGGAGGCTAATTTGTGTACATAATAATCTAATGCATGTTTTTTGTCCCAAAAAATGAAGAGGGGACAAAAATAATTCCAGGAGTCCAGGACACAGCCCTTAGCTCAAATTTAATATTTCTTTGGACAGTGACAAAGAGCAAGGTGCCAGCTAGGTGGTGTAGAATTTTGGTTTCCCCACATCCAGCCATTACCCTCATCAAATATTTTATTAAATTTAAATTTTTTAAAGAGAATGTTTGGTTGCCAAAGAAGCTATTTTTTCCGTAGATTCCTAGTTATTGGTCAATGGGCCTTGTCTTCAGCGCCCAACATCATGAGTTTGAAATGTCCACAACTAGATATACAATCTGTATAACAATAAATGATTCGTTCGTTATCGCAATTGACATTGAAGCAGCAATTTCGACCAGAGTAGAATATATATCTTTACGTTCGCGAGCGACACCCGGCAAGTGGCAAAAATTTGCAATAGGCTGGATTGAAGAGTAATGTTTTTTGACGCAAGAAATAAAGCACTCAGGCCTACACGAGAAAAAATATTATGTCCTCGCTGATAAATTATTATCATGATACATTATATTCATACACGCGTTTGGTTTTCTGCGGCTCGAGAAAATCATTCTGTTTGTCACCAACTTTATTCAACCAGCAAATGATAGGATTGCATTTGTCATTATGTGTTTCGTTAGCTTTTGAGTGCAACTGCATGCCATTGCATTGCACTCTATACGTTAGTCCGGAGAGGTGTCATGAAGCAAGTCAACCTACCTATATTAGGTAGTAGAGATGGGGAAAAAAGTCCGAACGGTCCGAAAGTCCGGCCCGGCCCGAGTCCGGCCCGACGTTCGGGCCGGGCCGGACAGATTTTTTTTGCAACTGTCGGGCCTCGGACCGGGCCTTGGATCTGAGATGTTGGGCCGGGCCGGGCCGGACATGACCCGGACTTCCGGCCGTCGGACTCTCGGACCGTGTCGGACTCTCGGACCGAGTCGGACTCTCGGACCGTGTCGGACTCTCGGACTGTGACGAACTCTCGGACCGTGTCGGACTGTCGGGCGTGGTCGGACTTTCGACTTATAGCTTCTTGGTCTAAGAAATAGTCATTCCATAGTTCTCCGAGTACCGACGACGTCACGCCACTACCCTTTGTCGGTCAGCGCCGACAAAGCTATACCTACGACAGTGTTGAATAAAGAGCCAGTATTGAATAAAGAATAAAATTTATTGAGAGGATTGTTTCCAGTTACTGAATAAGATATTAGAGGCAAATGTAGAACATTTATGATTTTGCACTGGGCAAGCGGAAGGGGACCCAATGGGGCATCGGATCTGAGCTGTCGGGTCGGGCCGGGCCGCGCCGGGCCGGGCTTCGGGCCGTCGGACTCTCGGACCGTGTCGGACTCTCGGACCGAGTCGGACTCTCGGACCGAGTCGGACTCTCGGATCGTGTCGGACTCTCGGACCGTGTCGGACCGTGCCGGACTGTCGGACCGTGTCGGACTTTCGGACAGTCTCGGACTTTCGGACAGCTTCGGACTTTCGGACAGCCTCGGACAGATGTTACATTTGGACAAATACTTTGGGCCGGGCCGGACCGAAAAATGTATGCCCCGTCGGGCCTCGGGCCGGACTCACGACCGGTCGGGCCGGTGTCGGGCCGGGCCGACAGAATTAACAAGCAAATCCCATCTCTATTAGGTAGTATAGTACTAAACCTACCTATTATGTAGCAAAACCTACCTATATTTTATCAACTGCCGAAAATGCTTATATTATAGTTTATTATATTATATTTGTGGCGCCCTGGGCGAAATAATTTTTGAGCCCCCCCCCCCCCCCCCCACACGCACATTTTGGACTTTTGGGTAGCTTCTTAAAAATCCTTTTTGAAAGTGTGTGCATTGAAAATCTCTTTAATCTCTCTTTAATCTTTTTAATCTCTTTAAAAAACGCAAAATTTAAATTAAATATAATACATCTGTCAAGAATTTTCAGTCAAGCACCCTTTGGGGAGGGGGGGGGGGGGAGAGGTACAAGAGGACTGATACTGGGCCTGGCTCTAAAATCATAGTCAGCGCCATCCAAGGCGGGAGGCGCCCATGGCAATGGCTGATCCAGGTGGGAAGATCGTTCTCCCTATGAATCTCAAAGATTCTCATAAAATTCTTTCACCCCTCACTACAAATAGCAAGTTTGGGGGTAGAACAATTGAGGGTTTCGCTTCGCTAGCTACGCTCATCAATAATGTAATGATTTTGAAGTGAAGTCTGATAGGATAGGGGGGGCTTTTTAGCGCCCCCCCCCCCCCGCACATTTTGGATTCTTGAAGAGCTATGGAAAAATTCTATTTGAAAGTATTTGCATTGGAAATGGGTTATAAATTTGGCCAGGTAAAACACTTATTTGATAACTGAACATTCATGTTTACGTAATCTCTTTAAAAAATGCAAAATTTAAATTAAATGTAATACACCTGTCGAGTGTTTTCAGTCAAGCACCTTTTGGCGAGGCAGGGGGTGGAGGGCGAGATCCAAGAGGACTTATCCTGGGCCTGGCTCTTAAATCTTTGTCAGCGCCATCCAAGGCGGGAGGCGCCCATGGCAGTGGCGGATCCAGGTGGGGAGATCGTCCTCCATATGAATCTCAAAGGTACTCATAAAATACTTTCGCCCCTCACTAAAAATAGGTAACTAGGGCGCAAAGTAGCCGAGCCAAAAATTATATTTTCGACTCTAGTAGAATCTCAAAGATTCTCATAAAATACTTTCGCCCCTCACTAAAAATCGTAACTGGGGCACAAAGTATAGCCGAGCCAAAAATTATATTTTCGACTCTAGTTATAGAACAGACACGAAATTTTACCCAAATCAGCAATGCAATTATGAACAAACCATTTCCATGGCTTCAATATTAGGTACCGCAAACGCGAAGTTTTGAACCAAAAATAACCTTGAACTCAAATTTTTCTCAAAATAAAACCCTGGTTTGCATCCCCTTTCGCCACAATCGCCTAATCATGCCACAGTCGGTGACACGTACTCTCCCCTGGCCCCATTCCCAAGTACAGAAATATTTCACACCACCGTATTGCCCTCTTCCTAAGAATTCGGGATAGATCCGCCATTAGCCCAATGGTTAGGCCTGTTTCCAGATATTATACCTATATTATGTGAGGGGCGCCGTCAAATTTTTTGCGAGGGGGGGGCGCATCATATTCATTCTACGCTGCTGGTAAAGTTTAAAAACAGTGTATAAACATGCACATTATATTATAGTTTTTTAATAAAAAATTTTTTTTTAAAATTTTTTGAAAATCTAGGCGCCCCCTAAATCTTGGCGCCCCGGTCGCACGCTCGGGCCGCCCCACCCACGGACCGGCCCTGCTGATGAAGGTATAGTCGACCGCTAGTATAAAGTGAAATAAATCCAATTTGTTAAGTTAAAATATCTGAACTTACTCACCTTGAGCTACCACTAAGGTAAGAAAAATATGAACATTCTAACTATACACCTACTGCTACCTTATATATGTTTAAGTTTTATTTGCAACTGCAGCTAATGATGATGAAAGGATGGAAGGACTTTTTTTGGCAATTTCTTTCCATTAAACGCTTGGTATGGGAAGGGATATAGGCATCACTGAAATCATGAGGAGGTTTACATTTCCATATTTTGGTTCATATTTTCCATACGTTTCACAGTAGTACAAGTAACAGTAAAAAACATTTACAAAATGTACAGTTAGGATCCAGACTTAGTAACTTTATTCGCTAGTGAACGAAAAGAGTGGATCGCCATAAGCGGGTAGGTACCTATATCCAGAGAGGGCACCAACGCAAATTATTTCATCAGATGGGAGGTACCTACCCAAGTATCCCATTTGCTGCAGAAACAATCAAGACAAAGAATTATCAGAAACAGCATAATAGAAAAATAAACGTCATTTAATATGTTAACCGTGACTTTCACATATTAACAGCAGTCTAACAGAAAAAAAGACTGAAGCAACCAGCGGACTGGCAGAGAATACCCGGTGATCCCGCCGCATCGGTGGCTTGTGTCTGCCCAGCGATTTTGTAACTTTTACGTAATGTCGTTATCGGTTCTGATGGATAAAATCTCTATTGTTGTCCATGTGAATTTTGTAACTTTGAAACCATAAATGGCAAAGTCAGAGTTACGTAATCGCAGTGCAGGTGCAGCCGCCTCTAGGTTTGTGATATCAGTTTGAATCGAGTTCAATGGTGCTGTGGGTGGGCGATGTCGAAGATCATGGGATTCACAAGGTACCTATACAAATCAAATTACGAATCACAATGCAAGTCGGATTTACAAGTTTCCTGCCGCCAAATTTTAATAAATGTCGCCCCACGCAGCCGCCTATTTTCAGCTCTGGGCCACAGGCTTGGAAACTTCACGGGTGCAATACAGGGAGTGCAGAATCATTTGTCTTCAAGTTCACTGCCTATTAACATGGGCATGGATTTCAAATCGAGTGATTTCGAGCCAAATCAAACGAAAAGAAGTTACAAAATCGCACACCTGGTCACAAATCCATTTCATAGCAGGATACTATTGGTTTTTGTCATTACACAACTTCTGGACTTTAACTTGGAGATGAGAGATATGATAAAACCAGTTCAATTCAAATTATTTGTAAAGTTAGAAAACTTGCAAAGCATCTTTTGCTGTTTTAAATGCTATTAATGATTTGAAGCTGTTTGGTGGATATTAAATTCACAGCGTTATACCGCTTGTTTCACTCATGGCTGCTAAAATTGTTACTGGCAATTGCCAGTTCTGGGATTTAGGAAAAACAGATAAAACAACCAACTGTGAAAGTGTCTGGATCTGTTCGTAGGTCTGGCACAGACGTCAAATCACCGTAGTGCGAGAGGTATTATATTTCTGTGTATTAACAGACTCTTATCAGTTATTTTCAGATGAAAATCAACATTTCCCAAACGTACTTTTCAAAGATAGTCCACCAATATAACCTCACCATCAAAGTTTGCACTGGGACAATGTCGCAACCAACTAGCGGCGATGTAAAAGAAATGCAAAGACTCCTAGCAAAGAAACACAACTAATGTAATAATAAAGAGATAATAATAATAATTGTAACAGTACTTATTCGCACGACGATCGTGTGACTGGCTAACTGTTTGTACACGACGTTTGAAGGGGGGGGGGAGGGTTCAGACTTCATTGGGTTCGGTTCGTGTTCTACGCTAGCAGTGGGACGCCGCCGCCTCGTAACCGTAGAAACGCAACCACAGGCCGTCCGCAGCAAAGGGCCACGGTAGTTTCCAAGTCGCAGCTTGAAATTCGATTTACCAAAGCGCCTTGATCGAAATTTCCAATCTTGAGGTGGGATACATTTCAGCAAGTTTAGAGGATCAATTACTGTGTTAATGAAAATTTAACTCCAATTTTACAATAAGCTGTTTTTAAAGTTTTCTATATTGCAGAATTAGAGTAGTCCTCTCCAGAGTACGAGAAGAGCCACCTTGTGTTGAACTAGGTATGTTTGTTAAAACATAACATTTACATGGTGCTGCAACTAAGGGTAGATCAACTTTTTCCTCACTACATGCTTTATTTCAAGTGTTTCATCTTTGTTTGTTTATGTGTGGGTTCTGACACCATGATATAAGGATTAGTTTACCAGGTAAGTCACTCTGGCCCATGGTGTTTAAGAATTAGTTTACCAGCAATGTAATTTTGTACTTTTTACGTCACGCCGTTAACGGTTCTGATGGATAAAATCCCCATTGTTGTCCATGTAAATGTTTTAACTTTGAAACCGAGAATGGCAAAATCAAGTTATGTAATAGCAGTGGAGGTGCGTGGCAGGTGCAGCGACGCATTTCGGACTGGCTCGCGCAAGGCAACATTCACACTCCAGGTGCTGCACTACGGAAACTTATTATAACTTCTATAGAAGTGAGAAATGATTGTATCAAATTTAAAGACGGGTCTAAAATGAACTTATTTTGACTTCATAATAATGTTACCTTCACTTCTTGGTGTCAGAACCCATTGACAGGTCTGGCCAAACTTGAAAAATGTGTGTACAGATGAGTGACAGATGAGTCTTGTATAATGGCCGTGAAAAGTGCATACATTAAAGCTGGGTTTACAGCTGGCAATGTCAGTGACACGATGTCATCAACATTGGCTCTGCACGGCACCAATCAGAGACTCCGTGGCAGACGCGAACATGACGCCATGCACATCCAGAGCCGCTGATTGGTGCAGCCCAGCGATATTGTAACTTTAATGTTATGAAATTAAAGGTTATGATGAATTAAATCCGGTTCCCTATTGTTGTCCATGTAAATTTTTATACTTTGTTACCGAGAACGGCGAAATCAGAGTCAATCGCAGCACAGAGCCAATGTTCATGACATTGTGTAACTGACATTGCCAGCTGTAAACCCAATTTTATTTTCAAACTTATCCATAAACCATGTCCTGACACATTTATCAGTCGGGAATTCCTACATCAAACAGCTCCTAGCTATAAGAAATAATGGAATTTCACTCTATGCACTTGGAGTTTACATGGCTTTTTCTCAAGTAGCACCTCAACTAAAAGTTAAGACAATGGTAGATGGCACCATGGCTGCATTAGTGGATTTGATTGGTTTTCAGTTATCTTTGACTACTTCAACTACTGTACGTTAAAAGAGAAACCAAAAGCTGCCATCACATCTCCCAGTATATAAGTATTTTAACGCAGCTTGGCTAGATTTCCCTGTCCACTACGTTTGCACACGTAAATCAACGAGTGGATGCGATTAGAAAAAGGTTAGTGCTAATCTGCTATTTCGGGCTCCATCCCCCATCTGTCATGGGCTTGATTCCACCATAGCCTCGAAAGAGTTGAACCAACTGCAGGAAATCCCTCTCATACAACGCTATATTTACTCATTTGAGCCATCCTAGTCAGCTAGTGCTTGCAATGTTAACAATGTAGTTTTGGTGGCTGTTTGGGCCCTTGGAAACAGGGATATAAAATGACAGAGCCAAGTTGGTGAATGGTCCATGTGGGAATGTTTGGATGGAAAACAGAATGAGGCCATGTCTGAATGGCTGTTTCAGGCCGGCTCGCGTACTCGTTCTTGACAAATGACGTCACAAGTCCTGACCGGATTGCAAAACCACCGAGACCAAGACCGCATAGAAGAGCGAGTACCCCAGACTTGGACGATGCAGTCTCGCAGACTTGGTTTCGCTGACTTGCCTGTTATCGAATGGCGGTCGGAAACGTTTCATGCCAGGTAGCAGAAGTTATCTGCACGGATACGAGACAAATTAAGTCACTGAGACCAAGAAGGCAAGACCAAGACCAAATACGCGATACCGAGACCAAATCAGACACTCCCTAAGTTCTCATTGATTGGTTTTGGGGCCTGATGGTCTGTGTTTGGTTGGTTGGGGATGGCTACATTGCAATTGGTTGGTTTTGGGGCCTGCTTGTCTGTGTATGTTTGGTTGGGGGCAGCTAGATTGCGATTGGCTGGTTTTGGGGCCTGCAAGTCTGTGATTTGTTGGTTGGGGGCAGCTACATTGAGATTGGCTGGTTTTGGGGCCTGCTAGTCTGTGATTGGTTGGTTGGGGGCAGCTACATTGCAATTGACTGGTTTTGGGGCCTGCTAGTCTGTGATTGGTTGGTTGGGGACGGCTACATTGCGATTGGCTGGTTTTGGGGCCTGCTAATCTGTGATTGGTTGGTTGGGCACGGCTACATTGCAATTGGTTAGTTGCGGTACGGGAGACGACGGCGGCGTTTTTCATTCAGTCTTGAGATCAGTCTATGGTCACCTTTGAGCACAACAATAATATGTACAACCGCCTTAGTACCACCAGAAGTAGCTTCAATTCGTGATTCCACTTTCATGCTGCTGGTTGGGGAAAAACAATCAATCGTTATCTAGAAAACAATAAAACAATAAAACAAAAGTCAAGTGGCAACCTGACCCGTTGGATCATGGTTAATAAAAAAAATCGTGTGGAGCGCAATCGGACTAGTAGAAGCTATATAGATATCGTAATTGTAACGTCGTCGTCGTATGGCTTAACTTACGTGTAGTATTAAATATGTACAATAGAGTTATTATAGAAATATATCGGTTATGTCCGCGGGCCGGCGCCAGCTAATAGCACGCCGGCCCGTGTTTGTATGGCTAACGTAACGTATGTGACACAGTGTCTATGTCTGTGTGTGTGTCAGTCGGGTTCGCGGTCTAGAGTGTGGGGCTTCCGTCGCCCAGCGTTTCGCGCAGCTTGTGGGACAGGGCGTTCAAGGTCGCACGGTGCTCCTTGTGTTCCTTCTGAAACATGACAACAACCACCAGCATCGTCAGTACCTTATCCATTCTGTAACTAAGGCCCGTTTTAAATGGCAATCGATTTTCATAATACCAATCATGATATCTTCTACGTACCCCAATGTAATCGTGTAAATGCAAAATGTGATGACAAAAGCCTATCACAATAAATCATGGTATATGGTATATTAGTTGTGATGACATTTTTCCAATTAGGCCTGGTTCTATTTCTGTGATATCCTAAGTCGTAATATCTCAATTCTAAAGTTGACACTTTCAAAGAAATTAAAAGACGTACCTATCTGTCCACTGCGTTCTGAATATCATGGAGACATACAGCTGGCAATTGGCAGTGCTTCTGTCACAACCTTGTGTTTTTCATTAATTTTTTTCTAGGATCGTCTAAATACCATCATATATTTTTGTTTAGATGTTATAACAAGATGCTGTGACAGATGTTATCAAAGATTGTGTAATAGATATTATAAAAATAGATCACCATGTAAAACGGGCTTCACATCTGTCAGATTATCCACTCCTATATGAACAGCACCTGATAGAAGGGCTGCCCAGATTGTCCACTCCTATACTAACAGCACAGATAGAAGGGCTGCCCAGATTATCCACTACCTGGTAGATAAAGCCTTACTGTAAACCTTAGGAACATTGGGTCTCTTGATTATATTGATCTGGTGCCATGGCCTGGTAGATGATGTTAAAACAGGTCGCCAATGCATCCCAGCGAAGGCCGGCGAAAGAACTAGCATCAAATTTAAGCATTTTTGCTGTAGCCATGGCTATAGACATGGCAGAATGTCTCGATCTCCTTATCTGAGCTGGCGCCTGAAGCTCACCTTGATCTGCTCAAGGGACTCGAGAATGGGCGGCCGCGCCTTCTCGGGGGGGACCTGTTGCATCACGTGTTGTATCGACGTGATCACCACGTTCTGCACTTGCAGGTCGGAACGCAGTCGCGAGAACGCTTGTTCCGGCAGCGAGAGCTCGGCCGCCGTCAAGTCGGCTCCCTCGCGGAAAGCAGGCGACGGGAACTCGGCTCCCTCGCGGAACGCAGGCGACGGGAAGTCGGCATCGCGGTCGGAGCTCGCTTCACGCCGTCGTTTCGGCGACGTTGACTGTAGGGCGAAACGGGGGATTGGCAACGGACCTTCGCATGATTCGCGGGGCAGGCTTGCCAGAGACGAGGTGAATCAAATTTATTAGTCTATTCTTAACTATTGCAAAGTGCAATTTGAATGCTAAAAAAAGTCTCGCTGGTTTCCCGACTATTCATAGACATTTTGGATGGGTCTTTTGAAACGTTGTAAAAATTCTTTAATTAAGATTATTTTTGGACTTTGACAGGAAAGCCTAGGTTAAAAAACAACAATTAGTTCTTTCGTTCACGTATTTGACGTCAGTCGAGCTATCATCCTTGAAAAAGTAACTAGTATATTATGCTAGGAAAAATTGGGAGAAACCAGTGAGAATTTATTAAGCAAATATTCAAATCCCAGTTTAAAATAGTTGTATTTAAAAACTATTTCTAAAGATAGGACATAGAGACTTAGAAGTCTAAGAAGTCTAGTCTAAGAAGTTCAAGAGCTTTACTCCAGACCCTACTGGAGGGGCAGGGTGCACTCGATGCATGAGACCCTACTGGAGGGGCAGGGTGCACTCGATGCTTGAGACTAGGGATGTGGGTCGGAAAATTTCCGATGGAAAATTTCGGAAAAATGGAAACTTTCCGGGAAAATTTCCATCTTCTCATTACTATGTTTTGTCTGTTTTTTTTTGTATAGTTGTCTTCCATGATGAAAACTACGCATAACGTGTTTAAAGGAAATCATGTTGGATGCATTTTTTAGCAAGCAGGCTTCAAACTTCATAGCCATGGGCTACATAAGTCCTCACTAACTGGCATAGCTTTACTGACGCACTAAGCAAGGTAGTCTTGTAGTACAAAGAGTCTGGTAAGTGGAAACTATCCACTGCCAAGATGAAGAAAGTTCCAAGCGCATGTTGGCGCTATTTTACCAAAACATCACACAACAAGGACTGTCCGTATACACCTATATATGTTCAACAATTCACAACCCACAAGTTTGTTTTTCCAACATCCACATACTCCTCCATCTAAACCATCTAAACTTCATAGCCAGTGACGGTTTAGTCGGGCAACTGAATTTGGAAATAATTTTCGGCAAGCTCTTGGTGTACTTTCCACAAGATTTCTGTGTCATGGGGGCCATGCCGTCACATCGCATTGATGGCCGCAAAGAAAAACAGTTGGGAAAATTTCCGGAAATTTTCCACGGAAATTTTCCAGATTGAATTTTTCCAGAAAACCCACATCACTACTTGAGACCCTACTGGAGGGGCAGGGTGCACTCGATGCTTGAGACCCTACTGGAGGGGCAGGGTGCACTCGATGCATGAGACCCTACTGGAGGGGCAGGGTGCACTCGATGCTTGAGACCCTACTGGAGGGGCAGGGTGCACTCGATGCTTGAGACCCTACTGGAGGGGCAGGGTGCACACAATGCTTGAGACCCTACTGGAGGGGCAGGGTGCACACAATGCTTGAGACCCTACTGGAGGGGCAGGGTGCACTCGATGCATGAGACCCTACTGGAGGGGCAGGGTGCCCTCGATGCATGAGACCCTACTGGAGGGGCAGGGTGCACTCGATGCTTGATACCCTACTGGAGGGGCAGGGTGCACACAATGTTTGAGACCCTACTGGAGGGGCAGGGTGCACTCGATGCATGAGACCCTACTGGAGGGGCAGGGTGCCCTCGATGCATGAGACCCTACTGGAGGGGCAGGGTGCACTCGATGCATGAGACCCTACTGGAGGGGCAGGGTGCCCTCGATGCATGAGACCCTACTGGGGGGGCAGGGTGCACACGATGCTTGAGACCCTACTGGAGGGGCAGGGTGTACCTACTCGATGCTCATGACTTGAAATGTCTGGCAAGAATTTTTAGAGGCGGGAATATTCTCGGTTAGATTATTAGTTACCTACTGGTGAATTTCCCCTAAATTTGACTTATTTGAAAGATTTTTGCTAAGGTAACTTTTAGATCTCGTTACCTAACTACCTCTGTTGGCAATAGAACAAACATTTTTTGGATTTGTATTCATGACTTTCTATTAGTTATCTAAAATTTCCGAGAAGTGTCTTCCAGAGTTGGAGGAGGAAAAAGTTAAGTTACGTGTTTATTGGTGTTAAAGGAATGAATAGGGTTTTAAGGCGCGTCAACATTGTGGTCATTTTGCTCCTGAAACTTTGATGGTGAAAAATAAAAGGTAAAATACTTCAAGTGAGACACAAAAGTCTCACTACGTCAAGTTACAATGATATTAGAAGTAAAAATGGCATATGAGAGAGTTAAATCCTATCCGCTGGTCATATCTTTAGCACTAGTTTTCTGAAAAACTTTTCAAAAATGAGATTTTTGAAAATAAGCATTATACAGAATTTTCTCCGTTTTGAGATTGTTCTTCGAGAATATTCTCCAATAGATTCTTCCCGAGAATGCTACATCTCTACTTGTGACGCACCTGTCAGTTGCAGATAGCCAGCGTTTTGTTATATAATTTTATACAGAACTACTATCGAATCTAGCATTTTTCTAGTCAATTTTCTATTGCATTGCATCTTCAAGATAGCGGCCCTTAACGGGAGTAGCTCAGGTCCCGACCGACGGAACCCTCGGCGTTATCTCTAGGTCCCGACCGACGGGACCCACTGCGTTATCTCTAGGTCCCGACCGACGGGACCCACGGCGTTATCTCTAGGTCCCGACCAACGGGACCCACTGCGTTATCTCTAGGTCCCGACCGACGGAACCCTCGGCGTTATCTCTAGGTCCCGACCGACGGGACCCACGGCGTTATCTCTAGGTCCCGACCGACGGGACCCACGGCGTTATCTCTAGGTCCCGACCGACGGAACCCTCGGCGTTATCTCTAGGTCCCGACCGACGGGACCCACGGCGTTATCTCTAGGTCCCGACCGACGGGACCCACGGCGTTATCTCTAGGTCCCGACCGACGGAACCCACGGCGTTATCTCTAGGTCCCGACCTCCACATTGCGCATTACGGCTGACTTGGATTTTTGCAGGTTCTTGTTCAGGTGGTTAGGAGAGTGAAGTAGGCCACAGAATCTTAACCTAGTACGACTGACGAGAGCAATGTCTTTCTTTGATAGACCCGATCCATTTGAAATGTGCAATCTTTTTCTTGGGTGAAGGGTTGGGTCGGGATCGGATCTATCAAATAACGTAACCCAATAACCAACCCGATACTGGCTATCACGGACGGCCCACTTGATACTGGCAATCACGGACGGCCAACCCGATACTGGCAATCACGGACGGCCAACCCGATACTGGCAATCACGGACGGCCAACCCGATACTGGCTATCACGGACTGCCAACCCGATACTGGCTATCACGGACGGCCCACCCGATACTGGCAATCACGGACGGCCAACCCGATACTGGCTATCACGGACAGCCCACCCGATACTGGCAATCACGGACGGCCCACTTGATACTGGCTATGAAGGACGGCCCACCCAATACTGGCCATCACGGACGGCCCACTTGATACTGGCTATATCAAGGACGGCCTGAGCCGAGTCATTATGTTGTCACTTTTTCTACATGCTAGGCTGCACTTTCTCCAAAATCACAGTTCAAGAGCCAAAAAAATTATCTTGAAAATGTGAAAATCTAATCCTTTTCTTTGATAAATGAAAATGCATAAATATATTTCAGATTATTTAAAATATAAGTGTTGGGTTGAAATCTGAGCAACGGGGACCACTGCGCACGCCTACGCGACCAAATGAGTGACATCACATTTTTGAGCTCTCTACAGTGGAGAAGCCTAGTAATGACAATGATGGGAGCATCGACTTGAGTGATCTATCTGGTGTATTATTTCGTTGGGAATACAAATCTTTTGTACTCCACGTTACTTATAACATAACGTTATGATGTAGAATATTTATAAGTAGAATCATTCATAATTAGATGAAATTACTAACTTAAACTAGGGCTTCACGAACGCAATTTTGCGATGAAGATGAGCGTAGGTAGCGGTTATTGTATAGCTGATGAAAAGGTATGCAGGCAGAATGCCTATGAAAACCATGGAGCACCAAGTCTGACCATTGCTTACTTAAAAATTCTGATCACTTGGAAATGTAGACGGATTCTGACGTTCCTTTGTTTCTCTCCGAGCTGTCAGATAGCGAAAAAATGCAGATTATGAAAACGAAATTAACTAAACTTCTGATAACTGTCAAATTTATGCCTTGGCCCGAACGGAAATCAACAATGCTGGTAACCTAGGAAACGAAGGAATCCGGACTCTTATTGAATCAGGCACCAAATCACAAAAAATCACTGCAAAAATGCGAATAAAAACCAATCGGAAAGTCCTAGCGACCTCAGATTTTCAGGAATAATAAATATGTAAAAGGTCGACATGTTTATAAGTTTTGGTGAAGATATGTGAAGAACTTTGACATTGACAGAGATTCAAAATTTTGAAAAAATAGAAAAATTCCGAAAAAATAGATTTATTAAAAAATTTCTGAACCGATCTTTTCCAAATACTTGGAGGATCTAAGTTCCGAACAAAGGTAGGTCCTCTGAAATTTTCATCTAACTTGGTTCAGGCGTTTGGTCTGTAGAGCGCGCGCAAACACACATACAAAAAAAACAAAAACAAAAAAAAACATACACAAGTGATTTTTTTGGGAGTGGTGAAATTGGAGATTTCGCTCCGCTCGCTTTGCTCGCTACGCTCATCAACTGCAAAAAGTCGCAATGCTTGGTTGGTATTTGTTGTGTTTATTTGTCAATGGGATATGTTAATATCCCATTATAAACACTAGAGTCTACCAGAGTCGTAGACCCTTGAAATGGATTGGCTCGCGGCTTCGTATTGGTTACTCGATCACTCGACTCCCATCTCGCAATGCATGCAGTATCTGCTGCCGTCCAAAACGGCGACAATCTAGCAATTTTTGCGCCTTGTGCAAAGGGTTCAAAACGGAACGTCTGACAACGACAAAAATATATTTAAGCAAAAGTCTGAAAAAAATACCATAGGTGTTGAAAGAATCAATTGATAGCAGATACTAGATTTAAAGTGAAGTAAAGTATTATTGAACATTCCCTCCGCAGTAAGTTTTCAAAATACAGCAACCTAAAATGGTATCCGCCAACCAGCAAACCTTTAACCCGTGGATTTTTTTTTCAAATATTTTTGTTAATATTTGTGGCCAGGAGACGCTCCGTTTCAACCTATGAGAAAATCGGCCAAACCACAACCAAAAGCCATCGTTTCGTCCCCTCTTAAAGAGCGCGGTCAAAAGTGACACTTCCCTACAGATTATTTGAAACTTTCAATATTAGCTCATTATTGAATCATCTAAATGAATATCAAAAACATTAGTAAAGGGACCTGAATGAACTTCTGAGATATGCACAGTTCAAGTTTGGCTATTTCCCTATACATTAACATAGGATGTGCAAAAACACAGCTGTTTTCCACCACTTCTCTCAATTTACACAAGTTCTCACAGTGAGAATTTAAATAAAAACAGAAAATGAAGGAAAAACAGATCTCAATAAACATAATGCTATCATGAAAATACAACCTTGCTGAATTAATTCATAAGATAGAGGCATTTCAGTCTCAGAATTGAGTAAAAAGTGTGGCATACTGCCATGGACAAAACAACACTTCATATCACTTTGAAGATAAACAATATGTATAGACTAAAATATGAATAGGTATATGAGTAGAGAATTATTTCTTTTAGACAAAAAAATCAAAGAACCAACCCATGTTATTATTATTTTTTAACATATATATTACAATTTAATTAAATGTTTTTGTCTTTTATTAACGTAAGTTCTCTTTCTACAATGGTGGTTGTTGTGACTGCGCCGCTCTAACTGTCAGTTAAAATGAAAATAGATGCATCTGATTGGCTAAGACCTTGGAGATAACAAACTTAGCTGGCAGTTAACACTTAACTGGATATTGTAAAACTGGCTCTAAGTTTACCAACTGGAGCAATACATTGGCTCCATCCTGTGGCTCTAATGGCCCTTAGTTGCTCCTTGAGGCAGTGGGAAACGTAGGCCATTACAAACGAGGACACACCTGTTCGCTGAGAGAGTCATGTCTGCGTCTGCGAGTGATGACCGAGGCCCGGCTGGCGGCGGCGCGATGCACGGACGCCGGCGGCAAAGCGTTAGAATGCAACACGGCCTTCCAGTACTGCGCGTCAGGCAGCGGGGATTCCCGCGGGACTTCCACGCTCAACGGGATCAGCGCAGAGATGGCCTGCAATCGGGCAACGTTAGCTTTCACGCAACCCCAATCATTAGTTGATTGGAAAGAGAAAATGTTTCGGAATCAAAATTCTAAATATAACCAGTTAGTACTCATGAGTCATGCCACGCCAAAACAAAGGTCTCCGAGATATTAAGGCATATGACAGCAGAAGTGCAAAAATTACACAAAGTTCTTTATATCAAGAAATCTTGCATAGTCCTCTCTGTAAGCGCAAAAATATTGCATTTCTGGAAACCGCCACGAAACTTTGCACATTGTTCGAACCAGGGTGCGAAGTCTCGAAAATACACGAGAATACTCGTATTACGAAAGTTCTCGTTTCTCAATGTCATCAACGGTTTTGACAAAACGAATCTGCGAGTCTGGACGAAAACGAAACGGTTAGGTTACCATCTCGTTCTCGTTGTTCGTTCGGAAATGCTCGAAAATACTCGTCTTACGAGTCTCATATGACAAAACTTGAGCACAATCAGCCAATGGGAAGAGGTCTTGGCATCTGTCATTAAAATTCCGCGAGATTCCGAATTTATTTGAATCATGACTTCTTCTAAGAATATTATCGGGGAGCAGAAATGTTTTTAAACACAGCGATGCTCTTATAGAATCATGTATTGGTGAAAATAATATATTATAACAATTATACGAGTTAAAATATTAACAGATATCATCACAAACAGCGTTTGCAAAATACGTATTTTGTGGTTATGTTAGTGCCCAGGCAAACTCTAGAAACTCGATGTGACTTAAGACTGGTTTACAACAAACTTAGCAGTTAACTAACTTAATATCTTACGGAATGCTTACGGTTAAATTATCTGTTTACAATGACAACTTAATTCCTCACGGCAAGCCAATCAAATCGCGATCAAACGCAGTTTGACGCGGTCAAACATTTTTCTTACGTGAAGTCAAAGTTGTTAAGTTTTAAGTTTTTAAGTTGGAAGTAGACAAGCTTACGGATGTGCACGCACCAAACATTACTGCTACTGCTAAATCTTACTGCTAAGTTGATTTTAAACCAGCCTTTAGACTTCACCTCTCATGGACGGAACACCGTTGCTGCGGAGCGAAGGACTTGTTAAATTAACGTAGGCATCGGCAAGGTACGGAACGGCAAGGTTCATGAAAAACAGGAGGGGTTTCAAGATTTGGTTTATTTTTACGCCAATTCATTTTATTTTAGCAGAATCACAGACCAGCCAATGATTCTTTCGGACTTCAATGCGCTTCTTCTAGCCAAAAGGCGCAGAGTCAAAGTGTCCAAGCATACTTTTTGACAGCTGCGTAAACCTTATTCACTGGGACACTGGTTGGCGTTATTCGATCTCAAATGATGATATCACAACATATTTCTTGATTGCAAACTTTATATTTCTTATATTTCATACCAATAAACGCAATGATTGATACAAATATCCCGAAAATAAAACCCACTTTGTTATTTTCAACACAAGTCGACGTCCGTTTTGAGGTCATCACGAGAATCGAATCTCGTCCGCTCCGACCCTAGTCAGAATAAATGTTCACCATAACATGAGTATATCCGTCACGGTTTCGTCGGGACTCGCATATCGTCCATTGCCGACGAGAATAATCGTAATCTAGAATACTCGTCGTACGAAAGTGCGTCGAGACTGCGCACCCTCGGCTTTGAACCGAACCGAAAAAAAAAACCGCAATTTTTAGCCGAACCGTAACCGAAAACGAAAAAATAAAAAGTGGCCTGAATCGTAACCGAAACCTAAATGTTAATATGGTTTTTTTCGGTTCATTTTGGTCCACAATTTGGGGGAAATTGCCTGTAAAATTGTTTTTTCTCTTTACCATCATAGATCCCATATGACTTATTAACCTTTTTTTGTATTTTAAACGCATCTTTTGTATATACCTACTAATAATAATAAATAATAAATAATAATAATAATAAATGTTTATTTGTCCGATTGATCAAAGCATATTTGATATGAACATGTCACAAATTTTTCTAAAAACTAATAAAATAACTAAAAATGTATACAGTAATAGCAATAATGACAATTTTTAAAACTACAGTTTGTGTCACATCCAACAACTATTTACAATGGTTTTGTCTTGAAATAAAATTAAATCTTCCACTGAATAAAAACATTGAGTTACTAGATATTCTTTAAGTGATAATTTAAAATGACGATTAAAATAAGCATTTCAAACTCTTTGGCATTGCATTACACAGCCTAGATCCCACTTGTAAAGGGGAGTGTTGAGCCTTTGTTTTACAACTAGTAGGTATCTATTCGGATGTCTTCTTTGGTCCTTGTGTTATGTTTGTGAATCGAATTATTTCTTTGCGTCAAATTAAAATTTTCCTTAGAAGGTATAAATAATCAATGAGTATATGTACAAACATGGAAGACTCATAATTGCAAATTTTATAAACAGTGGTTTACACGAATCTTTTATATAAATTACCGCCCACGGGTTGTAACTGGCATTGGCCATGTATCTAACAGCGCGTTTCTGCAAGACAAACAATCGTTTTATATGTGGTGATCCACCCCAGAGGGCGATGCCATAGGACAGTAGTGACTGTATGTGGGCAAAGTAAATTAATTTTACCACATCAAGCGATACTAGGTTCACCATTTTTTAAATTAAAAAGCATCTGGACGCTAGTTTGGTGCTGAGCACGATTATGTGTGGGTCCCAGTTAAAGTTATTGTCTATCATTAGGCCTAGGAATCTAGTTGTTTCCAATTCCCTAATGCTTTTACCCTCTAGTTTTACAAGTGGGCTGGATAATTTGGCTATTTGATTAGGTCAAAAACGCATGATATCTGATTTGTCCCTATTTAAAAATAACCCATTATGGGTACACCATGCTTCTATTTCTTTGACCGCTATATTGCCACGCTCACCCTGGTCATTTACTCTGGATACAACTAAATGCGTGATGTCATCAGCGAATAGGGTTAGTTTGCCTTCTTTTACATTTTGTGGCATGTCATTGGTAAACAATATAAATAAAAGAGGGGATAGGTGTGACCCCTGCGGTAATCCGACTCTCAGTGTTTCTTCTAATGAGCTTGTGGTCTGACCGTGGCTATTTATTGTTGAGCGTAGCGAGCGAAGCGAAATCATCAATTTCACTACTGCTAAAAAAAACACTTGGTGTGTTTTTTTTTTTGTATGTGTGTTTGCGCGCGCTCTACAGGCTAAACGCCTGCGTCGAATGCGATTAAATTTTCAAAGAGTCTACTTATGTTCTCAACTTAGACCCCCTGCGTTTTTCAAGAAAATCCTCAATAACACTCCCCTTCAAATCAGAAAAAGAGCAATATTCGACAATTGGGCAAGTTTGGAAAAGTACGGAAATTTATTTAAGGTTCGTATTTTTTTCAAATTTTCCCAATTTCGTTTGTTGTCTTTAGAAACCATCGAAACCAAATTGAAACATCACACCCAATTTTTTTACTTGAAGTTGACTTCAAGATTTAAAAGATATTAGAAATTTTGTCAATTTCGTGCATGCAAGTTTTTGAAAGTAAGTTCGCGGCAGAAATATATCTCCAACCTAATAAAAACCCTTTGGCATGAGTTACATCTATGTATTTACATGCACATTGCTCAATTACCTCAAAATGAGCATATTTCCGCTACCCGACAGCTCGGACAGAAACAAAGAAAGGTCAGAATCGTTTACATTTTCAAGTGATCAGAATTTTTGAGAAAGCAATGGTCCGGCTTGCTGCTCCATGATTTAGGCTTTTTGCCTTAATCTTTTTATGCGCTAAATACAAACCGCTACACTCATCTTCAACGCAACACAAATTGCGTTCGCAAAGCCCTAGTACAAACAATCTGCTTGCGATTAAGCGGGTAGGAACTCAACTATTTATTCGCTAAGCCCCCGATTCCTAATTTGTCTAGTTTATCTTAAAGTCGATCATGGTCTATTGAGTCGAATGCTTTCGAGAAATCATAAAAGATGCCCATTGCATCCTGTTTTTGACTAAGCGCATTCATCACTTCACTGACAAAGCCTGCTACTGCTGTAGTTGTGGATCTCCCTTTCACGAACCCGTGCTGGTTGTCGTTTAGGATATTATTTTGAATCACAAATGAATTGATTCTATTAAAGAACGCTGTCTCAAATATCTTTGAGAACACAGAGTTTATCGAGCTCGGGCGATAGTTTGCGACGTCCGTGCGTTCTCCTGATTTAAATAGTGGGATCACTTTTGATTTCTTTAATGCCTCTGGAAAACAGCCAGTGGGAAAACAAGCTGTTTGATGAGCAAAGCAAAATCATCAATTTCACCACTGCTAAAGAAAACACTTGGTGTGTGTTTGTTTGTTTGTTTGTTTGTTTTTTTTTTTTTGTATGTGTGTTTGCGCGCGCTCTACAGGCCAAACGCCTGCTTCGAGTGGAATGACATTTTCAGGGTGTCTACTTTTGTTCTCAACTTAGACCCCCTGCGTTTTTAAGAAAATCCTCCATACCCTTCACTTTCAAAGTAGAAAAAAGAGCAATATTCGACAATTGGGCAAGTTTGGAAAAGTACGGAAATTTATTTAAAAGTGCGTATTTTTTCAAATTTTTCAAATTTTGATTGTTGCCTTTAGAAACCATCGAAACATCACACCAGACTTTTTTACTTGAAGTTGACTTCAAGATTTGACAGATATTAGAAATTTGGTCAATTTCGTGCATGCAAGTTTTTTCAAGTAAGTCCGCGGCACAGATATATCTCAAACCTAATAAAAACCCTTTGGCATTTATTTACATGCACATTGCTCATTGATCTCAAAATGAGCATATTTCCGCTACACGACAGCTCGGACAGAAACAAAGAAAGGTCAGAATCGTTTACATTTTCAAGTGATCAGAAATTTTGAGAAAGCAATGGCCCGGCTTGCTGCTCCATGATTTTCATAGGCTTTTTGTCTCAATCTTTTTATGCGCCATATACAAACCGCTACGCTAATCTTCAACGTAACACAAATTGCGTTCGCCCTAGTATTTTTATTTACATGCTCAAGAGTACAATACCGTTACGTGTGCATTTGTGGCTGGAACCCCTTTGTGCTTAGTGGAGTGGCCGTTTTAAATTTATACACGTAGTTATTCTGCTCCATATAGAATCGCTACATTTTTGAGAAAGCAATGGTCCGGCTTGCTGCTCCACGAATCATGATACTTATATGCTTTTTGTCTCGATCTTTTTATGCGCTATATACAAACCGCTACGCTCATCTGCAATGCAACACAAATTGCGTTCGCCCTAGTTATTATCAATGTGAGTGGTTCCAGCACATTTACAGCAACATGTTTTATGGCATTGCATTGTATTTCATCCAACCCGTATGATTTTTTTTTGCTAACTTCGTCAATTATTTGAAAGAATTCCTGCGGTTGCATGGAGTCAAGAAGATTGTTTTATTTACCTCCGCTTTTTTGTCACCTGAGTTTTGAAATTTGTAACTTCCCTTGGATCTTGTGGCCGACAACTTTTCCATCAAGTTACTGAAATGTGCATTAAATCGATTTGCGATCTCTATTTTGTCTGTTATTGTTCTTAAATTTAGAGTCAACTTGACGCTGAGATTTTCCGATGTTTTTTTGCAGTTTTGGTTGTCATTGATTATGAGCCACGATGCTTGGCCTTTATTCACCGCTTTGCTAATTAGAGAATCATTATGATTTTTTTCCTCTGTTTTACACATTGCAGTGTACCTACTGTCTTTTTAGAGCGTTGTACTCGGCCTTTATATTTCCGTCATTTTGTCGGCAGCTTTTTTAACATAAGGCAATTACTTTACTTGCCATCAGTTTTAAAGTGTTATTATACCACTTTTTATGATTGCTAGTGCCCAATTTGATAGCTTTTGTGTTTTAGGGAATGCACTGTTGAATACTATCAAAAATATATTTATAAATGTGCTGAACATTTGGTTCACGTGGGCTTGTTTGTATACAGGGTCCCAGTTTATAAGAATCATTTCTGTTTTGAATTTATTGAGATTTGACTTGTTGAACACTCTTCTGGTTGTGTACCTGACTTTAGAATTTTTAACACAGTTTGCTTTTAACCCCATTAATTGGAAGCAGTGGTCCGATAGGCCGAGGTCGAGAACCCTTGTTTCCACTTGCTCCTTTGTAAAGTTTGTGATGATGTTATCAATACATGTGCTAGAAGTTTGTGGATTCTAGTAGGTTCGGTAATAAATGTGCGCATGCCATAGGAGTGAAAGAGATCGGATACCCTTTGTTGGTCATTTCCCTGTAGCTGGAACTGTATGTTGAAATCGACAGAGATGACACACTTTGCTTTTTTAAACGCCACTTCCTCTAAGACCTTCGACATAGGTACCCTCTAAAAACAAGTTCATGTGAAGTTCCTTCAAAATGTATCTCTCAAACAATTCAAAGACACTACAGTGCCAAAGAAACGATAAAAGTAAACACTGATTTTTGCCAAATAAATTCGCCGTGATGTTTGCAATCAAGAGACCAAGTGCGTTTGGTACCAAACGCACTTGGCATCCGATGCCCACTCCACATGGAGTGGGCATCGGATGGGTGGCCATTGTTATAATGGCAAATGGGTCATAGTGCACACTGAAAGTACTCTAACATGTCCCTAGCTTTCTTATTGTAATTTTAGCAATATTTCCCGTGTAAAACACAGTTTTAGGAACTTGCATTTTTATCTCTGCTTCATTTGGCAAGTGAACGAATGGCAAGTGACGATATGTCATCAGAATTTAGAAATATATAGTTCAGTATAGTTCAGAGAAGATAATGTTCAACAGGGTATCAAATTTCTGCGACAAAAACAAAATCATATCTGATATCCAACATGGATTCAGGAAAGGAAGAAGCACTCTAACAGCGGCACACGAGTTCATAGAAGAAATCCTCTTAACACGAGACAGAAAACAGTTTGCGATGGGAATCTACTATGATCTAACAAAGGCTTTCGATACTGTTCAACACAGCCTATTGCTAAGTAAACTGGACCACTATGGTTTACGTGGCAAAGTGAATGACTGGCTTGCGTCCTACCTGAATTCGAGGAAACAAAGGATCGAAGTAACCGCCCGGGGGAAGAGAGAATCATCCGAGTGGAGCACAGTCACCATAGGCGTACCTCGGGCTCTAGTGTCGGGCCTCTTCTCTTTTTAATGTACACCAACGATACCACAATCTCAACCCAAGGCATCAAACTCACCCAGTATGCAGACGACACAAGTATGTTGGTGACAGCAGCTGACTCGGAAACTCTACTCGTAAAAGCAAACGACTCGGTGAAGGAGTTAATTGAGTGGTTCTATGTAAACAAACTCTCAGTGAACACTAAGAAAACTGTAGTGCTGGATTTCTCAAGTAAGAGTAACTTTGAACCTTTAGTCTTCCATCAAGACGTGAAATTAGCAATAGTAGACAGCTCAAAATTCCTGGGTTTTATAATTGAAAAAGGAACTAAAGTGGGTCTCGCACATCTCCAGCTTACTATCCAAACTAGGGTATGTTGTGTTCCAGTTAAGGTCACTTAAGAAAAAACTGCATCAAGAAAATCTCCTCAACTATTATCACGCTAACTTTGAGTCAGTGCTTCGATATGGTATCGTTTTCTGGGGCGGAGCAACCAAATCGGAGCTCTCAAAGGTCTTCAAGATTCAGAAATATGCCATCCGAGTACTGTCAAGTAAAACAAGAAGATCTAGCTGCCGAGGGGTCTTTCGAGACCTGAAAATACTCACCCTGACAGGCCTATACATTCTTGAAGCTGTCACCTTTGTGAAATTAAATGGCTCACTGTTCGGTGACAGAGATTCTCATGCTCACAACACCAGGCATAAATCTCTTCCAAAAAGCAAGAAACATAGCTCAGCCTTATACCAAACAGGACTATACTACAGGGGGGCAAAACTTTTTAAAGCCCTTCCAGATAGTACTAGGAAAGAGCATAATATGAGGAGGTTTAAACAAACAGTAAAATAATATATTTTAAAAAACAAATTTTATTCTTTAGATGAATTTTATTGTGAACTGTAAAAGTTAACCTTTAACTCCTGACAATGTTTAACTGCTAATGAGTATGTATACTACGGATTGAAAATAAATAAATATCTCTGCTTCATTTGGCAAGTGAACGAATGGCAAGTGACGACATGTCATCAGAATTTAGAAATATATAGTTCAGTGCAACCCCACCGCAGGAAGCTATTTTGGGTGCCTAAACGAAAGGGGCAAATTTTCCTTTCGAACCGATAAAACCGAAATGAAAACCGCAAAAAATTGGGGTTCGAACCGAAACGAAATTATTATTTTTTGGTCGAATCGAACCGAAAACCGAACCGAAATAGTTCCCCGAACCGTAACCATAATGAAAAAACATTACGGTTCAAAGCCCTGCTTAGAACACAATGTCACCAGGGCCTGGATTCACAAAGGGTTTTTACTCGTACCTAATATGGTATTAACTTTATGACAAATATCAAGGTAGGTAATGAAAGAATGGCCACTAGTCCCGGCTCACAAAGAATATTAAGCAGTACTAACAAGAGCGCTATTCGGTATTAAATCTAATACCAGCCCCGACTGGTTTTAGTGAAGTTATGACCATCACATTTAAATTTTTATGTCTTATTTTCTGAGAGATTTTTGTTTGTCTGTTCACAAATAACATTTAATGTATATTTCGGAGTAGTGCTATGATAATTTTTCAATATTCCCTTGAATTACGAACAAATTTCACACTTCTTTGCCACTTCAAACCACTTTGACACTTCGCTCCAACAGCTCCAACAACAGCAGACAAACGGTATTTGAATAAATGCGCAATCTGCACTGATTGGTCGAAATGTCAAATGTCATGACAGCACTTCTGAGTTAGTGATGAAACTTAACATTTAATTTAAAATTTAATTAATTAATTTGTTTCTTTCTTACAAAAAACACATACATTTTATGCTTAGGAAAAATATATATACCTACATAAATAAGCACGAAAAATCCCACATGAGTTTTCACTCGTAATACCACGCTAATATTTTGTTGGTGAATTCGGAATAGCGCTATTAATGTAATAAAGTTGTGCCGTATTAATGAGGTAATAGTAATACCGTATTATTTCTAATACGGTATTAAAGTTAAGACTCTTTGTGAATCCGGGCCCAGGGTGGAAAATCATGCGTGCTTCAAATGCAACAAAATCGTAGCATTTCTAGACACTCTTCTTGCAGTATCTTGGCAGAAAAATGTCATAAATAAGACAGGTGTACCTTGTTTTAGTGGGATAGATTACACGAAACTGTTGGTCATTGATGAGCGGAGCGAAATCTTCAATATGGATTTCTCCTAAATGCAAATCTACTATCCAACCATTTTTCTTAAATGCAATTTCAATATAAAAGACTACATATTTATTACTTGCCTGATTGGATAATTACTCTTCGATTTAAATCTGATTGACTAAAATCTGATTGAACAATGACTAAAATACGAGTTTTTGAGTCAGGGCAAAAACCGGCACACGTCAACTCTGTTGTCCGATCTTAGGTAATTTGAGGGATCTGCCCATGCTGGCCGTGCAATAGTATCGCGGTACTAACGTCACTTCTCATGCTTTGCCAGGAAACATGCCAGTCCTTTTTTCATGCGAGGGCCACACTATCTTCTATAAAATTTAGTTTAGAATGATATTAAAAAATACCTGTACTTTTATTTCCCATGCAAAAATATAAAAACATGTTTTGAAATTTAAAGAGAATTCCCTATTTCACTAGGTACAGCTCTGGACTTTGTAAGTGAGCTAGTCGAATATCGGCTATGTCCTCAGAAAGGTTTGGCTGAAATCAGCATAGGTATGCCAGGTACCGACCACGTGGCTACCCACATGGATACAAGGCATGACGAGTGATGGTGGGTCTGAATCTCGTTTTTATAAACCAGTTCTTTTATCTGCAACTTCTTTCCCCTTTGAAATGACAAACGACTAAGCTGACAAATCGATACTCTATCGAGGTTCACAGTCACCAAATGTCATCAAATCCGTAATTATTAAGTTACAAGAAAGATTAAAACACTTCCTGGGTCTTCCTTTTAAAACAAAAAGATCAAATGCATTAGTTTTGCAATATTTTTGGAAAATATGGCATTCACTATGAGATAGAATTAAATTTTCATAATTGAACGCGTCATTTCAACCCGCCGGGACGAGGTATAGCCATCAGAAAGGTATGGACTCCGGCACGACAAATGACTTGATCGAGAGCTGATAACAGAGGTAATAAAGAGGAATAAAGTTAAATCGCAATGCGGATGCAAACGTTTTCCAAAAATCTAAAGAATTGACTTTATAATTGAGTTTGTCTCAAAGAACAAACACATGCTGTTTTTGAATTAATGTTTTACCTCTAAAATTACGCATTTTTGGCCAAGGGTGGTGTTATGCTAGCATGCGAAAGTCGAGTGATCAAACAATGCGCATGTGTTCTAATGATCATGAAAAAATAATATTTATAATGGCAAACCAGTTTTATTTTCATTATCAGTCCTGCTAAAGCCCTATCTATATCAATGAACCACAGAGGGAACAAATTCATTCACTCTCGCATCGCATTTTGCTCACGATGGCAGGATATGTCCACTGGCCTCGTGATACTAGAGTAGCCGTTTTGGGCATGATAGAGCACGAACACCTATCACCCCGAGCTGCTGGAGAGCATTTTGGCGTTTCGGCGGCAACCGCGAAGAGATGGTGGAGACACTATAGTGACACTGGCAGCATGGAGCGCAGGTAAATAAATTTGCACATTATTTTAATAGAATAATATGCTTGTTAGTTTTAAACTCCCAATAAGCATAGGAATTGTTTACTCCATAGCTAAGGAAGATGTTTTAAGAACATTATGATTTTCTTAATCTGTGTGTTTGTTATTATTTTTAATGATGACGAATGTAAACAAAGTCTGCATGCCACTGTGAACTGACACAAACTCGTTTAGGCCGGGCACTGGAGCGCAGCGCGTGTCTACCGAGGCGCAAGACGACGCCTTGACGACGCTGGCCGCCAACAACCCTTTCAACCACTCGACGTGGCTGACGGCGACCAGCAACTTCCCTGGCTGCACCAGGACGGCGAGAAGGAGGCTTCGCGAAGTCGGCCTGATCGCCCGACGAGCAGCCATCAAGGAAGTCCTGACCGACGACCACCGCGTGGACCGGATGGCGTTTGCGGCCGCCCACCTCGACCAAGACTGGGGACGCGTCGTCTTTTCCGATGAGAAGGTGTTTTCATCGGCGAACGATGGGCCACAGATTGTGTATCGGCCCAACAACTCGCGCTTCGACCCCGACTACGTATTCCAGCGCCAGCAGAGCGGTCGCTTCTAAGCGAGCACCTGGGGCTGGATTTCGGCGGCGGGGGGTGGAGTGCTGTGGCGGGTGGACGGCAACCTCACCGGGCTCCAGTATCGGGACATCCTCCGGGATGTAATGGTCCCCTCTGTTCGGGTTTTATACCCAGACGGACCATTTGAATTCCAGCAGGTAAGAATCAGCTCTATATCCAACCCATGAATGCATAATTATAAACATAACATCAAAAAATAAATAACATGGTATTGCTCATTTCCAGGAACATAACATCAAAAAATAAATAACATGGTATTGCTCATTTCCAGGATAACAGCCCGATACATTATGGACACGTGGTGCAGGACTGGCTGGCCAACCAAGCCGACATCGAGCCTTTGGCTTGGGTTCCTCGGGGTTGTGATCTCAACCCCATCGAGAACGTGTGGGCGGAGGTCGTCCGCACGATGAAAGATCGTTGGGTGCAGCCAGCCAACAGGGACCAGCTGTGGGACGCCGTGGAGGCCGCGTGGCTGGACGTCACCGAGGGGTCTCTTTTCGTCGTCGAGACACTCGTCGAGTCCATGCCGCGCCGAATGCCCAAAGTGCTCGAGTACGAGGGAGGCTGGACGGGCTACTCAACCAATTAGCTCGCTTTTCTTTTCTTTACATTATTATTTGTCGTGTGCGGAAAACACACGCGCTTTGCCAATCAGAATCTAAATGGCAAAGCAATCCAACTTGTGTTCTAATTGATTTTCCTCTCCATCATTCCTGACAAGAAAGATTTCTGTTCGATCCCAATTAATCCATGAATCATCCGTTGATGAATACGAGCTATGTTTATTTTGACAGGAATTAGAGATTGCAAAATTAAGCCACCTATAAACTCATAGATTTAGCACATTTCTTATTTACGGCAGTTATTCATAAATTTATACAAAAATACTCATTCTTGGAATGATTTTATCTCTATACAAATACATCAACATCAATGGTAGTTGTAAATACTCAGTAAATTATTGATAGTAAATTATTGATAGTAAATTATTAACAGTAAATTATTGATAAAACATATTTTATAAGACACTTTCTGATATTCGAAAACCTAAAACCTTTTAGATGTTCATATAGATCGATGTTATTTCTGGTTTGAAACTATCGGCATCAGATCCGACCCGCCTTCACGACTCGGCCACCAGAAAGGTAGGGTATCGGTACCAACAATGATTAACTTGATTCCGAGATAACAGGCAATTAGCAGAAATTAAATTATAACACGCAGTGAAAACCGAATTTTCCTTAAATTTCATAAAATTACTAACACCGAAATGCTCCTCAGGAAAAAACAATCGTACACGTGTTTCATTTTTTCTTCCAACTATAAAAATACGTGTTGTAGATGAGATGAGAGGCTTGAAATCGCATAAACACAAATAGAAAAGGGGACGAATTCACGAGCGTCGCATGGCAGGTACTGGTGATAAAACTGGTTTGTCAAACAAGATTAGACACCCAAAGCGCATGTCATCCCAAGCCTCCATGTGCTCAGCCACGTGGTCGGTACCTGACATACCTATGCTGATTTCAGCCAAACCTTTCTGAGGACATAGCCGATATTCAACTAGCTTACTTACAAAGTCCAGAGCTGTACCTCGAAAAAAAAAAATTTTGTTTTTTTGTGTGTTTTTGCGCATGCTCTTCAGACCAAACGCCAAAACCGATTTGGATGAAAATTTAAGAGGACCTACCTTTGTTCTCGACTTAGAACTCCTTCATTTTTGGAAAAGATGGGTTGATAACTTTTTAAATAAAACAGTTTTTACAAAATATTTCGATTTTTCAAAATTTTGAATCTCTGTAAATGTCAAAGTTCTTTACATATCTTCATCAAAACTTAGAAACATGTCGAACTTATAGAAATGCATCATGCCTAAAAGTCGAAGCTGGAAAAGTGTGCCACCGAACCGGGATTTCCATTTTTCCAGCTTCGTCTTCCTTCCAACCATCGCTTACTAGTCTAGCATCTATCCTGATACTATCAGAAAAACCAAATACGGCAACAACCCAGCTCTCCGGAGCAGAAACCGGGATAATGTTAATTAGTGGCAGACGGTTCTGTCCGCGAGGCTCGAGGAGACCGCGCGCCCCAGATGAATGTTTGGAATGTTTGGAATGATTAAAAGCAATTATAATTTAATTATCAGAATTTATTTTTTTGATGTTAAATGACTAGACTCAAGAAAAATTGCAAACTATCTCAGCTGGCCTACACACAAAATTAACCTCACTTTTTCGTGTGTGCAGGGAAATACCATTTCTAGACACATTGGTTTTCAAAAAACAAGATGGTACTCTTGGGCACAAGGTTTATCGTAAACCAACACACACTAATAGATATCTACACGCAACCTCACACCATCATCCAAACCTGATCAAATCAGTAGCCTTTTCTCTTGCAATTCGATCCCATAGAATTGCAGATGACGAACACATTCAAGAAGAAGCTAAGACTCTACAACTAGCCCTACTCCAAAATGGATTCCCAAACAGAATTTTCCACAAAGCATGGAACCATAAAAGAGATACCTACCTAACTCCAAAGAGAAACAAAAAGAAGAGTGGTAAGAAACCATTTTCCTACCATACATAAGAAACACTACGGATAAAATATGCCAACTATTACGAAAAGAACGAACAAACACCGTCTTTCAAACGAATTCAAAAATTGAAGATAGGCTACGCCAATTCAAAGACAAAATTCCACTGGAGGGTTGGGGTGTTTATGAAATCCCTTGTGGGGAATGTACTAGGACATACCTACATAGGACAAAAAGGAAGAAATTTTTCGGCTAGAAAAGCAGAACACTCATGTTAGCTTTATGGAATTGCACCGAAACATCAGCCCTAGTACAACACGCAAGAAATTTCAACCACATCATTGACATCGACCAAATGAAACCTCTTGCCATCTGCCAACCATTTGAAGACAAGATTAATGAGGGAAGTTCTGGAAATTGAAAAAAAATACCTCAAAATTTAAACAAACGAGATGACAGGCAGCGTCTCCCTGCGTCATTGGCCCCCATTATAAAAACTATTGAAGTTCCATCGAATCCGCCACCAGAAACAGGCACCAGAAAACTCTTAAATCAACCAAAAAGAACAGACAGAAGGAAAAAATTAACTCCAAGATTTGCGTCGCCGAAATAAACACAAGCAACCGTCCCTACAACAAGAGTTACAAGAAGCAGAGCAAGAAACCTTTTGTTATGGGTAAATTTTTTGTGGTTTTTTACATTTACTGATTTTGAATTTTTTCGAATCTGTTTCTTGTATGTTTTGTTGTATGTTGTGTTTTATATCCTAGGGACCCTGTTTTTTAGGTATCTACCTTGTTTTTTCATTTTATTCTGAGAAATCTTTTTCCTGAAGATGCCAAGGCATTTCCTTGGGGAAACGTCGAATTAAAATATATATTCAAAACGTTTTTCCTTGCAGTTTTTAACCGTAAAGCTTTTATATATATATATATATATATATATATATATATATATATATAATTTGAATGGCTGCAAATGAGCTCTGCATAGCTGTTTGTTTGTCCACCAGGTTATCACCAGGCACATTTCTGCATTTCTGTGACGTCAGAGCGAAATCAAAATCTAGATAGCAACTAAATTGCATCTACATTGCATCTGGACAACCAAAGGAAACTATTGATTGTAGACATAAGCCTAAGAAACTTAATAGTTTTAAACGTTATTTATGGGTTTTCACCTTTATGTAGAGAAAGCAAAACCTGCAAATAAAAATGTAAAAAAAAGAACTTGGAAGTGAAGCCAGAACTGCCAATTAAAATTTTAGCACTGGTATCGGAATCACTGTCAATAGCGCCGTGCTCCAAGTTGAATTACACCAATAGAATCATGGCCCACAGTTCCATAAACCAGGCCGTCCCAATCGCGATTCGAGCTTTATGGTTTGTAGTACCCCGCTATATCGCTGCACTGTTTGGGGTAGGTATAACTGGGTCAGTTCGGGCCCCAAAGGGAAAAAGGAACATGCCGACTTTGGCTCGTACGCGATGCACTGTTTGGGGAATAGTTCGGGTCAGTTCGGGCCCCGAGGGGAAAAAGCAACATGCCGACATTGGCTCATACAATATGTTAACATGTTTTGTTGAATGCATTTCCGCGCAAGTTATTTCGCTTTGCAAGGCAAGGACCACTATTTTATGTACCTACCCACTTTTCATTGAAATAAATACCTTTGACCAATTATATTTATTCATACCTGGACTGAATAAAATAAGCAATCATTTTGTATTTCCCTTCTAATTTTTGTGCCGCCTTGTTGCTTTTTGGGGAACCATTCGGAGCACGCACTTTGCCGCCAACAGTGCAGCGATCTAACAGGGAAACTACAAACAACACAGCCAGACCAGCGCATGGGACGGCCAGATGTAGATTTTAAGAGGATATTTATGATAACAACGGCAGCCGTGGCCTAGCTACCTGCTCCAGCTGCTCCGGCTCGTTGCAGCTGACGGCGGGCGACTCGACTGCGCCGGCGGCCGCGCTGGCTTCGATGCTGGCCGAGTACCGAGCCTTCATGTCGGCAATCAGACGCTCCCCGTCCTCGCGTCCGATCTGTAACCATGGCAACCGAGTCAACACACTGTCCGATCTGTAACCATGGCAAACGAGTCAACACACTGTCCGATCTGTAACCATGGCAACCGAGTCAACACACTGTCCGATCTGTAACCATGGCAACCGAGTCAACACACTGTCCGATCTGCAACCGTGGCAACCGAGTCAACACACTGTCCGATCTGTAACCATGGCAACCAAGCCAACACACTGTCCGATCTGCAACCATGGCAACCGAGTCAACACACTGTCCAATCTGCAACCGTGGCAACCGAGTCAACACACTGTCCAATCTGTAACCGTGGCAACCGAGTAAACACACTGTCCGATCTGTAACCATGGCAACCGAGTCAACACTGTCCGATCTGTAACCATGGCAACCGAGCCAACACACTGTCCGATCTGTAACCATGGCAACCAAGCCAACACACTGTCCAATCTGCAACCGTGGCAACGTTGCACAGTCCGCCCGTGAGAGAAGATGCCACAGCAAGGGCTGCCCCCTAGAGTGCTACCAACTCATGAAACTACATTTTAATGATGGGAAAACAAAATACTATTTTGGTTGTAAACAAACAAAAACGAAAATATGAATCTTTTTAAAATTATGACACAAAAATGAAAACAAATAAAATATATCAAGTATATCATATATCAAACAAGCTTTTGGTAATATAAGAAGGTATTGAAGACAATATGGCAGAGTAAAGATGATGACAGGATTGCAGTTGGTTGAGGTTGGCGCTCAACTAGCTAAAGTGACTAACAGCACTCCCAGCGGAAAGTAATCTCCAATTCAAATAAACCATAACGTTGTGTGACCCTCCAAGGGGCAGGCAGGTAGCTAGCAGTGAGCTTTAAACTCGCTGAAGCAAAGATTCATTCTTCGATGGTGCTATTGGCCCTCAATGAAACAAGAATTTGTAGATCTACTAGTGACTTTGAGAACTTTCTCTTGTGAGAAAACTCCTGCCCCCATTTGATACTGATCACTGAATCTCTAGTGTTATCTGCAGCACTCCACCACTGGCTACAATGCCTCGAAACGGGCGCAACGGACGCCCCAACAACGGGCGACTGCAGTACGACAGAACGCACAATAGGGAATTCTCTTATGTCGTAAAACACGTCGCAATCGTATTTTCTGAGTGTAAAAGTGAATCCTGATCAAGAATATATCTTTTGTATTTGTCTGTATTTATTCCCTGAATTTAAAACACCATTTAAATATCGGCGAATTTTCAAATATTTTTAGGACCCCACTGATTGGTTAGGGATTTGTGACGTCACATGCTTGGCTCCAGATTTGCAAATGGCAGCAGATCATTGTGTTTTTTAACTACTAGGGCGAACGCAATTTGTGTTGCGTTGAAGATGAGCGTAGCGGTTTGTATTTTGCGCATTAAAAGATTGAGGCAAAAGCATTTGAAAATTATGGAGCAACTAGCCGGACCATTGCTTTCTCAAAGATTCTGATCACTTGAAAATGAAAACGATTCTGACCTTTCTTTGTTTCTGTCCGAGATGTCGGGTAGCGGAAATATGCTCATTTTGAGATCATTGAGCATTGTGCATGTTAATACATAGATGTAACCCATGCCCAAGGGTTTTTATTGGGTTTTATTGGGTTGGTTTTTATTGGGAAAAATCTGGTGTGATGTTTCGATTTGGTTTCGATGGTTTCTAAAGACAAATCGAAATTGGGAACATTTGAAAAAAATACGCACATTTAAATAAATTTCCGTACTTTTCCAAACATGCCCAATTGTCAAATTTTGCTCTTTTTTCTGCTCTGAAAGTGAAGGGTGTGGAGGATTTACTTGAAAAACGCAGGGGGTCTAAGTTGAGAACAAAAGTAGACACCCTGAAAATTTCATCCCACTCGAAGCAGGCGTTTGGCCTGTAGAGCGCGCGCAAACACACATACAAAAAAACAAACAAACAAACACACACCAAGTGTTTTTTTTAGCAGTAGTGAAATTGATGATTTTGCTTCGCTCGCTACGCTCATCAATAAACATAGAGGAATTCGATTTTTTTAAATATTGCAGCTCAGGTTGGTGGTTTCTGTTGGTTTTGTGTGAAATACGTGACTTTTTTATTTGTTTTAATCACACATTTTTTTCAAGCGGAATATCCAAGTAAGATTGTATCACTTTTGACAGTGTCAAGCTGTCATTGGAAAGGGGCGTGGTCTACGTAATACATTTGAAACCATCGGCATTTTGACAATGGCACTGGAATTTCGTCAATTTACCTCGTGTGGAAATGGAAAAGTTGTTAAAATTTCATACGACAAGCGGAAAGTTACTATAACGGCCAAGCTGAAAGGTGTGAAAACTGGTAGGTGGGTAAGTAGAATACCGGGATCAAAGGTATCTTGGCAAACATCTACCTTGCAAAGATTATTTTGACAGATCACTGAAAAACACTAGCCTCTTTAATGATCTCTACTTTACCTCTACCACAACTGGGCTGCAAATGAGATTCTTGCCGAGAATTGTACAGTGACGATGCCAGTTTGTTACTGTCACCTGCCATGACATGTACAGCTGTATAATGCAGTAGAGGTAGGGGGCAAAGATCCACCTCATCTTGAGGCTTTCATCCACGTCTTTCTAATCTTAACATTCTTTGGGACATTGAAAGTTACCTTTTCAGGACTTTTTACACTTGTGCTAGGGTGCTGATGCACAAAACACACTTCGAAAAATCTTACTCTTTCCATGACAGATTTTGAGCCCATGTATTAGCACGTGGACAGAGATTAAGTCATAAGGCAACATGTGACGTTATAAGCCTTTAAAGATGGCGACCGGGCGTTTTGGAGCCGTCAATTTGATGGGAATTTTAAAATGAAATAGAATACCGAAAAATAAATATTTTGAAGCAATTAAAAAACATGTGTCTAATGAAATTCAACATAGAATGCAAAAAATGTGTTTATAGAAAAGAGGAGAATTCCCTATTGGACAGGACCATTGTTTGCGTTTGTCTTTTACTGGGATGTTTGAACGGCTCATTGACCCAATCACTGCTGCAGACAAGAGTTTAGCCGCGCCCTGCCTGGTGTGCTACACCACGCGCTCGCTCGGATAGTTCGGATCACTCCGATCGCTCCTATTGCTCTGATCGCTCCGATCGCTCGGATCGTTCCAATCGCTCGGATTGCTCCGATTGCACGGATCGCTCCGATTGCTCGGATCGCTCCGATTGCTCGGATCGCTCCGATCGCTCTGACCGCTCAGAACCATCTGGCATCGAATCTGTGTGTGACCATGACGTAACAGGGAAGATTACGTAGCGCTCCCAGAGTGTACCAACAGCAAACGCGTGGAGATAATAAAAAGCCGCTTGCCGCGCACTCACCAGGGTGTTGACGCAGATGAAGGACTCGACGTGCTCGCCGTTCTCGGACCGTTCCAGGTAACCGTGCGTGCGCAGGTAGATGAACTGCCCGGTGGCACATTGCAGTCGGTAGCACGACGAGCCGTAGCCCTCGCCTCCGTCGTACACTGCAACACAACACTGCATTGCAGTTGGTAGCACGACAAGCCGTAGCCCTCGCATCCGTCGTACACTGCAACACAACACTGCATTGCAGTTGGTAGCACGATCAGCCGTAGCCCTTGCCTCCGTCGTACACTGCAACACAACACTGCATTGCAGTTGGTAGCACGATCAGCCGTAGCCCTCGCCTCCGTCGTACACTGCAACACAACACTGCATTGCAGTTGGTAGCACGACGAGCTGTAGCCCTCGCCTCCGTCGTACACTGCAACACAACACTGCATAGCAGTTGGTAGCACGATCAGCCGTAGCCCTCGCCTCCGTCGTACACTGCAACACAACACTGCATTGCAGTTGGTAGCACGACGAGCTGTAGCCCTCGCCTCCGTCGTACACTGCAACACAACACTGCATAGCAGTTGGTAGCACGATCAGCCGTAGCCCTTGCCTCCGTCGTACACTGCAACACAACACTGCATTGCAGTTGGTAGCACGACAAGCCGTAGCCCTCGCCTCCGTCGTACACTGCAACACAACACTGCATTGCAGTTGGTAGCACGACGAGCCGTAGCCCTCGCCTCCGTCGTACACTGCAACACAACACTGCATTGCAGTTGGTAGCACGATCAGCCGTAGCCCTCGCCTCCGTCGTACACTGCAACACAACACTGCATTGCAGTTGGTAGCACGATCAGCCGTAGCCCTCGCCTCCGTCGTACACTGCAACACAACACTGCATTGCAGTTGGTAGCACGACGAGCTGTAGCCCTCGCCTCCGTCGTACACTGCAACACAACACTGCATTGCAGTTGGCAGCACGACGAGCCGTAGCCCTCGCCTCCGTCGTACACTGCAACACAACACTGCATTGCAGTTGGTAGCACGACGAGCCGTAGCCCTCGCCTCCGTCGTACACTGCAACACAACACTGCACTGCAGTCGGTAGCACGACGAGCCGTAGCCCTCGCCTCCGTCGTACACTGCAGCACAACACTGCATTGCAGTTGGTAGCACGATCAGCCGTAGCCCTCGCCTCCGTCGTACACTGCAACACAACACTGCATTGCAGTTGGTAGCACGACGAGCTGTAGCCCTTGCCTCCGTTGTACACTGCAACACAACACTGCATTGCGGTTGGTAGCACGATCAGCCGTAGCCCTCGCCTCCGTCGTACACTGCAACACAACACTGCATTGCAGTTGGTAGCACGACGAGCTGTAGCCCTCGCCTCCGTCGTACACTGCAACACAACACTGCACTGCAGTCGGTAGCACGACGAGCCGTAGCCCTCGCCTCCGTCGTAACACAACACTGCATTGCAGTTGGTAGCACGATCAGCCGTAGCCCTCGCCTCCGTCGTACACTGCAACACAACACTGCATTGCAGTTGGTAGCACGATCAGCCGTAGCCCTCGCCTCCGTCGTACACTGCAACACAACACTGCATTGCAGTTGGTAGCACGATCAGCCGTAGCCCTCGCCTCCGTCGTACACTGCAGCACAACACTGCATTGCAGTTGGTAGCACGACAAGCCGTAGCCCTCGCATCCGTCGTACACTGCAACACAACACTGCATTGCAGTTGGTAGCACGATCAGCCGTAGCCCTTGCCTCCGTCGTACACTGCAACACAACACTGCATTGCAGTTGGTAGCACGATCAGCCGTAGCCCTCGCCTCCGTCGTACACTGCAACACAACACTGCATTGCAGTTGGTAGCACGACGAGCTGTAGCCCTCGCCTCCGTCGTACACTGCAACACAACACTGCATAGCAGTTGGTAGCACGATCAGCCGTAGCCCTCGCCTCCGTCGTACACTGCAACACAACACTGCATTGCAGTTGGTAGCACGACGAGCTGTAGCCCTCGCCTCCGTCGTACACTGCAACACAACACTGCATAGCAGTTGGTAGCACGATCAGCCGTAGCCCTTGCCTCCGTCGTACACTGCAACACAACACTGCATTGCAGTTGGTAGCACGACAAGCCGTAGCCCTCGCCTCCGTCGTACACTGCAACACAACACTGCATTGCAGTTGGTAGCACGACGAGCCGTAGCCCTCGCCTCCGTCGTACACTGCAACACAACACTGCATTGCAGTTGGTAGCACGATCAGCCGTAGCCCTCGCCTCCGTCGTACACTGCAACACAACACTGCATTGCAGTTGGTAGCACGATCAGCTGTAGCCCTCGCCTCCGTCGTACACTGCAACACAACACTGCATTGCAGTTGGTAGCACGACGAGCTGTAGCCCTCGCCTCCGTCGTACACTGCAACACAACACTGCATTGCAGTTGGTAGCACGACGAGCCGTAGCCCTCGCCTCCGTCGTACACTGCAACACAACACTGCATTGCAGTTGGTAGCACGACGAGCCGTAGCCCTCGCCTCCGTCGTACACTGCAACACAACACTGCACTGCAGTCGGTAGCACGACGAGCCGTAGCCCTCGCCTCCGTCGTACACTGCAGCACAACACTGCATTGCAGTTGGTAGCACGATCAGCCGTAGCCCTCGCCTCCGTCGTACACTGCAACACAACACTGCATTGCAGTTGGTAGCACGACGAGCTGTAGCCCTTGCCTCCGTTGTACACTGCAACACAACACTGCATTGCAGTTGGTAGCACGATCAGCCGTAGCCCTCGCCTCCGTCGTACACTGCAACACAACACTGCATTGCAGTTGGTAGCACGACGAGCTGTAGCCCTCGCCTCCGTCGTACACTGCAACACAACACTGCACTGCAGTCGGTAGCACGACGAGCCGTAGCCCTCGCCTCCGTCGTACACTGCAACACAGCACTGCATTGCAGTTGGTAGCACGACGAGCTGTAGCCCTTGCCTCCGTCGTACACTGCAACACAACACTGCATTGCAGTTGGTAGCACGATCAGCCGTAGCCCTCGCCTCCGTCGTACACTGCAACACAACACTGCATTGCAGTTGGTAGCACGATCAGCCGTAGCCCTCGCCTCCGTCGTACACTGCAACACAACACTGCATTGCAGTCGGTAGCACGATCAGCCTCCGTGGTACGCTGCAACACAACACTGCATTGCAGTCGGTAGAACAACACTTTACTTTCGTGAACATATTAGCACTAGTGAATTAGCATCTTCTTTGAGGACCCACTGCTGCTAGACACGAGCTAAGAGTTTCAAAACTGATAATATAGCGTTATGTTATGCTCAAAACATGGCTTATAAGTTTTGAAACCCTTTGATCGTGTCTAGCGGCATTGGGCTTTTTTGGAAGATGCAAATCCACTTTCTTTCTAAACGTTAAATGGAGTCTAGTGTAAAATGATCTCATTTACCGTTAACTTAGCTGAGGTAATCCCTGGCCATCCAGGCCACATCATGACTCACTCTGCCTCAGGGCGACGATGGTGAACATGACGTCTTCGGGGTGCATGAACTTGAAGGCCGACATGCCAGACACGTCCTCGGAAAGATAGCCAGCCACCAGTGAGATGCGGTGGTCTGAGTAGATGATGCGGCCGTCGATCAGATGTCGGGTGACGTACTCGTCTCGCGAGGCGTCCATCAGCGACAGCTCGCGGATGCGCCGGTCCAGTCGCACCACGGCAACCAGCACAGCGCCAGTGCCCCACTCGCCTAGCAACCAGGGGGCGTTAGATCTCATCGCCAGCAACCAGGGGGCATTAGGTCTCATCGCCTAGCAACCAGGGGGCATTAGATCTCATCGCCTAGCAACCAGGGGGCGTTAGGTCTCATTGCCTAGCAACCAGGGGGCGTTAGATCTCATCTCCTAGGCGCCAGGAGACGTTAGACCGTAGATTTCTTAGACCACTGGTTTCGTGTCCTTAAGTAACATTTAACACTAGTTACATATCAAGATTCAAGGGTGATAGCTGAACTGTCATGATAGACAATTAATTTAAAAGTTTAAAAAATATTTTTATTCTCTTAATTTAAAATTTAAATTTCTCTAAAATTAGTTACAATTGTTATTACAAAATCTAGAAATGACTAGACAAATGCAAACACCCACCTGTGTGCTTCCTAGCGTGCTGCCCTGCACCCACCTGTGTGCTTCCTAGCGTGCTTGCCCTGCACCCACCTGTGTGCTTCCTAGCGTGTTGCCCTGCACCCACCTGTGTGCTTCCTAGCATGCTTGCCCTGCACCCACCTGTGTGCTTCCTAGCGTGCTGCCCTGCACCCACCTGTGTGCTTCCTAGCGTGCTGCCCTGCACCCACTTGTGTGCTTCCTAGCATGCTTGCCCTGCACCCACCTGTGTGCTTCCTAGCGTGCTGCCCTGCACCCACTTGTGTGCTTCCTAGCATGCTTGCCCTGCACCCACCTGTGTGCTTCCTAGCGTGCTGCCCTGCACCCACCTGTTTGCTTCCTAGCGTGCTGCCCTGCACCCACCTGTGTGCTTCCTAGCGTGCTGCCCTGCACCCACCTGTGTGCTTCCTAGCGTGCTTGCCCTGCACCCACCTGTGTGCTTCCTAGCGTGCTGCCCTGCACCCACCTGTGTGCTTCCTAGCGTGCTGCCCTGCACCCACCTGTTTGCTTCCTAGCGTGCTGCCCTGCACCCACCTGTGTGCTTCCTAGCGTGCTGCCCTGCACCCACCTGTGTGCTTCCTAGCATGCTTGCCCTGCGGCACGCGCAGACTGCCGTGCACGTGAACACGCTTGAACTCGACGGGTTCGGCGCGTGAAGCGCTGCGCTGCGACAGCTGAACGTGGAACGAGCGCCGTTGCAACGCGGGCGGCGTCAAGTCCTGCGCCGTCGGCTCGTTGCCGTCCGAAGTCGAGCTGGAATCGCTCGAGTCCTCCGAGGCGGCGGCGGGCGAAGAAGGACCGTCGGTCGTTGCGTTTGCATCCGCCGACAGTTCGTGCGTCAGGATCGGGTGGTCGTTCTTCAGCGTGAAGTTGTACAGAGACTGGCCGAACATGTCAATCTGGGGCAGACGGGGAGAAAGCAGAAAAAAAAAATCATGTGGAAGGTCATCGGATGTTAAATGGGGTTTTGGCTGAGAAAATGTTGCGTCTTGTGAATTTGAGAGAGTTTTAAGGAGAGGCTGGCTTGGTGGAGACAGTCAGACTTCACCCATTGGCAGGAAATTGTGGCCAGGTTCATCACAACCATCAATTCAAAATGAATCAAGTAGCGGGGTGAAATTTTCAAAATGGACGAATTATTATCGAAATATTCGTATTCGAATTTAAAATAGTGAATTTTTAACCATTCAAATTTGTATTCGAATTGTTGTTATGTTATTCGAAAAACGAATAACTCGAAAGGTTTGAATATTTGACACCACTGGTCATTCAAACGTTTGGCAAATTATTCGTGCTAAACGAATTATTAGATCCGATTCGATATTTGACTTTTTCACAAATTTGTTATTCGATATTCTATATGAATCAAGAAAACCGCTGTCGGCATACCCCTAGAAAAAGTATTCAAAATCGAAAAATCGACCATCAAATCGAATGAGCAAGGTGCAGGTCTTTCTGCTGATTGAGGATGTTTGAGGAATTTTATAGAATTTTAAAGAAGTATGAGGATGTTTGAGGATGTTTGAGGAAGTTCAAGGATCTTCGAGGATGCTTGAGGAAATTTGAGGAAGTTTGAGGAAGTTGATGTTCGAGGTAGTTTGAGGATGTTTGAGGATGTTTGAGAAAGTTTGAGGATGTTTGAGGAAGTTCGATAAGGTTTGACAATGTTTGAGGATGTTTGAGGATATTTGAGCAATTCTTACAAGTTTTTCACATAAATGCGAACCAAACATGCACATAATTAATTTGCAACCATTTGGCACTATTTTCAGTTGATCAAAGTGAATCCCCAAATCCCACGAAGACATGCATTTTTGGGAGCAAGTAACGACAGGTGAAAGGCGATGTTCGAGCTCTTGACCACCCTAAGGACCCGGCGCTACGGCGCTGAGCTCTTGACCACCCACAGGACCCGGCGCTACGGCGCTGAGCTCTTGACCACCCACAGGACCCGGCGCTACGCCGCTGAGCTCTTGACCACCCAAAGGACCCGGCGCTACGGCGCTGAGCTCTTGACCACCCACAGGACCCGGCGCTACGCCGCTGAGCTCTTGACCACCCACAGGACCCGGCGCTACGGCGCTGAGCTCTTGACCACTCAAAGGACCCGGCGCTGAGCTCTTGACCACCCACAGGACCCGGCGCTACGGCGCTGAGCTCTTGACCACCCAAAGGACCCGGCGCTACGGCGCTGAGCTCTTAACTACCCAAAGGACCCGGCGCTACGGCGCTGAGCTCTTAACTACCCAAAGGACCCGGCGCTACGCCGCTGAGCTCTTGACCACCCACAGGACCCGGCGTTACGCCGCTGAGCTCTTGACCACCCACAGGACCCGGCGCTACGCCGCGGTTCCCATGGATACGTGGATACGCCGCGTATTGTAAATGTCTGCTCGACTGGGGGCCAATTCTCGAACAAGTTTCAAGCAGAATTAGCGAGATCTAAGGAGATCTAAACCAAATGTCAATTTTCGAACGCTAATTCTCACTAAACCATGGGTGCAAATATAAAACCAGCTAAACCAGCTCCGGGGCAGGTCTAAGCAGTTTTTGTGGGTTGGATTTTGACGTTTTCTTCTCTTTTGAATATCATTTAGATGTTTTGAAGTGTTGAAGAATAAAGTTTGTTAGTTTTAATAGGTTGTTATCGATTCACTTGTTGTGGGCGTGTGCTGGATTGATTAATGATTGGTATGTAAACTTAGATCGTCTTCCTTAACCTAAAATTGCTTCGTCACTTGGTACTGAAGGCGGCAATGGATTTGAACGGTTGCCGAGCGGTAAGCTTGAAATAGAGCTTCCTGATTGGTCCATTACATTTACCACGGTGGTATCGCTATTCTTCGTTAACTCTGCTTCGAAAATTGACACAGGCGTATAGTTATACCTTGGGTTTAGCGCGGGTTTAAGTTTACCATGGAATAAGGAGTTTTAGCGAATGTACGAGAATGGGCCCCCTGGGGTTTCTCGAGCGAGAAAATAAGCTAATATTGGAATAAAAGTCTCTTGAAAGAAAGCCAAAGCCGAAAAAGCCAAAGGAAGCCAGGGTACAAGAACCGAAAACGTACGGCAAGGAGAAAACGTACGGCAAGGAGAAAACGTACGGCAAGGAGAAAATAGATCCCATACAAATCTATCGTGAGTGCCCAGAAAGTTAATCAACCTACTGAGGACAGCAGTAACAAGCAAAAAAGAAGGCACCCCAGGCTTGGGACACGGTACAGTAAATCCGTGAACCCCCAACCCAGTAGCGGTTCGTGCACAGGGGCAGTGGGGCATGTGCACCACCTAGATCCTCGCCCAGAACATAGATTTTACTACTTTAGCTTATATTATTAAGGTTTCTTTAGATTTCAATGTTATACTATGTATTGGGACTCATTTAGTATTCATTTGATTCATATAAGTCCACCGAAACGTTTCCCTGGACCCAAAAGCGCGCGATCGCGATTCCGCGCGCTTCATTGCATGTCTGGGTAGTGCAGATTCGGCTTCTGCCCCAAATCCCAATAGTTAGCGCGCGCGCGCAGAGCGCTCACAGTGCGAGCTGGCAGGCAAAAGCGATTCTGACGTGCAAATCGATCGTCAGAGCTGGGTATAGGGGCGAAAGACTAATCGAACCATCTAGTAGCTGGTTCCCTCCGAAGTTTCCCTCAGGATAGCTGGTGCCCGACGTATATCCAGTATGAAGTTGCCGCTAGCGCGGCATCGCGACCAGTCTCATCTGGTAAAGCGAATGATTAGACATATTCAAAATGCACTGCAGCCAATCAGCCGCGATGAACAAGTGGCGAAATGCGGGACTCCCTGGCACGGCCAATGGCTTCGTCGCGATCTTTGCTGTGACAGTCTAGCGGACGGGTTGGGCTAGGTGTCGCGGCGAGCGAATTCGCGTGAGATGTCATGTGTCATTACTCTAGTTTCACGCCGTGTTTTAGGATTTAAAATCAAACTAATTTAGTTGGGAAAAGTTTAAGGTTACAATGGATACTCTCAAATAACTAGAAGACATTTTTGTTTATAAAATATCGCCGATCTTGTCGCGATTAATCGAGGTATGGTTTGACATATTTTTGGCAGTGCATCGTAAATAGGCATTAGCAGGTATTGCATATGATTTACTGATATGAAAGTACGAAGAGTGCTGCGTCATGCTTCTTGCTAGTAGCAACTAAACGCTGATTTATAGGACTACAGCAGAACATTGACATAACATTACGAAGAACTCTTCCTGCCAGGACAAAAGGTAGGACACCAAAACCATGTCATTGAATCGAGTGACGTTAAGAAGCGTTTATAGGTTCTCATATGTCAGTGAGATTACGCAGCGTCAGGTATACACGATTTTCACTGTATAGGTTAGGGGTAGTGGTGAGTGGAAGGAGTGCGGATATTTTCGTAGTTTTTTTTTATGCCCCACCTTCCTAACTGTCCACCGGCCGCTACTGCCCCAATCCCACTCGACCCGTTCAGTGCAGAACTACAATCGAACACTAAAATTAACCCCGAAATGAAGGTACCTTTTCCAACCCCTCATTTTAACATACTAGGGCTTCGCGAACGCAATCTGTGTTGCGTTGAAGATGAGCGTAGGTAGCGGTTTGTATACAGCAGATAAAAAGGTGGAGGCCGAAGGCCTATAAAAACCATGGAGCACCAAGCCAGACCATTGCCCTTTCGAAAACTCTGATGACTCGAAATTTTAGACGATTATGACATTCCTTTGTTTCTTTCTAAACCTGCCAGATAGTCAAAATGTGCTTATTTTGAGCTAATTGAGTAATTTGAACAAATATACGTGAATGTGAATTACGCCGTGGATTCTTTTTATATTAGAGATTTATATCTAGAGCGAATTCACTTCAATTACTTCCATAAATGAAAACTACTTATTTCTGATATATCTGTCGAATCATTGCCTTGGACAAACTTCAAGTCAACAAAGCTTGGTCACCAGGGTGACGAAGGAAATTGATTCAGGCGTGAAAAAGTACCGAAAATCATGAAAAACCACTACAAAAATGCTAATAAACACCCATTGGAAAGACCTACCGACCGAAGATTTGCAGGCATGATAAATATTTATAAGGTCAACATGTTTAGAAGTTTTGGCGAAGTTATGTTAAAAACTTTGAAATTTACAGATATTCAAAATTTTGAAAAAATCGAAAAATTTCGTACAAATTTATTTCTTAAAAATATTCTCCACCGATCTTTTCCAAAAACGCAGGAGGTCTAAGTTGAGAACAGAGGTAGATACTCAGAAATTTTCATTCAAATCGGTTCAGGCGTTTGGTCCATAGAGCGCGCACAAACACACAAACAAACAAACATACAAAAAACATACACAAGTGACTTTTTTTGGGGGGTAGTGAAATTGAGGATTTCGCTCCGCTCGCTACGCTCGTCAACAAGTGATGTTTGGGTTTTTCAGGAAGTATCAGGATATATGCTTATCCAGAAAGCGACGGACGGAAGGGAGGCGAAGCTGGAAAATGAGCAACCGAACCGGGATACGTACCCGGGACCTCTTGCTTGTCGGGCAGGTGCTCTACCAACTGAGCTATTCGGGTACACATTCTCCCTGGTTCGTTGTGTGCGACATGATACCTCCGAAGGGGTACAGCATCTGCATGGCTAGCAGGAGGGCCCGGGTTTGTAACGCGATTCGGGTGCACAATTTGCCAGCTTCGTCTTCCTTCCAAACAAGTAGATGAAGGAAGAGAAGGTTCATCTAGTCATAGGATGTCATCTCAATTTGAAATATACAAAAATTTGTACCGTGCAATCTGTCAAAAAGAGCCAAAATGAGCTCCAAGCATCGTCCGAACCAGGCTGAGCTGGGCGCGCACTTTATCTCTATTCATATGATGCAGTACGTTGGCCAATATTCGCTACTCGAACGCTATTCATGTGATGCAGTATGTTGGCCAATATTCGCTACTCGATCGCTATTCATGTGATGCAGAAAGTTGGCCAATATTCGCTACTCGATCGCTATTCATGTGATGCAGAAAGTTGGCCAATATTCGCTACTCGATCGCTATTCATGTGATGCAGAAAGTTGGCCAATATTCGCTACTCGATCGCTATTCATGTGATGCAGGAAGTTGGCCAATATTCGCTACTCGATCGCTATTCATGTGATGCAGTCAGTTGGCCAATATTCGCTACTCGATCGCTATTCATGTGATGCAGTACGTTGGCCAATATTCGCTACTCGATCGCTATTCATGTGATGCAGAAAGTTGGCCAATATTCGCTACTCGATCGCTATTCATGTGATGCAGAAAGTTGGCCAATATTCGCTACTCGATCGCTATTCATGTGATGCAGTAAGTTGGCCAATATTCGCTCTTCGATCGCTATTCATGTGATGCAGTAAGTTGGCCAATATTCGCTACTCGATCGCTATTCATGTGATGCAGAAAGTTGGCCAATATTCGCTACTCGATCGCTATTCATGTGATGCAGAAAGTTGGCCAATATTCGCTACTCGATCGCTATTCATGTGATGCAGGAAGTTGGCCAATATTCGCTACTCGATCGCTATTCTTGTGAAGCAGGAAGTTGGCCAATATTCGCTCTTCGATCGCTATTCATGTGATGCAGGAAGTTGGCCAATATTTGCTCTTCGATCGCTATTCATGTGATGCAGGAAGTTGGCCAATATTCGCTACTCGATCGCTATTCATGTGATGCAGTAAGTTGGCCAATATTCGCTACTCGATCGCTATTCATGTGATGCAGTAAGTTGGCCAATATTCGCTACTCGATCGCTATTCATGTGATGTAGTAAGTTGGCCAATATTCGCTACTCGATCGCTATTCATGTGATGCAGTAAGTTGGCCAATATTCGCTACTCGATCGCTATTCATGTGATGCAGAAAGTTGGCCAATATTCGCTACTCGATCGCTATTCATGTGATGCAGTAAGTTGGCCAATATTCGCTACTCGATCGCTATTCATGTGATGCAGTACGTTGGCCAATATTCGCTACTCGATCGCTATTCATGTGATGCAGAAAGTTGGCCAATATTCGCTACTCGATCGCTATTCATGTGATGCAGTAAGTTGGCCAATATTCGCTACTCGATCGCTATTCATGTGATGCAGTAAGTTGGCCAATATTCGCTACTCGATCGCTATTCATGTGATGCAGTACGTTGGCCAATATTCGCTACTCGATCGCTATTCATGTGATGCAGAAAGTTGGCCAATATTCGCTACTCGATCGCTATTCATGTGATGCAGGAAGTTGGCCAATATTCGCTACTCGATCGCTATTCATGTGATGCAGTAAGTTGGCCAATATTCGCTACTCGATCGCTATTCATGTGATGCAGAAAGTTGGCCAACATTCGCTGCTTGTTCGCTATTCATGTGATGCAGAAAGAATATGCGCTTATTGCTAAGTTAATGTCGCATCACCACGACACGATTTCAGCGAGCGACACGCAAGCCTGGCAAACCTGGCAAGCCTGGCGAACGTGGCAAGCCTGGCAAGGCTTGCCAGGCGAGTGGGACTCGCCCGGCACAAGGACAGGGGCTACACGCGCCACCCAACAGGTGCGTGGGGGGCAGGAGGCTCGCCCCTTCCCCTGGAAGTTGGACAGCGCCCCACCCCCTCCCCCCGTTTTGGCGGTGACACACGCCGCACGGCGACCTTGAAGCGATGCAGCCACCACGTGCGTCGCCATCGACCCGGGCTGCCTAGCAACCACCCCCCCCCCCCCAACCCTGACGGCCATAGCAACCGAGCGGCTCGGTGCGCGTGCACTAGATGTCGGCACGTCGAGTGTTGGCCAAGGCCTGGCCTGGAAGGGAACCGAGGGTGGACCCGGTGCCGTCACCAAGGCCTGGCCTTGGTGGCCCTTCCTCGAGGACCCACTGCTGCTCGACACAAGCAAAGAGTTTCCGAACTCACAAGCCATGTCTCGAGTCGGGAAAAAGGCTATATGGGTAGTTTTGAAACTCTTAGCCCGTGTCTAGTAGCAGCGAGTCCTCGAGGAAGATGTAAATCAATGCTCCTTCTTAACGTGAAATAGAAATTAATGGTCTGCAAGCCCAAGTTGTCCAGCAGGCTCGCTGGCATCCCCAACGGTTGCGTCGCTGGGTACTGAGAGGGGGGGGGGGTGAAAGGTGTACTATAGTTCGTCTCAGGTTCTGATGGCAGCAACAAACCGGATTTCCACAATGTTATCTATAATGCCCCGAGGCGCTCCAAAAGAACATGAGACGTACTATAGGTCGCAAACAGGGGGGAAGGGCGGGGGGCTGAGGAGACTGACAGTAATTCCATTCCCGATCATCGGACATCGAATCAATAACCAGTGCCAAGCTGCATTCAGCGAGCAAAACCGTGATTGAATTTTCTCCTCCAGGAACTAGTGATTGCAAAACGAACTCGAGGGCGGTGCAAAAACGCATCCTGGAGGCTCTATTGGAACTCGCTGCTTTTGGCTGGATCTCTCGTGACATGGGCTCTATTGGGGCTAGCTGCTATTGGCTGGATCTCTCGTGGCATGGGCTCTATTGGGACTGGCTGCTATTGGCTGAATATCTCGTGGCATGGCCTCTATAGGGACTGGCTGCTATTGGCTGGAACACTCGTGGCATGTGCTCTATTGGGGCAGGCTGATATTTGCTAGATCCCTCGTGACATGGGCTCTATTGGGACTGACTGCCATTGGTTGAAAATTCCGTAGAGGGGATCGCTAAAATGTAGTGGCCGCAGACCTGTTTGCATACATGAAAAGAGAGGATAAATTAGCTCCAAAATCTCTGAAAAAATAACTGCGCATAGCGAAAGAGTGCACGCACGAGCCGGACTGAACCTTGTACTGATACAGGACGAACGTACATCGTTTTACAATCGATGCTTCGAGCTCAGTTAGGCTATTGTTTCAAGTTTGTACCATATTGGTAAGCTTTTGTACTAATATCAAAATAGATGTTCTGTCTAGAAGATACACTTTACCCTCTTCCACTTATTTGTTGAAATGCAAGATTGGAATGCATTAAGGCATTCATTTCCTGGTGATGGTTGGACCTCTGCATTCAACGTTTCACCTACTGGTTGGGGTTAACGGATGTCTAAAGTGTCTTACTTCTAGATTCGCTAACAGATGGCGCTGCGCTGTATACCCAGGTGAAGTACCAATCTTTTAAATTTGAATGCATACATAAGTCATCTCAAACATTATTTTATAGTTTTTTACTCTCTTAATCTACAATGAGAGGCTTGTTTAAATCTACTATGGATATTATCTTAGTTTTAGTCTACCTACTTAGAACAAGCATGTTCTACGCTCTTTGCGTAGAAACTGTCAATAAATCATGTATTTATACAAGATGAACGACAATAAATTGAAATTGAAAATTGAAACAATTTATCAACCTCCGTTCACTCATCCCAGATAGCTCAGTGGTAGAGCAGTGGGTTGGCAAGCGGATGGCTCAGGTTCGATCCACTAGAGTTCACTAGGCACTACGATCCACTAGGCACGATCCACTAGGCACTGAGTTTTGTCAAGTATTAAATTTAACAAATTAAATTCCATTGGAACTCATATATTAAATTTTCTCACAGATATCTCAACTGCCTAGTTAGCTCATTGGTAGAGCGCTAGGTTGGCAGTGAGAGCGTCCAGGTGAACCTGGTTCGAGACCGCTTCAAGTCGCTAACGGCCTGAGTTTTGTCTGATCTCTGTCGGCGCAAGTTGAACTAGAACATACAGTTGAAGAGTTGAGTACCTAGTAGCACACGATCACTTCCGCCATACACAGAGCTCTCAGCGACTCGGCCGTCCCCATTGGGGGGCTCGACTCCGGACAGTGTCGTCCGTCGCGGGAGTCTCGGACTCTTCGGAGTCCCAAGGAACCCGGGCACCAGGGAGCGCTCACTGCCAAACTAGCAACTAGGCAGCTTTTTGGCCAACAGGTAACCATGGCATTCTTTTGGGCGATTGATTGAGATTCGACTATAAAGTGACAGCAGATTTGACACATGCAGCCTAGTAACGAGGAGGAAGCGGTGACCGATTATCCTATCACACGCGCCCTGAGCTTCTGCGACACCTGATTTGTGGCTCAGTCAACTGTCAATTCATACACAGTTCTTAATTGTCAGCAATGGGTCTGTTTTCAGAATGCTTAACGTGTGCAATGCTAAATGTTTGCAATGCTTAACGTGTTCAATGCAAAACGTGTGCAATGCTAAACGTGTGCAATGCTAAACGTGTGCAATACTAAACGCATTGGTTTCTCCTTACAAACATTTGTTTTCTGACACTCATGTTATGGTAGTGGCATACAAAAGGTGGCATACCAAAGTAAAGTTGAAAACAAAATATCTAACATGCAGGTACCTACCTGGTTTTTTCTGATATAATTTGGAAACAGATGGTAGCTGTATCACAATATCAATGAATATATTAATGTCCTTATCAATAAGGTGCCAGTAAGGACAGTCGAATAATGGCCCATCTACAACCAACATGGCCATTAACAAGGCATGGACTTAGCAAGAAGCGTAAAGTTTGCCACATGGGTTTCCATAAGTCTACCAGGCGTGGGCAACCTTTTGGAAATCACGGGCCTGATTCAAATTTTTTGGTTGTTCGGCGGGCCGGACGTCCACTTGCGTAAATGGGAGGGTTGGGGGGAGCAAATACGTCAAATAAAGCTCAATAAAAATTTTGACGCTCACATAAAAAGCATAGATAGAGCTCCAAAATAAACATTGAATTTTTAAAATCTTTTAACTGTGCTGGGGTGAGGCCTCTCCCATTTTCCCAGGAATTAAAAGGTATCGACGCAGTTTCCTCTCGTTTCGCTTTCGAAAATAATAAGATTATTATACTTGGGATACAAGACAGTTCATTTTCGGGACCACTTCCTCATTGGATTTTCTCAAGTCTATAAAATCAACCCTTATCCAATCGAGCCCTCCAGTTTCCACGCTTGATTCAGTAATATAGCTCTGATTTTTAAAAGTTGATTATTCTCACCTATAAACGTCAAAATCAGAAAAAGTCAAAATCAGACATTTCTTATTGTATTGAATGCTGTTCTGCAAGTCGTGGATATAATTTTATCAGAGAGAGATGTTCAAGAACAACATGAGCCCCAAAACTACTAGAAAGTAGAAACCATTAAAGATATCCAAAAAATTAGGTTTCATTTAACCTTTGAAATATTTTTATTCAGAAACGGTTTGGGTCTATCTTTCATGCGAATTGTCCAAAGCCCGGCGGGCGGGGGGTTGCCCATGCCTGGTGAGGACATACTGTAAACATGAAGTTTGACTGGGCCAAACTTGTTGTTTACGGTTACGTCAAAACGTAGTGGAGAACCAATCGGATTCATTTGGTAACCTGTTCCATGACTTCCTCCCATATTTAAGAAATAGGTTCAGGTTGGCAGGGATTGCGTGAGGTTGGCAGGGATTGCGTGAGGTTGGCAGGGATTGCGTGAGGTTGGCAGGTATTGCGTGAGGTTGGCAGGGATTGCGTGAGGCTGGCAGGGATTGCGTGAGGCTGGCAGGGATTGCGTGAGGCTGGCAGGGATTGCGTGAGGTTGGCAGGGATTGCGTGAGGCTGGCAGGGATTGCGTGAGGCTGGCAGGGATTGCGTGAGGTTGGCAGGGATTGCGTGAGGCTGGCAGGGATTGCGTGAGGTTGGCAGGGATTGCGTGAGGCTGGCAGGGATTGCGTGAGGCTGGCAGGGATTGCGTGAGGTTGGCAGGGATTGCATGAGGTTGGCAGGGATTGTGTGAGGTAGGCAGGGATTGCGTGAGGTTGGCAGGGATTGCGTGAAGCAGGGATTCCATGAGGCAGGGATTGCGAGGGATTGCGTGAGGTTGGCAGGGATTGCGTGAGGTTGGCAGGGATTGCGTGAGGTTGGCAGGGATTGCGTGAGGCTGGCAGGGATTGCGTGAGGCTGGCAGGGATTGCGTGAGGTTGGCAGGGATTGCATGAGGTTGGCAGGGATTGTGTGAGGTAGGCAGGGATTGCGTGAGGTTGGCAGGGATTGCGTGAAGCAGGGATTCCATGAGGCAGGGATTGCGAGGGATTGCGTGAGGTTGGCAGGGATTGCGTGAGGTTGGCAGGGATTGCGTGAGGCTGGCAGGGATTGCGTGAGGCTGGCAGGGATTGCGTGAGGCTGGCAGGGATTGCGTGAGGCTGGCAGGGATTGCGTGAGGTTGGCAGGGATTGTGTGAGGTTGGCAGGGATTGCGTGAGGTTGGCAGGGATTGCGTGAAGCAGGGATTGCGTGAGGCAGGGATTGCGAGGGATTGCGTGAGGTTGGCAGGGATTGCGTGAGGTTGGCAGGGATTGCGTGAGGTTGGCAGGGATTGCGTGAGGCTGGCTGGGATTGCGAGGTTGGCAGGGATTGCGTGAGGCTGGCAGGGATTGCGTGAGGTTGGCAGGGATTGTGTGAGGTTGGCAGGGATTGCGTGAGGTTGGCAGGGATTGCGTGAGGCTGGCAGGTATTGCGTGAAGCAGGGATTGCGTGAGGCAGGGATTGCGTGAGGCTGGCAGGGATTGTGTGAGGCTGGCAGGGATTGCGTGAGGTTGGCAGGGATTGTGTGAGGTTGGCAGGGATTGCGTGAGGTTGGCAGGGATTGCGTGAGGTTGGCAGGTATTGCGTGAAGCAGGGATTGCGTGAGGTTGGCAGGGATTGCGTGAGGTTGGCTCACCTGCGTGTGGCCGAGTAGCTTCTCGACGGTGTGCGACACGAACACGATCTTGCCGGCCGACGTCACCACCATCAGGAACGCGTCCATCTCCTGCGCGGACAACAGCAAGACATCAACAAGCTGCCCATTTGCTTGACATCCCGACGTGTTTGATACGCATGGGTTTGCTGGCAGTTTTGCCGGCAATAGCTGGGTGCGTTGGCAACCTGTTTTAAGGCTTTCAGTGCGGCTGCTGGTGATTATTGTAGCTATGAACTGTATTTTCATCTGGTATTTCGTGATTATAAATCACACAATTTGTTGCCAAACGTGTGAGGATTCTGTAGACATGAGTTTCGTCAAGATCACACAAAATGCGTGGCCACAAGTTAGTATCCAGGAGGTAAAATTTGAGTGGGAAGCTGTCCAAGTATATGCTTACTCCAATACATCATCCACCAGGCCATGGCACAAGGTCAAATATAATCAAAGGACCCAAACAAACAACTAACAGCAGCTCCATCCCTTGACTTCCTTACCTGAGCTGCTATACTTTGGGGGGGGACATCTGGGTGACCTTGTGTCTGGGCTATCTAGGTGATGTGCCAGCCAGGACAGCTAGGTGATGTGCCAGCCAGGACAGCTAGGTGATGTGCTAGCCAGGACAGCGGAGGGGGCAAGCAGTACTCACCTCGATCATGTTCTGCGACAGGTTGTATCTGTCGAGGGAGATCGGCAAAAAGCCCGGCGCGCGAGGCTCGCCCGTATGCAGGACTGTAACACGACAAACAGAAAGACACCGTTAGCTCCACGCGGTCAGCTCCACCACACGTTGGGGTGGCCTGTCCTGCTCCACTTAGAAAGAACAACGTATGTGCAAAATATCGATACTCAATCATTACAGCAAACGTGTTTTGTGAAAATGTGTTTAACTAAGGTTATGTACTTGCACATTATTAGCAATATGGTGTTTTAGCATAGGGTTTCCTGTGCAAGACCTCAGTACTCTGCATCGTTTTCAAACACAATACTTAAACAAAACATGGTGAATCGGTAGATGCCTTGTTATATTCAAGTTGGCTTCGAATAATTCTGCACTGGCACAGGATTGGCTGGAGATACTGGGTTCTAACTTTAAGTGCAATGGGCATCCATGCAATGCTAATTCAACTAAGAAAAAATCAGTAAAGGAAATGTACACCTCTGGACATTGAAAGCATTCCAGTAGAATTTCGGCTATGTCCTCAGAAAGGTTTGACTGAAAAAAGAATAGGCAGGCCAGGTACCAACCACGTGGATGAGCACATGGATATGACATGTACAGAGGGTCCAAATCTCATAATGACAAATCAGTTTGCTTATCAGCAACTGCCTTGCTCCGTGAAATATGAATCGACCAAGCTGATAGTTCGGTCCACTGTCGAATTTTGCAATGGATTTCACGTAAGCTCAATGGCATAAATACAGTAATTTTTAAGCTAGAAGAAAATTCAAAAAGCGTCCTGCTCCTGCTCTGTACGATAAGCACATGTTAATGGTGTCACTTTTTCCGTACTTGCAAAAATGTTGGTATACACTATGTGAACGAATTTATTTCCTATAATTGCTTTAATTAATATCGCATCACCTCCGACACGGCTGGGCGAGGTAACAGCCGTAAAGCCACCGGAAAAGTAGGGTATCGATAATAACCATTAACTTGACGGAAAGATAACAGAAGCAATTATCAGGAATATAATGGAATCTGAACATGAAACATGTGTTTTATTCAATATTAACAAATGTTGTGATTTATAAGTATTTATAGCAAAGAGATGATGCCAGGGGTTTTTTATTTTACTTTGTACCTATAAAATTAGGTTTTTTAGGCCAGTGCGGGTGTGTGGAATCTGATACAAAACTTGTACAGAGAAAAAATTCACGAGTTTTGCGAGGCAGGTAGGTACTGACAATAAAACTGGTTTGACAAAACTAGATTGCGACCGATCAATGAACATGACATCCCCTGCCACCATGTGCTCATCCACGTGGTCGGTACCTGGCCTGGCCTACCTATGCTCTTTTCAGACAAACCTTTCTGAGCAGATAGCCGACATTTGACTGGAACGCTTTGAAAATCCAGAAGTGTACCTAATTTAAAAACCCCAAAAATGCAGTGTTATTTCTAAGCAGCTGGCAGTGTTGTCTTGGGTGGAATCTGCTTGTCGGATAACAGAGAGTATTAGCAATTGTTAGTTAGTGTCTTACGATTTAAATACAATTTCATTATCGGTTAGCTAAATATGGCTTTGCATTTAAGTGGCTAATTTACAGTTATTTATTTAAACCAACTGCTAAGCTCACTATCAATCTACAAGGGAACTGCACGTTCGGCCCAAGGCTTCGACCTGGTGTTGCATCAAGCCCAAAATGCAAGACAGTCTTTCATTTATATACTGGTAAGGATTAAGGATACTTTTTCCGCAATGCGCAAAATTCCAAAATGTGTCCAAAGTGATTTCAATGTGTTTTTAAGTGTGCTTCTATACATTAAAACTATCAAGTGTCAAGTGTGTTTCTATCCATTACAAGGGTTACCTAAGTGTGTTTATCCATTACAAGTGTTAAGTGAGTTTATATCCATGACAAGTGTTACCTAAGTGTGTTTATCCATTACAAGTGTTAAGTGAGTTTTTATCCATGACAATGTTACCTAAGTGTGTTTATCCATTACAAGTGTCAAGTGAGTTTCTATCAATTACAAGTGTTACCTAAGTGTGTTTATCCATTACAAGTGTTAAGTGAGTTTCTATCCATGACAAGTGTTACCTAAGTGTGTTTATCCATTACAAGTGTTAAGTGAGTTTCTATCCAGGGGCGGACAGAGAGCACTGTGGCCGGTAGGCCACAGTGCTATCAATGGCCCCTTATAGCTCGAGTTTAGCCCCCACATACAAAATAATTTGCTGACGCAGATTGGCTATACAGTTGTGTCTAAAAGTGGGAAAATCACCGTGTTTTATGCTTTTAACATGATAGACCTTGTTTCAATCGGAATTACCTGTCTGCGTCCGCAACCCTCGTTGTGCATGAGGAGAAGACAAGGCATTTACAATTCAAGTGTACACCATTTATTTTTATATTGCACATGTTGTTTAATTAAACTTCATTATATGAGAGGCTATGTGCTCAAGTGCGTAAAAAATTCTAGAAGCAGACTCTAGTCAAACAATATAGTGAAACAAAAAATTACAGTAAGAGCTTTAACATAAGCTCTGATATCTGCATTCCTAATTTCATCTAACAAATCTGACTCACAATTAAGAATCATAACATTTTCCAGATTTTCGTCTGTAACGTTTGATCGCAACCGATTTTTTATTATTTTTAGCTTCGAAAATGATCGCTCACACTGCACTTGAGTGCAAGGTAAAACTAGAATACGTTTGTACATTTTGAAAAGTCGCTTATAGGATTTGCTGTGAAAGTTATAGTTGCGAAGGATTTTTAATACACAACCAATACAATTTAAGCACTTTCCAGAACACTGCCTTACTTCATGTAATGCACCAATGTCATTATAGTTATCACAAGTCTCATGTTAGTTTTCTGCGTCACACGACATCTCTTCTTCGTTGCAACTGTGTATTTCTACATCCGTGGTATCACTGATGCTGCTGTAGCTATCACTTTCAGAATCGACAACTGAATCGGTATTATTAGCAATTTCGGAATTGACGTCACGCAGTTTCAGTTTAGCATATAGCATCGAAAAACTTTTTAATTCTTCTACTAACTTGTTTTCGTTTTGATGCTGGCCAAAGCACACAACCTTGTCAATTTAATGTTAGTAGACGATTGGCCAGAAAATTTTGGAAAAGAAGACGGATGAAGAAAACTCATCTCTGTCAGTAAATCTCGTGCTTGCGAATTCAGAAATCTCTCGTCCAATTTGACGAGTAAGACGTCGATAAGAGTGTTAAACACTTCCACCAGAAACTTCCTCTCACCGGTTAGTGGAGCATCATCCTTTGCACGTTCACCAGCCATACGTGTTTTGGTATGGGCAGCTTTTTCATTGAAGGCAATGTTGACTTTGATCCCATTCATGTTTGCATCTTCGTTTATTATGTATTGCAGATCTTCAATAAAGACTGACACCTTCTCTTTGATCACTGAAAATGAGTTTCTCAGATAACGCAATTGCTTGTCGCATACCGAAATCATGTTAATCACCTGCAACATATTTAGCCCTTTTGCCTGTAAATAGTCTGTGGCCGGCCTCATGATAGAAAATATATCTTTCAATGCAAGCGCTGTAATTATGTTATCGTATTAACACCATGACATCAAAAACCGTTTCGCTGCACTTATTGTAGATGCGTCAAAAGTAGAGTTGTTCGCAATGGTAGAAAGTACTTTTAAAACTGCATGTAAATCGAGAGGCCAATATGACTAATGGCCTTCTCCTTAGACCACCACCTAGTTTTTCCTATCAGCTGCAGCTTCTTTAATACAGGATAACCGTCGATTTCACTTATAACTTTGGACCAACTGAACATCCTCTTATACGAATCTTTGAGGAAAATCGCAGTTTCTTCAAGTAACCCGAGTACGGACTTTGCTTGAATGCTCGACTCGCAGCAAGCGTTCACAGCCAAATTCAATCTGTGGCTGCTACACCACGTAAATGCCGAATCTGGATTATCTTTATTCAAAAATGAATTTACACCTTTATTTTCAGAGCGCATGGCTGCGGCACCATCGAAAGAGTAGCCCAATATGTCGCTTGTCTTTAGGTTTAAACTCTCCAACGTTTTCTCAATCAAGTCATACAGTCCTTGGCCATTGCCAGAAGGAGAATGTTTCAGAGCAATTACTCTTTCTTCTATGTTACATTCCCTGGTAACATAATGCACAACAATAGATGCTTGATCTTTAGTTGAAACATCTTGTGTAGTATCGCACTCCAACCCAAACTTGTTACCATTATCTTTAACTGCGTCCACAATTACTTTTACAACATTTGTGCGCAAAATATGCAGTATTTTGTTCGTCGTGGTCTTACTTAAAAAAGTAACTGCTTGTCCTCGCCCTCTTTTTCGGTTTTTAATTTGTTTTTTGATAACCAGGATTTTTTATGTTTTAGCGAAGCATTAATGCAATTTTTGACGTGATTAGCTAACACGCTGACAACAACACGCTGACCAACTTCACAAGTTCAAGAAAATTCCCATGATTTCCTTCTTGTTCCAATTCGAATGCAGATTCTCCTCTTTTCCCTCTTACCGCCAGGCCCTGTTTGGCCACGAGTTTCAAAATACGAATTACCGCATCTAGAACAGTCCGGTTATTTTCTACTTGCTGTCGCCTGAGACTTTCCGTTTTTACGAGGCCTGCCTCTATATCGTTGTTGCAAATAGCAGTCATATATGCATCTACTGAGTGATTATGCTCTGCTTGATTCTCATGCTCTTTAACTCGTTGAGACGCACGGCGGAAATTCGTAAACCCATCCCTAAACGAACCGTTGTTTTTTGAGAAACATGCACACACGGTACAATACAGCTTATTTTCAGAATAAACAAGCCAGTGGCGTCGTGTCGCGGTACCGTCTTTGTCTTTACGAAAAAACACCTCTCTAAAAAAGCATTCATCAGTAATGTCTTCCACTGGAGATGCGTGCGCAACAGAGATAAAATGTAGTTTTTGGTTCAATGTCTTTTTGCTCATATGATCAAACTTGAGTTTCGGCTGTTCATAGCAAACATTGGTTTCGATTTCAGCTCCAGATGCCAAAACGTTATCTGCACGATGTGCACTGAAAATGGTATTAATCTCACTACCAAGCTCATTATTACCATGTGAAGGTCCGGGCTGGGATGCGGATGCAACGCGGTCACATTCCCGGTCATCACAATGTTAGGTCGCAGGTGGATTGTTTATAATTGATATTGTGTCCAGCGGGGGCTGTGGTACGGTCGGTAGGCCTACAGCCGACTCGCGGTGCTGGCAGGGTAATACTTCGCGCGACACAGAAGTCGAGGGTAGCAAATTTTGTATAGGTTTCTCGAAATTTAATTTCAACTGTTTACAATCTTTGCCCGAGTTTTCCAGTTCACGTCGACGCTTCTCAGTTCTTTTAGTCGTGCCAGACTTGTGTTTTTTCTTGCTGATCATGTTGTCAGAGTCAGCCTTATCCTAAACTAAAATTTTCTGAACTTAGACTCGAAATTGAATCGAAATTGTTAATTATGATTTAATAAATGTCTGCAAGTGGGCTCTGTTACCCTCCTAGGGGGGCAACAAGGCCCACATAGTTATAGTATTACACTTTTATACTTATTAATGAAAGGAATCGAGGAGAGATAAATATAAATATAAATATATATATATATATATATATATATATATATATATATATATATATATATATATATATCTTATGTGCTTACCAAAATGATGAAATTTATCACATTTGTGAAGTCGGCGACAGAAAAACTTCAATTTGTCATCACAGCTGATCCACTGGACATATCGGCGCAAAATTTTGTTCGCGTTGATTCCTTCACATCTTCAAACATGTGCTGCCACCTACACTCATTTCGATAATTTAGGCGGGTTTCCACGGTAAGAGAAGACTACAGTACAGAGGTTGGATAAATTACTGCATTGCTGTTTCTGGAGCCACATATGCAAGACGTAACATACACTTTACGTTAACCTGCACTTAAAAATAAAATTTATATACAAATGTATTTATATATAGATTTAAAAAAAGTGGCCTACCAGCATTTGGCCTAACGGCCATTGGCCGGTAGGGCCCTATGTAGGGCCCTTGTTTCTATCCATTACAAGTGTTAGTGTGTTTCTATCCATTATAGGGATGCACCATGTCAATTAACCGGTCAAATATTTAGTCCAGTTCAGAATCGACTTTTCGTTTGCAATGTGCGGGGACCTTTTTTTTATGATTGATTATTGTAGAGCGTCACTAGACGATGAGAAAAATCGAGTATATTTTTTCTCAAATGTGGATTCTTTGGAGAAATTTTGGGTTTTTTTGGATTTTAAACTTTCTACCATATCTCCCCAGATAACAATGTTATCAAAAAATAGAAAAGAGATGATATGTTTGTTTATTCAATTGTCATAATAAAAAAATTTTGTTATTATTTTCTGTTATAAAATGTACAGTCAGGAACATAAGTTCCGAGCGCAGGTAATTTACGCAAACATTTCCGGGATTCACAGAAAATGGTATTTTTTCCGAATTAATCAATTATACCACCATAATAACGACAAAAAAACGAATCGATTAAGGGATTGCCGTTCTTGTAGCTTCAAAACTTTAGCCAAAAACAGCGGTTAAAAAGTAGAGTCTTATTTGAACCCAACGGTTTCACGTCGGAAACAGCCGTAATCTCGCTCTAGCGCACGCCTACGTGGGTGTCCGCAGCCAGCAGTATTGCATGTTTTCTGTCTGCCAGGCGACTTTCGATGCACATGGTCCCATAGGAGGCCAAGGCAATTAATTGGTGGTGGAAGGGGGGGGGGGGGGGGGCGGGCGGGCGGTGTACAGAATATGTACAAGTTACCTGTAATGTGCTGTGCAGTGTGTTTTTGCTTATCCAATGTGCGCAATTAGGTTGATTTGTTATGTGGATTACCCAGTTATTACGATAAATCAATTTTTTGGAATCAAATAATATCTGAGCTAACCTCATTTTCAAGCTACATTTTTACCGTCGTAACGTTACAGGAGTTATTCATTTAATGTAGTGACAGATAGCACTATTTCATTATTAATTATCCTGATTCTGGAAGAATAATGGACACCCCATAATCTTTCCACTATAATACAAAAATGTGGAAGGGGGGAGGGGGGGGGGGAGGGGGGTACTGCAATATACCACACTTTAATTTATAACGTCTCGTTTAAATCATTGCCTAAAAATATAGGTAATGTAAATTTAAGTTGATCATTGTGACTCTACTCATTGGCTTGCCCACAAATACCTATGTCCTTCTTGACAGGGGCGGATCTAACGGTCAGCATTTCTGGAAATGCAGATGAGCCGCGTCCCCCCCCCCCCCCTCTTCAAGAGTATCTTGGACGCGCAAGGAGAGTCCTGTGGACCTGCGTCCTTGGGGCCTTGCAGTGTGTATCTTGTATTTTGAGTTGACTGATTTCATGTTGTCAAAGATGTGAGACCTATTCTGTCACGCTTGCTCTTTGCTTATAGTTTTATGAACGTCTCATTTACCTCACCTCTATTCACTCGATTGCTGACGCTGGCTGATTGCTGATTGCAGGATTGCTGATTGCTGTTAAAGATTGGTGTTCGTTTATGTTAGAATATGTAATGAATGGCTGATTGGGGAGCATTACGACCATGAGTGTTGCAAGATGTTTCGAATTGGTACCATTCCTAGCTGTTATGTTAGTTTGTTTGCGCTTCCCCCCCCCCCCCACCACGATCACCACGGGATCACCCTAAGTCGAGGCCCCTTCGATAGTGTGTGCTGACCACTTTTTGACCCTTAAATCCGCGCCTTCATCTAGAACTCTCATAAACAGAGCTGACCATATCTTTACCGACCTGTGCCATGTGCGCTGAGTGCCACAAAAAATACCAAGTGGGTAGAAATATATTTTTATTGAATTGTTCTTGTGCAATTGGAAAAAGTCTGCACGGAAATTAAAATTATGTCCATTTTGAAAACATGGCGAATTCATATACACCTCGAACACGAAGCCCTATAATGACACCAAAAGTGACATAAACTCATTCAAAATCGTTCCTACTATGCCCAACCAGTAAATATTTTGATTAGTTGCTCAAACTGTAGCAGCAAAGGGCCCCAATTTCTTTCGATTAAATTCCGTCAGCCGTCAATTGGCGTGGAGAGACATCGAGAAACTCAAATTTATTTACTATTATCAATTTTTACACTACAAAAATTACTTGGCTGGCAATGATTGCTTATTTCGTTACTATAAATTATAGTACCTACATATAGAAATGCAAAGTTTCCCATTACAGGGAGCTTGGTCAAATCCTGGTTGTGGTTTCCCAAGATTTTCTACAACCAACCCATGCAATTGTTTGGATAGTATCTTCTCGAAGGAGAAACTGCAGTTACGAAAGAACAGCATTAGGTACAAAACGTACAACAATAATTGACACCTTTAATTGTACTATAGGTACTTGACAGATTTAGTAAAAAAAATAATCATACACTAACAAAGTAACCCATGAGATCCAAAGTGTGATGCTTATCATCCTTGCCGACTAATTTGACTAGAAAATGTATAATCCACCAATCTACGTGTTATTACAAGGTGCAAGCAGAAAGCAGGCAATTACATTGACGGATGGCACCACTATTTGTACACCTATTACACGTTACACATCATGGACTTTATCTTACTATAGGCGTATCCCACATGAAATCAACACAGCAAGTAACCTGACTAATTTTTACGTTAAAAACCTGTACGCTAACGTACAGAGGTAGTCTAGGAAGGATTAAAAACGTTTTCTCCAAAAATTTATCTCTCACGGTTCATGCGCAGTAGCCAGCTAAACTTTTGCCGGTTTGAATGCTATTTCGCGCATTCCTCTACGTTTGAGCTTATAGCTAACGACCCGTTAAACTTAAGGCGATGAAATTGGTTCCATTAGAAAGATAAGAACATTTCGATTCGTTTAACATAAAAAAACACCCCGAAGTACAAAACAACCCTTACAGTACAATCATCCCTTATATTGCACAAAAGTGCAAATACAGATATTTAGATTTTGACGAACATTTTTTTATGCTTAGTTAACAGATTGATAAAACTTTTTTGAAAGTTTCGTTCTGGGGTTCCCAGTAGTTTCTGAGAAAAAAAATAGTTAGTAGAATTTTTGTACTTTTATGAGAGCGTATGTATTTCGGACACTTTCCTGACCGATCGGTCATATCTTCAGGGATTACACATTCCTCAAAATAAAAACTGTTCAACATGCATGTTTCTTACAGGCAGATGAAGGTCTCCTCAAATTTTCATCATGGGGTACTCATTAATTAGGGAGAGACGTCGTGTTTTGTGGGGGAGCATACCTATAAGGTTTTTAAAAGCAGTGTATTTAGAGATGCACAGTTTCACAGATCATCCAAAGACCTCCGATTGTCTTTGGTTTATGGTTCCAGAGCTATTGATAACAATATGAGTGATTTAGACCGTTCATAGTATCGTTTCAAAATATCTTTCTGAACCATCTTTGAAACATTTTTTTTTAAATCGGTGAAGCATTTTAGAATTTCGTTTCATTACCATGCTGGTACTTTTAAGCACTTTAGGGAAATAACCGAGAATCCAATAATATTTGTGCCGCGAGCAAGCGTATAAGCTATACGCTTTTGGGTCAGGAAGGGTTATATTGAGATATCATGATGGACTTGAAGATATCTAGAAAGATGTCTAGAATTTACAAGTACGCCGTACTTTACTTTCCCGTTCAAGAAACATACATTTTCATATTAACTGGTGCGTTTAGGCTTGGTCGGACCAGGGCCCCGGTGGTCGAAAGTTGGAAAAACCACACAATGGTATCTGCCCTATCAAGCGAGCGTCTGGCAAATAAACAATGGCACTATGAGTGTGTACAATAGTGTGGAGAGGCAAAAACGAAAATTCTTTGCCAGTGGCGCTCAGAAATAATGTGTTATTACATATTTTAAAATCCAACTTGCAATTGTTGAACAGTTCGAATCTATATAGATTCGATATGTTCAACAAATTAATCCTTTATAGGACGGAAGCAGCTTGTGGTATCAAAGGTGTGCTTTTTCAACTCCGTATTGTTCCTTTGCATTTTATTCTACCTCTTTTCAATTGTCACCTTTGCCACGTGACATTTTCCCTCCAATGGATAGATTTTTACCCAAAATCTCTCGTCTTGCAGACTTCGTCCTTCAGGTTGCTTCCCTTTCCAATCTCAACATTTCTGCTTTGGGTTCATAAAAACTATGGAAGTATGGGGACGCACAAGCCAACTGCGTCTGGGCAACTTAGGCCCTAAACGTGTCCCTGGCCCTGCCCATGTGATCAAATGGACTTCGAACAGATTAGCGAAGAATGTTAAAATGTGAATCCAACTCACTAAACACAACACTCCAAAACTATAAGTGCTCCTACGAAAAAATCAAAGTCTCTCCCAAATTAATGAGAACCCCAAGATAAAAATTTGAGGAGACCTTCATCTGCCTGTAAGAAACATGCATGTTGAACAGTTTTTATTTTGAGGAATGTGTAATCCCTGAAAATATGACCGATCGGTCAGGAAAGTGTCCGAAATACCGTATACGCTCTCATAAAAGTACAAAAATTCAACAAACTATTTTTTTTTCTCAGAAACTACTGGGAACCCCAGAAACAAGTCTCATGTTTGATTTTAAGTTTTCACCGATGTCATCAATAAATAGGTCAAATAGCAAAGGTCCAAGGACACTTCCCTGAGGCACACCGGATGTAACCTTTATTTCTTCCGAATTTACACCTTCTACTTGTACCTTTTGTGTTCTTTTGTTCAAAAAGTCTCCTATCCAATTCAAAACTTCTAAATTCCCAAGTCTTTGCCACACTTTTGTCATTAAAATCTTATGATCAACTTTATCAAATGCTTTTTCAAAGTCAATTAATATTGCATCTACTCTTCCTCCCCCATCTAACACCTCCGTCAAATCTTCTTCTAATCCCAGCATTTGTGTAATGCAAGAGTACCTACTCACTTCTAAAGCCATGCTGTACGTCGGTCAACTCTCCATTATTGGTTAAAATTCCCTTAATCTTTTTATCCAACACTCTTTCCAGTATTTTGCATATTGACGAAGTAAGACTAATTGGTCTATAGTTTTCAACAGCACAGCGTGCCCCTCCTTTAAATACAGGAATTACTGTGGCTTCTTTCCATTCAGTTGATATTTTTCCATATTTTATGGGTGCGTTAAATATATCCATTAAAAAAGGGATGATTTTTTCCCCCCCAAGTTTGATAAAATCATTAGTTATTCCATCTTGCCCCGGTGACTTTCTATTCTTGAGTTTTCTAGGAATGTCCCAAATGTCTTCATCTGTTATTCTTATCTCATCATTTTGTCCCATGGCTCCTTCCATAACATATCTATCATTTCGACTTTTTCCAAACACCGTTGAATATTGTCTGTTCAGTGCTCTGGCTTTCTCAATGTTGCTTGTCCATTCATTTCCTTCCTTGTCTTTTAATGTCGGTAGGATTTTTCCATTTCCTCTCTGATGACGAATATATTGGTACATTTTATTCCAACTACCCTGCATGTCTTTTTCATTAAAAATTTTGCTCACAAAATTTTCGTTCGATTCTTTCTTCGCTTTCTCCAATTCCTTCTTCATTGTTACAATTTTACTGCTCACCAAGGTTATTTACAATTTTGTTACTTCTTTTTATACTGTTATGTATTTTTCTAATTTTTCGCTTTATTCGTTTCACTTTTTTGTTATAGTATGGTGGATCTGTATTTGTTCTTATCAATTTCGAAGGAACACAGTTTTCTCTTACTGCATGGCAAATTTCTTTAAATTCCTCCCACATTACATTTATGTCTCTTGAATCATTTACATTCCATTGTTCAAGATTATTGTGAAATGCTCTCTGAACAGTTTTCGAGCTTGCTTTCTTGTAATACCACATTTTCTTATTGTATTCTTCCTCCTCTTGAAATCCTTCTGACAACATCAAACTAACAAGAGGAATGTTGTAAACACTGATTCCTTCTACTATAGGTACATGTATCCAACCATTGCTCTTTAGGTCTTACAAGCATAATATCCAAGATGTTGTTTGCACCCGATCTTGTTTTTCTTGTTCCTTCTTGAACAACTTGGTTGAAGCCTTCCCTATAAATTTCGTTCACAAAATATTGGGGATTTCTGAGATTTACTCCATTCAATGTACAGTTTTAGAACAGATCACAAGTTGACAGATAACTACAACAAAATAATACAATATTAATAGCATGTAAAATTTCATTATTTTAAAAGTATATTGATTTCAACAACACGTTTAACCATACTCTTACGACCCATTAATTAAACGCACTTAAATCTACAACAGTGTAATTTACGTGTGGTGGAAATAGTCAGAGCCAAGTCTGCTGGTAGGACGTAGGTTAGGCTAAGCTTGAGCAAGAAAATGAGGTTGTTAGTTGTTTGTTTTTCATTCTGTGGTTAAATTCTACTATCCAATGATTAAAACGTTTTGAAGCATGGTTCTGCTTGCTTAGTAATATATACGATCGTAAATTAATTCACTAGAATTGCTATGAGATTGTCTATTTCGACAAACTTTTAGGTTACCAGGTACCAGGTTTAGGTAGTACTCGACAGTCTGGATTGGTGTTGATAAAATAATAGCTACTAGGAATATAGTAAAACAGGCAAGTACTAGTATTGTCTATCAATAAGATTAATAATAATATTAATAATAATAGTACTTTATTGTCTCTTTGATCAAAAGATATAAGACAGTCAACAAATCAAAAACAAACAAACAATATCTGAAACATTATCTGAGAGACAAGTAAAACAAGTTTAACAAGTAAAACCATTGAATTTGAAGGCTCAAATTCAATGGTAAAATTCAAATTCAAATTCAAATGGTAAAACCATATTAATTAGAAACACATATTGTGATCAGTCTTCAAAATATTCAGCAGTTGAATAATAACATTTGTCAACAAGATATGTCTTTAAAGTCGGCGTCAATTTTTAGTAACAATTCATTGGGTAGTTTATTATAGAGGTTACAACCTTCAAAAACATTTGAAAACATTAACTTTAGGCCGTGCAATTAAATGACCATTTCTACTGCTAGAGACCTTGAACAGGTGTTTGTTACTTTTAACATAGAGTATGCAATAAAAAATATACAAGCATGGTAGGGTAAGAATACTGAATTTTCTAAAAAGCGGTCGACAGGACTGACAGGAGTCTTTATAATAAATGTATGCTAAGGGTTAAAACTTGCTCGCGCCATAAAACGGACGGCTTTCTTCTGCAAAACAAATAGTCTTTTGTTGGAGGTATGCCTGTATGTACCCAAAATATACCATTTTTGTAGCTTCAATGTTGGTTATGGCAGCCAGCCTTTTTTAGAGGAAACATCCGGAGGCAACTTTTGACGAGATGTGTTTCACGTGATTGTTCCAGTCGAGGAAAAACATGGCATTGCTGACCTCATGCACACTTTTCCCGTCCAAGCGGATTCGAGGACTACAACTGACTTTCTTATTCGCTGATTTGAATTGCATGAAAACCGTTTTCGAACTGTTGAGGATCAGATCGTTGCTCATGCTGTAGCGCGACATACTGTCCACCGCAATGCTTGCTCTGGTGCCGACATCGCCCAGGGCGCTGCTGATGACGTGTGAAGTGTCATCCGCGTACATAGTGACTTTACCACAACTCACGTGGTCTGGAAGGTTGTTTATAAACAATATAAACAGCAGTGGGGCGATTGTACTGCCCTGGGGCAGTCCACAGTTAATGACGAGTTCTTCAGACTTCACCGAGGCATTGTTTCCCGCCAAAACGACAACTTGTTTGCGATTTGACAGGTAGGAGCTAATCCAGGTATTTGTCACTCCGGATACACCCATGGAGTCGAGTTTTTGTAAGAGGATCTTATGATTTATAAAGTCGAAAGCCTTACTGTAGTCATACAGAACACCTAAAACGTCTTCATTTTTTTCTTTTGCTTCGAGGATGTTGTTGACAAAGCTAGTGATGGCCGAATTTGTCGACCTCCCTTTAAGACAGCCATGTTGGTTGTCGCTAATCAGGTTGTGTTTATTAAGGAAAGCCAGGATTCTTGTGCAAAACGCCACTTCAAAAATCTTCGAGAAGACTGATTGCACTGCAATAGGACGATAATTTTCCTTGTTAAGTGAGTCACCTTTCTTTAGTAGGTACCTACAGGGATAACCTTGCTTGTTTTCAAATCAGCTGGGAAATGACCCTGTGTGAACGACTCATTAATAATATGGATCAATGGGTTCATGATGTAGACCTCCACTGAGCGTAGTATATTGCAGGGTATGTTGTCAAAGCCGGCCGATGTTTTTTTCAACACTTTTTCTAAAATCTCGAAAAATTATTTGCGATGAAGCAGTGTAAGAAAGATCACTCCACGGTTATTTGTTGGCTGTATGTATGATGCTGTGAGGTTTTGAGACCTTTTGCGTGTATTTAAGAAGTCTTGAACTGAAGACGAAAAATACCTGTTGAAGATATCAGCGACTTTCGTAGGTTCCGAGACAATAGTTTCGTTCGCGCCCTCGCGAGTTTTTGATCTTTTCTTGTTTTGGTTTTGATGTATGATGCCCCAAGCCGCATTTTGTTTATTGTGTGCCTGTCGTCAAGTCTCTTCTATGGATTGTTGTTTTGCGATTTCCAATTTCACACTGTAGTCATGTTTAAGACGGCCGTATGCGCATTTTGCCTCAACACTGTACCCCCATTACGTCAGCGCTATGTGGGTATCCAGTACATTCTCGGACATTACTTGTAGCTCGGGAGTGAATCAGTCGTTCTTGCGAATGTGACTGCAGTTGGTGCGAAACCGTTTACACTCTATCGGGAAAGCTTGATAAAAAACGACATGAAATATTCTTGCAAACTCCTCGAATTTGTCGTCCACTGCACAATGTGTAAACACAGGGTCCCAATTTATTGTGCTTAGGTCAAGAACAAAATAATTAATTTGCCGTTTAGCGTAGAAACGTTTCGACACAAATTCATATTTTTTGTTACGGATGTCTTCATCCAGCGTGCAGGTAATACTTTTATGGTCAGCGATACCAAAATCCACCACTTCACATCGAGGAGTTGAGAAATATTCACAACAATTTGTAGAGATATTGTCGATGCACGTTGCAGAATCTTTTGTAATTCTGGTCGGGTCATGAATCGTCATGTGCAAGCCGAATGTAGCAAATAGGTCGATTCAGCTTGTTTGATTTGGACCGGTCGTTAGGTCAGCATTAAAATCGCCGCAGCAGATTAGTCTCTTCCCGTTTCTAGTGAGGCGATACAAAAGACGATGCAGTTGTTCCAAGAACACTTTAAAATTTCCACTCGGTGATCTGTAGATGCAAACTAATACCGTTCCTCCCTTGCGATTGCCATATTGAATGTCTGCTGCCTCAAAGTCCTTTTCTATATTGAATTGACACACGTCAGGCAGCGAGGTGGCTCTAAAGCCTTGCTTCACATATATGATGACTACCCCATTTTTTAAATTTTCACGGCAGAAAACAATGACTGGTTTGTAGCCTTCTAGACAAATGCTATTGACCTCATCGCGTACGAGCCAATGCTCGGTAAAACAAACAATGGTTGCCGGAAAAGAGCTTAAAGTGACATCCAGCCGACCTATTTTATAACGTAAGCATTGCACATTACTATATAAAATCTTGGTACTTTCTTGTTTACCTTCGTCTTTCTGCGAGTGCACAGTTATGGAGCGTTGTGGAGCGTTGCTCGCCGGTGAAAAAAACCGTTTATTGCCGTTCCCTCGGGCAAAGTATCTGGATTTTGTATGATTTCGAGGTGTTCCCTGGCTGCTGTAACCTTAAATGAGCTATAGCTTCCTCGTGCGTTTAAAACTTTGCATTCGATCGCTGACCCCGGGATCTTTTCTTCTTGATGTCTTGTGACTTCTCGACTGGTGGTGCCTTCCCGCAGGTGCCTTCCCGCAGGTGCCAGACATGAAGATAGATTTTCTTTTCTGCTGCCATCAGCGAGCCGCCGGCCGCGTTTGTTCCGATAATCGGGTTGGATGTCTTGTTCCTCCTTTTCTTTACCTCTGTGAAGCCGTCGGTGGAGGCTTCTGACGTATTTGGTGTTTCACGGCTAGTTTAGATATTTGTATTCAGATATACTTCCTTTGCTGAACCCTTAGGCGGTTCCTTTCGGGTAGTGGCATCCGCTGTTAAATCACGCGCCGTTGAGCCATCATGACCATCATGATTGTGCTGCTGCTGCTGCTCTATCTTGTGGGCCTGGGACGAACTTTTGTCGTCTGGGATAGGCTTGATATTTTTTCCTTTTACGCTGATAGAATTTAATCTTTTTAATAAATGATTTATTTCCTCTTGATCGCTCACCCTTTTGCGCCTCTCTTCGAGAAGCTTGTCTTTTTCCGCTAATAGTTTGTCCTTCTCTTCAATTAAAATTTTTAGCAAATTTAGCTCATGTTTCAGGATGTTGCAGTTACACCCCCTTTTCGCGTCTTCGTTTGTTTCTGTATCGCATACCGTCTCTATTAGATTCTTCAGTCTTTCAACCAAATCTTCTTTCTTGCCCTTGCTGTCGAGTTTCCATCGTGCACACTCTTTCCTAAGCTCGGTGGCACATAATTCGTCAATTTTATGAATTAATGAGGAGAGCTCCGCACGCTCAACTTCATCGTACGCCATATTGGAATTCCATGTACAGTTATATATGTACATACGTACAGTACAGTTATACACTTTATTTTTTGTACAGCCAGTCTTCCACTAACTGAGATCTTAGAAGGTCTGCAGTTCCAAATTATCTAAATGTTTCAGAAAGTTGTCAGATTTGAAGAACCTATATTTCATTATAAAGCACCTTTGTGTTGAAAATACACATACCTTGGTGCCTATACATAGTACATACCTTCTAGCCAAATCAAGTTTTCATTTTTATCGCAAAGGTAGTACAATATATCCAATTCTGTTCGTTCTACCTTACCGCCATTCTCGGCTCAATGGAATCCTCTGTTTATCTCTGCGATTAGAAGATTACCTATATTTTGTAAAGCCTACCACAAGCAAAGTGGCGTGGAACAATAGACTTGGTTCAGGTACACCAGAACCGGTTCGAAACAAACATTTACCTATAGCCAGGTGAGAGTCAAAATAGCATTTTTTTACACTTTTTCAGAGGCATTGGTATGTGGGATCCTAGTATCTTACCTAGTAATACCATTGATGGTGATACTTATCAGCTTGTGTTGTGAATGCACTTCAAATATATTTATTTCAAATTAACTTGCACCTTCGGCAACAACCTTTTGAATTGGAAAGTAGAACACACAGTGACTATTTTCTGTCATCTTAGCTGATTTCAGCAATACCTGTCAACACTGACAAGTGACAATGATCCAAACTTTGCCTGGCCAATGGTGAGGTAATTTTAGTTTTTTTAGCGTAGCTCTGCATGCAAAAAACGTCTAGACGTGTTTTAACATAGCAGAGATACTCTTATAAAATTACTTCCACGGTTGTTTGTTTCGGTTCGGCGTGTCGTAACCCTAGTAACGGTAACCCTTCACGCTTGATTTACGCATGATTTAGGCTCCAAACAGCACTTCAGCAGCTGCCGCTTGGTTAGATCCAGCCAGGAGCAAATAAACTTCCTTCATGGTGACTTTGGTTCCACAGTTTCATGTTTCATCGCAGATATTCAACCAACTTTAAAATGGTTAGATTTGGCGAGATGAGTTCTCGGATTCGAACGAGTATGCATCTTAATGTACTTCCTGCTTTACTTTTGGTTACAGTTGACGGCACTCCATAGCTTAGAATCATTACCCAAACTAAATCGATCCTAGTTTATATTTTAATGCAGCTGAAATATTACATAAAAGGCAAAATAGTTTTGAATAAGAATTTGACGGTCTGGCGAATTACCAACTGTTTTTTCAGACTAGGATCAAGGTACGTTATGACTGCATAAAAATATTTTCCATCAAGCTTATTTATGAATGGTGGCGGGCTGGGAATATCCTGACTTTGAACATGATCCAGGTATTCACAGCACACCACACATTGACTTAAATGATAGTCTATGCTTGAATATTTAATATTATTGAAATATTACCAATTTTGAATGCAATTACCTTGGCAAGCAATCAGTAACGAAGTACGGAAATATTACATAATTACTTGATAAAATCAAAAGTCTAGGTTAGTAAAGTTGGACCTGGTTGGCGCATCATTGACTAGAGAAACTCGTCAGTAGTTATATTTCTCCAAAAAGGCGAAGTTTCACAATTAATTACTGGTTGGGTTAGGTTAGGTTGCATGAGAAGGCCTTGAGCGAGGCTGCGACGCGAGCTGTGTGAGCGCGCCCGGAAACTTATTACTGTAAACAGCTGTGAGCTTGAGCGAAACCAATGACAGACGGTCCGACTCCGAGCTGGAGCTTAAATCACACTACAGCTGCATCCGTTGCACTTGCCTGGCATGCCGAGCAGTCCAGACGCGAAAACACGGATTATTATAAACGCTTTGCATTTACAACATAAATGCGAATAACTCTAAATTTAGTGTGACAAGATTCTTACCATTTTTGGAACCACTGTCTACAATAAAACAGTTTCTTTTAGTGCTTCCTTAGAATCGTTACTCCATGACATAACCTAACCATAACCCCCTGCGTCCAGCATGTATGTGTCCAGCCGCATTTGCCACAACAATGCTACAACTACAAGAACATTATATTGTTATTATTATATACCTAGGGGGTAGGTACTCTATAGTGGCAAGTTTGTCCAAAATGCCAATATTAATTATTTCCCTTCCAGGCACTCGATTGTGCTAAGATTCGACGGATGCAGGCTCGGTATCTGATAGTGCATTTGAAAGCACAGCTAGGCAACAATAATAACTTTTATAACTTTATGGAACCTTGCATGCTTACATCACACGAGTAATATTGAGAATATGCATTCGAGTGTACGTTGAAACATTACATTTGCTGTGAGAAAGCTATCAAATGGCTCGATTGCCAACCGAGCACCTAGGTAGTGTTTCCGTCGGTGTCATCGATATACCTAGTCCAGTTTTTGTTATTTTTGTGTGAAAAGGCCACTGAGAGGCACCCATCTGAGATTTTGATCAGACTGATGTAAGAATATATGTAGTTCTTTATGTGAAAAACCTATGGAAATAGATAGTGTTCAAGGGGGTGTGCTCACCCCAGACAATAGAAAGCTGGAAATAAACCTGCAATTATTGTAATGGGCTAGAAATTGATAACAAATAACATTGTCAATCAAAAACATGTTTTCTGTGTTTTTTATTACCAGGGTTTGGTTCACAGTTAGACATATCATAAAGAATATTTTATCAACCATTCTAGGTGCTAGAAAAGTACCTAAATTGTGATAATAACCTAGTTTTAGTGAAGTAATTATTATTGGTAGGTAGTAATGAATGGCACAGTTTATTATGGTATGACCTTAAAGTAATAGAGTATATAATATCTAGATTGTCTATTAAGAAATAATTTAATACAACCTCCACGAGTATAGGTATTTACACTAGCGGCTGTTAAATAAGTAGGTAGGTATACCGATTTTAATTTCAATTCCTTCCACCAACATGAGTATAATACCTACACGGAAACCTACTTAGACTGCTCTCATGAAACCCCCGGCTCGAAATCCACAGTTCGAACAGCCGATTCCTGACTAGATCGCAAGTGGACTAGTTGCAAATAGGAACATGAATTTGTTTCAAGTTTTATTTATTTATTTACCTAGTTTAAGTCGCTGGAGTTTATTAATCCGTTAGATATCTTCTATCCAACACTTATTCACTAAAAATAATAACCACAGAAGATGAAAATATTATATTATACTCATTTTATGAAAGCATGTTGTAGGCAGATTTTAACTATTTTTTGTAGAGTCTCTGGGATGAGAGTAAATAATGTTAAATCGGTAAATAAACTTACGCAATTGCGCGGTTTCAAGTAAAAATGGCTACTGGGCTCGTTAGAAAGTTCTAAAAAAAAGTAAGTAGGTAGGTAAATAAGTTGGTAGGCCTACTCATATCAAATAACGTTCTTCAGGAAACCTTGTCGTGGAGCCAAAAATAACTAAGTAGGTAATGTGAAGGGAGCATGACTAAAAGCACGGTTCATTGAGGAAACCAGTGATATTTTTGTTTAGCATCCAAATCCCAGTTTGAAATAGTTTGTCGCTGGAACACAGATTGAACAGATGATTATCGAGTATGTATCTAATATAATATTATGAATGTAACTTTGAGATATTTTTATGGAGGTGATAAAAACACAAATATATAGCCAAAAAAAGAACACTTAAACCAATAACAATGTGGACTTGGGCAAACATAACTTCAAAATTAAACTGCACACTTATTTAACTAATTATTTGATTTTGAGAGTTTGAGAGTGTTCTGTTGTGTGACGTGCCTTAGCTTATTATTGAGACAACAATTATTGATACTGAGAATAATTTTCAAATATTACCGGTCTTGGCTGAGTAAATTAAAAACCAGCTATTACATACCTATAGGTACCTACTCATTGCCAGGGTTGGATAGGCCCATTAGGCGACCGGGCAAATGCCCAAAGGGCCGGTGGAGTTTTAGTACACTTTTGGGCCTGTTGAATTTTATCAAAGAAATGTGTGTATTTTCTTTTATCGTTCAATGAGAAAAATAGGCCGAGGACTACTTACACTCCCCAGAATGGAGGTGCCGGCCGGCCATTGGCCCGCAATGAGCGGACTGGCGGCAACTCTTCGCGAGCCGAAGGCCGATCACTATGGAAACTATGTAAGGTAGCATCTAGTTACGTTGAAGAATAAAGAATGCTAATGAAGAAGTGAGTCGGCATGGTCCGCAGGCTTTGTTTGACCGACTACCGCCTTGATAATGTTTGTAGAAATGGAACCCGTACTACTCGAGCGATTGGCGGCGTTAGGAAGGCTCTATCAAAGTATTCATTGCTTTATAAATTGCGAAAAATATCTAGTATGCAAACACACATAGAATCTGCGCCTTTATGCATGCAATGGGTAACGAAAGGGTAGCACTAGGGTTTGTTTACAGCAATCGGTTCAGTTGGAAACTTGGAGGGAAGGTTTCCCAGAGATCGGGTCGTTTTGTTCGGTGTCTGGCCTGTTAAAATATTATTATTCGATTTTAACTCTATATGTAGAGGCTGGCCCGGGGTGCGAGGGTGCGATCGCGACTTTTGACATTCTGGGCCCTATTGCCGGATATTAAAATGCCAATATTTTGACAATGATATAAACTTGCGATCTGTTTGCGATCTTGCGACAAAAAAACAGCGTATTGCGATCTAGAAGACAAATTATGAGTATCAATGGTGGCTCTTTTTCGGCTCTTTGGAAAGGGCGAATGTATCTTCTCAGTAAATGTGTATAGCTAATAATTAATAGGTAAAGGCACCATACTATAGCCTCGACGTCAACGTCCCCGAGAATACTAAACTGCTCTTCACGTTAAGAACGCTAGCGGTGTTTTACTGTCAAAGAGACTCCCCTGCTGGTAGGCAGAAGCCAGAGGTTTCTACATTCGCAGGCTGTCCCATTGTTCCGCTATAGGGTTCCCAAGTAAAGGTCTCCGGTCGTGAACCGTAAAATCTCTTGGTGAATGGTGGTACAGTTGTTAAAATCTCAAATACGCCTGATTATTGAATCGATTAGTAATTAATTGTATGTTATGTTTTACACATACTAAAAGTCTGTATTTTATTTGGCTGATCACAAAACTCTTTCATTTGAGTTTTTTTGACAAAAAATAGGCGTTTTACATTTTTACCAACTTTCACAAAGCAATTATACTTGCGCATCTACCAGAAGCAAATATAGTCCTAAAATGATGATTCATGAATCATCATTTTAGGACTATATTTTAGGACTATAGTTTGCAAACTGATTTATGATCAGTATTTGCAGCAAACACATTAAATTGTGTACTATAACTGGATTGAATATTAAAAATTATTAAAAATATTGACTACCTCTTCCTTACATTTATTGATTTGCAGTACGCGAAAGAGTTTAGGGTCAGTACAAGCCCAATCGACCAAAAGTGTGCTCGTGGATTTTTAATTTTTTTATGAAAATTCAGGGTTATTCCCCTACCTTTACTGAGTTCAGAACGTTTTTTAAACATTTTTTGCGACGAACCGTTCTCCAGATAGAGCCCCTCAAAGTTCGGAGAAAAACGAATATTTGGCAGTTGCAGTGTGTCACAAAATCCAATGCCGAGTCTAAACCGTTAAAGATATCAAAAAACTTCAGGGAGATAATTTGTTCGGAAGAGTTTGTTTTACTATGAACTGTAGCTCAAAAGTCAGAATTTTTACTTTTTATAGGGTAATTAGAAGGTCAAAACGTAGGGTAAATTTTTTGAATTTTTCAACTTCAGGGTGCATTCTGAACAGCAAGGGATAAAAAACGGGAAGCGATAATTTTTTTGTAGGTACCCTTCATGTAAACGAATGTTAACATATTGGTTTCGATAAGGGTTTCTACCACCTTCATCCCTTAAAAAAATCATGAAATTCGAAAAAAACAGAAAATGGCTGTTTTCAGGGGTGTTTTTCGTCAACTGGGAGTGAACTTAAAAAATTGAAAATGTATGGATTATGTGCCTTACTATTTGAACTCAAATTCCTGAAAGTCCCGATTCCTGTATTTTATTCGTTCAGAAGTAAGAATTTTTTTTAAATGGTCTACCTTCAAATTTCATGCACAATTGCATGGCGTGTCGGCGAGTGGCTTACGTGCAGACGCGGATTTAAGGTTCAACAAGCTCGGGAGCTTCGCTCCCTCCCTTGGTGCCCATAGGGCACGGGTATACGCACATAGGGCGTAAATATGCCCCTCGGGCAAAAATACGTCTCTAAGGCGTAACTATGCCCATAGGGCATAGGTATGCCCATAGGGCATAGTTATGCCCTTAGGGCATAATATGCCCATATGGCATAGGTATGCCCACAGTGAATAAATATGCCCATGTGTCGAAGGTATGCCCAAGGGCATGGGGCATAAGTCTGCCCATAGGCACAAATACGCCCATAGGGCGTAGTGTAGGTACTCTTACCGATCACATACACGCCCAGAGGGCGTAAATATGCCCCTAAGGACTTTAAATATGCTATTTGGACAAATATTTCCCACTAGGGCCTAAATATGCCATTTGGGCAAAAATACGCCCAAAGGGCGTAGTGTAGGTACTTTAATGAATGAATAGTGGGGTTTTATGGCGCGTCAACAGCTAAGACCATCTTGCACCTGGTATAGGTATACTTATACCGCCAAAAGGCTGGAAATATGCCCCTGAGGCAAAAATATGCCGCGCGGGAAAATATATGCCCCTACGGCATGAATATGCTCTTCGGGCATATATACTCCTTTGGGGCGAAGTGTAAGTACTTCTACCGGTTCTTTTTACATATACGCCCTAGGGCGTTATGCTCCAAAGGCGTAAATATACCCTTCGAACCAATACCCCCATAAGGCGCAGTTTCAGTTAAAATTGAGTTTTCATATTTTAACAATAGGCGCGATATCACGTTACGTATAACAGCATCGCGTTTTATATTTTAACAATAGCGATATCACTATACATAACACCATTACACTTTATAATAACAAATTTATATTATGCCTAAAGTCATAGTATATTAGCGCAGCTTTTCCGGTACTTCATTACTCTTACGTAAATTCGGTTTTTGGTCGCCCGGATGGTAACCAGCCGGAAACTATACATTGCGAATGTCGGCGGGAGTGGGTGAAACCCGGCGTATATACGATATTATGATAAAATTGCAAGTTCTGGTGCCAAATTGCGGAACATACACATACCAGTAGACCCCTTTCAAACCGATATCATGACTGTTTATATGCGAAAAATGCGTTTTAAATTGATTATCCATTTGGCAAGACAAGTTTTGCCACTTATTTTTTGGGTACAAAACTTACAATGCATTTGCATTGCCTTTTTTGTTTCCGGTTCGGTTACGGTTCGGCCAAAATTTCCGGTTTTTCTGGTTTTCAGTTCGGTTCAAAGCCCTGGTTGTAAGAAACCTGCGAAAGACTGTGCATTCGTGTAGGGCGTGGGATCTTTTTCGTCTTTATAATAGGTATACCTATCAATACTGGAACTGGAACCAGAATTGGAACCAAAAACTGGAACCTGCAATTCTCAATAACCAGAATCAGAACCCTCTTATAGAAAAAAATTCTGAACTGGTTTCGAAACCGTTTCTTTTCGGTTTCGGTCAAATGCGATCCGATGGATTATTTTATCTCGACGGACCTTTCCTCTTTCGCAACTTGTCGCTAAACCGGGATAGCGATCATCTAACTTTTTATCATTCAATTTGGCTCGAAATCACTTGATTTCAAATCACTGCCCATGTTAAACCATGGGCAGTAATATAGAAAACGAATTGTCTTGAAATCACAAAGTTACATGTAGCCCCCCTGTTCTCTGTACTCTAGCAATGAGATTTCATGGGTAGCAGTTAGCACCTAAATTTCATAGCATAAGAAAAACACAAAAAGATCCAGTATTCTCATGTAACCACGTTATTTCAGATATTTACTTTATTTTGCAGAAAATAGAAACAATTCAAGAATTTTTGTGGCCAAAATCTATTGCGATGCTTCTGGAGCATACCTACCCGGCAGGACTTGATCTATTTAACTAGCAGAAACCCAGTAATTGCAGCTCGAGGTATACATTGTTGCTAGACCATTTGCAAAACGGGCATAATAAAATGTTGGCATTCTCTCAATTTATTTTATCATGGTGGAATTAAAATAATTAGAATATTTTAATTTGTATAAAAAGCAGATAAAAACACAGGGATCCAAACCCAAACTTGTAAGAAGCTTCATGTTCCACGGAACTGAAACCGTGTTAGATCCGTACCGCGGACTAATTAATTATTGTTGTATGATTCTTTGTGGATCCACACGTTTATGTTTATAACATTCCTACACTTATTTAGAACACTTTTTTGGCCGTCAGATTCAACCCGGTGCTTCCTAGTTGTCTGCTGGTGCGCCAAAAATCTTTGCATAATGAGTAATTCTCTAGAAATCTTAAGAGATATAATTCGTTATGAAGTTAAATAACACATTACACGAGATCATGGTGATTGACACCTAAATAATTTTAATGTAAAATACTGGGCACAAAGTTCTTACAAATTTCATTTATTTTACCTACCATAAAAATCAATAGGTAAGAACATTTTGAACGATAATTTTTTTTATATAATTTTATATTTTATTTGTTTATATGGAGTATGGTTACTCCGCGCAAAAGTTTACAAATTACAAGTTACAAGTCCGCGATACAAGTTTTGTATCAGATTCCACACACCCTCACTGGTCTAAAACACATATAATTTTATAGTTAGAAAAGAAAATAAAAAAAAACCTCGCATCTTCTCTTTGCTATGAATACTTATTTATCACTACTTTGTTAATATTGAAGAAAACACATGTTTCCATATTCAGGATCCATTATTTTTCTGTTAATTGATTCTGTTATCTTTCAATCAAGTTAATGGTTATTACTAGAGCAAGGATAGTTATGCAATTTCATGTTCTTCATTAAGAAGCAGAACACATGCAGACATAGATATAAATCCGATTTGAGTCCCAAGGATTCCAAAAATGTGTGTTTCATTTTGCATGTTTTGCATATTTTGGCACTTTTTAAAAGTTGCGTATTTCTTCATTTTCATGCATGTTTGTGCATATTTAAGCCATTTTCACAAATTTCCTATGACTTATCGGCAATTACTTCTATGGATTGTTAAAACAAACGATTTTGTTTGCACCAAGGGTTGATTTGTAATTTTTGTTCACGTTTGACGCAGCCGATGCAGCCAGTATTAGAGAGACACAAAGGCTTTTTTGCTGAACTCCATAGCTTGTGATCTGACGTACATTAAAGCTAATTTCGGAACCAACCTGAGTTACATCAAACAACTCGACACACATGGTCTGCCCCAAAAAAGCTGAAGGTTGCCGAAGACGAAAGTTGCGCGCAACGAGTTCGCGCTAGTTTTAGCAAAGAATTTTTCTTAAAGCTCCTGTGTGGTATTTCGAAAATTACTTCTGGCCAAGAATTCGATATGGGTAATTCAAAATATGACTCCACAACTTGCAAGCTCGTTGAAGTATTGTCTGGAGAACATCTTGCGAATTTGAACGGTGATTTTCGGTGCATAAAAACCTTCTTTCTGACCAACGACACAGCCTCACATCAGAAAATATTAAAATGATGATTGTAACCTACTGTATTTGCGCATACCCAGTCCCAACCATAGGCCGATTGTTAAAAAAACCTAGTTTCAATTGGCTAAAAGAACGACATTTGACTTGTTTTGACGTAGTGAAACACATTTTGTCGTATCACAACCTATCACGGTTCCGTAAATTACAAGACAATTCACTCTGCATGTTTTTTGCATGTTTTTTTTTTCAAAGTTGCATGCGTTTGCATGTTTCGGCACTTTTGTATGCATGTTTTGATGTTTTTTTGTGCATAACTATCCTAGCTCTAGTTATTACCCTAATTGTTACCCTACTTTTTCGGTAGCTTTACGGTGGTTACCTCATCCAGTAGGGTTGGAGGTGATGCGATATTAAAAAAAGTAATTGTAGAAAATAAATTAATTCATATTGCGAATACCAACTTTCTTGAAAGTACGGAAAAAGTTATGCCATTTATGTGCTTTTCGTACAGAGCAGGAGCAGGAGGCTTTTTGAATTTTCTTCTAGCTTAAATATTACGGCATTTAGGCCATTATAACTGCGTAAAATCCATTACAAAACTCAACAGTGGACCGAACTATCAGCTTGGTCTATTCTCATTTCACGGAGCAAGGCAGTTGCTGATAAGCAAACCGGTTTGTCATTACGAGATTTGGACCCTCTATGCATGTCATACAGTCTCTCCATGTGCTCATCCACGTGGTCGGTACCTGGCCTGCCTAGGCTGTTTTCAGTCAAACCTTTCTGAGGACATAGCCGAAATTCTACAGGTACGCTTTCAAAGTCCAGAGGTGTCCTACTTCTTGCAAATAATTTATAAATTAATTGATACTTTTCTTTGGCCTCTGATATTCCCATTTTTCTTAGGTAGGGACCTCTATACCTACTAATAAACATTATCATGACGGTAGGGCCCAGGGGCGGACTAGCTGGAAAAAGCCCGGGGTGCTGTAGAAAATTTAGGCCCACAAACTTTTAAATGCATATACGCGTTGTTTTAGAAGGCGCAACCTAATCCCGCGAATACGCAATTTTTACAGTTATTCTGTGCCTTTGTTATTACTAGGGCTTCGCGAACGCAATTTGTGTTGCGTTGAAGATGAGCGTAGGTAGCGGTTTGTGTATAGCGGATTAAAAGGTGCAGGCAGCAGTCACAAGAAAACCATGGAGCACCAAACCTGACCATTGCCTTCTCGAAAAATTCTAATCACTTGAAAATGTATACGGATTCTGACGTTCCTTTGTTTCTCGTCGAGGTCAACAAAGATGGTAACCAAGGAAACGAAGGAAACCGAACTCGTATTGAATCAGCCGTCAAATTACGAAAAAAACAAAACAAAAATGATAATAAAAACTAATTGGAAAAACCTACCGAACTAAGATTTGCAGGCATGATAAATATGTATAGGGTCAACATGATTAGAAGTTTTGGTGAAGTTATGTTCAGAACTTTGAAATTTACATGGGTTCAAAATTCTGAAAAAATCGAAAAATTTCGTAAAAATTTATTTATAAAAAATTTACTGAACCGATCTTTTTCAAAAACTCAGGGGGTCTAAGTTGAGAACAGAGGTAGATACTCAGAAATTTTCATCCATATCGGTTCAGGCGTTTGGTCTGTAGAGCGCGCACAAACACACAAAAAAAAAATAAATAAAAAAAAAAAAAAAACATACACAAGTGACTTTTTTTTGGGGTAAGTGAAATTGAAGATTTCGCTCCGCTCGCTTCGCTCGCTACGCTCATCAACTATAACCATGCTATGAGCAGAACTTCATTCACTATCAGTCTCCACCTTGCCAAAAGTGTCACTACCATTATAGCGTAACTAGCTGCAGGAGTGAGTTTTTAACCAAATGCACCGATATGTAATTTCGTTTGTCCTTTTTCTTCAGCGGCACATATTAGCTCTTTCTGCAGCTTAATTTTTAATTTGTTCGAGCCCGACGTGTGCCTGCACTACTATTTTTTCCCCTTTACTTTTGTCATATTTTTTCTCAAACTGCAATCAATCAAATAATCTGAGTAAGCGCTTACAATCACCAAACGCTGATTTGAAAGTTTATAATTATTGATAAACGTTAATTAATTTAAAATCAATTCATTCCACGCAGTGTCGGACTGGCCAGGGCGGCTAGGCGACGATTGCCGCCGGGGCCCCGAGCTATTTGACTGCAGGGGCCCCAAGTTTTCTGACCGCGGGGACCCCCAAAGTAGGCGGCTTTTTGAGTTTTGTTGAACCGAAAAATATAGTGATGACCTTTTTTAGACAAGGGCCGCCGAGGCCCTTGTGTAGCCAGTCCGACACTGCTCCCACGCCACGATTGAAATGTGTTGATCTTACCTTGAGGGCACCGAAAATGCAGGGCTGTTTGCCACACAAAATACGAATTACCCTTGGGGGCTGTGATTGTCGACTGCAGACATTAGAGACACGGAGCAGTGTATGGCAAAATGGAAACAAACATGCGCTTTATTTTCAACTAGATATTCTTATGTTTACACCGAACTTGAGCCGAAACTAAGCATTGCAAATTCATCGAAACTCTCGAGTGTACGAGCGGCGGCTTTGGCGGCGAAGCAATAGCTTAAGATAGAGTAGAGGTACCAACGAGTTACTTTTGTTACTAAGAACATTCGTTCCCTTCTATCCGCCGACAAAAGCCCGACATGTATCATATTTATCTTCTATGGATTACAATTCTTAGCTTGGTTTTGCAAGAAAAAGATATATTCCTATTATTATTAAAACATGAGCATTTGCAATGACCGGCAGGGGCCCGGAAAGTGAGAAGCCCGGGGTGCGATAGCACCCCCGCACCCCAGGCCAGTCCGCCCCTGGTAGGGCCCATAAAAGATGAACGGGTCACAACAATATAATTCATTATTTGCCGCAGTACACTTCTTCATCGTAATGCTGCCGTCCACGCTTTGTTTAGTCAACCTGTGGCTCACAAAGAGAAGCATGATCCACCGTTTGCGGCGGCGGCATTCCTCATAGATAGACCGCTCACATATACGTTGCTCTGAGCTCGCATATGCATAGTTCACACGTGCACAGAGTACGGGATGACGCCTACATTGTCGCCGCCGTGCCAGTTCAGTTCACCCTGGCTCCAAGCATTAGAGGTCGCCAATTTGCATTTTGACTTGGAGTAGGGGATGATTCCGTCGCCGTCGGCCCGGGTTACCACCTCCTAATCGCAGGGGTTGCCGATTTGTGTTCTACTCGGAGTATGGATGACTACGTCATCGTCGTCGCCGCTATCGTCCTATGTGCCTCTCCTTGCTGTGCACGACGTCGTTTTGTGTGTATGCCTTCGACGTCGTCCTCCTTGGTTACATTCTCAACGCCTCCACTACAAGGAAGTAGCCCTTGAACACGGTCAGGAAGTTGTCAGCTACGCCCCCCAAAAACTTCGAATTTTTGTGCATGCCATATTTTTTGTGGTGACTTTGAGATTATGCCACCGTGTTTATAGCCCCTGTGCAATTTGCGCGGACTGTCAGCTGTAAACCTAACCTTGTATAATATAGTGTTTTGACAGCTTGCACACACGGTTCCAGCCTTGCAAATAGTGTTTCAGCGGTTTGTCCACACAGTGGAGCCGTGTTAATAGTGTTGGAGCGGCACCGTCTAAAGAACTCATCCCGATCAGACACATGCCGATCAAACACATCTCGCAATAGAATTGGAAATGCAAATAAAACCTAACGGAACTGAAATGAGATTAGTCAAGCCATTGAATTGTCATGCCGGTCAAATCCTTGACAACAGCTGATCTGATCACAGTCACAGACAGCTGATCTAGCCGGGATCTGGGTCCTGGGTTCGATTCTCATCTCAGTCATGTCAATGTGAATAGACAACACAAAGAAGGGTTCTGCACATGCGCGAGAGTGCGCGCTGCATTCTGGTATTTTATGGTCGACATTTGGCGGGAGACGTACTTTGACAGATAACGAGCAGGGTTATGAGGTGTTGCTAAAGTCAATCATAGTTATAAGAAGCGCTATTTCTTTTGTTGGCATGAGTGAAAAGATGAAGAAGATTTCGTTTGGGACTGTGTGTTGCGTTCCTGAATGTAAAAATAATACTAAACACAACCGCAACTTATCTTGGCATGGATTTCCAAGTGACCTACGTACTAGGAAGGAGTGGATCAGACGTGTCAATCGTGTTGGTTCTTCTGGGAAGTATAGCAAGTGGTGCCCAACAAAATATCATAAAATTTGTGGTGCACATTTTAACGTCAGTGGGAAAAAAAAATATGAAGAAAAGCTGCCCAGTTTGTTTCCTCGAAAAACGTACGATACAAAATACTTCGCAGTCCCGGGGCAGAAGTTGACTGTGATGGGTAGGTACCTACCTACTAACTACAATTCTGCTATCTATTGCCTAGATATTTGTCTTGATAGCAAAGTGGCTAGGTTGTGTAGTATTCTTGAAGTCCTAACTGATACACTTTATCTTTTAGCTGAGCCATCGTTCAATCCGAACGTATATCCAATGCAGTTTGATGAACAGTCGCCTCACTTCACGTCAGACATAACAACGGACATTGAACTAGGAGCCAATGTAATCGTTCAAACATTCCGATGCCGTCCAGCACCCGGAGCGCAGGACAACTCACCAATTCATCGAATGCAGCATTTCCCGGTACACAGCCTGTCGAAGGCCATGAATCATCCAAAGCGTCACCGCCAACTTCTTGTAAGTTTACAATAATGTTATTGAACCCGGCAAGGTCTGAGTTATTGTCTCACAAAATATTTTGTTTGCATGAAGGTACGTTCTTGCATCTTTCCTGCTTACCTTTCGAAATACACGATCAATTTTTCCAGGTCACAATTATGCCCTGCCTACATCAGAAACTCACCCTGCTATGAAGAAAAAGATGGATGAAGTTATTGTTACAAATCTGGCTTTAGAAGAAGAAAATATAAGTCTGAAGCTAGAAGTTCAAAGGTTAAAACAGCAGCTCACAACATTAGGAAACAATTTAAAAAAATTGGAGGTTGACTTGATCATTCAAAAAAGCCAGTCAAAAGCAATTCAAACTTTGGAGAAAAAGACGTTTTCTTTAGAATATATTATAGATGATGATGATAAAATCAAGTTTTATACAGGTTTCCAAAGCATGGCTAGACTAACAATCTTTTTAAATTTGATAGAAGATATGTATATCAATAACTATCGGAAGAGAGACCGAAGTTAGCCCAGTGGCCGAGGTCGGCCCAGGGCCCTTGATATGAGAAACGAGCTTTTCATGGTGCTATGCAGATTGAGATTGGGATTATTAGAGGTAGATTTGGCACATCGCTTTGAACTAAGTGTAGGCACAATAAACAGAATTTGGAATTTCTGGATCCCTTTTATTTGTGCGTGTCTTGTACAAGTACCAATATGGCCAAGCAGGCAAATAGTTGATACATTTATGCCCAAAGACTTCAAGGAAATGTATCCAACAACTAGAATAATTCTAGATTGCACTGAGCTTTTCATAGAGAACCCAACCGAGTTCCGTGTTCAAAGCGATACGTACTCTTCGTACAAGTCCCATAACACAGCGAAGGGACTGATCGGCATAACTCTTAATGGTTTCGTTTCTCTAGTATCAGATTTGGCACCTGGGCGAGTTTCTGATAAAGTAATTACAAGTGAGAGTGGGTTGTATGCAAAGCTTGAGCCTGGTGATTCTGTAATGGCTGATAGAGGGTTTTTAATTGAAGATAGTTTGAAGGAGATCAACGTAGGCCTCAACATTCCTCCGTTTTTTAAAGGTAAACCTCAACTAAGCCCTGAAGACGAAAAGTTGACTCGAGACATAGCTAAGCTTCGAAATCATGTGGAGCGAGTCATTAGAGAAGTGAAACAGTTTCGGATTTTGAAATATGTTTTCCCTATTTCCATGGCAGACAAGCTAGAACCGATATGGAAAATTTGTTGTCTACTTATTAATTTTATTAATGAGCCTTTGCTAGACAGAGTAGACCATGAATCCTAATTAAATAAACCTGTATGTTTTGTTCAAAATATGTTCTGTTGTATTTTTTTCCCAAATAAAACCCTGATAAAATACATCACTTCTTGTCTTCAATGTTATTTGCTAATGACATGTAATAGTACCAATATTCAGTCAAACATTACAGTACAAAAGTACCAATATTCAGTCAAACATTACAAGGCAAAAGTAACAATATTCAGTCAAACATTACAAGGTAAAAATAACAATATTCAGTCAAACATTACAAGGCAAAAGAAACAATATTCAGTCGAACATTACGATGGCAATGTAGATATTTAAAATATTGCACAGCAGCCGCTCCGCTCTAACTCCAGCCGCCTGCGTAGCACTAGCACGAATCGCAAAGGTCAAATGGGCTCCCCTCCCGCCAAATGAACAACCTATAGTCGCGGTAGGCTAAGATAGCACTTTTTGACTCGATCTTGGAATGATGTCAACGGTAATGCCAACCTCTGAGTGACAATTTCAGCTAAACTAAATGGCGGGCTTTCAAACTAGAGCGAGGATGAAATACAAAGTTGATATTTTGCGGTATGTAAAATGTATATAAAACATTCTGTTTACCAATATCAAGTGTTTGTGTACTAATGTACTTACTTTGAGGATATTTTCAATCCGTTCACTGGGATTGTTTATGTCCCCCAACATGTGGCCGGATTCCTTTTCTCGAACAAAATGCCTGTACATTAAATAAATCGGTTCTTGGAATTGACTCTGTAAAGAGACTCCCTTTTTTCTTAACTTTGAAGAACTCATTGTAGCAAATATGATTAATTAACAGAATATTCCAAAATGTGGAGGGCCCTAGTGACCACTCCACAGCCTAGCTGAAAACGAACAGACCGCTGTTGTTATGTTTGCTCCCTGAAATGGCTACATTCAGTATTACTAACCCTTCAAAATAATTATTATGAAGTAAAACTCGTTATCAGTCTTATTATGGACAAAACCTAAACAAAATCCTGACAAATATTGTGTCATATTTATTATAAAACACTGTATAATAATATTATATCATTAATTACAATATTTTAATCATGTTCTTAATACAGTTTTCAGTTGCAAGGCTGGCAATGAAAGTGCTATCTTATCGTAATTTCAGTATAAACAGCCGGCATGCATTGTTGACCGGAAGTAGATGGCGCTGCTAATTTTTAATGTTGTCTATTTAGCACGGAGTGCTAGCGCGGAGCAGCGCGGAGCAGAACGTAGCGCTAGGAAATTTGTAACGGTACCAAAAAAATAAACCGGATTGAAAATGGAGCATACAAAACATTACCACACCATACAGAACAAATGAATTTACTGTAGAACCAGTGCCGCGCAGGTGCCGGTAATACACAAATTAGATAAAATAGATAACATGGAAAATTAAAAAACGGGGAAAGGCAAAACAGGACTTCACTTTCAATAAACAAAAAATATACACTAATTACTACTGTTTTGTACTAATTGCCCAGTTTCGATTAAAAAATACCATCCTATATACCAGCCAGTAAAAATAAACAAATGCACTATTAAATGAAAATCCCTATATTTGCCCCAACCTCACATGCATGTCAGTGGGCACTTTACTAATAAATAAAATAATAGCATTCAGTAACATGCCCAAATTAATGCAGCAAAATTGGGGGGGGGGGGGGGGGTCGTGGTCCCTCAATGAAACACACAGGGAAGAAAGCCAAAGGGTCAAGCTAAATTACCCTAATAGCCCCGAAAGTTTCCCCGTCCCCTAACTCCAGCCCGTGGCCACTTTGTAAGAAAAAATTGCCTAAAAATATATACGGTTACCTACATCTATATGATTTATTTGTGAAAAAGTGTTGGGGTAGTATGTCGATGAAACTCTCAGAGTAATGAGAGTAACTGAGAGTAATGAGAGTTACTCTCAGATAATGGGGAAACTTTTGGGGCTATCTCCGGGTAATTTAGTTTGTCTCTGTGGCATCTCTGTATCATCCCTCAGAGTTCCATCGAGATACTACCCCAACACTTTTTCACAAATAAATCATATAGATGATTCCGTATTTAATTTTTTGGCAATTTTTCTTACAAAATGGTCACGGGCTGGAGTTAGGGGATGGGGAAACTTTTAGGGCTATCAGGGTAATTTAGTTTGTCTCTGTGGCTTTCATCCCTGAGAGTTTCATTGAGGTACTACCCCAACACTTTTTCACAAATAAATCATTTAGATGTATTGGTAATTGTGTTTTTTCAAAAGTTCTTTACCAAGTGGCTGCGGGCTGGGGTTAGGGGATGGGGAAACTTTTTAGGCTATCAGGGTATTTTATTTTGACTCTGTGGCTATCATCCCTGAGAGTTTCATGGAGGTACTACCCCAACACTTTTTCACAAAGAACTTATTAAGTTGTATCGGTAATTGTGTTTTTACTTTTTATAAAAGTTTTTTACAAAGTGGCTGCGGGCTGGGGTTAGGGGATGGGGAAACTTTTGGGGCTATCAGGGTAATTTAGTTTGACTTTGTGGCTATCATTCCTGAGAGTTTTATGGAGGTACCTCCCTTAAATTTTGCTGCATTAATTCGATTTTGTTCCTAATCGTTATTTTTTTTTTCATGTGTATAAAGTGTCTATACAGACATGAGTGAGGGGTTGGGGAAAAAGCAAAGGTTATTATTTCCTCTTACATTTGTTTATTTTTTCTGGCTAGGATATATAGGTTGGTATTGTTTAATCGAAATTACAATCTGTTGTCCTGGCTGGAGCATCATTAGTACGTACAATACAGTTGTAAAATTACAGTGAATAATATGGAATTTGAAAGTGAAGTCTTGCTCTGCCTTTCCCCGTTTTTGTTTGACAAAATATATGTTATCTAATTTATTTCATTTTTGTATTACCGGCATTGGCGCGGCATTGGTTCTACATGATATCCGTGCATCTAGTGTGGGCTGGCAATGTATTTGTCTGCTTCATTTTCACTCCGGTTTATTTTATTGGTGCCGTTACAATATTCTTTCGGGGCTATGTTCTGCTCCGCGCTTCGCCGCGCCAAAACTCCGTGCTAACTTCCCACTAGTCTCAGTCATGGCGTCGGTAAATGTTTGCTTGTGTTGTGAATTAAAAGAATGTGGGTTTATTCCAATTATTAAACGAATTGAGCATTACAATTATAAATTAGCATATCAGAATGGTATACACGTGACACTCTTCCTACCGATTTACACATTTAGCAGCGCCATTCCACGGCTGTTTCTTGGACATGTATTTTGTACTACACAGGTAGTATACTGAGATAAAAGATCTTTTAATTTTACCATGACACTCAATTGTATGTTCAGATACAAACTTCCAAGTACCATCCTACCGTTGAAAATGTGAGTTGCCAGCCGAGATGTGTTGATACCTAGATATTTTCTTAAATATTGACCTATGTAGTTTACCAAATTGGCACAAAACTGTCTTCTTAGGCCAATACCATTTATTTGCAACATACTAAGCACAATTACCCAATTAAAATTTGTTTGATTCATTTTCATACCATAATATTATACCCATATAACATAGATTTAGGTGAATGGCAGATCGCAAATAAAGGTGCATAGCAACGGACATCGATCAAAAAGGGCTTATAAAATGTAAACAACTTTAATTCTGAAAATGTATCTATAATTTAATAATTACTTATTTCCTAGAGTTTTAACTATCGCAGCGCATACATTTCATATGTTTTCGCTCAAAGTTCTACTTCGTTTGATAGAATTTGATACAGCATGTGGATTTCTATACACATACGTCACTTACCTCGGCAACACCCCGTAAGTTCTCTCGCAATAGACCAGATTTACCATTAGATCCCATTCTGGGACCGTTGTGGTAAAGCTGCTCTAAAAAGTGGTCAGAGCACACTATCACAAGGGCCTCGGGGCCCCTGGAGTTTACGGATGAGGGGAGGGGGGGGCATTCGCAAACAAATGAACTATACAGCTAGGAAGTTTGCAACTTTTACAACATTAATTAGTCAACTCAAAATAAAAGATACACACTATGCGAGGTCCACGGGCTCGCATGCAGTGCCCCATGGACGCACTTTCCCAGGCGGGCCTCAGGCTCCGAGGCCCCAGGCGCAAGCTCAGGGGCCTTACCTAACACGGTCATTTGGTGGTGTACGGAGGTATTATATAATACGACCACTGGTTTTATATAACCCGGACCTAGAGCGGCCATTTCAACAATGGACAGTTTGTTGATTTCTTAGCACCGCTAGCAACCAGTATTACGGTGGTGCTACGGTGATAGCATTATCTAGAAGGCATACTGCTTTTTAAACGATCATCATTGTGCAGTGAAGTCAAATCAACCAATCTCAAGGCTCGTTACTAAAGTCAGAGTCAATGTGCCCCGGCTACCATAACCCGGCCGTAATACTGCCGCTCTAGGTCGGGGTTATTGCTTAGTGCTAAGGTGGTATTATATAGCATGGTGCTAGAGTTCATAGCACCGTGCTACAAATGGCTGGTCTAGGTAAGGCCCCTGGGGCCTCGCCAGCGAGGTCCCTGGGCCTCCGAGATACTCTCCAAAGGGTCCAAAGGGTCCGCATTTGCGGAATTGCTGACCGTTAAATCCACCCCTGCTTACGTGGTGTTTTGTTTTCAGCCTGACTTTCAACTGCAGTTTAAACTTTAAACTCTTTCAACTTTAGCGATCAACTGCAGTTGATCGCTATGCGAGCCCGTGAAAGTCGCAAAGTGTGTATCTTGTATTTTGAGTTAACTAATTAGTTTAATAGTTCATTTGTTTGCGAATGCCCCCCCCCCCTCCCCTCATCCGTAAACTCCAGGGGCCCCGAGGCCCTTGTGATAGTGTGTTCTGACCACTTTTTGAACCTTAAATCCGCGTCTGCACGTAAGCCACTCACCGACTCGCCATGCAATTGTTCATGAAATTTGAAGGTAGTAGACCCTTTAAAAAAAACTTGTAACTTCTAAAAGAATAAAATACGGTAATCGGGACTTTCAGGAATTTGAGTTCAAATAGTCAAGCACATAATCCATACATTTTCAATTTATTAAGTTCACACCCAGTTGACGAAAAACACCCCTGAAAACAGCCATTTTCGGTTTTTTTTCGAATTTCATGATTTTTTTAAGGGATGAAGGTGGTAAAAACCCTTATCGAAACCAATATGTAAACATTCGTTTACATGAAGGGTACCTACAAAAAAATTTTCGCTTCCCGTTTTTCATCCCTTGCTGTTCAGAATGCACCCTGAAGTTGCAAAAATTCAAAAAATTTACCCTACGTTTTGACCTTCTAATTACCCTATAAAAAGTAAAAATTCTGACTTTTGAGCTACAGTTCATAGTAAAACAAACTCTTCCGAACAAATTATCTCTCTGAAGTTTTTTGATATCTTTAACGGTTTAGACTCGGCATTGGATTTTGTGACACACTGCAACTGCCAAATATTCGTTTTTCTCCGAACTTTGAGGGGCTCTATCTGGAGAACGGTTCGTCGCAAATTTTTTTTTAAAAACGTTCTGAACTCAGTAAAGGTAGGGGAATAACCCTGAATTTTCCTAAAAAAATTAAAAATCCACGAGCACACTTTTGGTCGATTGGGCTTGTTCTGACCCTTTAGACTATAGATTGTATTTGTTTGCAAGTGGCGGTGTTTTGTTTCAGTTTATACTCCATTTCACGTTAATAAGTGGAGTGGATTTGCATCTTTCTCGAGGACTAACTGCTGGTAGAAATGATTTAAGGGTCCCAAAGCCATAACTATAAGCATGCATTTCACATAAAATATTGGACCATGAAATTTTCGCCAACGGCACAATGTATTGTAAATTGGTGGTTAATTGAATGACACCTAAATAAATTTTGAAGCTTTAAAAATTCATTTTGGGATAGTGGCTATTTTATGCCTTTTGCAATGACGCGCCTAATTTTGGAACAGCACACCAGGGTTTTCAAGCCAGTCTGCCACTGGTTGTGTAAAGCCTAACAAGGGACCTTCTTGAAGTATTAAATCAATAAGGAAAAATGCTGTTCTGACCTACCCATTTTCATACCCCAAATTTACCGCAAACGTTTATATTTGCTCCAATCCAATGAAAACCTTTAACTCAAAATTTATTTGGCCTTGGCAGGCGGGGGGGTGGTTTCATTTAAAATGCCCGGTCCGGTTTTTTCCCCCAATCCAACCCTACTCATTGCCATCAGGTATACTGATGTAGCTAGTACACACAATGCTTTTTGCAAGCTTTCAAGCCCCATGGGGCTGGGATCGTCGGTGACCGTCCGCATCGGAACACTCTCTGAGAGGCCGAGAACCAGCTGGAAAACGAGACTGTTGCACAATACACACTGCGCTTTGGAATCTTTCGGTCCCAGCTTTAAGGGCTTAAAAAGTGTTATTTGTACTAGTTTAAGTCCTTAAAATTTTGAAAGTAAGGTTCCGGGTTTTGAAAAGTTGTAAGTAACGTAGCTGTACCTACCAACTGTTCCTTACATAATCATACGCATAACTAATAGTTCAAATTGCAGGTGCAGTCCCATGAAAGAAAAAGTATTTTTTTTGGTTCCGGTTCTAATTCTGAACAATGAAAAAAATCAAACCAAAACAATTTTTGAGATAAATTAGAAAATAACGTTAGCGGCTCAGGTTCCGGTTCTAAGAAAATTATATTTTCAGGCCCGATTCAGGTTCCATGAAATATAACGATACACAATTTACTGAGCTTAAGCTTACATAATTTGACTGAAGTCAAATTATATTCTACACCTCATCCCCTAGCCACATATTTCCTGTACTACACTAATGCCGTGTTTTACAGAATCTTTCAAACCTAGTTGAGATTCCAACTAGGAGTTGGCAAACTTGGTAAAACCGGCCCTAACTGACATAGGTAGATAATAATATGTTAATTCAACAAGTGCAACATTGTCTTTGCTCCAAGGCCAGAAAAAAAACAAGCAGGAGCGGAGCTCCTGCTTGTTTTTTGAAATAATTATCAATTTAATTTCTCAATTTGCAAGGAAACAGTTTTCTTAGTGCAATGCCAAAATTTGAAACATTCTAACACACTCTCTATCAATTTCATTAGTTTTTTTGTAACGCTTGATAGATATCTGAATTTTAAGTGACAAATTTTACCCGCTGACATTTCGCCCAAACAGCTGATTGGGAAGAAATCAATCAAACTATTTTTGGCTCTTGTCGTTTACAATTTAATTAATTACTTATTTTCTGGTGTTTAGACTATCGTTCCGCAAAACAGAATAATTTTTCATTAAAAAATAATACACTCAATAATTTTTCCGAAGGGTCCTGCGGATTCCCATAGATGGACGGTAGATAAATGCAGTTGACCTTCAGTACACAAAATTCATGATCGCCCTTCCAGCCAATTTTATGATACACTGACAAGACATTGTGGGAAGCTGCGCTAAAAAGAACCTAATGTCGCACGGGGTCGAGGCCATCACACCCTAATAATACAGTCTTGTCAAAAATCACCCATTGTAGCCTACATCCTTCAAGCACCCTTTTTTTTATAAAACCGCATGCCAATATATAAATTTTTGTTGAAATTTGAATCCTACCGGTCAATTGATGTCAATTGCCCGGTCAATTGACCAAAAAAGTATTTGACCGGTCAATTCACATCCCTAATCCATTAAAAGTGTTAAAATTGTTTCTATCCATGACAAGCAGGGCTAGCTACTCACTCTGGTTCTGCATGAGGTATGTGGCGGCCAGACGCAGGATGGAGATCTTGTCCACGCGGCGCGGAGTGCCGTCCACCATGGGCACCAGCTTGCCCAGCTCCGTGATGTAGCCGTTGAGCGTGTCGCGCCGCTTCTTCTCGGCCTCGTTGCGCATCTGTCGCGAGGAACTGCAATACCACCCGACATCGTATTCATCAGATCACTGCCTTAGAGACGTTTAAGCGGCGTGCCGATATCCGGGAGTGTGGCAGCCAAGATGAACATGGCAAAGCACGGAATTCGAAACATTACGACCACTGCAATTGTTAAACATTTGTTAACCGAACCATAATGAAACATTTTATAAACAACATTTTTCAATTTTCTTTATACACCCCCCCCCCCCCCCCCCCCGCAAAAACACGATCATTTCCTGCAAAAATAATCTCTTAATCTCGGTAATAATTTCCGAATTAACTGGTTTTTCTTGGGGACTGCGCCCCCAAATCCCCCTAGTTAGTACGCCTCAGAGCAGATATGAGCAACCCCCCGTAAAAAAGACAGAAACTAAGTGTGCACTTTGCAGATTCGCTGCAGAATAAAGTTATTCTTTGTTGCAACAGCGTTTAAGAACTTTCAAACTTGTAGTACCAGATGCAAGGTTAAAATTTCTTTCTTTGCATAATCTTTTGGCCTGTAGAGTTCTAGAGTGGCGGAGGGATGGATTTATCTTCAAACCACTCCATTGAGCAGCAGCCATCGGTAGTCATTGCTGACAGCAATCTCGTTCGGCTGGGATATGCATGGTTGTGATCAGTCGACGTTGATATATACGTTGATACGTTGATATACGTTGATAATACGTTGATTATCATTTCAAATCTCGGGCTAATAAGCGTGAACACCACGGTTACTGAATTATCACGTATGGGAACTTTAACTCCTAACAAGGACGATTAAAAAGTATCAAAGTAGCAGAGGCGATTCTCAAGTGGATAAAGTTGTCGGACTTGCCAGTGAAATCCCAGAGTTGACTGCATGAACGATCAGTTCTATTTCAATGGCTGCTTTCAGACAGAGCTCGGTTTGGCCGAAAAGTCCATGTCCCCAAGTCCCATTTAGCAGGCGGCATTTAGCATATGCCTAAAAACACTCAGCAATTTTCACTATGATTTTCCATTACAACGTTACGATTTTATTATAAAACTCGCGTCTGCTTGCTCCATCTTTAGCAGTAGTTTCCGAAAATCCATTCCAACTGGGGTTTGAATTGAATGCTAAATAAAGTGTCAACAACTGAATCAGTGAGCCAGTTCAGTGAGTAACCAGTTTGACTGAGATTTTTATCCCGACAAAGGACACGCACAATCATCCGCAAATGGTGGCGACAGTGGCGTGATTGCAGTGAGCCATGACCCGCCCGGAGCTCCGCCACTGTCTCGCCGCAAGCCCGGCCCCTTGGAGCCAGCGGCGGCCGTTCCCACACACACCACTGTGTCAACGACCTCTACGACTGTCTGTCGGCACGTCGTGTCAGTAAAGCAGCGCGCCGCGGTTTCCGGCCGAGCGACTGACCGACCGAGCGACCAAGCGAGCGACCGCCCGACGGAGCGACTGAGCGACCGAAGGGGCAACCGAGCTACCGAGCGACCGACCGAGCGACCGACGGCGTGACCGACGGAGCGACCGAAGGAGCAACTGAGCTACCGAGCGACCGACGGAGCGACCGAGCGACCGACGGAGCGACCGAAGGAGCAACCGAGCTACCGACGGAGCGACCTGGTGGCGCTACGGGCGCAGTTGATGAGGGATCATTTAAAAAGATCGAGATCGAGCGATCGATATCCTTTTTTTGTGATCCTAGAACTGATCGATATCGTTTTTTATTTGAATAATGATTAAATAATGAATAATTTGATCGAGATTTTCTTTCCACAAACTTTTAAAAAATATCGTTCTAAAAGATCAAGTTCGTTTCCCAATGCCTATACAGATGTGTTTCAGAAGCTCTATTATTCAATTCTGTGGGTTTGGGATGCCTGAGTTTGTTCCTCCTTTTGTTTCATCCTGCAAGGATTAAAATAAAACGCCAAAACTTCGTAGTTGCGTGTTTTGCAGTGATAATTATTATGGGATTTCAGCCAGCAACATTACATCCAAATGAGAGCCGAAATAGAGGCAACGAATCTTTGATAAGTGGTTCATTGTCGGACAGTAATGGACAACTATTTTTGTTTTCTGAAAGCGATCTTTTAAACGAATTTGATCATTTTACAAAACGATCTTGAATTTGAATATTTTTTAAAAATCGTAAATTTCAATTTTTTTTAATATCTTTTTGAAATGACGAACTTGATATTTTTAAAATATCGACATCAAAACCAGGGCCGGACATTATGCGCCAGTGGGCAGTTTTTCACATGGCGCCACTATATAAGCTGCCAATGCTTAGCCTTAATGTAATGTAGCTCTTTTGCTTAATGTAAAGCCTTAGAAGGAACCATTTTTTTAGATGCGTCGATTTCGTAAGTTAAATTATACAATGGACTGGTATATAGATTGGTACTTGGTAGGCACCTCTCTTGCAGGTATTCAAAGTAACACAAAATTTAAGTAGTTAACAATAATAACATTTCGATTTTACCCGCATTGTACTTTCTGCTGGGCATGATCTGGCTGACTTATGACGCGCTCTTTAGCGTTTTTTTTTTGTTTTGAACCCACTCAACTTTTTTCTTGCACTTTCGCCCATTGTTTTACTATCGCAATTTTCAAATGCACAAATAAAGAAAATGCCCGAAAATCGCCCAGAGTGTTAGGGGCGCCAACGAAAGCGCACTGGAGTGCTCCATGCACAATGTTTTCCCCAACATTTGACAAAAAAGCAATTAATAGTTCCAGGAGAGCAATTAACCATTCTGTTATTGCTGAATTCGCAATTATTGTATATTTAAATCCCATCGTAAAATGAGTTCAAAAAAACTTTCAGTCCGTACTTCCCGGCTGCAAATGCCTTTCACATACCTACAGGAAACTAAGAATTCAGAAGTATTTTTGCCTTATATGATGCGATGACAGCACGTGAAATCGCAATTCACAATGTTTATAACTAGGGCTTCGCGAACGCAATTTGTGTTGCGTTGAAGATGAGCGTAGGTAGCGGTTAATTGTATACAGCAGATAAAAAGGTGGAGGCAGATGGCCTATGAAAACCATGGAGCACCAAGCCAGACCATTGCCTTCTCGAACACTCTGATCACTAGAAAATGTAGATGATTATAACCTTCCTTTGTTTCTATCTAAACCCGTCATCTAGCCAAAATAGGCTTATTTTAAGCTAATTGAGTCATTTGAACATATATACATAGATGTGAAATACGCCCGTGGATTCTTATTAAATTAGAGATATATCTAGTGCGGATTTACGTAAATTACTTCCATAAATGAGAGTTACCTTTTTCTGATATATCTGTAAAATTTTTGCCTCGGACAAACTTCGAGTCAACAAAGCTTGGTCACCAAGGTGACGAAGTATATTAATTCGGGCGTCAAAAAGTACCGAAAATCACGAAAAAACACTACAAAAATTATAATATAGACCAATTGGAAATACCTACCGACCTAAGATTTGCAGGCATGATAAATATGTAAAAGGTCAACATGTTTAGAAGTTTTGGTGAAGTTATCTTAAGAACTTTGAAATTTACATAGGTTCAAAATTTTGAAAAAACAAAAATTTCGTAAAAATTGTGATCTTTTAAATTGTTCCCAACTGATCTTTTCCAAAAACGCAGGGGGTCTAAGTTGAGAACAAAGGTAGGTCCTCTGAAATTTTCATCCAAATCGGTTCAGGCGTTTGGTCTGTAGGCAAAACACACAAAAAATAAATAAATAAAAAATACACAAGTTACATTTTTTGGGGGTAGTGAAATTGAAGATTTCGCTCCGCTCGCTACGCTCATCAAAAAGTATAAAAAGAAACAACACGGGTGTCTAAAACCTCGGCGCCTCTAGGCGATCGCCTACTCTGCCTAGTGGTAAATACGGCACTGATCAAAACGATCTTCCCCGCCTATGACTACGTATATCACGCACGATGATGCGCATTAGTTGAGGCGACTTAGCGTTAATTTGCTTTAGATTTCGTGATATACGCGACTAGATCGCTTTGCCTCCAACTCAGTTTGCGAAGCGAGTTGGAGGATTTGGAATCGCAAACATTTTTCTTGATACGGGTTATGTCGCTTTAGCGGGTGAGCGCGCAACTACAGACTGGACTTGGACTTCTTGTTCTTTGCCCGCCATGTTGTATCTAGCTTTTTGAGCTGAAACGTCTCAGGGTTATGTAGACAGAGTACTCTACAAAAAGCACAATTTTTAACATACTACACATTCTAGTACTACCTATGTCTAAAATATGGGGAGTGAACAGTACAATATGGTTTCTGAAAATCTTTCATCTGGAGTAGCAAGGAACATTAGCTCGTAAAATATGAACAATACATCAGTTACAAGCTATTTCATTGCTATCCCTGAATGAAAATTACTTCAGAAAATTGGGCTGTTCTCTCACCATATTTTAAACATACAATAATAGGTATGATGATCTACCACGTCTTTCTTTTTGTCTACAAAAAATTTCTATTATTCCAGGTAAAATGCGCTTAAATCGACTTAAATTTTCTCCCCATTTTAGCTAAATTTTTCCTTTTTCAATAGTCAGCTGTTCATGCAGCAAGGGTTTGACCCTTAACGTTAAACTGCCAAACTAGTACCTGAAAACTTTTCAACCTAAAATATCTCCAGTTAGCTTTCAAGTGGAATTGCCATTAATACAGATTTCACGAAGATGTATTTTTTTCATTGAAAATTTGTGACTTGAAAATTTCAACTGAAAATTTTCAAATATGAAAATTTGAATTTGAAAATGTTTAGCCTTGCAACACTAGATATACGTAGTCTGTGTAGAGCAGCGGGTTGCAATCGACGCTGCATGACAACACACGTCGCTAAGTCCACTAGGGTTGCAATCGACACTGCATGACAACACTCGTCGCTAAGTCCACTAGGGTTGCAATCGACACTGCATGACAACACTCGTCGCTAAGTCCACTAGGGTTGCAATCGACACTGCATGACAACACACGTCGCTAAGTCCACTAGGGTTGCAATCGACACTGCATGACAACACACGTCGCTAAGTCCACTAGGGTTGCAATCGACGCTGCATGACAACACTCGTCGCTAAGTCCACTAGGGTTGCAATCGACACTGCATGACAACACTCGTCGCTAAGTCCACTAGGGTTGCAATCGACACTGCATGACAACACTCGTCGCTAAGTCCACTAGGGTTGCAATCGACACTGCATGACAACACACGTCGCTAAGTCCACTGGAGCCATGTCCCCTGTCTCCATGACTAACACATCGTGCCACGTCCCCTGTCTCCATGACTACCACAATGGGCCATGTCCCCTGTCTCCATGACTACCACATCGTGCCACGTCCCATGTCTCCATGACTACCGCATTGGGCCATCTCCCATGTCTCCATGACTACCACATCATACCACGTCCCATTTCTCCATGACTACCACATCGTGCCATGTTCCCTGTATCCATGACTACCACATTGTGCCATGTCCCCTGTCTCCATGACTACCACATTGTGCCATGTCCCCTGTCTCCATGACTAACACATCGTGCCACGTCCCCTGTCTCCATGACTACCACAATGGGCCATGTCCCCTGTCTCCATGACTACCACATCGTGCCACGTCCCATGTCTCCATGACTACCGCATTGGGCCATCTCCCATGTCTCCATGACTACCACATCATACCACGTCCCATTTCTCCATGACTACCACATCGTGCCATGTTCCCTGTCTCCATGACTACCACATTGTGCCATGTCCCCTGTCTCCATGACTACCGCATCGTGCCATGTCCCCTGTCTCCATGACTACCACATCGTGACATGTCCCCTGCATCCATGACTACCACATTGTGCCATGTCCCCTGTCTCCATGACTACCACATCGTGCCAAGTCCCCTGTCTCCATGACTACCACATTGTGCCACGTCCCCTATCTCCATGACTACTACATCGTGCCACGTCCCCTGTCTCCATGACTACCACATCGTGCCATGTCCCCTGTATCCATGTCTACCACATTGTGCCATGTCCCCAGTCTCCATGACTACCACGTCCTGCCATGTCCCCTGTCTCCATGACTAGTCATGTTAGCCTAAAGCTGCGTTTACAGCGTTGCAAAGAGACAGCGTCGTAGACAAGTTCGCAAGCAACAGCCAATCAGAAGGCCGTTCCCAGTGACATCACAGAGCTTAGCGACCCTGTCGCTTCGCTTTGACTGACATGGAATATGTTTATCTTTTTGGTTGCGAAGCGACACGGTTAGCGACGCCTTCGTTTTGCATCGCTGTAAACGCAGCTTTAGGCTAGCATGACTAGTGTACTTTGAAGCAAAGTATCATTGGACTCTTTTACAATGTGTAAGGAGTAAAATGGTTAATAATTGTAGTGATAAATAAAGTTATTAATGGTAACGACAAAAACTACATCATTTGATTCTATGGTATGGTACTCTATGAAACGAGATCCCCAAAAAGTGGCAAACTCAAATAAATCCTAGTGTACCACATCGTGCCATGCACCCCTTCTCGATCTAGCGACACTTGGCCACGTTGGTAAGGACCGAGTAACATCTGGAGGGTCCTGTCCATGGTGTAAGGATCGGTTCACCAGTCCACCAACAGGTGACCCATTCTCCTGCTCGACGTGACACGGAGCGTACCTGGCGTGGTCGAGGTCGTACGACGTCGCGACGCCCTGCAGCGGCGTCGGCGTCGACGGCGGCCATGACACCTGCGGCCAGCGCATGTGCGGGCCTCGCCGCCTCCCGGTCCCCCCCGTCCCTAACGCCTCCAGTGTGACACGTCGAGGTGCACCACTGGTCACGCGATCAGCGCGCACTCATCACACGCCACTGCGCGCTGCCATTGTCACAAGTCATCCTAGCAACGACACTCGCCACTGGCCAACGCTGGCTAACACTTAACGCTGGCTAACACTTAACTCTTAACGCTAACTTAACGCTGGCTAACACTTAACGCTGGCTAACACTTAACTCTTAACGCTAACTTAACGCTGGCTAACACTTAACGCTGGCTAACACTTAACGCTGGCTAACACTTAACGCTGGCTAACACTTAACGCTGGCTAACACTTAACTCTTAACGCTAACTTAACGCTGGCTAACACTTAACCCTTAACGGTGGCTTGAACGTTAGTTTAACGCAGACTTTAACACTGGTTGCTAAACGCCGGTCAGCTATCAAGCTATCAAGCTATCATAGCTATCAAGTTCAGGCTTGACACTGCCAAGTGCGCACTGTTGTGGATGGGCACCGCTCGTGTTGCTGTTTGCTGGCCCACACGCAGCAAGCGACCAGTGAATGCGCCCAAAGACGTTGACAAACAAGCAGCTTTCAAACACAGCCGTCGAGCACAGAGACGAGCGCTGCGAGCGGCCGCCACTGGCACCGAGCGAGCGCACCGTGCGCCACGGCCACACGGATGTTATCGTCGTGCGCGCGGCCAAACGGCAGCGCAGAGTGACCGTGACCTTGACGCGCGTTTGTTCCAAACACACGAGTGCGTCACCAGGCAACGCAGGCACGCACGCACGCAGGCCACTGGAGCAGAGGACGCACGCACGCGGACTCACGCACTGCACGTTCGAGGCGAGCACGCACTGGCCAAGCAACGACGACTGCGAACTACGCACTTGAGTCAGCTGAGCGACGAGTGGCGCTGCCGCTGGCGACGACGGAGACAGACTGAACCCGCCGACCGAGTGCCGAGCTCCGTGCTTCGACGGGTGGAGACGGGTGGTGACGGGGGGAGGGGGGGGGGGGGGGGAAGGAGGAGGGGAGGGCAGCGCAACAAAGCCGAGCTAGAGCGAGGTCAGGCACGGCCCATGGCGCGAACGAACGGCGATGCGCGGCGGCTAGCGACCAGGAAGCCGAGGGGCAAGCGCCGGCGAGGAGCGCTCTGTCGTCGAAAGTCGACCAAATCGAACGGCGTTGATCGAATTGCAAACCCAGTCCAACCCAACCCAGTCCAACCCAGTCCAGTCCAGTCCAGTCCAGTCCAGTCCAGTCCAGTCCAGCCCAACCCAACCCAGCCCAGCCCAGTCCAGCCCAGCCCATCCCAGCCCAGTCCAGTCCAGCTTAGCCCAGCTTAGCCCAGCCCAGCCCAGTCCAACCCAGCACAGCCCAGCCCAGCAAAGAGCACATGGCTAACGCGTTGACAAACAACAATTACAACCATCCCCTTATTTTCGTGGAAAACCACCAGCTGTAGTCATTTGTGGGAAAGATTGTTTTGAAATCGATATTTTAAAAAGATCGAAGTTCGCGATATTTTCTTTATACATTCAAATTCATTAATATTTTATAAAAAGATCAAATTAATTTAAAATATCGTTTAAAAAAAGAGTCCAAATTGCTGTCCGACGGTGGACCACTAATCAAAGATTTGTTGCCTCGATTTCGGCTCCAATTGAGAGTAGGTAATGTTGTTGGCTCAAATCCCATATTAAGTATCCCGAAAAAGCACATAGGTACTTCAGTAACAGTTACGTGTTTCTGAAACACATCTGTATAGGCATTGGGAAACAATCTCGATCTTTTAAAACGATTTTTTTTTAAAGGATCGTGGAAGATCTCGGATCAATCTAAAAGATCATGATATAAAAAACGATCTCGATCAGTTCTCGGATCACACAAAAAAGGACCTCGATCGCACGATCTCGATCTTTTTTGAAGATCGTTTCCCAACTGTGGTGACAAACGTCGGAATGAAGGCCTTGTGGCGTCCGACTTGTGGCGTCCTGCTCTGATAAGTAGCAATCTCGTCCGAACGTCCCGAAAAGTCTCTCTCCCATACGTAACGTCCAGCACACAGGCGACGCGGTACGCTGTCTGTCTCTCCCATACGTAACGTCCAGCACACAGGCGACGCGGTACGCTGTGTCTGTCTCTCCCATACGTAACGTCCAGAACACAGGCGACGCGGTACGCTGTGTCTGTCTCTCCCATACGTAACGTCCAGCACACAGGCGACGCGGTACGCTGTCTGTCTCTCCCATACGTAACGTCCAGCACACAGGCGACGCGGTACGCTGTGACTGTCTCGCCCATACGTAACGTCCAGCACACAGGCGACGCGGTACGCTGTCTGTCTCGCCCATACGTAACGTCCAGCACACAGGCGACGCGGTACTCTGTGTCTGTCTCTCCCATACGCAACGTCCAGCACACAGGCGACGCGGTACGCTGTGTCTGTCTCTCCCATACGTAACGTCCAGCACACAGGCGACGCGGTACGCTGTGTCTGTCTCTCCCATGCGTAACGTCCAGCACACAGGCGACGTGGTACTCTGTGTCTGTCTCTCCCATACGCAACGTCCAGCACACAGGCGACGTGGTACTCTGTGTCTGTCTCTCCCATACGTAACGTCCAGCACACAGGCGACGCGGTACGCGGTGTCTGTCTCTCCCATACGTAACGTCCAGCACACAGGCGACGCGGTACTCTGTGTCTGTCTCTCCCATACGTAACGTCCAGCACACAGGCGACGCGGTACGCTGTCTGTCTCTCCCATACGTAACGTCCAGCACACAGGCGACGCGGTACTCTGTCTGTCTCTCCCATACGTAACGTCCAGCACACAGGCGACGCGGTACGCTGTGTCTGTCTCTCCCATACGTAACGTCCAGCACACAGGCGACGCGGTACTCTGTGTCTGTCTCTCCCATACGTAACGTCCAGCACACAGGCGACGCGGTACTCTGTGTCTGTCTCTCCCATACGTAACGTCCAGCACACAGGCGACGTGGTACTCTGTGTCTGTCTCTCCCATACGTAACGTCCAGCACACAGGCGACGCGGTACTCTGTGTCTGTCTCTCCCATACGTAACGTCCAGCACACAGGCGACGCGGTACGCTGTGTCTGTCTCTCCCATACGTAACGTCCAGAACACAGGCGACGCGGTACGCTGTGTCTGTCTCTCCCATACGTAACGTCCAGCACACAGGCGACGCGGTACGCTGTGTCTGTCTCTCCCATACGTAACGTCCAGCACACAGGCGACGCGGTACGCTGTGTCTGTCTCTCCCATGCGTAACGTCCAGCACACAGGCGACGTGGTACTCTGTGTCTGTCTCTCCCATACGCAACGTCCAGCACACAGGCGACGTGGTACTCTGTGTCTGTCTCTCCCATACGTAACGTCCAGCACACAGGCGACGCGGTACGCTGTCTGTCTCTCCCATACGTAACGTCCAGCACACAGGCGACGCGGTACGCTGTGTCTGTCTCTCCCATACGTAACGTCCAGCACACAGGCGACGCGGTACTCTGTGTCTGTCTCTCCCATACGTAACGTCCAGCACACAGGCGACGCGGTACTCTGTGTCTGTCTCTCCCATACGTAACGTCCAGCACACAGGCGACGTGGTACTCTGTGTCTGTCTCTCCCATACGTAACGTCCAGCACACAGGCGACGCGGTACGCGGTGTCTGTCTCTCCCATACGTAACGTCCAGCACACAGGCGACGCGGTACGCTGTCTGTATCTCCCATACGTAACGTCCAGCACACAGGCGACGTGGTACGCTGTGTCTGTCTCTCCCATACGCAACGTCCAGCACACAGGCGATCTGTCGCCCACTCGTACAGATGTTGCACTCGAATGCAATGTAGTACAAAGTCCCGTGCGGCGACGACAATGTAGCTGCGCCAGTCACACGGTAGCCCTCCCTCCCTCCCTCCCTCCCTCCCCGCACTTGCACTTGCAGCGCGGTGCACGCTTTCATCCGAGTGCAAAGTACGTGTTCACACTAAACTCCTCTTTCTCGAGAACCCACTGCAGGTATACACGAAGCGCTGGGGCAGTCGCGTAGCGCCCCTTCGACGCTGGGGGCGCGACATTGGGCCCGGCTCTAAAGCGTCTCAGCGCGCGGCGCACGGTCTCTTGCATACGCTTGCTCTAGCACAGGTGAACCTCGATCATACCGGCCTAGGCCTCTTCGGTTCTTTGAACCGTTCGTCAATCCAGCCATGTTCGTGACCACGAACCCCCGGACACCCAGCACCTTGCCTACCTGGCAGGCCACCCTCGACGCCCCCCCCCCCCCGGCCCGTGAGTTGCCGGAAACCCGGAAATACACCACAGGACGACTTTTGGCCTTAAATATTGCGAGGTAATATGATGTCGTCAAGTTCAGCCGGTACCTCGGCCCCTCGGCTACTTGTCTTGCCGCAACCACACTCTGCTCGAGGGATGTACAAAGCCGTACCTCCCCCCCCCCCCCCACTGCTATCCAATCGTCAACTCGCTTATTCATAAAATTAAAAAGAAAATCAACATTAAAAAAAAAATGCGCAGCGGACTGTGGAAACGTATCCAGGACCTGCTGGGTGAACTGGTCCACAGCGCGAGCTCCCTGGACCCCTATTCTGTAACTTTTCAAATGTGAGATGAAATGAAATGAGAATGACATTCATTTGTTCCATATAAAAACATAGGCGACCTTGGACTTTGCCACTCTCATTTCTTGTCATCTAACTTGGAAAATGTTACAGAATAGGGGTCCTGGGCCCGGATCCACAAAAGGAGGTTATGTGAATTCCCCCGGAGCTTCGGCAGAACTCCCTAATGTTACCCCATTCCGTATCCACAAAGCTGTGTTCTTTCCTTTTTGGGAGAATAATTCCCTCATTGAAAACCCACTACTAGGCAAATTCCCCAACTCACCTCGTACTTTAAACACAATGTTTTTATAACTGTTAAACTGTAAATAAGCAACAGTATCTTTTTTCAATAGAAAAGTTTATGTATAGGCTCATTTTGCAAGTGCTTTCATTTTAAATTTTGAACGTGATTCCTTAAATCTATCAATTTGAAGATTAGGTTCGGTGATATTGAAATTCGAGAAAACTGTCAGTTGAGTCGTCAACTATTTTTTTTTTTTTTTTTGAAATATGTTCCAAAGTTGAAGAGCTCAGAGTGGTCAATTTCAATTTACCCCCCCCCCCCCCCCCTCCACGCCAATTACCTCTTTTAAAATCTACTTCTGTAAATACGTGAATACGGAGGAATATTTTTGGTGGTTTTGCACGGAGAATAAAACCTCCGTATCGCCAAACCCCCGGATTTCCAACTCCCTTCTTTGTGCATCCTCCCGGCGGCGGCGGGCCCCGTGCCCCCTGGCTCCCTAATAGAGCGCGCTGGTTACCTGGGCAACTGCAGACGCGAGGTGGATGGACCGCCGTCCAGATCGGCGAGGTCAGCCTCCGACTCGGAGTCGTCCCCGCGTAGCTCGTCCTGCATCCTGCAACCACAGCAACCACCGCGTCAGCAACCACGTCAACATCCACAGCAACCACGACTGCCTAGAAGACTGCCTAGGAGGACTGCCTAGAGGTCTGCCTAGAGGACTGCCTAGAGGACTGCCTAGAGGACTGCCTAGAGGACTGCCTAAGAGGACTGCCTAGGAGGACTGCCTAGAGGACTGCCTCGAGGACTGCGCTCGAGGACTGCCTAGGAGGGCTGCCTAGGAGGACTGCCTAGAGGACTACCAAGGAGGACTACCTAAAGGACTGCTTATAGAATACTGCCCAGAGGACTACCTAGGAGGACCATGCTTAGAGGACTGCCTAGGAGGACTGCCTAAAGGACTGCCTAGAGGACTGCCTCGAGGACTGCCTCGAGGACTGCCTCGAGGACTGCCTAGGAGGACTGCCTAGGAGGACTTCCTAGAGGACTACCTAGGAGGACTGCCTAAAGGACTGCTTAGAGTACTGCCTAGAGGACTACCTAGGAGGACCATGCTTAGAGGACTGCCTAGGAGGACTGCCTAAAGGACTGCCTAGAGGACTGACTCGAGGACTGCCTCGAGGACTGCCTAGGAGGACTGCCTGGGAGGACTGCCTAGAGGACTACATAGGAGGACCTAGGTAGTCCTCCTTTTAAGGGATCTACCTTTTAATTGAAGATTTTTGCTAACACTGCTGTTTTATTTGGTTTTAGATTGACTTGAAGGCTGGAGCTTATGTTCCTCCGACACCAAGCAGTTCCATGTTGGTTCCCAGGACGTTCTGCGAGCCATGGATAATCGAACAAGTTACGCAGTGGAAGCCTATAAGTTAAATAAGAGACTCTAGATGGAAACAAGGTAAGCACTCTTTTTTTGGTTGCCAATAGGTAATTTAGTGAAATTAGACTTTCCCTTCAACCATTCGTTGAGCATTCTTAATCCAATCATTTAGAAATACAGTGTTACTGACCCAGTAAGTAATGGATAGATGGGTTGAGGATCTGGAAAAGTGCAACCAATCCAGGGTGCAAATCCAGAACTTCCAGATTGCTGGTCAGTTGCTCTACCATCTGAGCTACACAGAAACACATTATCCTAATTCATTGGGTGGGATAAGAGGATCTAATAGGGAGATGGGAAGCTGAGCGACCCGTCCATGGAACGGACTATGTCTCAACATTATTTTAACGAGAGCCTTGACTCGGCCCAATTGACAGCGACAGCGCTGTGACATGAATCTTCAGCATAAATCTTCAGCTAGGTTACCAATACCGTGTTGTGTAGGGGGACAGAGATGAACCGCATTTTGCCGCCGAATTAGGAGAGGCCTACTTTGGCGAGATGGCACCCACCGTCAAAAGGTGGCGAGAAGCGAGAAAAATATACGACTGCTATTGGTGCCGCAAGAAACACCGCTGAGCTCCGGTGGGACAATGCGGTAGTGGATACCTAGCTTTAGACACAATCTAAGATGATGATAAACAAGGAAGTTAAGAAATGGTGTTATTGGTATTCTTATCCAGCCAGACGGGAGCCAAGGTTATTATATAGTATCTTTGGACGGGAGTATGCGTGCCTGAATAGCTCAGATGATAGAGTAACTGACCGGCAATCATGAGATTGGAAGGGAGGCGAAGCTGGAAAAATGTGCACCCGAACCGGGATTCAAACCCGGAACCTCCTGCTTGCCGGGCAGGTGCTCTCCCAACTGAGGTAGAGCACCTGCCCGGCAAGCAGGAGGTCCCGGGTTCGTATCCCGGTTCTGGTGCACATTTTTTCAGCTTCGCCTCCCTTCCATCAATTGCATACTTGTAACTGCTTAAACCAGTAACAATTTTCTCTCATCCACCTCGTGTCTCTTCATCTGAGAATGGGACAAAAGGGTCTAGTGATTGCGCCATCGCCGTCCTGGGGCCGAGTCCGTTTACCCGTCCCATGTACGGGTCGCTCGGCCTCTCGTCTCCCCGGAGATCCCCCTTGTCCCACCCGGCGAAGCAGGGAGAATGTGTGACCGAATAGTTCAGTTGGTAGAGCACCTGCCCGGCAAGCAGGAGGTCCCGGGTTCGTATTTTCCAGCTTCGCCTCCCTTCCATCAATTGGATACTGGTAACTGCTTAAACCAGTAAAAATTTCCTCTCAATCATGAGATTGTGTTTGCATTCTGGTTCAAATGCACATTATTCTAGCATTCACTCAATCCTCTAACAGTTTTTTGTTTAAAAGCATGACAGTGACAAAACTTTTTATTTCACATAGTAGAGGTCAAATAATTGATGAGAGTAGCGAGCGAAGCGAGCGGAGCGAAATCTTCAATTTCACTAGCCCCAAAAAAAAAAGCACTTGTGTTTTTTTTGTTTGTTATTTTGTTTTTTTGTTTGTTTGTGTGTGTGTGTGTTTGTTCGCGATCTGCTGTCCAAACGGCTGATCCGATTTTGACAAAATTTGCAGAGGTATTTCGCTAGGTTCTAACTTAGACCCTGTGCTCTTTTCAGCATAATCTACCAAATAGTTTTTAAACTATTCAAAATCCAAAAAAGAATTCATAATTTCCGAAAAATTTGTCCAAGCTATACAGCCGAAAGTTCTCGATATTTTTTCACAAAACTTTACAATGTTATGAAACGTGATAAAACCAAGCATTTCTTAAGTTTTGAGGCATTTAGGACTTTCCGTTCTCTTTTTATTAATACATTTCTAACATTTTGTTAGTACATTTTTGCGATGTTCAAGCAAATTTTATTCAAAATTGTCTAAAAAAAGATTTCCTCTACTCTTTATAGTCTATATTTGTAGTATATTTATTTATTATTTTTTTTTTTTTTATTATTTTTTTTTTTTATTATATTTTTATTATATTATTATTATTATATATTATATATTATATTGTATTATATATTATTATTATTATATTTATTTATTTTATTTATTATTTTATTTATACAATGTATTTATTTATTATTTATTTTCAAGACAGGGATGATTGTGATTGCTAGCACATGGTGTTATCAGCTTGGGTCGACTTATAAAAATATACTCAATAGAATTACTTTCTGCGTTTTCCATGCTAAAATTAAATGCACTTACAATTGTCTTGAATGAAGACGTATTTCTAAACTAAATTTGGAGTATTTTTTTCCAAGCAAAACCATTTTATTCACTATACAAACTGCTATATACGCTCATCTTCAACGCAACACTGCGTTATACCCTAGTATTTGACAAATTTAAATTGGGTCTAGTGTAAACATTGGAAGAAAGGCTAAGCTGGAAATATGTGCCGCCAAACTGGGACACAAACCCCTTGATTGCCGGTCGGATGCGTACAGCTGAGCTCTTTGGCCACACATTCTCCCCGCTCCTTCGGGATCGGAGAGACTCCTAGCGACCCGGGTTTGTATCCTGATTCGGTTGAAAGTTTTTCCAGCTTCGTCTCCCTTCTATTCACTGCTTACTGGTTTAAGCATTTATTCTGATTGTTTCAGAAAACCTAAAAACTAATTGTTTGATTTTTGCGGTCTGCTTTTTTTCTAGCCCCAAACTCATTCAGCTATTTGGCTGGTAATCTGCGCTGGTAATCCAAAAGAAGCCCGGTCCCGTTTTCATCATCCTGGGCTACAAACTGCTTGCTGTTGGACGCTGCCCCCTTTGAGCAGCCTGGACCGCTTGGTGAGATGCTGTTACGTTTTTCTCGACGCTGGTTACCCTCACATCTAAACTGAATTCGGCAACTTTTCCGAAGTGTTTCTCTGATAAATCTTGCGTTCATTTGTAATTTTTTCACGTTGATAGACCTCGACGTGGCTTTTGCAAGCATGATTTAGGTGTATAAGAGATAAAATAAGATTTAATCATAGTAAAAAGTATTCGGTAATGCAATTTAGTATTTGAACTACGAGCTCCAAATTTCAGGATTATTTCTCATTTTTGTGTCTAGTGAATGTTTCACAAATTCAATTGTTACTATTTCTGAACAGAACCTGGTCAATAAATGATGTATTTAATTTTAAAACTAGGGCTTCGCGAACGCAATTTGTGTTGCGTTGAAGATGAGCGTAGGTAGCGGTTTGTGTATAGCGGATTAAAAGGTGCAGGCAGCAGTCACAAGAAAACCATGGAGCACCAAACCTGACCATTGCCTTCTCGAAAATTCTAATCACTTGAAAATGTATGCGGATTCTGACGTTCCTTTGTTTCTCTTCGAGGTCAGCAAAGCTGGTAACCAAGGAAACGAAGGAAACCGGACTCGTATTGAATCAGCCGTCAAATCACGAGAAAAACACCACAAAAATGCTGATAAAAACCAATTGGAAATACCTACCGAACTAAGATTTGCAGGCATGATAAATATGTATAAGGTCAACATGTTTACAAGTTTTGGTGAAGTTATGTTCAGAACTTTGAAATTTACAGGGGTTCAAAATTCTGAAAAAATCGAAAAATTTCGTAAAAATTGATTTATAAAAAATTTACTGAACCGATCTTTTTCAAAAACGCAGGGGGTCTAAGTTGAGAACAGAGGTAGATACTCAGAAATTTTCATCCATATCGGTTCAGGCGTTTGGTCTGTAGAGCGCGCACAAACACAAAAAAAAAAAAAAAAAAAAAAACACACACACACATACACATACACAAGTGACTTTTTTTGGGGTAAGTGAAATTGAAGATTTCGCTCCGCTCGCTTCGCTCGCTACGCTCATCAATAATCATATTTACATGCTTCTTATTTATGGTTTGCATTTGTAGGTTATGTTACACTTAATTCGTAATCGGTGGGTATAGCGGATCTTTTGAGGACGATTAGTATATGTATATTTTGGAAATATCTACTTCACTTCAATTATGTTAATACATTCATTAATCACGATTGAAAAAGTAGATATTTCCTAAATTTACATGTACCTACAGTGATCCTAAAATTATCCACGATATGTACCGATTACAAATTATAAGTGTAACATAACCTAACAATGCAATACCAAACCAAACCATGATCCTAACCATGATCCTAAAATAGTCTGAATGATTAACTCATTATTTCAGTCAATTATTCGACCAATCACAGTGCAGTATTTCTCAGTTAATTCATTAAAAGGAAAAAAAAGAGTTAACCATTTAGTGGAGCTCCACTTAAATTCGGCCGACATATTTCGTCCTAATTTTTAGCTCAGTTTTGAGTTAAGTTGAGTCATTTTTCACTCAAGTTTTCTGAGAGTGTAGGACACGAATCACGAAGGCGCTATTTTGCGCGAACCTTCGCGTGAAGCGACCAAAAGTCGAACCGGTTCAATATTTTTTCCCCTTCGCCCAAGTTTCGCCCATACCTTAGCCCAAAGTTCGCTTGAAACGGAATCCGGCATCGTGATTGGCTGAAAGCGGCGCGAAATCTAGCCCAACCTTCGCTTCGCCTAGCACTAAACGTGCGAGACAACACTGCAACCGATGAAAAAATCAATATTAGTCCATTCTTTAAATGTGGTCTTGTTCCAACATGTTTTTGAAACAATAAAAACATAATCTAAAAATAAAACACTGCTGACTCATGCTTGCAGCTTCAAATTTATAATTTTCGCATAGGCTCCTACGGGGCAGCTTTATGTCAATACCAATTGTCCGATCAAGATGCGACACACAATTTTTGAACCAAAATGCTTTAGGCATGATGCCTAAAGCATATATGTTTCAAATTTCAATACACGACATATTTTTGAGCTGACGGTTGATAAAACAGTCGATTTTTCCATGATTTTTTAATATCCGATTTCTCAGCCAATATCAATAAATTAAAAACAAGACAGTTATTCTGCGCTAGGAAAACAATCCGCCGCGTTTTTCTATGATATTGTGTCTGTAAAGCTGTCCCATACGAGCCTTTTGCGAAAATTATAAATTTGAAGCTGCAAGCATGAGTCAGCAGTATTCAATTTTAATATTATCGTTTTATTCTTTCAAAAACATGTTGGAACAAAAAAAATTTGAAATAATTGCAAATATATGATTTTTTACATCGGTTGCAGTGTGGTCTTAAATCATTAACTCATTTCTACCAGCAGTGGGTCCTCGAGGAAAAAGCAAATCCAATTCCCTTCTAGCGTGAAATGAAGTATGGTTCCACTTTGCTCCGCTAGGGTGGCTAGGGTCTTGGTGCACTTGGAGACTGAAGATCCACGAGGCCACGCAATGCGACGTTCGGCGGCCCGACACCCGCAGCAGCAGCAGCAGCAGGCACGCGGCGTGGGCAGCGCGCGTGGCGGCAATCTCGGGCAACAAGCGCGCTTGACGAGCCCGCCGCGGGGCGCGCTTCCGTCGCCCCCCTTCCCTCCCCCGGCCCAGCCCCGGCCCTCTAGATTGGCGGACGTGACGTGGTCCGCCCGACGGGGTGCAGCCTCACTTATCAATCGCAAAGCTAAAAGCGGCTCGGCGTGATTAGCCGCGTCTTGTTCGTCTTGTTCCTCTTGTTCGTCTTAATCGTCCCACGTCGGTCTCCTTGCGAATGCCAATAGCCGCCGTGCGACGGGAATAGAAGTCCTCGGGTCGCTGCCCGACTTGCCTGGGTCGCTGCCCGACTTGCCCGGGTCGCTGCCGACTTGCACGGGTCGCTGTCCGACTTGCCTGGGTCGCTGCCAGACTTGCCCGGGTCGCTGCCCGACTTGCCCGGGTCGCTGCCCGACTTGCCCGGATCGCTGCCCGACTTGCCCGGGTCGCTGCCCGACTTGCCCGGGTCGCTGCCCAACTTGCCCGGGTCGCTGCCCGACTTGCCCGGGTCGCTGTCCGACTTGCACGGGTCGCTGCCCGACTTGCCCGGGTCGCTGCCCGACTTGCCCGGGTCGCTGCCCGACTTGCCCGGGTCGCTGCCCGACTTTCCCGGGTCGCTGCCCGACTTGCCCGGGTCGCTGCCCGACTTGCACGGGTCGCTGCCCGACTTGCCCGGGTCGCTGCCCGACTTGCCCGGGTCGCTGCCCGACTTGCCCGGGTCGCTGCCCGACTTGCCCGGGTCGCTGCCCGACTTGCCTGGGTCGCTGCCCGACTTGCCTGGGTCGCTGCCCGGAGATTCATGGCAAGACCTGTCCAGTGTTGTCATGTCGGTACAATGAATAATAATAATAATAATAATAGCTTTTTATTCCATTTGATTACACGTACATAATATTGGAACGTCATTTTTTTAACCTAGAGACATTTATAAATTCATCAACTGTATAAAAACAATGCTTTGTTAGGAATTTCTTAAGTATACTTGAAAATTGTTTGACCTCTTTAAGGATTTGTATATTTTTTGGCAGTAAGTTTAATAATTTCACTCCCATAGTTTCAGGACTTTTGTCATGCTTACATTCATAAAATTTATATTACTAACACATCTTATTTTGGTAAAATCACTAGTTAAAATTTGTTGGTCAATAACATATAAAATAACATTATGAATGTATATGCATGCCAAGGGAAGTATGTCAAATTTTTTAAAAAGTGGTCGGCAAGAATCTTTATAAAATACACCTGCTGTTGTAGGATTGTAACTTGCAATAGCTAGGTATCGAACCGCTCTTTTTTGTAGGACAAAAAGTTTTTTTACATAGTGACTATGTCCCCAAAGGACAATACCATAGGAAATCCTAGAATGAATATAAGCATAGTAAACCAGTTTTGCACAATTGAAACTACTAACTTTCAGTATCCTTTTGACAAGAAAACAGCCAGTTGCCATTTTTAATGCAACGTTATCAATATGGGCTTGCCACTTTAGTCGATCATCAATGGTTAGTCCAAGGAATTTTGTTTCCCTTACAACACATATGCTCTTACCTTCCATGTAAAAAATAGGGCTTCCGCTTCTTACTTTTTTATTTTTCTTCAACTGAAAGTCAATTACAACAGTTTTCTTGTGATTTAGAATTAAATTATTTTTTGAGCTCCAGTCAGATATTTGAGAGATTGCTAATTTGGTAGTAGCATGGATGTCCCTAATATCGTCGCATACAAGTTGGGTAGTATCATCAGCAAACGTAGTAAGTGTCCCAGTATTTAAAGCTGTATTTAAATCGTTAGTAAAAATTATAAAAAGTATTGGAGCTATTGAACAGCCTTGGGGGACTCCTACGTTGACGGTACATTTGTCTGAAATATATGTTTTGCCTTGAATATGCGTAACTTTTACAATCTGTCGTCTATTTAATAAAAATGATTTGATCCATTCATTTGCGACACCTCGAATTCCAAGTAGGTTCAATTTATGTAAAAGTAACTTGTGATTAACCATGTCGAACGCCTTACTAAAATCATAAAAAATCCCGTGTGCATGTCTGTTTTCTTTAAACATTTTTACTAGTGAATTTACGAAACTTGAAACTGCTGTTGTTGTAGATCGTTTTTTTCTAAAGCCATGTTGTGATTCGTTAATCAAGGAATATTTATTGATGAGCGTAGCGAGCGAAGCGAGCGGAGCGAAATCTTCAATTTCACTTACCCCAAAAAAAAGTCACTTGTGTATGTTTTTTTTTTTTTTTTTTTTTTTTTGTTGTGTTTGTGCGCGCTCTACAGACCAAACGCATGAACCGACATTGATGAAAATTTCTGAGTATCTACCTCTGTTCTCAACTTAGACCCCCTGCGTTTTTGAACAAGATCGGTTCAGTAAATTATTTATAAATCAATTTTTACGAAATTTTTCGATTTTTTCAGAATTTTGAACCCCTGTAACTTTCAAAGTTCTGAACGTAACTTCACCAAAACTTCTAAACATGTTGACCTTATACATATTTATCATGCCTGCAAATCTTAGTTCGGTAGGTTTTTCCAATTGGTTTTTATTAGCATTTTTGTGGTGTTTTTTTCGTGATTTGACTGCTGATTTAATACGAGTCCGGTTTCCTTCGTTTTCTTGGTTACTAGGGCTTCGCGAACGCAATTTGTGTTGCGTTGAAGATGAGCGTAGGAAGCGGTTCGTGGATAGCGGATTAAAAGGTGCAGGCAGGAGTCACAAGAAAACGATGGAGCACCAAACCTGACCATTGCCTCCTCGAAAATTCTAATCACTTGAAAATGTATACGGATTCTGACGTTCCTTTGTTTCTCGTCGAGGTCAACAAAGATGGTAACCAAGGAAACGAAGGAAACCGGACTCGTATTGAATCAGCCGTCAAATCACGAATAAAACACCACAAAAATGCTAATAAAAACTAATTGGAAAAACCTACCGAACTAAGATTTGCAGGAATGATAAATATGTATAGGGTCAACATGTTTAGAAGTTTTAGTGAAGTTATGTTCAGAACGTTGAAATTTACAGGGGTTCAAAATTCTGAAAAAATCGAAAAATTTCGTAAAAATTGATGTATAAAAAATTTACTGAACCGATCTTGTTCAAAAACGCAGGGGGTCTCAGTTGAGAACAGAGGTAGATACTCAGAAATTTTCATCAATGTCAGTTCATGCGTTTGGTCTGTAGAGCGCGCACAAACACAAAAAAAAAAAAAAAAAAAAAAAAAAAAAAACATACACAAGTGACTTTTTTCTGGGGTAAGTGAAATTGAAGATTTCGCTCCGCTCATCAAAAATTCTCCTGTGATGTTTCTAATGCGTGTTTTTTGTGGGGACAAAATGCAGAGGATGACAAAAATAATTCCAGAAAACAACCCTTAGCTCAAAATGACACTGTGGAAAGCCAGCGACAATGAGAAGGGTTCCAGCTAGGTGGTGTAGAATTTTGGTATTACTAGGGCTTCGCGAACGCAATTTGTGTTGCGTTGAAGATGAGCGTAGCGGTTTGTATATATCGCATAAAAAGATTGAGCAAAAAGCCTATGAAAATCATGGAGCAGCAAGCCGGATCATTGCTTTCTCAAAAATTATGATACCTTGAAAATGTTAACGAAACTGACTTTTATTTGTTTCTGTCCGAGCTGTCGGGCAGCGGAAATGTGCTCATTTTGAGCTCATTGAGCAATGTGCATGTAAATACATTGATGTAACTGACGCCCAAGGGTTTTTATTAGGTTGGAGGTATATTTCTGCCGCGGAATTACTTTCAAAAACTTGCATGCACGAAGTTGACAAAATTTCTAATATCTGTCAAATCTTGAAATCAACTTCAAGTCAAAAAATTCTGATGTGTTGCTTAGATTTGGTTTCGATGGTTTCTAAAGGCAACAATCAAAATTGGGAAAATTTGAAAATAATACGCACTTTTAGATAAATTTCCGTACCAATACCAAACTTACCCAACTGTCGATTATTGCTCTTTAAGCTGCTTTGAAAGTGAAGGGTATGGAGGATATTCTTGAAAAACGCATGGGGTCTAAGTTGTGAACAAAAGTAGACACCCTGTAAATTTCATCGCAATCGACGCAGGCGTTTGGCCTGTAGAGCGCGCACAAACACACACATACAAACAAACAAAAAAACAGACACAAGTGATTTTTTTAGCAGTAGCGAAATTAAGGATTTCGCTTCGCTCGCTTCGCTCGCTACGCTCATCAATTATGTAAGTAACTAGGGCTTCGCGAACGCAATTTGTGTTGCGTTGAAGATGAGCGTAGGTAGCGGTTTGTGTATAGCGGATTAAAAGGTGCAGGCAGCAGTCACAAGAAAACCATGGAGCACCAAACCTGACCATTGCCTTCTCGAAAATTCTAATCACTTGAAAATGTATGCGGATTCTGACGTTCCTTTGTCTCTCTTCGAGGTCAACAAAGCTGGTAACCAAGGAAACGAAGGAAACCGGACTCGTATTGAATCAGCCGTCAAATCACGAAAAAAACACCACAAAAATGCTAATAAAAAACAATTGGAAAAACCTTCCGAACTAAGATTTGCAGGCATGATAAATATGTATAAGGTCAACATGTTTAGAAGTTTTGGTGAAGTTATGTTCAGAACTTTGAAATTTACAGGGGTTCAAAATTCTGAAAAAATCGAAAAATTTCGTAAAAATTGATTTATAGAAAATTAACTGAACCGATCTTTTTCAAAAACGCAGGGGGTCTAAGTTGAGAACAGACGTAGATACTCAGAAATTTTCATCCATATCGGTTCAGGCGTTTGGTCTGTAGAGCGCGCACACAAACAAAAAAAAAAAAAAAAAAAAAAAACATACACAAGTGACTTTTTTTTGGGGTAAGTGAAATTGAAGATTTCGCTCCGCTCATCAATAATAACTAGGGCGAACGCAATTTGTATTGCGTTGAAGATGAGCGTAGCGGTTTGTATTTAGCGCATAAAAAGAATGAGGCAAAAAGCCTAAATCATGGAGCAGCAAGCCGGACCATTGCTTTCTCAAAAATTCTGATCACTTGAAAATGTAAACGATTCTGGCCTTTCTCTGCTTCTGTCCGAGCTGTAGGGTAGCGGAAATGTGCTCATTTTGATGTCATAAAGCAATGTTCATGTTAATACACAGATGTAACGGATGCCCAAGGGTTTTTATTGGGTTTTATTGGGTAGGTTATTATTGGAAAAAATCTGGTGTGATGTTTCGATTTGGTTTCGATGGTTTCTAAAGGCAAATCGAAATTGGGAACATTAAAAAAAATTACGCACTTTTGAATAAATTTCCGTACTTTTCCAAACGTGCCCAATTATCGAATTTTGCTCTTTATTATGCTTTGAAAGTGAAGGGTGTGGAGGATTTTCTTGAAAAACGCATGGGGTCTAAGTTGAAAACAAAAGTAGACACCCTGAAAATTACATCCCACACGAAGCTGGCGTTTGGCCTGTAGAGCGCGCGCAAACACACATACAAAAAAAACAAAAAAACAAAAAACAAACAAACAAACACACCAAGTGTTTTTTTTAGCAGTAGTGAAATTGATGATTTCGCTTCACTCGCTTCGCTCGCTACGCTCATCAAATAAAACATCATAACTCATTAACTAGGGCGAACGCAATTTGTGTTGCGTTGAAGATGAGCGTAGCGGTTTGTATTTTGCGCATTAAAAGATTGTGGCAAAAGCATATGAAAATCATGGAGCAACTAGCCGGACCATTGCTTTCTCAAAAATTCTGATCACTTGAAAGTGTAAACGATTCTGACCTTTCTTTGTTTCTGTCCGAGCTGTCGGGTAGCGGAAATGTGCTCTTTTTGAGATCATTGCGCATTGTGCATGTCGATACATAGATGTAACTCATGCCCAAAGGTTTTTATTGGGTTTTATTGGGTTGGTTTTTATTGTGAAAAATCTGGTTTGATGTTTCGATTTGGTTTCGATGGTTTCTAAAGGCAAATCGAAATTGGGAACATTTGAAAAAAATACGCACTTTTAAATAAATTTCCGTACTTTTCCAAGCTTGCCCAATTGTCGAATATTGCTCTTTTTTCTGCTTTGAAAGTGAAGGGTGTGGAGGATTTTCTTGAAAAACGCATGGGGTCTAAGTTGAAAACAAAAGTAGACACCCTGAAAATTTCATCCTACTCGAAGCAGGCGTTTGGCCTGTAGAGCGCGCGCAAACACACATACAAAAATTACAAAAAACAAAAAACAAACAAACAAACAAACACACACCAAGTGTTTTTTTTAGCAGTAGTGAAATTGATGATTTCGCTTCGCTCGCTACGCTCGCTACGCTCATCAATGATTAGCCAGGTGCAGATTAAAAGGTGAATGTAGAAAGATGGTAGAAAGATGGTAGAAGACCTACCTACTACGAAAACCACGGAGCGCCATGCCGAAATCGATATTGGGAAAATTTGAAAAAAATAAGCACTTTAAAAACAATTTCCGTACTTTTCCAAACTTGCCCAATTGTCGAATATTGCTTTTTCTTCTGCTTTGAAAGTGAAGGGTATGGAGGATTTTCTTGAAAAACGCAGGGGGTCTAAGTTGGAACAAAGGTAGACACCCTGAAAATTCCATCGCAATCGACGCAGGCGTTTGGCCTGTATAGAGCGCGCACAAACACACACATACAAACAAACAAAAAAACACACACAAGTGGTTTTTTTTAGCAGTAGTGAAATTGAGGATTTCGCTTCGCTCGCTACGCTCATCAATTATGTATGTTATAATAATGATTAGCCAGGTGCAGATTAAAAGGTGAATGTAGAAGGATGGCAAAAAGCCTATGCAAATCATTGAGCAGCAAGCCGGACCAATGCTTTCTCAAAAATTATGATCACTTGAAAATGTAAACGATTCTGACCTTTCTTTGTTTCTGTCTGAGTTGTCGGGTAGCGGAAATATGCTCATTTTGAGATCATTGAGCAATATGCATGTCGATACATAGATTTAACTCATGCCCAAGGGTTTTTATTGGGTTTTATTGGGTTGGTTTTTATTGGGAAAAATCTGGTGTGATGTTTCGATTTAGTATCGATGGTTTCTAAAGGCAAATCGAAATTGGGAACATTTGAAAAAAATACCCACTTAGAAAAAAACTTTCCGTTCTTTTCCAAACTTGCCCAATTGTCGAATATTGTTCTTTTTTCTGCTTTGAAAGTGAAGGGTATAGAGCATTTTCTTGAAAAACGCAGGGGGTCTAAGTTGAGAACAAAAGTAGACACCCTGAAAATTCCATCCCAATCGAAGCAGGCGTTTGGTCTGTAGAGCGCGCGCAAACACACATATACAAGTGACTTTTTTTTGGGGGTAAGTGAAATTGAAGATTTCGCTCCGCTCGCTTCGCTCGCTACGCTCATCAACCAGCTTTGTTGACCTCGAAGAGAAACAAAGGAACGTCAGAATCCGTATACATTTTCAAGTGATTAGAATTTTCGAGAAGGCAATGGTCAGGTTTGGTGCTCCATGGTTTTCTTGTGAATGCTGCCTGCACCTTTTAATCCGCTATACACAAACCGCTACCTACGCTCATCTTCAACGCAACACAAATTGCGTTCGCGAAGCCCTAGTGAATAGTCCACGACATGGCAAATGTTCCGGTTAGTTAGTGGTCCAATTTTCAATCATCTGGTAATAGTAGTTTGGGCTATCCATTTGACGAAGTGTTTAGCCCGCAAAATCCCATCCCTAGGCATGCCATACGACACCACGGTCTGGAATGTGACTTGAGGGCCGAGCACAACGAGCTCGATTCTTATCGCGTATTACGTAATCTGCTGACACAAAAATTCTCGTAAAACAGGAAGGATTATAGCAGCCGAGATTGTTTTGAAAATTAATGAATCAATCGCAGCCTTTTGCGCGTCTCCTATTCAACCTAGAAATGCGATTCAAATTGAGTACTGATCAGTTTTCAGAGAGGAATCGATTGGTGTTAATGAGAACTTCGAATTCGAAAAGAAGGCACACTTTAATTATTTCAATGGAGTTTTTTGACTGTGAAAAATTCAAAGAACTCGTAAAACTAAAATTTCTAGGCTTTAGGACATTTCCATAACCCACAACAACTTCGATTTTTTCCTTTTGTATTTTCCTACAAAGAGAGAGAGGAACAAGCCTAAGAGCACTCTTCGGATATAATCCGCTTATCGCAGCTTAAGATAAGGATGATCGACTTTATCGCAAGTTGGAAGTTAAAAAAAACAACATCACCAAGATGAATGCAACAAAAGTGTTCAATGTCAGCACAAATACATGCAGTCAAACTTGAAAACCATCCATTTTTAAGTTTTTGGTGTGATAAATTATACGACATGGTTCGATATCGATAGCTGATTTTCATCGATGGTGAATCGATGAATGCACCAAATGGCAAATGCACCAAATGTGCACCAAATGGCCATTCTAGAAGACTTTCTGACCGCAACAAACCTTTCCCTTGGACTGATAAAAATGTATCCGTGCTTCTAACTTCTGACTCGGCTCTAATCCTCTGCATCCGTCCCTCGACGCAACTCACAAAAAGCAACAAAATGATTCTTGTTGACAATTCGGGAGAGGGTGATCGCCAGCATTTACAGGTGCAGACCCTTCTGCGGCACCAAAAATGAGGGCCTAAATTTACTCTAAATTCTTTGGAGAAAGAACTCTGCATAGCGAAAGAGTGCGCGCACAAGCCGATCGCAACCTATTATCCAGTTCAGAAGTAATGAATATCGTTAAAATTCGCATGAATATCGATGATTATAGCTCATTTAGGCTATTTTTCGAAAATTTATACCTTATACACTTTTGTAAATATCAAATTGAGAATACGGTCGGCTTTAAGATATACTCTTCCTCCATCTACTGATATGCTCAAATTAAAGATTTGAATATGTTAGGGGTTCATTCCTGCTCCCGCGTGTACCTCTGCATATAACGTTTAAGTGGGGGTGGGGGTTAACGGATTATCTGACTGGAGTACTCTTAAACGTATGACGTGCCCACAATAGGGAATTCTCCTATGACGTAAAACACGTCGCAATCATGTTTTCTAAGTGTAAAAGTTAAATTTGTTTATGAATATATATATTATATCTGTCTGTATTTATTCCTTAAATTAAAAAAACCATTTAAATATCGGCAAATTTTCAAATATTTTTAGGATGTGCGAAAGGCCCACTGATTGGTTAGGAATTTGTGACGTCACATGCTTGGCTCCAGATTTGCAAATGGCAGAAGGTCATTGTCTTTTTAACTAAAAACATCGAAGAATTCGAGTTTTTAAAATATTGCAGCTCAGTTTGGTGGTTTCTGTTGGTTTTGTGAGAAATACGCGAGTTTTTTATTTGTTTTAACCACAAATTTTATTCAAACGGAATATCCAAGTAAGATTGTATCACTTTTGACAGTGTCAAGCTGTCGTTGGAAAGCGGCGTGGCATACGTAATACATTTGAAACCATCGGCATTTTAACAATGGCACTGCAATTTTGCCAATTTACCTCGTGTTGTAATTTCATACGACAAGCGGAAAGTTACTATAACGGCCGAGCTGAAAGGTGTGAAAACTGGTAGGTAGGTAGGTAAGTAGAATACCGGGATCAAAGGTATCTTGGCAAACATATAGGTAGGTACCTTGCAAAGGTTATTTTGACAGATCACTGAAAATCACTAGCCTCTTTAATGATCTCTACTTTACCTCAACCACAACTGGGCTGCAAATAAGATTATTGCCTAGAATTGTACAGTGACGATGCCAGTTTGTTACTGTCACACGGGCCATGACATGTTCTACAGCTGTATAATGCAGTAGAGGTAGGGGGCAAAGATCCACCCTTGAGGCTTTCATCCACGTCTTTCTAATCTTAACATTCTTTGGGACATTGAAAGTTACCTTTTCAGGACTTTTTACACTTGTGCTAGGGTGCAGATGCATAAAACACACTTCGAAAAATCTTTCTCTTTCCATGACAGATTTTGAGCCCATGTATTAGCAGGTGGACAGAGATAAGTCATAAGGCATGTGACGTCATTAGCCTTTAAAGATGGCGACCGGGCGTTTTGGAGCCGTTAATTTGATGGGAATTTTGAAATGAAATAGAATACCGAAAAATAAATATTTTTAAGAAATTAAAAAACACGTGTCTAATGAAATTCAACATAGAATGCAAAAAATGTGTTTATAGAAAAGAGGAGAATTCCCTCCGTAGACCCGAAAGGACGGAGCGCAACGATCAAGGCCGGGATTACAATCAACTTAGCCGTAAGCATTAGAATGTAGCAGTAATGTTCGATATATTTTGCAAATCTGTTAGCTTGTCTACAACAAACTTTAACGTCTAACGAAACGTATTAGAAAATGTTTGTCTATGCCAAACTCTTAGTGGAGAACCAAACAGGTTCATTTGGTTGACCTGTGATTTCATCTCATATTTCAGAAAAAATTGGGTACCTACAGCATTGTTGAATTTGTCACGACTTGATATTGGCTTGCAATATTGGCTTGGCGAGTTGGAATATTCCAACTTACTCCAACTTTTCTTATTTCACCCAATCACAGAGCTGTATTTTTGAAAAAACCGTGGCTCCAGAAACATAATGTTGTTGCCTTGCCAACGTTTTGAATATGTTATGTTCGCTAGCTGTCCGAGAACATCTCCACGTGTTTTATCAGCTTGTAAGTTAGTACTTGTGCCTTATTCTCTAATTGCTATTCGGCTTATTCTTACACAGCTTGTGCGCGGGCTTATTCCCAGGGGCGCATTTAGGGTCGGCGAGGCCCCTAGACGCAGTCGACTTTTGGGGCCCACTCCAAAAAGTCCATTCCCAAAAAAATCGTCCGCGTCTCTTTTCCGGTGTTGCAGTCCGTCGGTTGTAATCAGTTTGTCAAAAGAAACTTGGGGGCCCCTCAACCAGCGGGGCCCCTAGGCGCGAGCCTAGAGGTTGATGCAGGTAGCAGGACATCAGCTGTCATTTGCGTCTTTGCGGGTCGCGGACTTGTCACTGGAAGTCGGGTCTGTCATATGGCAACCCAAATTCCAAAGCGGCGGAACCCAGCTTACCATATTTTCATCTCTCTTGAGGTTTGCAAGTTATATTTCCACTGAATGACGATTTCCAACCAGTTACAAGATACAACTGCAAGCTACGTACCACGACCGCGAGCCCCAGGACTTTGTAGTAGTCTAGTAGGTAAGCTTGTGTAGAACCTCGTCGTTGGACAAACACAGGTCTATTTCCTCCAGACATTATTGTTATCTCCGTCTCTGTCTTATCGCCCTTACAGAATAAACAGTGTGTTTTGATTCGAGCCAGCATGAAAATATTTTCGCTGCCAGCGACGCTCCCCGCTCGCGGCCGACTATACAGCGCTTTCCATGCCGTACGACATTGCCCCACCATCTACGAGCAAACTGCGAACTACGTCGGCGGCGGCGGCAGAGTCGGCGCCAGCACATAAACACGCATAATATTTATCCCGGAATCGAAGCTTGCAATGATCGTTAACTTTGGAAACGAAATGCCGGGGACATCCGATCGAGCGAAACGCCTCTCCACGACACCACGTAGCCAGGACGAAGGTAGAACGAGCTCGCTGCCCAAGCCAGATGCAAACGAGTCCTGGCCGATGTTTGCGGACTGGCGAGTAGCGCCGTGGGGCGTTCACCCCGCGCCGCCACTATCGGGGTTTGTTTTGGGCGCCGTGAGCTTGTCAGGCTAGACATCCGTCCCGTCCCATCCCTCTGGCTGACAGCCTGACCGTCGACACGGCGTCCGCGGGCTTTGTACGCTCCCGAAAAGCTAGGCGCTGCCATCAAGGGCGACGGAACAACGTTGTCTGACCTTCGCCACAGCATTCGATGAGAATTAGGTCAAAAGGGATAGCAAATTCCAGCCAGCGCATCTAGCGACATCCACGAGATCGCAAAGCGTACATTCCGACGCAGAAAGACGGCTGCCAGCGTGCGAGTCTGGAGATTTTACGACGGCCAGGACGAACTAGGGGCTCCTTTTGGGGGTGCCGGGGCTTCGTGACAAGCCAATGTCAATGCTCCCACCATCGATGGAAAGTTAAGCATGCACATCTCGATTCCAGTGGCGAGCTCCGCACTGACAACATCGTAAAATCACGTACGCAACTTTTGTTTACCTGTTTCAAGTGTTTCTTATATCCTTTCGGGTTTTGCAGTCTGTTTTAGTCGCTAGTTGCTAGTCCCTGCTATTCAAGTGCCAGTCTTCGCCCAGTCTTGTCAGTCTTAACGGGTAGCCTGCGCATTGCTGCGCACGGGCTGCGTCTAGGCTCACTGCATCGCGGCGCAGGGGAGAGAAACGCACTGCACTTGATGAGTTAGACTCGATGAAAAGTTAGTTGTGGACGCGTTTTACTCGATTTGCTCGCACTCGATCGCACGGACGACCGCGACGCACGCCATTTTGCTTCCACTTCCACTGTTCGGGCCAGTGTTGCCGCTTCAGATTTCCCGAATGTACAAATGCGGTGGGTGGGGGGAAACGAACGAGATTTCAAAAAGTTTGTATAAGAATTTTTCTTCCGGAAAAATCTTATTTAAAAGAATTATAATGATGTGCAACTTTGGTGCGGCGAATTTCGAGCAAAACGTGCCACTTTTACCACATCTTTTTCTTACGTCTTGCAATATTTTGATATCGGGTTTTACCACTTTTTTTTTTGTAAAATTTGAAGAATATTGTGGCAATTCCCTATTTTCTATGCAAAAAATATACAAGTCTTCAAAATTTAAAGTGTTCTAGAGTTAAGAAAGGAGTGCTGGCGGACTGGCGGACACCAAACAGTCCAAGATCTACCACAATTCGCAGTTGTACTGACGCGGCAGCACTGGTTCTGACGTCACGCGGCGCCTCGGCGGACGACTTCGGAAGAGGCGGTCTCTAGCGGCAGTGAATCGAACGCACTAGTAGCGACCGTCCGCGAATACGGCACCAAACGTGAGCGGCGCGCTCACGTTTGGTTGCAATTCTGTCCAAAATCCAAACGTACCTGTGCGTCCTTAGTGGAGCAGCGGGAAGGGTTGGGGTGTAGTACACCCCATTTCACATCCAAAAGATAACATTTTATGGTTTGTTTATTGAAACAATGCATCAAGAAAACTTGGATATATATAGTAAGTACCTTGTAGGTACCTTAAAGTAGTAGTATGGTACTACAATAGATGAATGAGTTTAAGATGAATCAGGCCCATGTTACCTATACCCCGTTCACACTGGGGAAGTTAAACACTGTTAAGTTGATAATGCTTATCAAACACATGATAAGCTATGCGCAGTGCATTGTGGGCTAACTGTGTTCGAGTTTGAATTGAGAGTTCACATTGAAACGGGGTTAACGCCGTAGCGGCCATCGTTTTCCAAATCTGTACGTCCATCATACATAACCTTCTAAAACTCCGATTTCGACCGTTTCAATCATGGAAAATGAAGATGTGCTGCGAGTTTTGTTACTGCTGATTAGCCAGTACATTTTGAAGCGTAGGAGAAGTAAAAGGCGTCTTGATCTAATGCATAATATGTATTTGGTTTGATTTATAATTCGAGCTCCATTAACCTTATAATAAAACCGTTAAAATGGCGATGTTCAACTTTTTAGTCTGTGCTGTCTGGCTGGCTGGCTGGCTGGCTGGCTGGCTGGCTGGTTTCACTATGGCTGACTATGTTTCACCGAGTTTAACTCTTGATAGAAATCGCGAAAATTGGTTAAAAACGGGAGGAAATGGTTTATAAATGTTCAAAATATTGGTTTACATCCAGAGACGACATTCTTACAGCCATTTGAAAGAGTTTTTTAGGTGAAATATTGAAAAAACTGATTAAATTTGGCTGGCAAGATTGAATACCGTCTTGCAGCCCAGCTTGATTTTTCAATCGTCCAAATCTTACCTTTTTACTGATCCGCTTCGACGGGGTGACTATTATTGCATGCATTATGAAGTTATTGAAGAAATTTAGTCAAAACGCTCCTATTTGCAATCATATTATACGTGAACTTGAAAAGATTTGGCATTCAGAGTGACAGGAGCATTAGCTTTTGTTTGGTTTTCATGCCACTGCAAGGTGAACGAAAACCTGTTGTATTCTCTTGGGCAGTGAATTGGGGATATTCACACGTCATCGGGTACGGAAAGCAAAACTGTTTAAAAAAAATTCTAAAACAGACTAGAAACTTATTTTAATGATCTGAATTTGCGTAAAATGCAAAAGTTGTCTAATGCGGACAAATTTGTATCGATTTTTTAGGCATCAAAATTGTCTAAATTACTATTTTTGTGTTTTGATTTATTGGTTTGTTGGTTTTGGTCCCCAAGTCCTAGGGCTTAGGGCCATATATGAACCATAAACTGGCTATCGGGTATGCCCGCAGGGCATAGGGTACACTAGCTTTAACCATATCTAGCGTCAGAGACTGACGCTGCATGATCTTAACAATTTCTTCGTGTTCTTGGTAATGGTGAGTTTGTTCCGGGTTGTATTAGAGGGCATTGTGCAGAAAAAGTTCTTGAATTCTTGAAAAATATATATTTTTTTAGTCTTCAATGGCACGGGTAGATTTTAGGGGGTGGGACCCCTTCCCCCTACAACTTTTGCCCTCACCCGCAGAACACTATACGTGCGTAGCACGGGCCCATACTGCTAGTATCTTTATAAATCGGGCCGTTTCTTTTGTTGGCCTGGAGCCTGTTCACGTGCTACTCCCACACGTGAATCAATAATAACACCTCGTGGTCCGTCAATTGCCCTTTCTTTTCCCATCTTTTGCTTCGCACACAATATCTCTCGTTGACGCCATTTAAAAAAACAAAATCAACACTGCACAGCCTTCCCCAATCCTACAAAACGTTCCTGCAGCGCAGTTCCGGTGGGCGGTGAGCAAACTAAAGATTGGCCATAATGCCAATGGAGAGCGATTCTTTGAATAAGTTAGATCCTAATGAAAGACACTGTAAAGTGTAGTGCGAACCTGTAGCCTCTAGTGCGTTGTCAAGACAGCGCATCGGCATCGCATTTGTTGGTTTTTCCAGCTCCGCCTGTCATCGACTGGTAAATATTATAACTTTAAAACATGTTGGCTGTAACATTTCTTCCAGTTCGTATTATTTTACTAGCCTAGGGGCGCCAATGGTATAAATCGGGCACTGTTGATATCAATAATATTACGTGCGCTGGGTCGTTATTCGGACCAAGACAACATACATCTTATAGATAGTTGTTTGTCTCACTGGATCAACAGAAAATCGATGCACTTCCAATGGCATGGTAAACAATAAGAGATTGAGTTTGTGCAAGCCTCTCCTCAGGCAGCTTTTCACACACCGTTTGTCCGATCGCGACGAAACCTGCGTCTACTGAAAAGCACACTCTTGGTAACAAACTGTTAATATCAAAATTATTGCTAGAAGCCTTCATTTGCTACAACATCATGAGTGTATAACTCCAAAATCGATTGACAAATAAATACGTTACAGCTTTTAAGTTCTGCGATTTTGAGCTATGCAGCGATCCCATAACATACAATTGGGAGCCATTTGTTTTATAGTGCCCGCTCGGCTCGGCCAATGATGGTATCGTTATGGGAGAGCTGATGCAGCAGTAACATGGGCGCCCGGAAATTGAGGGTGGGCAAGTGAAGGAACTTGCCACGCCCCCCCCCCCCTCCAACACCCCCAAAAGGGTAAATGTAAATTTGCTAGCAAATACATTAATTGATACATTCATACATTAATTAACAACTCCTTTGGATAAAGTGTCGTAGAGCCTCCGCAGAAAAGGAATGCTAAAAACTCGGAACCAATAATCACACAAATAATCGCAATCTCAATCTGCTAAGCGCCATAATAATCAGAAAAAAGTTGCATCATTTAATTCCCGAGCTAGGAGCTTTCTGCACAAACACACTACACACCTGACAGTATAAGAAGTGAACCTATTGCCTTATGATTATTGTCATGTGTATAGTCTAGCCCGTGAGAGAAGATACCACTTAAACGACCGCCCCTTCCCGCCGTACCAGCATATAAAAAAATAATTTCAATGGCGGGAATTCAAATCACTTTAGGTGAGCAACAAAGAAGAACTTTGATTTGGACTGCATCTCATAATTATTACAAAAAATTTAAGCAAATAAACACGTGGAAAATAAAAACACATGATTTTGTAGTATTAGAATGTTTATTAATTTTTCAAAATCAGTTTTTGGCTTAATATCAGCTTGTCAGCTAATCGCCAAAGCAAAAAATTGGAGAAAGTTTGCAATTAAAAAATGGAAACAATGGAAACAAGATATTAGTATGGTATCATAGATAAAATTATATATTGAAACCTAATAAGGTAGGTAAATTAAAGCCAAGACATTGAGTAGGAACAGTATAGCGAAGAAACCGCAGCTGAAAATAAAAATGGATTTCATCGTACGGCGAAATCAAATAAGATCATTGACATAGCCCCCGGGCAATATGTAACCTATTAACAAAAGTTTGCAAGAATTACTTCAGGAACTAAGAATGAAAGATATGCACCAGTACCATCTTCAAGCAAAAGGCACATTGATAATATAACCGATAACTGGGTCTAAACATTATTTACAAGAGCAGCGAACGGAAAAAACATTGCGACATAAAGCACCTGTAAAATTTGGTCATGGAATTGGTTATTAATGATTTACCTATATAGAACATAAAGCAAGGAACATAAACCAATACTTACAGTAAGAACAATCTCTATATATCACAAAAATAGGGAACATGTCAGATTTTCACAATTATTTACAAGAATCATAAACAAATAATAACACAAACTGTCGGCAAAATGATGGCATTATTCTGGCTTGACGCATCCACTGTTGGCGAAGTGCTGCCCGGCGGCAACCTATCGTCTGTTGGTATCGGGTCAATGCTGGCGGCATGAAAGTCTGCCGACGTCCCTCGTCCGTTGGCCTGCCACTGCTATTCCAGTGCTGGCCCAACAGTGGCAGGCCAACACATTGCCAACGGCGCCGGCAAGGCATTGGCAAAGTGTTGGCTGGCCAGCGCGTCGGCGAGGTGCAGGCCAGCGTGTGCTGGCTAAACAGTGGCAGGCCATCACATTGCCAACGGCGCCGGTAAGGCATTGGCAAAGTGTTGGCTGGCCAGTGAGTCGGCGAGGTGCAGGCCAGCGTGTGCTGGCCCAATGCCGCTTGTACGTAGCTTGGCCAGCATACTCGAGGCCACTAGAGCCACCACTTTGCCAATACGGACCCGACATAGGCTAGCCTGCACACGGCCGACGTAAATTTACGTGTCGTCATCAGTGCAGGCATATGTATCGGCGGCATACGGTTTTCGCGGCAATGTCAGCCTGCCATTCTCTACCGATATATTTCAAGTGAATCAGGTCCAGGATGGACATGTAATATGGTGTATTAATATCGAATTATGCGAGTACTGGAATTATATTCATTTTTAAGACTAACTTTTGATGGTTCATCCTACGCGTGAACCTCAAATTCAAAACATAACTGGGGGGATAGTATGCATTAAAATCGCAATCCTAACATCACAGGTGTCGGCAGCGCAATCGACAAGTCTTCAGCTTACGGATCGAGGGGTACCCAGTTCGAGTCCGGCCAGCTCCAATTAATGAATTCGATTTATGCAACGGTGAAAAATTAGAGTGATTAAGTTCCTTCCACCCCGTACAGCGCTAATTGGTCTAAATGGCAGACCCGTCCCTGTACTATTATTTTCATTTTCCCGAATCATAATTTTGTCCGTGGCCGATGGTCACTGATTGTATAGCAACGGCATAGTGCAGGCAAAGTAATGGCTAGATGATGGACAACCGCGGCGGCACGATGAAGGCTTGCTGCTGGCCTGGTGTCGGCATCTTACTGGCCCCATGCAGCCAGTCCTTCACCGAGCCGACATGCTGGCCAGCCAGCACCGGGCCGATGAAGGCCGGTGTGACACATTTTTACTGGCGCGATGCTGGACATTTGCTATTGGCCAACGCTGCGCCGATGCTGGAAAATACTTTCTGCCGACATTGGCACGACGTCGGCCAGCCGTTTTGTGTTTACTGGTTACAGATTTTCACAATTATTTACAAGAATCATAAACAAATAATAGTTTCATGCCTGTAATCACCTGCAATATTTGGTAATGAAATTGGTTATCATTAATGTACGCACAGAGTGCATTAAACAATGGAACATAAACCAATACTTACGGTAGGAACCATCACTTTACATCACAAAAATTAGGAACATTAAACCGATAACATATTTTTTAAATTATTTACAACAAGAAATGGCTATGAAAAAGAGATCTTTGACTTAAAGCTCCAGAAATTTTTGGCAAGGTAATTGGTAACCAATAATTTACCTACGTAGAACAGGAACAGGCATACATAAACCAATATTTACAGTAGGAACCGTTACTATACATCCCAGTTTCACATTTGACTAGATTCGCCTGGTATCCACTTCACCGAGGTCCTAAATGTTAAGAGCTGAAGTACCTATTACTTACGTTTGGGGGTGGAGGAGGCAACCATAGAAAAGGATAGGTCAGTTACATCGAAGTCAGTCAAGGGAATGGCAAAGGTTTCATCATCGACTTCGATAGGAACAGATACGTTACCTTCAAAGGAGGAATCGGGATTGTAGGAAAGTTCTTCGGACGCTACAAGGTTGGAGGAGGTGGAGGGCTGCGGCTCGGTGTTGTCGAGGAATGGTGACGGGTCTTCATCGGATTGCAGCTCCTCCAAGTCGTCGTCAATCTCGCCCTCCGTAGATTCATCCGATGAATCTTTCAATAAGAAATAAAAATTACTAGCTTGGAAGCAAGTACAATAGGTGAAAGAGAAATTTAAAAAGGAATTACTGTTGACAGTGAACTGCACAGGCTGAACTCGGTAACCGCAAAGGAGCTCTTTCGCGGTGTCCTTTGCGATTTCCTTCTCTGCGTGGAAAACGTTGTCGGCCCAGTTTTCCTCCGTGACCTGAGAATGATGGACATGTTTTTAATAAAATAGGTTAATCGGTAAATCGGTTTGCTAATTAAATGTTTTTGCAAATATTAGAGCCTCTAAGTACCTTGCCAAGTGCCTCTGCCCACAGCAGTTGGGTTCTCTCAGCTTTCTTCACCACCTCTGGATGCACGGTCTTGTCGAGGATGGTTTTGTTGTAGAAAGTTTTCGAGTTCGCCCATACCAGCTCGATCGCATTGTACTGGCAATGGTACGGTGGGAGACGTAGAACCTTGAAGCAACCGATATTCCAAGTTAGTGTAATTCTGTACTTTTCACCCCGGTAAAGCAATTATTTAAAGCATAGTACCTGGTGGCCGTGATTCTGCAGGATTGTGTCAATCTCGTAGATTTTCACGGACGAACGGAGCGACATGACTTTCAAAAGCATCTCCTTTCTCAGCATCGAGTCAGGTACCAGGAAGCCATTCCCCTCAAGCCAGGCCTGAAACATAATATTATGATACATTATTGCAATTGCAAAGCTGAAATAAACCCTTCCAGCTCTAAGATATATTCTAACATTACCTTGAGCGCATCCTTTCTCCAGGAAGTTGTCGGCTGCTTGTCATGTTGTTGGCTGTGGTACGAGGCATTGTCCATCACGATGATGAAAGGTCCAAGGTTCTTGATTTCCTCGAGGCCTGGCAGCAGCTGCGTGTTCACCCACTTTGTGAAGTTATCAGCATCCATGTCTCCGTGGTAGTCCAGTTTCGGATCCTTGGTGGAAAAGAGAAGGCTACAACCAGGCACATAACCATACTTAGTCCCTGCATGAAGGACAATGAACCTCTTCCCATCCCCTTACAATCGACTAGGAATTGCTTCGGGGTTGGAGTCATTGGTCCACGTCTTCAAAGTGGAACCGTTCTGGAATATCCAAGTTTCGTCTACGAACACAGGAGTAAGAGGAGCGGCTGAAGCAAGGTTGTCCGAATACTTCCTAAGGAACTCCAGCCGCTTTAATACTATATCTGGTTTGTTCATCAGTCCGGTGCGGTCGTCTGGCTTCTTCCAAGTGTACCCCATCTGTTTGAGCAAGGTGTGTAGACTGGTGCGGCTCCCGTTGAATTCTCCGCCCTCCTTCAAGTCAGCCAGCAGCACATCCAGGGTCACCTTGGAAACTATAGAATTTGGTTAGGTAGGTTTGCTATTCTCAAGATGGCATGACAATTTTACGCTGGACTAAAACAATTTTAGGTTGGTAGGGCATACGATCACGCTGCTTTCGGGCAATTGCCCTGGCGATTACATCCTTGGCAAAACCATCGGGATTCAGTACTAGTTTTTGACGAATCTTCTTTTGGTTGGGCGTCACGAAGCTTTGGTTTTGCCTGGCCTTGCTCAGAACTTTTTTCAAAGCAATTAGGCCGACCTGGAAAGTAAGGTTAGAATTTTTATTTTTATTATTTAATTTATATTTAAGGATGAATTGCAAAGTCCTAAAAAGCTAAATGAATAAAAGTGTAATAAAAAAATCGTTAAACTTACATCGAGGATGTCCATTACACGTTGTTTCGGATTTTTGATGTCTCCAATCATGTGGCCGGCACTCTTTTCCAAAGTAAAATGGTCATGCAACAGTAGCACGGCCTCTTGGAATTGGCTTCGAAGCGGCACTCCTTTCTTCCGAATCTTCGACTTCATCGCAATTCACAGTCTACTTCAATAATAATTAAACTATAACAATATACTATAAATAACTATAAATAATACTATATAAAAATACGTATAATAAACAATAACAAAGCAGCGTGATAGCGAGCGAAACCAAGATGGCGGAGTGGAGCGAGATAATGATTTTTTGTTGTAAGTTGGTGCTGATGAGAGCAAAAGTGACTACTAGCGCTCCCAGCGGAATGGTTTCTTCTTAAATAAAACGAAGTATATATGGCGAGTTTATAAAGTTCCAGGTTCCAGGGGTTATTTTCGACCATAGCTAGCCGGGGTATGCAATTAGCTCACGCTGTATGTATCCCAATCCAATTCAACGTTAAAGTATAGGCCTTACCAGCTGTCATCTTCGGTCAGATTAACTCTATACCATGATTATGTCGTTATGTATTGCTATTGAAAATGTGAAATATTTGCTAGTCCATTCTAAATAAGTAAAATCAATTTTAGAAGTAGCTAAATAATCCCCTCGTGCGTTTGTTTTAATGTTTATCCAGTATTTCAACATACATCGTGAATGCAGTGAGGGCTTGCACGGCATACTAGTTGCCTATCCCGTACCGAAGGAAGCAGTGATAGAAGTATAAACAGCCGCCTGAAATTTGGTATGTCTAGTTTTAACGAAATTCGGGCATGGAAATTGCCGACCCCATGCGCCAATTCAAACACGAGCAGATGCATCATTTCGAGATAAGAGTCAAGGAACCAAACCAGATTTCATTTCTTACTGACACATGAAGAGTGAGTAATTACATAATAAGATGCAAGCATATTATATCAATCAGCTAAAACGAAAACAGTAACAATCGCGTGCCTAATCATTAAATAAGATACACCAAATTACATTATGTGGCAAAAAAACTATTAAACATGCTGATTTTATTGGGAATGTGGTATATGGGCTCCGTTGTCAACGCAATTATTGTCTGATTTCATGGTTAGGATCTTGTGAGGCCGAAGTTGGTTAATTTACATGAAAGTGATTCTCGTGCTGCGAATGGCGTATAGAAATATGTGGCAGTTGCCTATCAACCTATATCTTATCCCGTTGGTCATCCAACGTACCCACATTGAAAAACACTTACATATTCATAGTAAAGTACTACCCCGTGCACCATACCTCCAATGACACTGGTAATTCACTGGTAATTCGTATGTAACAATGGAAGTGTGTGGTCTGCCTCATGCTATAAAAGTGGGTGTATAAGTATAACACTATTAAAATAATGAACAATCTTCATATCATTTTTAAGGGTGCTCCAGTCAGATAATCCGTCAGATAGCCCCCACAGAAACGTTGAATGCAAAGGTCCACGCGAAAGGAGAAATTAACCCCTAAAAGTAATCCAATATTTAACTTCAATATATCAGTATGAAGGAAGAGTATATTATCTGTGGTCTTGCGATCTCCTTAATTCGATTTTTACAAAAATGTAACGGTACACCCTTTCAAAAATAGCCTAAATGAGCTCTAAGCATCGACTCTTAATCGATATTCATTCGTTCTGTATTGGAAAAGCGAGATTTCAAGACCATGCGCGCACTCTTTCGCCATGCACAGTTTTTTCATAGATTTTGGAGCAAATTTCGACCCTCATTTTTCCTTTCGCGTAAGGGTCTGCACCAGTAAAATGTTGGTGATCACCCTCTATCGAAATGTCAACAACAGTCATTTTGTTGCGTTTCTTTAGATTGCGTCACAGAGGATTATAGCCGAGCCAGAAGTTCGGAGCACGGATGAATTTGTATGACTCCACTTTTGAAAGTCAGAAAGTCTTGTAGAATGGCCATTTGGTGCACGAAAACTTTGAATCAACATCGATGAAAATCGGCTGTCGATATCGAATCCTGTCGTATAAACTATCACACCAAAACCTTTAAAATGTATGTTTGTTAACTTTGATCGCATGTGTTTATGCTGACATCGCGATACATGGAAAGTTTTTGTTGCATTCATCTATGAGATGTTGATTCTTTTAACTTGCTGCAAATGCGATAACGCGAGTACCTTTATCTTAAGCTGCGATAAGCGGATTATATTCGAAGAGGAATATAACAGCTAAATGTAGGCGGAAACATTGTGGACTCCCTATATATTTGTAATTCTATAGCCATAGAAAATCAATTGAGAATGGTTTCTAGCTCTTACCATTGATGAGTGAATTCAGATGATGTTACAGTTTTTGCACAGAAAACTTGGATTAGTACACGTGTTCGTTTGCAACTGTTTGCAACTGTTCCATATTACGAAATAAATAACTTGGCCGTACGCCATTAACTGATGTGCTACATAATTGGTATTGGTAAGCTTCTAAATTTAAAAATATAAATTGTTGTAATTGTGAAGTTTTTGATGCCTTCTTGATGCCTTCGTCAATAATCATAACTTTGTGAAATGCTGCACCTATTTAGGGCTAGAATGTGTCGAAAGTTTCGGAGTGATTCGGAGTGTTCTTTTGGACACTTCAGAAACATTCAGCTCGACTGCTACTTACATAAGGACTGAGGTAAGATTCCTCCTGGAACGATTGCTCGCCGCGCGCAACACATTACGGGATTTAAAAATAACTTTTTTTTTTTTGTAAATCGATTTTGGATTTATAAGCGTGATGTTGTAGAAAATGAAGCCATGTCTAGCAATAACGCGGGAGTAGGTTTAGGTATTGATAAAATCACTAAATAACGATATAAGAAGCAAACCAATGCGATAAGCTAGCAAAGATTTTACTTAAACGTGCTTATATTATTAATACTGAAGTCGAACCCAAATTTTTTAATAATTATATTAAAGTGAAATGTGAAAGCAAGAGTTTAAAAAATCACTTTCGTGCGACTTTTGGTAGACTATACGATATAATATATGTAATTAGTGCGAGGGAGCGCGTGCCCCAATCATTTCCCAGCCTGGCAACTAGGACAGCCGGATTCAGCGGAAAAAAATGAATCGGACTGGTGCGGGGTTTGTATACAATCGCCCAGCCTGATATTGTCACTCTCACGTACCATACCGATCAGGGAGAAAATTACAGAAGCTTTGCGTAACTTTCAGATAAGTGAGCTGTTTACGCTAAGATTTCGTTCTGTGATTCGCCCCCAGATTTTTATAATTTTTTGCTCACTGGTGGCGAAGAAATCGACTGACAATTTTGGATATGAACTCGAATATTTGAAAAAAGCAATAGGATGTCGCATACCTATGCACAATTTTCATTTCTTGGACACATCTACTTGGCGTGTGGTAGATCCCCAGTAGCATTAGTTCCAAGACAGTAAAGTCACGCGTTGGTCCCTTCTTAAAGCATACATGAAATCATAGGTCACGTCACAAAACAATCAAACGTCTTTCAACCCCTTCCAGTATAGGCATTTCTTCGATCTCATCACCTGAGTGTGTGGTAGCTGTACAGTAACGCTCGTGTGCACAGCCATTCTGTGAACTATGTGCAGCTGTTTTACCGACCTGTCAGCGGCATGGTGGGGGAAGCTCAGGTAGGGGAGGTCCACGCTTTGATCCGAGGAATATTGAGCCGCAGAATATGAACTGTGTATCGTTTGGGGAAAGGATGCGAAACTGAGCTGCACTATATTGAGCCGCACTTTATTTTGTTGGAAGTTAAGCCGCAGAATGTTGGGCCGCAGTATATCACCCTTGTAATTCGTTGATTTAATGTCGTTAGCTAGGCTGCAGTTTGTTGCACCGCAGTATATTGAGCCGCACAATATGCTTGTGTGAATGTGGCTTTTTTTGGGCCGCAGAATATTGGGCCGCAGTTAAATAACGTTGAGCCGCATTTTATTGAGCCGCAGTTTATGGTTTCCCGAATGGGGTATTATTAGAGGCTGTTCTTTTAATGGTCCGCGCCATTTGCCGATATTTGGTCTAGTTCCGCATCTTGTCGTTACTGCTCTGTTTGGTTGTCCACGAAATCTAGATGATAACTAGATTTCTTGCGTTTGTTTGTCCAGGATAGGTTTCGTTTACTGCATGATTGCCTATGATGACGTCACAACGAAAACCGATATCTAGATAAAAACTACATTGCATCTTCTAAGGAACTGGACAGCGCTCTCCCGCATTAAAAACATCGTAATCACATCCAAATAAGTGCTCCTGCTATTGCCTATTGCCTAAAACGATCACATCCCCACAATGCGGAATCGGTCACAAAAATCGGGGACTATATGCGTTAAAAATGAGTGCCTTCCTAGAGCTCCTGCCTTATGGAGGAAGAATGGAGAAAAAATGTCTGTGCCATGGAGGCAGTCTAGAGGTGTTTGATATCGTCTGAATGCAAATAAATACCTAGTATTTGACCAGGGTATACAAAATATAATTGATTTGAGTTAACATAAAGTTCAAATTGTTTATTTTAAAACACATCGCTAGGTACAAATAATCCAAAACACAATCATAATTTACAAATTACATCAACAGTCGACATTTCGCGTCCTATGATTCCGTGCGGCGCCGGCGTGTGAGCACGGTCAAATGAGCAACTATCTAATATTGTTCAGTCTGAAATCTGTTGCTTTGTTAGTTCACTAAAAACCGTATTCGTACATAAAAACATCACTTATCACTGAAGTTATCCCTTACTAAAATTTCTAGCAGGTAACTGATTGCTTCTGAACGCATTTCATCGTAACACAACGCATTTCATCGCAACACACCGCATTTCATCGCAACTGTGTGTAAGTCCTTGCAGCTCATTGCAACTGATAACATCTCATAACATCTGCGCGGATCTGACCGCGGAGTGGCGAGCAGTTGCCAGCAGTTGCAATGAGATTTACAAGGCAGAGAAAACTGCGTGCATCTCGTTGCTGTTCATTGCATCTCATCGTAATTTGCCATGGAGTTGCGAGCAGATGCAAGCAGTTGCAATGAGTTTTACAAGGCAGAGAAAACTGCGTGCATCTCGTTGCTTTTCATTGCATCTCATCGTAATTTGCCATGGAGTTGCGAGCAAATGCAAGCAGCTGCAATGAGTTTTTAAGGCAGATAAAACTGCGTGCATCTCGTTGCTTTTCATTGCATCTCATCGCAATTTAAAGTGGAGTGGCGGCCAGATGCAAGCAGTTTGCAATGAGTTTTACAAGGCAGAGAAAACTGAAAGTTATTTCGATGCTTTTCATTTAATCGTAATTTGGGATTAAAACATTTTTCGTTGCCTCGTGGGCTCTTCGGAACTATATTATTTATTTATTATATTAAACAGTCGTGAATCCACGTTCAACGTCTCTTATCAAAACAAAATAACCGCTCGTGCTATAAACAAAAATAATAGCGAAGGAAAAAGAGCGAAAAACAGTGTAGGTAAATATGGTGAATGAAATTTGTGCGAAATGGGGCGGCAAATATGGCGTAATAGCCAAGTATCCCCGTGCACCCTCCCGTGAATAGTAAGACCAGGACCAGAACGGCTCTCGTTATGGAGGCGTTGTGGCAAAGACCACAACAACGGCCACGTCGACAACAGCCAACAACACCTACATCGGCCACGACGACGACGAGCATTAGCTGTTACATGCCATTGATGATTCGTATTTAAATTTGGGTGCTTTTTGTTCATAGAGGGAAATCCACTCATCTGTTAGCCTAGGTACATAAGGGGAATAATCATATTTAATTTCCACGTTGACACGCACTTATACCTACCGGCAAACTCGAGGCCACTAGAGTCACCACTTTGCCAATACCGACCCGACATTGGCTTGCCTGCACACGGTGTACATAAATTCACGTCCTGTCATACTTGTGATGGTTTCTTCCTAGGCGTTAACCTCAGGTTCAAAATATAACTGGGGGGATTGTGTGCATTAAAATCGCATTTCAATACCACAGGTGTCAGCAGCATAATCGACCTCACGGATCCCTCACACCCTACGGCATCCCACGCATCCCTACGGCAGCCTACGGATCGAGGGGTACCCAGTTCAAATCCTGCCAGCTCCAAAACACGAATTCGGTTTTCGCCTCGGTGAAAAGTTAGATCGATTACTTTCCTCTCACCGTCTGCGCAGTGAAACGGTCTATATGGAAAATCCAGCCCTGAATCTTTATTTTCATTTTCCCAAATGCTAATTTTTTCCGTAGCTGACGACGTCACTGATTTTAAGGCAACGGCAAAGTGTGGGCAAAGTATGCGAGATGTAAGACGATACAACGAGATCCAATTAATCCCAACCAAACCCACGTCAATTCATGACAGGTTTGCAATGAGATGCAATGATTTGCAACGAGATGCTATGAGTTTGCAATGAGTTGCAACGAGATGCTATGAGTTTGCAATGAGTTGCAACGAGATGCTATGAGTTTGCAACGAGATGCAATGAGTCTGCAACGAGTTTCTGATGAGTGTGGTGGAAAAATGAATGCATTTGATAGAATCTCATCGCAACTCATCGCATCTCATTGCATCTAGTGGCAAACTCATTGCAACTCATGGAAAAATCCAGTTTTCCCATCAGTTGCAACCAGTTCAAACTCATAGCAATTGATCGCAAAATGCTATGAGTTGCAAGGTATTTTTCTGTAAGGGATGTTTCGATCGCGCGTTAGATACACATTTCACACATCACACTTTGCAGTTCTTTTGAATTTAATTGCATGTTTCACTTGTTGATGTTGCCATAGCTAGGTGATGTCATTCGGTGCTGGATCTCGACATCGTGGTCGATTGCGGGATATTTATCCTGAAAGAATTAAAGCGTATACTTATAACACAAGAGTTTATACATCAAATAAATTAGTCACTCAATTTCTGTCAATTCAACCCCCGGGTTTGAGTTGGAAAGCATTCGTGGAGCTTAAACATAACCTCCCTGAACATACTGCAAACACTTACTTGTGAGCTGTTACTTGACTGCATAGATGTTGGATTTCGCGATGTCCTCTTTCCTAAAAGCAATATTTATATTAGCAGCGTAGTCTTCTGATTAAAATATGTTCTTTTCTTTCACGCATTCTTCATATCAACTTGAAAGAGTTTGTCACGCACCGACTTGCTTCGAACCGGCTTCGGCCATCTTTATAATTGGTGAATGCTGGGGGTAGTGGGGGTGCACCTAGCGAGGAGCAGATTAACTACCGACCTCGAGAACGCTTCGATAATGACGCATTTTCACAGCTTTACCGCGATCTCGAAAACACCTTCATGACTGCGTCACTTTCTCTGCCTAGCCGATTTGAAACTGCTAGATAGTTGAGGTTATGGTTACCGCCGATAAAAGGGCACGAATGTGCACATTGTATGGATGTAGTACAGAGATCTCGAAATACCGCCGATAAAGGGCACGGATGCGCACATTGTATGGATGTAGCAAAAAGATCTCGAAATACATTTTTTAAGGAAGGAGCTCTAATGTTTGTTGGGGGGGGGGGGGGGTACCTGTTGGGAACACTCTCAACTCTGTGCAATTCATTCAATTCGAATCGATCGCCTCAAGACCTCACCATTTTATATCGTCGAGCTCTTCCAATTGGCATTACCACGCTGTTACATTGCAATAGTTATGTTTTGTTGTCCACGGAATCAGCTGCATCAGCCATGGTATCTAGATTTCATGTGTTTGCTTGTCCAAACTTGATTTCGCATTTACGGTTACGGGATGTTTGTCTGTCCCCAAAATGTGGTTGTCAACTAGATGGCAACTAGATTTTTACATTCCTCGCAAACGAGCAATCTAAATGCGTAAATAAGAAATACGAAATATTTGTCCAAATAGCATATTTAAAGTCCTTATGGGCATATTTACGCCCTCTGGGCGTGTATGTGATCGGTAAGAGTACCTACACTACGCCCTATGGGCGTATTTGTGCCTATGGGCAGACTTATGCCCCATGCCCTTGGGCATACCTTCGACACATGGGCATATTTATTCACTGTGGGCATACCTATGCCATATGGGCATATCATGCCCTAAGGGCATAACTATGCCCTATGGGCATACCTATGCCCTATGGGCATAGTTACGCCTAAGAGGCGTATTTTTGCCCGAAGGGCATATTTACGCCCCATGGGCGTATACCCGTGCCCTATGGGCACCAAGGGAGGGAGCGAAGCTCCCGAGCTTGTTGAACCTTAAATCCGCGTCTGCACGTAAGCCACTCGCCGACACGCCATGCAATTGTGCATGAAATTTGAAGGTAGTAGACCCTTAAAAAAAAAAATTGTAACTTCCGAACGAATAAAATACGGGAATCGGGACTTTCAGGAATTTGAGTTCCAATAGTAAAGCAAATAATCCATACATTTTCAATTTTTTAAGTTCACTCCCAGTTGACAAAAAACACCCCTGAAAACAGCCATTTTCTGTTTTTTTCAAATTTCATGATTTTTTTAAGGGATGAAGGTGGTAGAAACCCTTATCGAAACCAATATGTAATAATACGTTTACGCGAAGGGTACCTAAAAATATATATTGTTTCGCGTTTTTCATCACTTGATGTACAGAATGCACCCTGAAATTGCAAAAAATCAAAAAATTTACCTCACTTTTTGACCTTTTAAATACCCTATAAAAAGTAAAAATTCTGACTCTCTATCTATAGTTTATCATTTATGGTAAAGCGAACTCTTCCGAACAAATTATCTCCTTGAAGTTTTTTGATATCTTTAGCAGTTCAGAATCGGCATTGGATTCTGTGACACACTGCAACTGCCAAATATTCGCTTTTCTCCGAACTTTGAGAAACTCTATCTGGAGAACGGTTCGTCGCAATTTTTTTTAAACGTTCTGCCCTGAGATGACAAAGTCCGGTTAGCGAGTAGGATTTGATGCCGGTAGCTAGCGGGCGGATAGCCTAACGGGCGGATAAGTTTTCCTACGCGTATTACGAACTAAAGTAATCATCCGTCTGTACCGGCCAGATTACCGATCAGGTGGCTAAAGCCTCTTCTACACACTGTAGTTAAAGATATCGATAAGTATCGGCCATGTTTAAATATGGCGTGTAAACGACCAAGATGTACTTAAAGTCCCCCTACATTTAACTACGGCTCGACCCCGTACTTAACGATATAATTAACGCAAACACCGAGATTTTTCGCGAGATGAGACGAGAAGTTGCCATTGTGATTTCGAAAAGCAAACATGTCGGAAGGTTCTCGCCGTACGGGAAATTTTAGTGAAAATGAAGTTTGCACTATATTGGATGTGTGGGGTAGTACGAAGGTACAACGGCAGTTTGATGGCGCGACAAGACACAATTTAATTTGGGGGGAAATTTCCCAAAAGCTCGCTGAAATGGGTTTTTCACGTTCTGCTGACGCGATTAAAACTAAAGTCAATAACCTAAAAAGCGAATACTACAAAAAGAAGCGGGGATGCGTGTCAGGTAAGCTGCTAGCCCATTTCTTAAGTTCAATTCAATTCAATTCAATGTGTTTTTTATTTTCATTGCAAATTATTAAAAAGCACGCTCTCTGTTGAAGAATAAAAACACAATAAAATGAAGATCCTTCAGAGCATAGAAAATAGTCAATTTGCTAAATATACATAAATATACAAAAGTGAGTTAGTGAATAGAACTAGACCTAGTCCGAATTTCATTTTTTATATTTGTAGGTTGTTCCCCACCCAATTGGCCCTACTGGGACTCCTTGAATACAATTCTGGGGAGCCGGCCATTGGGCGACGCCAGCTCGGCTCATGATAGCCTGGCAGACGTAACCACAATCACTGGCAGCGCTGCTGATCGTAAGTAAGCTTGGCAATTGTAGCGCATATGAACCCTGATAGTTCGAAGCCTCCCTATTAAGGCTGATGCCCGATGGACGAATCTTTTTTGTTTTCCGCAGCATTTGAACACTCGGATGAAGAGGACGATGTGCTACCTGTTGGAAAATTGGTGGAACGATCGATGAGGACTCGGGGACACCCACGCCTTCTTCCAGCGCCAGTTGCTCGGAAAGGCAAAGCAGCTGCAGCCCAATAACCAGGCCACCTTCCGCAACACCAAAGTTCCAAAAAATGTAAGTTTGCCTCTCACACTATGCTAAAGTACCTATAATCCTTAAATACCTGTTTCAAGTGCGATTTAACACCAGCATTTAACTTCTGAATGACAATTAACTATGTCGTTTAAACAAAGTAGGCCAATTATCAAATTACCATTCACATGAAACATATTAATTCAGGAATATCTGTGATAGTTCAATGTTAATTTGTGTCGCTTTGATGAAAGCCATTAGTGATTAGTACCTACTATTTACATTTTTCTAGCGTCAGATCCAAACGCCCAGCCAGCGACAATAAACTCCTTCTTCAGCTTGCTGAAAATGATAAGAAAATCATCGAGTTGACCAACAAGCGTTTAAAAATGGAGGCGGATGCTCGCGTAGCTACAGATCTAATGCAAACAGCTGCAACAAACTTTTTCGACGAACATAGCAACCTGGCCAAGCAAAACTCCATCCTGGTCCAGCTGCAGATTGAGCAACTGCGCCAGCAGATAAGACAAGAGCCATGTCCCGAGCTCCAGCCTCAGCTGACGCAATAACTGCAGGCTCAAAACCAGCACTTGCAACGTCCCCAGCTGCAACGTCCCCAGCTGCAACGCCCCCAGCTTCAACGTCCCCAGCTGCAACGCCCCCAGCTGCAACGTCCCCAGCTGCAACGCCCCCAGCAGCAACGTCCCCAGCTGCAACCCTCAGAAGTATCTGCCAGGAGGATAGTGATCTTGAGGCCACCAATAGGAAAATAGTTAAATTAGCACGACATTCGCACACAAGTTCAACTCTTCGCTTTTGTGTCGGTTGCGTTGTATAAACCCCATCGCAGCAATCTTTTGAGACAGTGTTCATACAAATTGCGGTTTGGTGTCGACTGACCGTGAAAAATAATTATTTTCATTACGTATTTGTGTGATACTTTGTTATTTTTTCTTTCTTTTTTACAAGTTATTTTGTCAACTTTTATTCAACTTCCTTCAAATAGTGTTAGAGAACATTGTACTAACTACAAATCTGTTAATAAATAGGGCTGCAAAGTTGGAGTATTCTCTCTCAAATTTGGGAGCAGACCATTTGTTTTCTCCCATAAGAACAGTACATACCGCCCCTTGGATACGGGAACCCCAGAATCTAGCATCTCACTCTAACTTTGCAAGCCTATACTCTATCCACATGTAGTATACAGAATTAAATCTGAATTAGAGACAACTTCCCTTGTATTATTGTTCTGTAACCGTGAGGCGATCATTGTAAACCTGATCGGCTACAAAATTTCTCTTGGCTACCGCTGTAGCGTTCACTCCTCCCCTGTGTGGAAACGTAAACTCTGGTTGAGGAAACTCTGCCAATGCAGCGGCAACTTCGATATCCCACACCGCATGGTAAGGATCATATTGACTTTCACACAAATTGTGCAGCACAAGGCAAGTCTTGATTATAGCCTTCGTATTGTTGAGGGAAAAATCCGACCTCTTCAAAAGAATTCGCCATCGACCCTTCAAACGACCAAATGCGTCTTCTACTGTCATGCGTGCACTGCTCAACCGATAGTTGAAGTTAAACTCCTTTATAGGCATGTTTAACCGTTGAGTATACGGTTTTAGTAGCCTTGGCATGAGAAGGAAAGCAGCATCAGCAATGATGTGGCGATCACTCTCGGCCACGCAGTCGAACTGGTTCACCATGAAGTTGCGGAGACCACAATCCGCAAAAATCGACGCATCGTTGGCTCGTCCTGGCCGGCCAACGTTTGCATATCTGTGGATGAAAAATAATTGGTATTAGGAGATATCTGTAAGGTCTGCACAGTAGCTTCACACACATTACTATGGATAAAATTTTACATGTAGGTACGTACTTACATGAACTTGTAATTGGAGTCGACCAGTCCAAGTAAAACTATGGAGTGGTACGACTTATAATTATAAAAGTCGGCAGGATGTTCAGAAGGAGCAATTATCGGTATGTGGCTACTGGCTACCAACCATGGCGCCAATGCAGCCCGGGAACTGGAATCTGTTCCAAAATCCATCAGCCACTGCATCCCTTTCAACCTCTGATGCGAGGAATTTAATTGTGTTGCCGTACAACTGGTTGTTCACGACAGTGCAAAACTCGTGCAGCAGAAAAGACACGGTGCTCTTCCCCACACCAAACAAATCTGCAATAGTACCTGTATCTGCATTGGACTTTAAACAATATAATGCGATGCAGACGCGTTTCTCGACAGGTATGGCTCTCCGCATGATAGTATCCGTTTTCTGGAGAAGTGGTCGCAACACGTCGACGAGGCTATCGAATATGTCTCTTGGCTCAACCGGCGCACATCGAAAAAACAATATGTCACATATACGAGAATCCGTATATGGGACAAAACGCATCAAACAAGCACACCTCGCAAAAAAAATTGACCTTCACATCACGGATCTGGCACAAAGTTTCAGTGGTCGTTGTGCTACTCAAGTAGGGTACAAAACTATTTTTTTGAAATTTTTAGGCCCACTGGTGTGGGAGATATGACCTTGCAAAGTTTCGCTCGTTTAGCGGACCGCGCGCGCACTATCACATATTTCCGTCAATATCTCAAGAACAATTAAATTTACAGAACTCTGGTTTAAAGCATTGGAAATTGCATAAAAAACTTCACTGGAAAAATGCTTAAAACTTGTATACTATTCATTCAGAAAAACCACACCTCTTCATACATCTATGTTTTTAGAAATGTCAATAGCAAAAAAGCGCGTTCTTTGAATAAGCTGAAATTTTCAGGAAATGTTGTCAATAGATGCATGTATACTAGTACCAATTTTTAGGATGGGCATTCAGGTAGTTTTGTAGAAATAAGTTCCCAAAGTTGAAATCGCCTACAAAAACATAGGATTTTTTGGTACATTTCGTAATTGAAGTGAGTGTACCACTTTGCGCAATGTTGTAATAAGCTGAAAATTTCAGGAAATGTAGACGATATATGTATGTATACTAGTACCAATTTTTAGGGTGGGCAATCAGGTAGTTTTGTAGAAATTAATTCCCAAATTTGAAATCGCATACAAAAACATAGAATTTTATGGTACATTTCGTAATTGAATGGAGTGTACCACTTTGCGCAATGTTTTAATGAGCTGAAAATTTCAGGAAATGTATTCTGTATATGTATATATACTAGTACCAATACTTAGGACGGGCATTCGGTTAGTTTTTTAGGAAAAAAATCCCAAAGTTGAAATCGCATAGAAAAGCATAGGATTTCTGTACATATCGTGATTGAAGTGAGTGTTCCACTTTGCGCATTGTTGTAATAAGCTAAAAATTTCAAGAAATTTTTGAAAACTACAATCTCGATGTGTGCGAGAAGTTTGTCATACCTTATCGCCAATGGCTTTTCCTTGGGTGCCGCGCTGGTAAGCAGCCTGCAAGACTAGCGGAGACGTACAAGCGTTGCCGTTTCCGCAAATGAAAATCGTTTCACGCGAAGTGATGACAGTGAAGTTGGATGATAAGCGTGATAACTGCTGGTGCCCTTCACTGTCTTTATTCCCTCGACGACCTTTCAACTTCTTACCACACGCGCCAATTTCTGCTATTGGCAAGAACGCAAAGCTGATGTTTTTAATGCTAGCCTGCGCCCAGAGAAACAGGTCTATCGGCGTCATGATTTGCCTATCAAAGGGATTCTGCAGAGAGGCGCGGGCAGCAAGTCGCTTCACGGTGCCCCCAATGCCGTCACATGGGCCTTTGCCGTGTGAGGTGGCAAAGAAATGGCATTCAGCTGTCACGTCGAAGTCTTTCTTGTGATAGCACAGGTTTACAAAATTGCTTCGGTATTTGTACTGAGCAGACGAGCCATCAGAAAAGTAAATTACGTGGTTCAAATCTGGAGTATGCTTTTTTTGATAAAACTGATAAGATGTACTTGAAATGCGTACACTGCCGTGGTATCGCGGGTGAGGGAGTCAGAAAATACAACATAGCTGAGGTGCGCGAGCTCACCATTAACGTGATAATATAATTACGAACGGATGGAGGGTGTGCGCTAAACATTGTAAATGCTGCACACCAAATTACGGACGCGCCAGCTGTAATCTTTGCCGCGAACAGGTAGCGAGCCCGCGAAAGGATACGCGCCCTTTGTACAGTACAGCCAAACCCGTGACAGCTTGTCATTTCAGCGGCTAGGTTAATTTGTTAGTTTTTAACACAGATGTTTACTTTTCTTGTTTTCTCGCAGACCGATAGACATTCCGATCTCACACGGACATAGGACTTAGTGGGGGGTAGTTTCTGTCAAATCCATGGTATAAGAAGACAGAAATATACTTATACCATGTGTCAAAACAAACTAGCCGCGATACACTGTATTCAATTACGAAATGTACCATAAAATCCGATGCTTTTGCATGCGATTTCAAATTTGGGAATTATTTTCTAAAAAACCTACCCGAATGCCCGTCCCAAAAATTGGAATTGGTATACATACATATATCGACAACATTTCCTGAAATTTTCAGCTTATAACAAAATTGCGCAAAGTGGTACACTTTCTTCAATTACGAAATGTACCATAAAATCCTATGCTTTAGTATGCGATTTCAATTTTGGGATTTTTTTTCTAAAAAACTAACCGAATGCCCGTCCTAAGAATTGGTACAAGTATACATACATATATCGACTACATTTCCTGAAATTTTCAGCTTATTACAACATTGCGCAAAGTGGTATAACACTCCATTCAATGACGAAATGTACCGTAAAATCCAATGCTTTTGCACGCGATTTCAACTTTGGGAATCATTTTCTAAAAAACTACCCAAATGCCCGTCCTAAAAGTTGGTACTAGTATACATACATATATTGAATACATTTCCTGAAATTTTCAGCTAATTACAACATTGCGCAAAGTGGTACACTCACTTCAATTACGAAATGTACCAAAAAATCCTATGTTTTTGTATGCGATTTCAACTTTGGGAACTTATTTCTACAAAACTACCTGAATGCCCATCCTAAAAATTGGTACTAGTATACATGCATCTTTTCCTGAAAATTTCAGCTTATTCAAAGAACGCGCTTTTTTGCTATAGACATTTCTAAAAACATAGGTGTATGAAGAGGTATTGTTTTTCTGAATGAATAGTATACAAGTTTTAAGCATTTTTCTAGTGCAGTTTTTTATGCAATTTTTAATGCTTTAAACCAGAGTTCTGTAACTTTATTGGTTCTTGAGATTTTGACGGAAATATGTGATAGTGCGCGCGCGGTCCGCTAAACGAGCGAAACTTTGCAAGGTCATATCTCCCACACCAGTGGGCCTAAAATTTTCAAAAAAATTGTTTTGTACTCCACTTGAGTAGCACAACGACCACTGAAACTTTGAACCACATCCGAGGCGTGAAGGTCAATTTTTTTCCCGAGGTGTGCTGGTTTGATGTGTTTTGTCCCATATGTCAAATACATGATCTTCATATATGTTCAATACATAAGAATTGGCAGTCTCCGCATATGTCACATGTATGTCAAGTATTTAAATAATATATGGGACATACTGTTTTAAAATACTTTACATATGCAGGTATTATAAGGAACATATAAGTTAAGTATACAAAATAAATGCTTGTAAGTATATGGAAGGTACACTGCATATTATATGCAACATATATTTATACATATATCTTACACATATAGGTACAAATAATTTACATATATTTATATGTAATATAATAATATTATATGTATATATATGAAACAGGTATGAAAATAAGCCAGATAAAGGTGAAATACAATAAAGCAAATATAGGGGACATTGAAACTGGTTTAGGCAGTACCAGTATGCAATGGAAGGAAGGTAAGGAAAGCTGGAAAAATTTGCATCCAACCTGGATACAAACCCTGGACCTCCTGCTTACCGGGCAGGTGCTCTACCAGCTGAGCTATCAGGATGCACATTCTCCCGCTTTGCTGGGAGGGATTATTATCCGAAGGAGACAAGACGGCCAGTGACCCGTACATGGGACGGGAACAATTGGACTAGGCCACAGGACAGCGATGACGCTTTCACTGAGACCCTTTACCCATTTAAAAAAAAAATGAGACACCAGGTAGTTCACTGACATCCCCCACATCCTCTCATCAACCTCGTGTCTCTTCCTTCAGAATGAGTTGATGGGTCTTAGTGACAGCGCAATCGTTGTCCCTGCATGTATGGGATGCTCAGAGACCCCGTTATCCCACCCAGAAAAGCAGGAGATTGTGTGTCCTGATAGGTCAGGTGGTAGAGCACATGACCGGCAATCAGGAGGTCCCGGGTTAGCATGCCGGTTCGGCTGCACATTTCACCAGCTGCGCTTGCCTTCCGTAGCAAATATAATGTGCCAATATTTCACATAATAAATGTAACACCAAAAATAAATGTAATGCGGCAGATAAGTAATTAGATAACAATCATGAGAACAAATAAGCTTCAAATTAGAACATATCATGAGAACAACTAAGCACCTAAGCATCTAAATTGGTACCTAATTGCAAAAATTTGTCATTTCTGCACTTAATAATTAAGATAAAATAAGGAAAAAAGAAAAATCTAGGCCACATCGCCTAACAAAATGATGGTTAATGACATAACATTTCTGAAAGGATTTCAAAATTTCAAAATTAAAAACAATTTTCTACGTTCAAAATTTCCGGCTAAAATTCAGGTTGGAAAACACAGAACTTGATATCCATGCGAAGCGAAGCTTTCTTCTGTCCCCTGCGTGCATCGCCACACACGGCATTCACTGTTCTTCCGAAATCACCTTTGGAAAGCTGTGGGCTTTTTTTTTAATGGCAGCAGCTGAAAATATCAAAATTTCAACTTAGGACAAAGTTAGCAATTCTCTGATTATGGGAGGGAACTCGGAGAAATTAAAGCTGATGTAATTAGCATTACCGCATGGAAAAGCAGTTCTTTACAATCAGCATTGTTTGAATTAGGAAAATTTTCCAAAAAAAAACTTCTTGTGTCTACGGCCATCTGTACGGAATCTATCTAAGTCAGCGATTTTAGGCCTAGGTGCTTAGAAAACAAAGTCCCGTTAGAATTAACCAGTAGCGCTTTTTGACCCCTAGCACCTAGACCGATATATATCATTTAAATAATTTGAGCCGTTTAGCCACGGTAAGCTGATTAGGTACAGCAAGTATAGGTAATTGGCGTGTTGCATAGTTTTTGTGCGGAACCGCTCAAAGCGTGCCGCGCCGTAGCGGCGGCGCTCAGAAACTTTCCAAGAGAATCGTACTCATCTTGCAGATCACGCCATATGAAAAGCCAGATATCACAAATAATAGTTATTACAAATCCATCTTTGCAGGAAATTCTTTTAAATACGTCAACTTCTCTAAATATTATAGTTTCGAATCTATGGTTAATATTAATTTCTAGCCTTTAAAACCCCTGTAAATGAGATATGGTAGAGCACAATTGTGGAGGAAGAGATTGCAAAAGCTAGCACATATTGTTACGCATGCATGGCTATACGCAGGTACCGGGTCAGCAGGTATTGCTTTGAGTGCCCATCAAGGGTGCCGTCCTCGATCGCCCAAGCATTTAATGCCCAAACCCTTTTTGTTCACTTAATGCCCAAACTCCTACCTGAATGGCAAGCCCATGCTACCCGATGCAGTTCAAATCTCGGCGAGCTGGTAGGGGGCGGGACACCGAGGCTCTATATAGCCTATATTGGTCGGGCTTTACCGAAGCTGGCAGAAACGTAATATTGGCTTAAAACAGCAAAAATTGAGCGAGAGGAAATAACTGGAGCTGGAGAAAGGCAACACAGAATTAGAAAGGCTGGATTCTGATGAAATTATAGAATGTGGTTAAATGTGTATTATTGAAATGGTTAATTTATTTACATAAATACAGCTGGTTAATTGTGTTTAAGCTGGTGACCAGCAGCACTCAAGAAGTTTGGCATTAAAATGACGTGGTTGCTGGAGGTTTATTAAATTACGGTTTAATCTATATAAGTTTTTGCTTTGGCGGCGGGTTCCCGTCCGCCAAATGGACGGAGTTGGCGGGCGAGCAGCGATGCCCGCTCGTCAACTGCGTCGTCGCTGGGACTTGTGCAAAGTGAGGCGATTGTCGGCATTGGCGGGCAGGGACGGCTGCCTGGCCGGGAAGTAGATGTGTGTGTTGAGGTGAATTCGACCAAGTCAAATAACATGGGCTCTTATGGGACTACGAAAACGACAGTCATATAGCATTGGGCTTATGGACATATGCATTTCGGAGGCTGCCGGTGTGGTGAGCTGCCTGACCGGGACGGCGTTGATCTGCCCGCGTCTGGGACTATGTGGGGCACCGTGGGCAGACATTTTGCAGCGAAGATTTGCGCCGGGCAACGGCTGGCCGGCGACAACAATTTCCTTTCCCGGGAGAGCGCGGGTGGATCCTATCGGGTAGCATGGGCTTGCCATGCAGGTAGGAGTTTGGGCATTAAGTGAACGAAAACGGTTTGGGCGTTAAATGCTTGGGCGATCGAGGACGACACCCCCATCAAGCAGCACGGCAGGGAATGTTCAATCAGCATCACAATGGCGTTGAACTGCTTGTTTCCGGTCAGTCTGGTTTGAGTTGTGGATTCGATGGCAACAAGCTCCGGCCAAATAATGTCATTCCTCGGTGCAATCCTTCGCTCCGTAGGTACCTTGAGATTCTCAGCGATTCGTCTGGCTGTTTGTAACGTCGTGACAGATTAATCCTCTAACCGCTATTACAGCAGCCTGAAAAATTATTAAGAACCTGTCAGTACAAGATCATTTTTGCTAGGGCCCAATGTTAGGTTGTAGTAGTATCATTCATAACCCTAAAAACCTCTTTTACAGTCAACCTAGAGGGGGCACAGGTAACTTTAGGCTGCAAATATGGTTGATACGCTATGTGAATTGTGATTCCTAGCAACGCTTTGGATCTGAAGTGAGTGCTTTAAACAAACTTACTTCTTTCAACAAGTTATCAGCGGATCCATCATTCCATCCTGCTTGACAGGAGTGGGGAGGTACTGGAGCCATGGAGCAATGCTGGAGCCAAGGACACGAATCTGGAATAAAAGGGAATCAAATTATCTTTTTGACTAGGAGATATAATAAAACACGACGTATCTCAAATGTGCATATATTATTCAATACGTACTATTGTTTGTTGTTGTTCTTCCAGCCAATAACACGATATATCGATATTTCGCTTTTTCGATCGACCGTTGTCAAAACACAAACATCACTCACTATTACCGGAACCGGATTCGGGGCCCGTCGCAGAGCAGCAGCTGGCCAGCAGCAAATTCAAATACGAAATTCACGCGGTATTAGATTTGGCAATAATTTTTGTCCCATAAGTTCTATAATTTATGCTACAATAAAATATCACAAGGATTCATTTCAATGAAATGTGTATCAATTTACAAATTTAAAGCCCTTTTATGAACGTATAGCTCTTAAAATATTATATATTAAGCTTTCAATTCCTTTTTTACGAACTGACCGGCATCAGAATGGAAGTTCTGGAAATGAGTATTTTTATCTTAGGGTTTCACCAAATACACTAATATAGACTGGCTACTCCAAACGCTCGTTATCATCTTATCGATTATCGTTATCGATTAGAATTTAAACATCGATCTTTCAAAAACTTCTGACAATTTTTTTTAAATTGGCAGATTTAAATTCATAGATTTCGAAAGTGTTTGTTTCCGGGTTTGGACTCGATTTAAGTAGGCTTCTGTATCCATTCCGGTACTTATATTCCCGTGACATTCCTCATTAATGTTCAAACGTTTAAATTACATATTCAAGCGCAATATCGTACATATGTGATCACGTATATACTAAAAGTATGTTGACAAATATTTAGGATATACAACACTTATATGTTTAATATGTAATCCGTGGGTTAAAAATTCAAATATAATGATATATTGTGAGCTCTATTTGATATTGTCGAACGACCGTTTATTTCGCGGCTGATTCACAAAATAACACAATTTAATATTTTTTCAATAAGTATACGTACCATATATACGTATAAACAAAATGTATGCGAACATATATGTACACATGTATGTAAACATACATCTAGAAAATGCGTTAAGTATACGATCAATATATGTCATTCTTAGGGTTGAATTTTACGAATATTGATATCATATGTGCTCTAATGGGAATGGAACTAACGAACGTTTATTTTCGGAACAATTTCACAAAATTATTCATGCTTTTCACAATTGGGATTCCGTACATGTAACATATTTGGCAAAATACATGTAAAGTATACGTACATTTTCCACGTATATCTGACCTCTAAGTGACGTATTTCACATATATATTTTTTCGTGTGGGGGAGTTTCTTCTGAAACCGTTCTGGAGTATAGAGAGGAATAACCTCCTCCCAAAAAAGCTGCCTGACGTGTGGTCGAAGTTCCGGTTGAACCCAGCATGATCGAGTGATGTGTCTTCTTCGTTGTTGATGAAGAATGCAGGTCACCAAGATTCTTCGTCGCCGTTGCTAGGTTTTAAGTTGTCTGTCTGTTTCTTGGAACATTAACCTATTTGCGTCCTGAACCGCCACAACATCGGTCCAAATGCGCAGAAATAAGGGTAAAAAATTATTGAAATCGATCATGATGGAGCTTACAAAAAACGAGAAAAATTAAAACCGGGAGAAATAACCGGGAGATATCAATGACAGTTGCTATAAAGTGTCAGTGTCAACTGTCAATCACTACACCACCAAATCGTGCGTAAATTCGAGGATTAGATCAATTTAGATAACGGTGCTGCAGCTACCGTTTTCTTCCACGAGGCTGCAGCTAAAGTCACTAACTACAACGTGTAGACGATCGCCCTATATTTAAGTATACAAGGGCGAACGTAATTTGTGTTGCGTTGAAGATTAGCGTAGCGGTTTGTATATAGCGCAAAAAAAGGTTGAGGCAAAAAGCCTATGAAAATCATGGAGCAGCAAGCCGGACCATTGCTTTCTCAAAATATCTGATCACTTGAAAATGTAAACGATTCTGACCTTTCTTTGTTTCTGTCCGAGCTGTCGGGTAGCGGAAATATGCTCATTTTGAGATCAATGAGCAATGTGCATGTAAATACATAGATGTAACTCATGCCAAAGGGTTTTTATTAGGTTGGAGATATATTTCTGCCGCGGACTTACTTTTAAAAACTTGCATGCACGAAATTGACAAAATTTATAATATCTGTCAAATCGTGAAGTCCACTTCAAGTAAATAAGTCTGGTGTGATGCTTCGATGGTTTCTAAAGGCAACAATCAAAATTGGGAAAATTTGAAAAAAATACGCACTTTTAAATAAATTTCCGTACTTTTCCAAACTTGCCCAATTGTCGAATATTGTTCTTTTTTCTACCTCGAAAGTGAAGGGTATGGAGGATTTTCTTGAAAAACGCAGGGGTCTAAGTTGAGAACAAAAGTAGACACCCTGAAAATGTCATTCCAATCGAGGCAGGCTTTTGGCCTGTAGAGCGCGCGCAAACACACATACAAAAAAAAACAAGCAAACAAACAAACAAACACACACACAAGTGTTTTTTTTAGCAGTAGTGAAATTGATGATTTCGCTTCGCTCGCTACGCTCATAAACTAGGTACTTAGCGACATTGCCAACGATGGGAGCAAGTCCAAGCGCCAAGCTAGTTTCGCCCTGCTAGTATACGTAGGTGCGTAACGCTGTGTAAGAGAGGGAATGATATTGTTATCTTCTTTCTAGTCACAGAAAGTTTCAAATTCCATGATTGGTACAAATTCATAACATGGGTTTTGATTGGTCTACCGACTAGGGCGAACGCAATTTGTGTTGCGTTGAAGATGAGCGTAGCAGTTTGTATTTAGCGCATAAACAGATTGAGGCAAAAAGCCTATGAAAATCATGGAGCAGCAAGCCGGACTATTGCTTTCTCAAAAGTTCTGATCACTTGAAAATGTACACGATTCTGACCTATCTTTGTTTCTGTCCGAGCTGTAGGGTAGTGGAAATATGCTCACTTTGAGATCATTCAGCAATGTGCATGTATATACATAGATGTTACTCATGTCCAAGGGTTTTTATTAAGTTGGAGATATATTTATGTCGCGGACTTACTTTCAACAACTTTCATGCACGAAATTGACAAAATTTATAATATCTGTCAAATATTGAAGTCAACTTCAAGTCAAAAATTCTGGTGTGATGTTTCGATTTGGTTTCGATGGTTTCTAAAGACAACAATCGAAATTGGGAAAATTTGAAAAAAATACGAACTTTAAAAAAAAATTCCGTACTTTACCAAACTTGCCCAATTGTCGAATATTGCTCTTTTTTCTGCTTTGAAAGTGAAGGGTATGGAGGATTTTCTTGAAAAACGCAGGGGGTCTAAGTAGAGAACAAAGGTAGACACCCTGAAAATTCCATCCAAATCGAAACAGGCGTTTGGCCTGTAGAGCGCGCGCAAATACACATACAAAAAAACAAACAATCAAACAAACAAACAAACAAACACAAGTGTTTTTTAGCAGTAGTAAAATTGATGATTTCGCTTCGCTCGCTTCGCTCGCTACGCTCATCAACTATGACATACTACTAGGGCGAACGCAATTTGTGTTGCGTTGAAGATGAGCGTAGCGGTTTGTATTTAGCGCATAAAAAGATTGAGGCAAAAAGCCTAAATCATGGAGCAGCAAGCCGGACGATTGCTTTCTCAAAGATTCTGATCACTTGAAAATGTAAACGATTCTGACCTTTCTTTGTTTCTGTCCGAGCTGTCAGGTAGCGGAAATATGCTCATTTTGAGATCATTGATCAATGTGCATGTTAATACATAGATGTTACTCATGCCCAAGGGTTTCTAAATCTGGTGTAAATCTGGTCGAGGGAAAAATCTGGTGTGATGTTTCGATTTGGTTTCGATGGTTTCTAAAGGCAAATCGAAATTGGGAATATTTGAAAAAAATACGCACTTTTAAATAAATTTCCGTACTTTTCCAAACTTGCCCAATTGTCGAATTTTGCTCTTTTTTCTGCTTTGAAAGTGAAGGGTGTGGAGGATTTTTTTTTTGAAAAACGCAGGGGGCCTAAGTTGAGAACAAAAGTAGACACCCTGAAAATTTCATCCCATTTGAAGCAGGCGTTTGGCCTGTAGAGCGCGCGCAAACACACATACAAAAAAAAAAAACAAAACAAAACAAAACAAACAAACAAACAAACAAACACACACCAAGTGTTTTTTTTTGCAGTAGTGAAATTGATGATTTCGCCTCGCTCGCTTCGCTCGCTACGCTCTTTAATAAAAGGATTATATGGAAATAATTCAGCATTCACAGCTCATCACAGCTAAGAAAGGCGTCCAGTATCAACAAAACAACAAACGCAACGCAGATTGTCGTTTATTGGCAGAGGGGAATTGGGTGCCGGGCGGGGGGGGGGGGGGGGGGGGTTAAGGGTCGTTTTATTTTATGAAAATTGGTTGAGTGTAGTACGGTTTTGCTCTGTTTGAAAAGACTTTCGGTCCTAAAAAGGATCTTGGTCGACGTTAGAGGGGCAGGGCAGCGTGGGGCCTCGGGAACTTATCGTGAGGCATGGTGACGTAGGCCGCCTGGCCGGCTATCAGTGGGTTCTCATGGGAAGCGATTCCGTCAAAGAAGTCCGCGTTTAGCCGGTTCAGGAAGTCCTCCAGGGTTTCAACTCCGAGCTCTCGGTGCATGTCTGCTGTTCGTGCAAATTGGGGAAGGCCGGCTACTGCGCGGAGTGCTCTGTTCTGTACACGTTGCAGCCTCTCGAAGAGACTGAACTTGCACGAGCACCAAACCGGTGACGCGTACGCGATCGTCGGCCTTATCACGGCAACGTAGAGCTTCCTCTTCGCCTCGATGGACATCGCCTTCGACTTGAAGAGGGGCATCAGCGATGCGATCTTTCCGACAGCTCGGTTCCTGGTCGAGTCTACGTGGGGCTTCCAACTCAGCTTCGCATCCAGGACGACGCCTAGGTACTTGCTGGAGTCGGACCAAGTGATCGGGTGCCCTTGCAGCGTGATACTCGGAGAGGCGGCTTTTGCTCTTCTGCTCCTGGTGAACAGGGTAGCAGTGGTTTTCGCGGTGTTGAGTGCGATGCGCCAATCTTCATACCATGCTGCCAGTCGGTCGAGAGACGACTGGAGGTTTTTCTCGACAAGCCGCACGCAGCGCGACTGGACCAAAATGGCCGCGTCGTCCGCGTACAGTGCCAGCTCGGTCTTGGGCAAGTCCACCGGGATGTCGTTGGTGAACACATTGAATAGAAAAGGGCCAATCAGACTCCCTTGCGGCACACCGGCTGCAATCGGGCGGGAGGAGGAGCTCTCCCCGCCCGAGGTGACATGGAAAGACCTCCCGCTGAGGTAATTCGCCACCAGATTCACAAGATAGTTCGGAAACTTCATCTTGATCATCTTATGCAGTAGCCCGGTATGCCACACCCGGTCAAACGCCTTTGCGACGTCTAAGAAGACGACGCCAGTGTGTTTTTTCCAGTTGAGTCCGTGAGCGATGTGGTTGACTACGCGCAACAGCTGGTGGTTGGTCGAGTGCGCTGGTCTGAAGCCAAACTGCTGGTTGATTAGCAGTACCTTGTTCTGACAATGGCCCGTGAGCCGAGTTAGCATGACCCTCTCGAGTAGCTTACTAAGCCCGCTCAGAAGACTGATTGGGCGGTAGTTCGCTGGGTCCTTGAGAGACTTCCCTGGTTTGGGGAAAACGATCACCTTGGCCTCCTTCCACGGCCCCGGAAAGTGCTGCAAGCGGAGACTGGCGTTAAAAATAGCGAGCAGTCTGTCGCCTGCGGATGACGGGAGTTCTTTCATCACAGCGTTGGTAACACCATCCTCCCCGGGCGCCTTGCCGTTGGGGAGGCTGCGAAGATAGAACAGCACCTCCGAGGACGTAGTCGGAACAGCCTCGGCTGCGTGCAGGGCGGCGGGGTGCGCGGCGAAATGCTCTGCAACCTCCGCCTCGACTTCCGGTGTGATGCGGCTCGGGGGGTTCGGCTCAAATTGCGCCTCGAGAGACTCGGCCAAGACCTCGGCTTTGTCCCTCTGGCTGCAGGCAAGATGAGTTTTACCTTGGATTGGCGGATTTGGAGTGGCTTTGTTTAGAAGCTTTCGCGTCATCCGCCACACCGAGTTATCGTCGAACCGGAGTCGACCTACAGCTTCCTCCCAGAGGTCTTGCCGGTGTTGCCTGATCATGTCGTCGATCGCTCGCTGCTTCTCTTTCCAAGAGAGCTTGAGGTCTGCGGTGCGGTGTCAATTCCATGCCTGGCGCGTCCGGTTCTTGTCGGCAATCGCTAGCTGGATGCTCTTAGGCAGGTCGAAGATGGAAATTCGAGTCTGTTTTGCGAGGGGCACACTAGCCTCGATTGACTCGTGGATCGCCGTCGTGAGCTGGTGAACAGATAGGTCGAGATCCGCGGGGGAGTCAATCGGGCAGCGCGCCAGACGTCTGCCTAGTTCCTCACGGAAGAGCTCCCAGTTCGCCCTCTTCCAGCAGCGCCGGGGAGGGGGCCTGGTCGTGTCCAGCTCATCGCCGATTGCCAGCAGCACAGGGCTGTGGTCGGACGATAAGGCTGTCAGCGTCTCGAGTTCAAGCGACTGCGTCATGTTCTTCGACAAAGCAATGTCTAGAACTGTCGGCCGGTGGCGGTGGTCGGCGGGGACGCGAGTCGGTTCGAGGGGGCCGGAGACTGTGAAGTCGGCACGTAGCGAGTGCGCCAAGAGACGCTTGCCCTTGTGGTTGCTTGTCGGGCTGTTCCAAGCAATGTGCTTGGCGTTCAGGTCCCCCGCGATCAGCGTGGCCTTTGGCGAGTCGAGAAGAGCCTCGACGTCGTCTGGCAAGAGAGCTGTTCCGGGTGCCGAGTACGCCGCGAAGACGCGCAGGGGCCCAGACGCGGTGTGCAGCAGCACGCCTGTTGCCTCGAGCAGTGAGAGAGGCGGGAGTGGGATCTCCTCGTGTCGCACCGTGGACCGCACGAGCACCGCCGTGCCTCCGTGCGCTTGTCCCCCTGGCCGGTCTGTCCGGTAAACTTGAAAGTTTGCGAGTGAGAGCCGGTGCGCAGGGAGCAAGTGTGTCTCGTTGACTAGAGCCACAGAACACTGGGTGGACTCGAGGAGATCGAGTAACTCGGAAGTGCGGGCGCGAATGCCATTCGCGTTCCAGTTCAGAATCCTGATGCTTTTTGATTCAGGGCTTGCAGGCATTCTGGGTCTGGATGGACTGGAGGAGGGCCGGAATCACTTGATTGAGTGAAGCCATTGTCTCGGCCATGGTGGTCATCAGCTGCGAGAACAGCGTTAACAGAGCGGGGGTAGGACGCGAGGCATCGGCCTCGGTGGAGCAGCCGGCCCTGGCGGTAGAGGCCGCAGAGTCGGCATACGTCTTCGAGGCGGAGCTCGTCGACGCAGTCGGCGCGGCCTCGTTCGGCTCGGGGGCCGGTTTGCCCGCTGGTTTGGGCCAGGAGGCTCGCTCTGTCGGCGGTGGTAGCTCGATCCGGGGCCGCGGCGTCTGCCGCTGCACCCCTTGAGGCACCTTCTTAGCCGCGGGCTCGTCTGCCTTGGCAGCGCGCTTGAGGTAGGCGCAGCCGCGATAGCTGGCCGGGTGCTTGCCGGTCACGCAGTTGCAGCACTTGAGCGCTGTGTCCTGGGGACACGACGAAGCCCGGTGGTCGCCGCCACAGCGCACGCAGCGCGCGGCCTGATGGCAGAACGCCGAGGTGTGCCTTACCCGCTGGCACCGGTAGCACTGGACCGGGCCTCGCCGGGCTCTCGGCGCCTCGGTGCTCACCACGCACCTTTGCAGCCGCGAGATGGTTGAAACATCTTGCGGCGGCAGGCCTGGCCTCGGTTCTAGGGTGACCGTGAAGAGGGGGAACGGCTTACGGAAGTTGTTGTTACCGGTATCGGCCGACGACGTGAGTTGGACCACGGACTTGACCTCGAAGCCAAGACCCGTGATCTCGTCGGCGATAGCCACAGTTGACGCGCTGGCTGGCAGCCCCCGAACGACGAAGCGTTGCGAGCGCTGCTTCGTCAGCGCGTACGTGTGGTAAAGCACGTTCTGCTCGGTGAACGCCGAGGTAACCGAGCGGTAGTCCTCGATGTTTTTGAGGGTGACCTTGGTCAGGCCACCGGTCGGCTTGGTGTGGTAGGTGGTGTCAGTGACGAGGGCATCGATCATGACCAAAAGATCGGAGTGTCCCATTTCCGTTTTGACAACAATGGCGGGGATCTTGTACTTCTTTGTAAGTACAATCACCGGTGCGGGGGGGTTGGTGTCCATTGGGTGGACGGAGTCGTCGGCGATCGCGGCAAACTGGTTTGCCATGGGGACCGCGGTGGACGATCCCGCGACAGGCGAAGCGCGCTGCCGGGACCGCTTCTTGGCCTGCTCGGTGAACGAGTCGTCGCCGTCGGCCGGACTAGCAACCCCGCCAGGGCGCTTGCTAGTCGAGGCAACGGCGACGGTCTCGGCGGCCGTGACAGAGACGGCCGCCTCAACTTGGCTCAAAATAGCGGGGGCTGTTGCCTTTGCCTTCAAAGTGACGGTGGACGGTGACTTGGTGCCTGGGGCTGGCACTTTCGTCGGCTGGGGCTTTGGGGGGAGAGCAGACACCACTCGCGCCGTTCCGTTCTTCGGGGATATCTTCTGCTGCAGTGCTTCTGTGTTCTTCACCTTATCCTCTGACACCTTGTTGGTGATCTTCGCGTTCTTCACTTGGAACAACGCGCTTGGTGTCTGCTTGGGGGCCGGGGCGGGGTTTTTCTTGTCGGGCTTGGCGGGCACCGACTCGCGAGCGAAGACAGCCATGTGCCGTCGGAAGGCGGTCGGGGTCGACGCGGAAGTCGACGCGACGCAGAAATTTTAATAAATTTCCGTACTTTTCCAAACTTGCCCAATTGTCGAATTTTGCTCTTTTTTCTGCTTTGAAAGTGAAGGGTGTGGAGGATTTTTTTTTTTTAAACGCAGGGGGTCTAAGTTGAGAACAAAAGTAGACACCCTGAAAATTTCATCCCATTTGAAGCAGGCGTTTGGCCTGTAGAGCGCGCGCAAACACACATACAAAAAAACAAAAAAACAAAAAAACAAACAAACACACACCAAGTGTTTTTTTTAGCAGTAGTGAAATTGATGATTTCGCTTCGCTCGCTTCGCTCGCTACGCTCTTTAATAAAAGGATTATATGGAAATAATTCAGCATTCACAGCTCATCACAGCTAAGAAAGGCGTCCAGTATCATCAAAACAACAAACGCAACGCAGATTGTCGTTTATTGGCAGAGGGGAATTGGGGGGCGGGGGGGGGGGGGGGGGGGGGGGGGGGGTTAAGGGTCGTTTTATTTTATGAAAATTGGTTGAGTGTAGTACGGTTTTGCTCTGTTTGAAAAGACTTTCGGTCCTAAAAAGGACCTTGGTCGACGTTTCGTCGGCGGTGGCGCCGACATCTTCAGGACTGGTGAAGAGAAGCAGAAGTTCGCTGCTTATAAGCCGTGAAGACGGCGTTTTTCTGCTCGGTCCGTGAGCGTGTGGGAGGGGGTGGGGGGACCGGCCACTCAGAGCCCTGACCGACCAGGATTGGTCGGCTCGGGTTAAGCAACACGGTCACCCATCCGCGCCCGGGCTCGGACGGCCGCCGCACGGGTGCGTGTGGCGGGACCATCGTCGCCGGTACTCGTCGTCTCGGGGCCGGTGGTCTGGCCCCCGCTCGGTCTCGGCATCCCGACTGAAGACTCGGACTCGGGGCGGCTGGCGGGGGCCACCAGGATCTTGTCGGTGACCGGTCGCCAGGCGTGCGGCAGGCGAATCGAGTCGTCGCGCTTGTTCATGTTGTGCGGTCGTCTCTCGATCTCGATCGCCTTCCGGATGGTCCGCGCCGTGTAGTGGGACACCGCGGCCAGGGACTTCATGCCCTCGAAGTTGATCGAGTGCGCGGTCTGCTCGACGTGTTGGTGCAGCGATGACGTGCTCTGCCCCTGGTCCACGGCTCGACGATGCTCTCGGAGACGCGTGGACATGTGGCGGCTGGTCAGCCCAACGTAGGTCTTCTCGCAGTCACTGCACGGTACCTCGTAGACCCCTCGGTCCTCCAAGAGGATCTTGTCCTTGATGCTGCGGAGAAACTCGCCGATCTTCTTGTCCGCGGTGAACACGGTCTTCACGTCGGCGGCGGCCAGCAGCTTGGCGATGCGGTCCGTGGTGCCTCGAACGTACGGCAGGAAGGCGAGGGCTCTCGGCGTGGGTTCGGTGTCTTTGGCCTTGGCGGGGTATAAGTGCCAGGCCCGCTCGAAGTCCCTGTTCGAGAAGCCGTTCTTCTTGAGAGCTCCTCGCAGGTTCCGGGCTTCCTCGTCGATGTGGTCCGCGTCCGCGATCGTCCTTGACCGGTAGGCCAACGAGTTGGCTACCGATCGGAGCTGCGAGTCGGGTGATGCGAGGCGGCGTTCAAGTAGCGGTCGGTGTGCGTCGGCTTCCGGTATACGGTGTGGCCGAGTGTGCCGTCCGGTCTTCTCTTGATCAGGCAGTCGAGGAAGGGCAACTGGCCGTTCTCTTCCGTCTCCATCGTGAACTGGATGTTCGGGTGCACGCTGTTGATGTGCACCAGGAACTCCCTGAGCTTGTCGGGGCCGTGGGGCCAAACGACAAATGTGTCGTCCACGTACCGCAGCCAGCAGCTGGGCTTCAGCTGGGCCGTCTCGAGGGCGCGGGTCTCGAAGTCTGTCAGGTAGAGGTTGGCGACCACCGGTGACAGGGGTGATCCCATGGGGGCTCCCTCTACCTGTTCGTAAAACTGGCCCTCGTAGATGAAATACGTGGATTTCATGCAGTGTCGCAGGAGCTCGACGGCGTAGTTCGGGAGGTTCTGGTTGACCGTGATGGTGGCGATGGCTTCGTCGACTGGGATCTTCGTGAACAGTGACACCACGTCAAAACTGACCAGCAGGTCACCGGCGTCCAGCTTCATGTCGTGCAGGAGACTGACCAAGACCAAGACTTCAATGGCTTGAGGGGATGGAGCCCTCACTGTCTTATTTCTAGTTCCGAGCCGTTGACTCTTGCCTAGTTGTCATTTTTATATAATTAATTTGATATTGTTATTTTGCTGTTTATTAATTGATAACTACTTAACTAAATAAAATAATATAATATATGCTTAATCTACTGTACATGTGGCTTAGACCAAGATGGCCTTGGGTCGTTTGTATTTTGTTTTTTCACGGCAGTCGTAGGCTGCCAAGTCTTTAATGAGGTCGTTTGGTGCTTTCTCAAGCGACTGGTAAAACTGTTTTGCTTGCTCCTTAACAATGTCCTTGAAGTGGGCAATGTCAAGTTGTCTGTGAATATCAGAATTTCTTACATACCAGGGCGATTTCGTAATGCGTCGGAGTGCTTGGTTTTGTACTATCTGTAGTCTATGATACGCCGTTTTAGGTAAGTTACCCCAGACAGAACTGGCGTAAGTCATTGTTGGTAGAACTATTGTTTTGTACAGCGTCAACCCGTTTCTGATGCTAAGAGCACTTCGTTTGTTGACGAGTGGTCGCAGAAGACCTAGCCTCGTCAGAGCTCTTTCTTTAATAATTTCAGTGTGAGCCTTCCAGGTGAGCCGCGAGTCCATGGTCACCCCAAGGTATTTGGCTTTCTTTTGCCAAGGAATTGTCTCGTCAAATAGGGTGAGTTCGTCAGTCCGAGTCACCTCTCGCTTGCGTCTCTTGGTGAAGAGGACGGCATTGCTTTTAGCCACATTGAATTTTATCCTCCATTTCTCATACCAGGATTCTAGATCGTCGAGAGCTTTTTGCAGGTACCTGCTGGCCAGGTGGCCACGGAGCGATTTGGCTATAAGAGCGGTGTCGTCAGCATAGAGAGCCACTTCCACGTTGGCAGTTTTCGGCATGTCATTTATAAAGATGTTGAACAGAACCGGTCCCAGGATGGAGCCTTGCGGAACTCCTGCTTTGATGTCTCTTACAGTAGAGAGTGAGGAGCCGTGACTCACTTGAAAAGTTCTGTCAGTTAGGTAATATTTTATGATTTTGATAAGGTATGGGGGGAAATTGTACGTCATCATCTTGTGTATAAGACCTCTGTGCCATACCTTGTCAAAGGCTTGGGCAATGTCCAGAAACACTACCCCTGTGTGTCTTTTTTCATTGAACCCTTTCGTTATAATCTCAGTTATTCGAAGGAGTTGCTGGTCAGTAAAATGTTTTTTCCGAAAGCCAAATTGCTCATCTTTCAAAAGTTTGTTCTCGTCCAAGAAGAGTTGGAGTCTTGTTAACAGAAGGCGTTCAAACAATTTAGAGATCCCAGTCAGCAGACTGATGGGTCTATAGTTCTGTGGGAATGCCGGGTCTTTTCCGGGTTTGAGGAAAAGGATGACCTTTGAGTGTTTTAGACCCACGGAAAAGTGTTGTAGCCTATTCATAGCGTTATAGAAATCGGTCAGAGCTTGGACCGCTCTCTCCGGGAGGTTTTTGAGGACGATGTTGGGTATATTATCCATCCCGGGAGCTTTTCTGTTTTTGAGTCTCTGTATGGCAGCATGAAGCTCGCCTACAGTGATTAGGTCAATTTCTTCGCGTGGGCTTTCTCTTGAGATGAGGGTGCGCGTGAAGCGCCTGACCTGCTCAATATGATCTAGGTCGCTAGGATCATTATTTGGCATAAACGCTGACTCGAGAGTATCAGCTAGGGCATCAGCTTTGTCTTGGGTGCTGTATGCCATGCCGCTTTGGCCGTGAAGTGGGGGAACATTGGAAGGGATTCTGAGGAGGGATTTAGTCATTTGCCAAAGGGACTGATCTTTGATGTTGAGGGATTCTAACTTTTCGGCCCAGGTTTCGTTCTGGTGTTCATGGATCATTGTTTGGATGTCTGAGATCATCTTGTTTAGGCGCCTCTTGTCAGCAGCATCCCTGCGCCGCTGCTAAGCTTTCCGAACTTTATTCTTTTCCCTAATAGCTCTTATAATGTGTGGGGGGAGTCGCCTATGATTTGACTTGCCAGAGTCTGTAGGGGAAGTCGTTTTGGCTCTTGTTGCTAAAGTGACGGCCTGCAAAATGGCATCCGTTATGGTGGTCACCTGCTTGTCGATTTGGGGAGTTGTGTCTGCTGAAAGATCAGCGTCGTTAATCGCAGGAGACTGACGAGATGCGCTGAGTTTTTCACATATGACTCGGCGTTGACAGCGAAATACTGCAGCTGCTTGGCGAGGTGTTTGGCCAATGGCTGCGTGGGAGAGTCCACCGCGCTCACGATTGGTCGGAGCGGTCGATCGGTCTTGTGGATCTTGGGCAGGCCGTATTTATGAAAATTGACATTCCGGCACATTTATTTTTACTCGAATAGCAGCATATACTCCCCGCCACGTGTAGTGTACTAAACACAACAATAAAATTGCATATAGGTACCCAGCTCTCTGTTGCATTAGCCGCGGCACCGCGTCCCAGCACATTCCTTTGACACTGACCCCACGCCGCCCGATACTGGCTATGCTATCGCAGACGGCCTGCGCTGAGTCATTATGCTGTGACTATATCTACTAGTTGAGCAATAACAAACCCGTATCTCTTCAAATAACGATTTGTGTCACCGATATTGGACAACAGGCTGAAAAAAATTAGGGTATGTTCGGAACATCATAAAACATCCACACGCGAAAGTTTCCACAAAGTTTCCTATCGGAAGTTAGTCAAAATAAATAAAATGCCAAAATTTGGCCAAGAAATTGATAAAAATGTGTTTTAGTCTATAACTAGTTTATTTTTCAACTTGTGACATTGCGATTTGTGCCCAAAGATGCGCCTTGAGTAGGACTTTAATTATTAGTTGTAAAAAGAAAGGGTTGTAACTGAGGGGTGGTCGAAAAATTGGAAAAATTGGATTAAAATGAGGGGAAAAATGCACACAGCCGTTTTGAAACGATCGGGAAAATAGTAAAAATCATTTGAAAATTATTTGAAATAAACCATTGTGTAGCCTGATTTGCTAGCTTAAACTTTGCTGTTGGTCTGCCTTTAGACGTGAACTTCGTAGCATCGTTTTTGCAAATCCCCGAGTCGCGGTGCGACGGCCTTGGCCGTCGCACCGCGACTCGGGGATAGACAGCCATTCCCACAAATGAGAATTGCACCAAAATAGCAAGAAAGTGGCATTTCTCTTACCCACCCCAAATCATAGAATCAGTTTGCTAGTGCACAGCCGTGCGAAAGGATCTATTCATTTATTTCTCTACAAATAAATAAAAACAGTGTTTTTTTAGACGGTTGTTTTAGTGACACAGTGATAAGTTATAGTACCTATAGTTGTCTAATGTTCTACTTTGCGCGATGTCGGCCTCTTGAGTAGATAATGGGTAAGTGAATAAAGTATGATTTATATTTTGAAAGAAATTTTAGATGGATATTTATTTCTTATTCATTTTATTGTAGACAACGTACCTTTGGGCCCGTCTACGTCAAGAGAAGATCAATTGCAAAGTTGCATATTTTGTAAGGGGAGAGAAGGCATTCTGTCTAGAGACGACCTGTTAGCGAAATTGACCGCGAAAGGGCTGCGAACCATCAAATTGATGTGTGCGAAATTCTCGATGACGAGCCCAGCAAAATAATTTTGAGTCAAAAATGTGAAGTCCCTTCGGACTTCAATTGGAAATTTCATAAATTGTGCAGAAGTAATTTCATCAACCCTTTGAAACTTGCAAGAGCAAAAAAGCGGCTCTTGGAGGAAGATGGTAGGAAAACGCCTAGCCCCGTTGTACCCAAAAAAGTCCTTCGCTCAGAGAATGTATTTCAATGGCACGATAACTGTTTCATTTGCGGTGAGGTAGAAGACAGTAGAAATAAAGGCAGAAAATTTTCTCTTGTGGACATGAATCCAACTTCGGTTAGTGCTACAGTTCTGTCTGCTGCGCGAAGGCGATCCGATGAATTGGTCGTTGGGAGAATTGTCGATATTGACCTTTTTGCTGTTGATGCAAGGTATCACAGAAATTGCATCAATCTTACACCAGTGAGAAAAATATTAAAGCGGCCGGTAAAAAGAAAACTGGTGTCTATGATATATACGACTGGACAGCAGTTAAAACATATGAATTTCTTGAGCACGACGTGAATTGTGGCAAAATTATTGTAGGTCCTGTAATTTGTGATAAATACAGGGAGTTATTAAAACAGGAAATTCACGACGAAAATGCAGACATCTCAATACGGCCTCAGTATATACGCTCAAAGTTACAAGAACTTGTTAAGGACAAGATAGTTTTCCATTCACAACCAGGAAATTTGCCATTCATTATATGTTCTGAAAATGTCACAGTTGGGCAGCTTTATAAACAGATTCAAGCAGCACAAGCCCTGGCAGAAGACGTTGTTGTTTTCAGCTCCTCAAGTAAGCGGGTGGAAGAAAAGTGCCTTGGGTCTCATTACCCCTGTTTTTTTTCGAGGGACCATGTGCTCTTGCGATGTTACAGAACTTGTTTTGTGGGTGCAAATCTAAGAAAGGGTGCAGTAACGCCACTCTGTGCCCTTGCATGAAAAGTGCGGTTGGGTGTTCGGAAGTGTGCCACTGTTCAAAAGACTGTTCTATATGCACAATCACAACGATGAGATGGAGGAAAGCGACGAATAGATTGTATCTTTTTAGCATTCAGCTAACAGTGTACTGCATCAGATTTGTGCGAGTTTCTTATGTTTTTTATAGGATATCTACTTTTATTTTATTCATATGTAACTTGATATACCATGAAATTATACATGATTATATACCTTGATAGTTATAAGCCCGTGTTGCAATTGACTATAACACCGAGGTTTTAAAACACTCCTAGAAAATATGTTACTATATCCATGCTCGTCAGATATATCATATTATTATTATGTAGAAGATAATGAAACGAATACAAATTTTTTTTTCATAAACAAAAATAGGTATTTCATTTTTGTTACGTAGCAAATTAAATTTGCTGAAGTTCTGTAAAAATTGAGCATCTTTCTTATAGCGCTCAATCCAGCACTGAAATAACCCACGGCTCACGGGCCGCCAGCGCGCGGGAATGGCCAAGGCCGTCGCACCGCGACTCGGGGATTTGCATAAACGATGCTACGAAGTTCACGTCTAAAAGTCCGACCAGCAGCAAAGTTTAAGCTAGCAAATCAGGCTACACAATGGTTTATTTCAAATAATTTTCAAATGATTTTTACTATTTTTCCCGATCATTTCAAAACGGCTGTGTGCTTTTTTCCCCTCATTTTAATCCAATTTTTTCCAATTTTTCGACCACCCCTCAGTTACAACCCTTTCTTTTTACAACTAATAATTAAAGTCCTACTCAAGGCGCATCTTTGGGCACAAATCGCAATGTCACAAGTTGAAAAATAAACTAGTTATAGACTAAAACACATTTTTATCAATTTTTTGGCCAAATTTTGGCATTTTATTTTTTTTGACTAACTTCCGACAGGAAACTTTGTGGAAACTTTCGCATGTGGATGTTTTATGGTGTTCCGAAAATACCCAAATTTTTTCAGCCTGTTGTCCAATATCGGTCACAAATTTTTTAAATCGGTTTGTTATTGCCCCACAATACATGCTTGGTTGCAGTTTCTCCGAAATCACAGTTCAAGATTGAAATAAATTATCTTTTAAATGTGAAAATCTCATCTTTTTTATGGGAAATGAAAATGCATAAATATATTGCAGGATATTAAAAAAATATGTGGGGTAGAATTCTGAGAACGGCATGCGCCGAATATGCCGCACGCCGATGCGACCAAATGAGTAGCATCACATAAGAATGTGATGCTACTCATTTGGTCGCATTGGCGTGCGAGCTCTGGACAGTGTAAACATATTGTGATGACAATAATGTGAGCAAATGCAGACTACTCGAGCATTCACTCTGGTATATAATATGTTGGAATACAAGTATAATAATTCGTAAATTATAGATGACGCAACTTTAATCTACAAAAAGTCGCAATGTTTGGACGGTATTCGTTGTGTTCATTTGTCTATCGTACCACGATCCTGCGTTACAAGAGCCCACCAGAGTCGTAGACCCTTGAAATGGATTACTTCGCGGCTTCCTATTGGTTACTCATTCACTCGCCTCCATCAAGCAATGCATGCAGTATCTGCTGCCGTCCAAAGGGACGACTTTCTAGCAACTTTTGCGCTCGGTGCAAGGGTTCAAGAGGGACCTTCTGACAACCACAAATATGAAACCAAAAATCTGAATAAAATTCCATAGGTGTTGAAAGAATCAATTGATGGCGGATACTACTTTATAATGTAAATTAAAGCACACTTTAGTCGCAAACACTCCCCGAAAAAGGGGCATTTTAGGCACTTTTTGAAAATTTCCTCCACTGTAAGTTTTCAAAATACAGCAACCTTAAATAATATCCGCCATCCAGCAACTCTTTAACAACACGTGTATTTTTTTCCAAAGCTGCGCCTCAATATTTGCGGCCAGGAGAAGTTCCCGCGTAAACCTCTGCTGAATCGCCTGGCCCTGGCCATAAGCCATCGCTTAGTCCCCTCTTAAAGAGCGATAGTTAATTACAGCGTGTAGAAGGGGCTTAATGCCCTGCGTAAAGATTCGGTTCGACTTTACTTCACGCATGCGCATATGTACATTACCTGCGAAATAAAGTGTCATCCCGCAAAATATATAATGGCTTTTAAGCAGGTGCGTAACTAGAGGGGATCAGGCATACAAAAGCTCGGGGACCTCGGGCTCAGGGGGGACCTCCTATATTAGATTTTTTGGGGCCCGCAGAGGCCCTAATTAATCCGAAAAAAAAGATGACGAAGTTACTTTTTTTTTAGGGAAATGGTTGACAAAATTTGGGAGTACGTTTTCCTCCCGCTGCGAGGGGAGGGTTTTTCGCTCTGAGGCCTCCGCGATTTGAAGTTGCGCCACTGCTTCGAAGCGTGTTCGAGACGGTTGTCGTTTTGGTCGCTTTCGCAGAAATTTCGCATTCAAACGGAACGTCTCCTGGCTCCAAATATAAACAACAAATTTTGAAATTTTGAAATTTTGTCGGATACTATTTTTATTGTCGTTTTTTGAAAACTTGCAGCAGGGGAATTTTTAAAATGTGCCTTTTTGGGCGCTTTTTATAATTATTTCGTCGTCAGTATCAGAATAATCAAAGTCAGAATCAAACAAGCTCGAAATTTTTTCGTCGGAATCATACACAACCATGTTATCCATTTTACATAACCTCTAAACCATGCCTAATCAAGACAGAAACTGAACAGCTGGTACAAAGTTGGCCATACCGTGAGGTAGGGGGAAAACCCTGAATTTTCTCGGTAGAAATTACATTGAATCGATCAATGCCCATATTGTGATAATATCATAATATCATGATATACATGACGATATTTGAAGATATCAAATGACGATATTTTATTTGGCTGATCAAAAAGCTATGTTAATCAGGATTTTGGACAAAAAGTACCTATGCGGTGAGTTAACTAGAGTTGTTGAAACTTTCCTTTCGATGACCTTTTTCGAGCTCTTTTACGTAATCCGCGCTTTTTCTGGCAGTTTTGAGCCCTTACGAGCTTTCAAGCTTTTTCTGGATTTTTCGGTCTTTCGCGGGCTTTTTCGGGCTCTTTCGGGCTTTTAGGGCAATCGGGATTTTCGGTCTTTTTCGGGCCCGTCGGGCCGACTAAACTTTCCGGGCAAATGTCGGGCCGGTTTGGGCCTTTAAAAAAATCTAGCCTCTCGGGCAGGGCCGGGTCCGATCCAGACTTTTCAGGGTCGGGCCGGGCCGGGCTGACGAAAATTTAAAAAATCGCATATCTAGTTCAAAGGTGCCTAGAGTCACAGAAAGAAGGGCCCGGTGAATTAATCAACAGAGTTTGCTAAATGTATATCGCCAAATTTACACGCTAGTGATCCACAGCATGATGTCTGTCTCAACTATAGCATAATTTTAATCTACCCCTATTGCTGTCCTTATCGCTATCCCTTGTAAGTAGCTGCATAAGGGCAATAGATTCTGGCTATCATCTTACCCTCCAACACCTGAAGCTCCTGGGTCCCCTTCTGGGGACCCAGCATCTTACTGACCACCCAACCACCCGCCCCCATCTCGGTGGCGCGGCTCGCGCCACCATGAGGTTTGAACAGATAGGTACCTACCACCAATGGGATTCATGGAATGAGGCAGGAGGGGATAGCTTCTTTGAGAGTGAAACACGGCTCTTCTTCAAAACCATTGAAATTGAGATAAGGTGCAGAGTTCAAAGTGTGTATATACATGCGGGCACTGTCTTATAGTGGTTCATTAAGTATTATCACGTTTTATCGTATTGTCAAAAGTTAATTTTGATGCCGATAAGTTTTAAAATCTCAAAATTTATGAACAGCCAGAAAAATTCGCAAAGCCTGAGAAAGCCCGATAAATCCCGAAAGCCCGAAAGTCGGGCCCGGTTGGCTCGAAATCGAACATTCTCGGCCAGGGCCCGAAACTTTTTTTAAAGTTAGGCCCAAACCGGGCTTTCGGGCTTTTTTCGCATCTCTACTTTGAGTTTGAACCAAGTTCATCTTCTCTCTAAACATTTCTGGTAACCAACCCTCTGTCAATTTGGTTGCTTGGTGGTATGGGGTACACCTCCAAAACACACGGAGACACCAAAATTGGCACTTACAACTATACCAAAAGTCCCAAAAGCTGTAAACATGTGTTGTCTGAGATAGGACCAACACTTCCAAGTTTAATCAGTATTTCGTTGTAATTTTCTCAAAGACACGAAAAAATTAACATTTTTGACCTCCCCCCCCTTCACGTTGACTGTTCCCTGGGATGGGTGGGTGTCTGTGAACCATACTCGCGCCACTTGGCCGAAGGCTTCAGGCAGAGAAAACTGAATGCACCTAGTTGCTTTTCATTGGATCTCAACGTAATTTTACCGTGGAGAGGCGAGCAGTTGCATGTAGTTGCAATGTGTTTTCAAGGCAGAAAGGCTAAAAGGATCTAATCACTTTACAATGGATTTAATTGTAATTTGAGTATTAAAACATCTTTCGTGGTCGAACGTGCTCTTCTTGGTTCATATGTTTTATTTTTTTTCAGCTGGAGATATCGACATGATAATATTCAACAGTGTAATTCCACGTTCAGCGTCGCTCTTATCAAAACAAAAAAAATTAACCGCTAGTAACCATGTTTGAAGAGCAAACACGTACTGGCGTTGGTCTCGCAACGCGGTCCCCAAACGGACTATACACAAAAAGAATTAACCGCTAGTAACCATGTTTGAAGAGCAAACACGTAGTGGCGTTGGTCTCACAACGCGGTCAATGCACGTACTATAAACAAAAAGAAATAACCGCTAGTCACCATGTTTGGAGAGCAAACACGTAGTGGCGTTGGTCTCGCAAAGCGGTCCCCACACGTACTATAAACAAAAAGAATTAACCGCTAGTAACCATGTTTAAAAAGCAAACACGTAGTGGCGTTGGTCTCACAACGGGGCCCTCACACGTACTATAAACAAAAAGAATTAACCTCTAGTAACCATGCTTGAAGAGCAAACACGTAGTGGCGTTAGTCTCACAACGGGGTCAATGCACGTACTATCAACAAAAAGAAATAACCGCTAGTCACCATGTTTGGAGAGCAAACACGTAGTGGCGTTGGTCTCGCAACGCGGTCCCCACACGTACTATAAACAAAAAGAATTAACCGCTAGTAACCATGTATGAAGAGCAAACACGTATAGTGGCGTTGGTCTCACAACGCGGTCAATGCACGTACTATAAACAAAAAGAAATAACCGCTAGTCACCATGTTTGAAGAGCAAACACGTAGTGGCGTTGGTCTCGCAACGCGGTCCCCACACGTACTATAAACAAAAAGAATTAACCGCTAGTAACCATGATTGAAAAGCAAACACGTAGTGGCGTTGGTCTCTCAACGAGGCCCTCACACTTACTATAAACAAAAAGAATTAACCTCTAGTAACCATGTTTGAAGAGCAAACACGTAGTGGCGTTGGTCTCACAACGCGGTCAATGCACGTACTAAAAACATAAAGAAATAACCGCTAGTCACCATGTTTGGAGAGCAAACACGTAGTGGCGTTCGTCTCGCAACGCGGTCCCCACACGTACTATAAACAAAAAGAATTAACCGCTAGAAACCATGTATGAAGAGCAAACACGTATAGTGGCGTTGGTCTCACAACGCGGTCAATGCAAGTACTATAAACAAAAAGAATTAACCGCTAGTAACCATGTTTAAAGAGCAAACACGTAGTGGCGTTGGTCTTGCAACGCGGTCCCCACACGTACTATAAACAAAACGAATTAACCGCTAGTAACCATGTTTGAAGAGCAAACACGTATTGTGGCGTTGGTCTCACAACGCGGTTCCCACACGGACTATTAACAAAAAGAATTACCCGCTAGTAACCATGTTTGAAGAGCAAACACGTAGTGGAATTGGTCTCGCAACGCGGTCCCCACACGTACTATAAACAAAAAGAAATAACCGCTAGTTACCATGTTTGAAGAGCAAACACGTAGTGGCGTTGGTCTCGCAACGCGGTCCCCAAACGTACTATTAAAAAAAAAGAATTAACCGCTAGTAACCATGTTTGAAGAGCAAACACGTAGTGGCGTTGGTCTCGCAACGCGGTCCCGACACGTAGTATAAACAAAAAGAATTAACCGCTAGTAACCATGTTTGAAGAGCAAACACGTAGTGGCGTTGGTCTCGCAACGCGGTCCCCACACGTACTATAAACAAAAAAACTTAACCGCTAGTAACCATGTTTTAAGAGCAAACACGTAGTGGCGTTGGTCTCGCAACGCGGTCCCCACATGGACTATAAACAAAAAGAATTAACCGCTAGTAACCATGTTTGAAGAGCAAACACGTATAGTGGCGTTGGTATCGCAATGCGGTCCCCACACGTACTATAAACAAAAAGAATTATCCGCTAGTAACCATGTTTGAAGAGCAAACACGTAGTGGCGTTGGTCTCACAACGCGGCCCACACACGTACTATAAACAAAAAGAATTAACCGCTAGTAACCATGTTTGAAGAGCAAACAGGTATAGTGGCGTTGGTCTCGCAACGCGGTCAATGAACGTACTATAAACAAAAAGAATTAACCGCTAGTAACCATGTTTGAAGAGCAAACACGTAGTGGCGTTGGTCTCGCAACGCGGTCCCCAAACGTACTATAAACAAAAAGAATTAACCGCTAGTAACCATGTTTGAAAAGCAAATACGTATAATGGCGTTGGTCTCACAACGCGGTCAATGAACGTACTATAAACAAAAAGAATTAACCGCTAGTAATCATGTTTGAAGAGCAAACACGTAGTGGCGTTGGTCTCGCAACGCGGTCCCCACACGTACTATAAACAAAAAGAATTAACCGCTAGTAACCATGTTTTAAGAGCAAACACGTAGTGGCGTTGGTCTCGCAACCGGGTCCCGACACGTAGTATAAACAAAAAGAATTAACCGCTAGTAACCATGATTGAAGAGCAAACACGTAGTGGCGTTGGTCTCGCAACGCGGTCCCCACACGTAGTATAAACAAAAAGAATTAACCGCTAGTAACCATGTTTGAAGAGCAAACACGTAGAGGCGTTGGTCTCGCAACGCGGTCCCCACATGGACTATAAACAAAAAGAATTAACCGCTAGTTACCATGTTTGAAGAGCAAACACGTATAGTGGCGTTGGTATCGCAATGCGGTCCCTACACGTACTATAAACAAAAATAATTATCGGCTAGTAACCATGTTTGAAGAGCAAACACGTGGTGGCGTTGGTCTCGCAACGCGGTCCACACACGTACTAAAAACAAAAAGAATTAACCGCTAGTTACCATGTTTGAAGAGCAAACACGTATAGTGGCGTTGGTCTCACAACGCGGTCAATGAACGTACTTTAAACAAAAAGAATTAACCGCTAGTAACCATGTTTGAAGAGCAAACACGTAGTAGCGTTGGTCTCGCAACGCGGTCCCCAAACGGACTATACACAAAAAGAATTAACCGCTAGTAACCATGTTTGAAGAGCAAACACGTATAGTGGCGTTGGTCTCACAACGCGGTCAATGCACGTACTATAAACAAAAAGAAATAACCGCTAGTCACCATGTTTGAAGAGCAAACACGTAGTGGCGTTGGTCTCGCAACGCGGTCCCCACACGTACTATAAACAAAAAGAATTAACCGCTAGTAACCATGATTGAAAAGCAAACACGTAGTGGCGTTGGTCTCTCAACGAGGCCCTCACACGTACTATAAACAAAAAGAATTAACCTCTAGTAACCATGTTTGAAGAGCAAACACGTAGTGGCGTTGGTCTCACAACGCGGTCAATGCACGTACTAAAAACATAAAGAAATAACCGCTAGTCACCATGTTTGGAGAGCAAACACGTAGTGGCGTTCGTCTCGCAACGCGGTCCCCACACGTACTATAAACAAAAAGAATTAACCGCTAGTAACCATGTACGAAGAGCAAACACGTATAGTGGCGTTGGTCTCACAACGCGGTCAATGCAAGTACTATAAACAAAAAGAATTACCGCTAGTAACCATGTTTAAAGAGCAAACACGTAGTGGCGTTGGTCTTGCAACGCGGTCCCCACACGTACTATAAACAAAACGAATTAACCGCTAGTAACTATGTTTGAAGAGCAAACACGAAGTGGCGTTGGTCTCGCAACGCGGTCCCCACACGTACTACAAACAAAAAGAATTAACCGCTAGTAACCATGTTTGAAGAGCAAACACGTATTGTGGCGTTGGTCTCACAACGCGGTCCCCACACGGACTATTAACAAAAAGAATTACCCGCTAGTAACCATGTTTGAAGAGCAAACACGTAGTGGAATTGGTCTCGCAACGCGGTCCTCACACGTACTATAAACAAAAAGAAATAACCGCTAGTTACCATGTTTGAAGAGCAAACACGTAGTGGCGTTGGTCTCGCAACGCGGTCCCCGAACGTACTATAAACAAAAAGAATTAACCGCTAGTAACCATGTTTGAAGAGCAAACACGTAGTGGCGTTGGTCTCGCAACGCGGTCCCCAAACGTACTATAAAAAAAAAAGAATTAACCGCTAGTAACCATGTTTGAAGAGCAAACACGTAGTGGCGTTGGTCTCGCAACGCGGTCTCGACACGTAGTATAAACAAAAAGAATTAACCGCTAGTAACCATGTTTGAAGAACAAACACGTAGTGGCGTTGGTCTCGCAACGCGGTCCCCACACGTACTATAAACAAAAAGACTTAACCGCTAGTAACCATGTTTGAAGAGCAAACACGTAGAGGCGTTGGTCTCGCAACGCGGTCCCCACATGGACTATAAACAAAAAGAATTAACCGCTAGTAACCATGTTTGAAGAGCAAACACGTATAGTGGCGTTGGTATCGCAATGCGGTCCCCACACGTACTATAAACAAAAAGAATTATCCGCTAGTAACCATGTTTGAAGAGCAAACACGTAGTGGCGTTGGTCTCACAACGCGGCCCACACACGTACTATAAACAAAAAGAATTAACCGCTAGTAACCATGTTTGAAGAGCAAACAGGTATAGTGGCGTTGGTCTCACAACGCGGGCAATGAACGTACTATAAACAAAAAGAATTAACCGCTAGTAACCATGTTTGAAGAGCAAACACGTAGTGGCGTTGGTCTCGCAACGCGGTCCCCAAACGTACTATAAACAAAAAGAATTAACCGCTAGTAACCATGTTTGAAAAGCAAATACGTATAGTGGCGTTGGTCTCACAACGCGGTCAATGAACGTACTATAAACAAAACGAATTAACCGCTAGTAACCATGTTTGAAGAGCAAACACGTAGTGGCGTTGGTCTCGCAACGCGGTCCCCACACGTACTATAAACAAAAAGAATTACCGCTAGTAACCATGTTTTAAGAGCAAACACGTAGTGGCGTTGGTCTCGCAACCGGGTCCCGACACGTAGTATAAACAAAAAGAATTAACCGCTAGTAACCATGTTTGAAGAGCAAACACGTAGTGGCGTTGGTCTCGCAACGCGGTCCCCACACGTAGTATAAACAAAAAGAATTAACCGCTAGTAACCATGTTTGAAGAGCAAACACGTAGAGGCGTTGGTCTCGCAACGCGGTCCCCACATGGACTATAAACAAAAAGAATTAACCGCTAGTGACCATGTTTGAAGAGCAAACACGTATAGTGGCGTTGGTATCGCAATGCGGTCCCTACACGTACTATAAACAAAAAGAATTATCGGCTAGTAACCATGTTTGAAGAGCAAACACGTAGTGGCGTTGGTCTCGCAACGCGGTCCACACACGTACTAAAAACAAAAAGAATTAACCGCTAGTTACCATGTTTGAAGAGCAAACACGTATAGTGGCGTTGGTCTCACAACGCGGTCAATGAACGTACTTTAAACAAAAAGAATTAACCGCTAGTAACCATGTTTGAAGAGCAAACACGTAGTAGCGTTGGTCTCGCAACGCGGTCCCCAAACGTACTATACACAAAAAGAATTAACCGCTAGTAACCATGTTTGAAAAGCAAACACGTATAGTGGCGTTGGTCTCACAACGCGTTCAATGAACGTACTATAAACAAAAAGAATTAACCGCTAATAACCATGTTTAAAGAGCAAACACGTAGTGGCGTTGGTCTCGCAACGCGGTCCCCAAACGTACTATAAACAAAAAGAAATAACCGCTAGTAACAATGTTTGCAGAGCAAACACGTAGTGGCGTTGGTCTCGCAACGCGGTCTCCACACGTACTATAAACAAATAGAATTAACCGCTAGTAACCATGTTTGAAGAGCAAACACGTAGTGGCGTTGGTCTCGCAACGCAGTCCCCACACGTACTATAAACAAAAAGAATTAACCGCTGGTAACCATGTTTGAAGAGAAAACACGAATAGTGGCGTTGGTCTCGCAACACGGTCCCCACACGGACTATATACAAAAAGAATTAACCGCTAGTAACCATGTTTGAAGAGCAAACACGTAGTGGCGTTGGTCTCGCAACGCGGTCCCCACACGGACAATAAACAAAAAAAATAAACCGCTAGTAACCATGATTGAAGAGCAAACACGTAGTGGCGTTGGTCTCGCAACGCGGTCCCCACACGTACTATAAACAAAAAGAATTCACCTCTAGTAACCATGTTTGAAGAGCAAACACATAGTGGCGTTGGTCTCACAACGCGGTCCCCACACGGACTATAAACAAAAAGAATTAAACGCTAGTAACCATGTTTGAAGAGCAAACACGTATTGTGGCGTTGGTCTCACAACGCGGTCCCCACACGGACTATTAACAAAAAGAATTACCCGCTAGTAACCATGTTTGAAGAGCAAACACGTAGTGGAATTGTTCTCGCAACGCGGTCCCCACACGTAATATAAACAAAAAGAAATAACCGCTAGTTACCATGTTTGAAGAGCTAACACGTAGTGGCGTTGGTCTCGCAACGCGGTCCCCGAACGTACTTTAAACAAAAAGAAATAACCGCTAGTAACCATGTTGGAAGAGCAAACACGTAGTGGCGTTGGTCTCGCAACGCGTTCCCCAAACGTACTATAAAAAAAAAGAATTAACCGTTAGTAACCATGTTTGAAGAGCAAACACGTAGTGGCGTTGGTCTCGCAACGCGGTCCCCACACGTACTATAAACAAAAAGAATTAACCGCTAGTAACCATGTTTGAAGAGCAAACACGTAGTGGCGTTGGTCTCGCAACGCGGTCCCAACACGGACTATAAACAAAAAGAATTAACCGCTAGTAACCATGTTTGAAGAGCAAACACGTATAGTGGCGTTGGTATCGCAATGCGGTCCCCACACGTACTATAAACAAAAAGAATTAACCGCTAGTTACCATGTTTGAATAGCAAACACGTAGTGGCGTTGGTTTTGCAACGCGGTCCCCGAACGTACTATAAACAAAACGAATTAACCGCTAGTAACCATTTTTGAAGAGGAAACACGTAGTGGCGTTGGTCTCGCAACGCGGACCCCACACGTACAATAAACAAAAAGAACTATCCGCCAGTAACCATGTTTGAAGAGCAAACACGTAGTGGCGTTGGTCTCGCAACGCGGTCCCCACACGTACTATAAACAAAAAGAATTAACTGCTAATAACCATGTTTGAAGAGCAAACACGTAGTGGCGTTGGTCTCGCAACGCGGTCCCCACACGTACTATAAACAAAAAGAATTAACCGCTAGTTACTATGTTTGAAGAGCATTCACGTAGTGGCGTTGGTCTCGCAACGCGGTCAATGCACGTACTATAAACAAAAAGAATTTACCGCTAGTAACCATGTTTGAAGAGCAAACACGTAGTGGCGTTGGTCTCGCAACGCGGTCCCCACACGTACTATAAACAAAAAGAATTAACCGCTAGTTACCATGTTTGAAGAGCAAACACGTTTTGGCGTTGGTCTCGCAACGCGGTCCCCACACGTACTATAAACAAAAAGAATTAACCGCTAGTAACCATGTTTGAAGAGCAAACACGTAGTGGCGTTGGTCTCGCAACGCGGTCCCCACACGGACTATAAACAAAAAGAATTAACCGCTAGTAACCATGTTTGAAAAGCAAACACGTATAGTGGCGTTGGTCTCACAACGCGGTCAATGAACGTACTATAAACAAAAAGAATTAACCGCTAGTGACCATGTTTGAAGAGCAAACACGTAGTGGCGTTGGTCTCGCAACGCGGTCCCCACACGTACTATAAACAAAAAGAATTAACCGCTAGTAACCATGTTTTAAGAGCAAACACGTAGTGGCGTTGGTCTCGCAACGCAGTCCCCACACGTACTATAAACAAAAAGAAATAACCGCTAGTTACCATGTTTGAAGAGCTAACACGTAGTGGCGTTGGTCTCGCAACGCGGTCCCCAAACGTACTATAAACAAAAAGAATTAACCGCTAGTAACCATGTTTGAAAAGCAAACACGTAGTGGCGTTGGTCTCGCAACGCGGTCCCCACACGGACTATAAACAAAAAGAATTAACCGCTAGTAACCATGTTTGAAGAGCAAACACGAATAGTGGCGTTGGTCTCGCAACGCGGTACCCACACGTACTATATACAAAAAGAATAAACCGCTAGTAACCATGTTTGAAGAGCAAACACGTAGAGGCGTTGGTCTCGCAACGCGGTCCCCACATGGACTATAAACAAAAAGAATTAACCGCTAGTTACCATGTTTGAAGAGCAAACACGTATAGTGGCGTTGGTATCGCAATGCGGTCCCTACACGTACTATAAACAAAAAGAATTATCGGCTAGTAACCATGTTTGAAGAGCAAACACGTAGTGGCGTTGGTCTCGCAACGCGGTCCACACACGTACTAAAAACAAAAAGAATTAACCGCTAGTTACCATGTTTGAAGAGCAAACACGTATAGTGGCGTTGGTCTCACAACGCGGTCAATGAACGTACTTTAAACAAAAAGAATTAACCGCTAGTAACCATGTTTGAAGAGCAAACACGTAGTAGCGTTGGTCTCGCAACGCGGTCCCCAAACGTACTATACACAAAAAGAATTAACCGCTAGTAACCATGTTTGAAAAGCAAACACGTATAGTGGCGTTGGTCTCACAACGCGTTCAATGAACGTACTATAAACAAAAAGAATTAACCGCTAATAACCATGTTTAAAGAGCAAACACGTAGTGGCGTTGGTCTCGCAACGCGGTCCCCAAACGTACTATAAACAAAAAGAAATAACCGCTAGTAACAATGTTTGCAGAGCAAACACGTAGTGGCGTTGGTCTCGCAACGCGGTCTCCACACGTACTATAAACAAATAGAATTAACCGCTAGTAACCATGTTTGAAGAGCAAACACGTAGTGGCGTTGGTCTCGCAACGCAGTCCCCACACGTACTATAAACAAAAAGAATTAACCGCTGGTAACCATGTTTGAAGAGAAAACACGAATAGTGGCGTTGGTCTCGCAACACGGTCCCCACACGGACTATATACAAAAAGAATTAACCGCTAGTAACCATGTTTGAAGAGCAAACACGTAGTGGCGTTGGTCTCGCAACGCGGTCCCCACACGGACAATAAACAAAAAAAATAAACCGCTAGTAACCATGATTGAAGAGCAAACACGTAGTGGCGTTGGTCTCGCAACGCGGTCCCCACACGTAATATAAACAAAAAGAATTCACCTCTAGTAACCATGTTTGAAGAGCAAACACATAGTGGCGTTGGTCTCACAACGCGGTCCCCACACGGACTATAAACAAAAAGAATTAAACGCTAGTAACCATGTTTGAAGAGCAAACACGTATTGTGGCGTTGGTCTCACAACGCGGTCCCCACACGGACTATTAACAAAAAGAATTACCCGCTAGTAACCATGTTTGAAGAGCAAACACGTAGTGGAATTGTTCTCGCAACGCGGTCCCCACACGTAATATAAACAAAAAGAAATAACCGCTAGTTACCATGTTTGAAGAGCTAACACGTAGTGGCGTTGGTCTCGCAACGCGGTCCCCGAACGTACTTTAAACAAAAAGAAATAACCGCTAGTAACCATGTTGGAAGAGCAAACACGTAGTGGCGTTGGTCTCGCAACGCGTTCCCCAAACGTACTATAAACAAAAAGAATTAACCGTTAGTAACCATGTTTGAAGAGCAAACACGTAGTGGCGTTGGTCTCGCAACGCGGTCCCCACACGTACTATAAACAAAAAGAATTAACCGCTAGTAACCATGTTTGAAGAGCAAACACGTAGTGGCGTTGGTCTCGCAACGCGGTCCCAACACGGACTATAAACAAAAAGAATTAACCGCTAGTAACCATGTTTGAAGAGCAAACACGTATAGTGGCGTTGGTATCGCAATGCGGTCCCCACACGTACTATAAACAAAAAGAATTAACCGCTAGTTACCATGTTTGAATAGCAAACACGTAGTGGCGTTGGTCTCGCAACGCGGTCCCCGAACGTACTATAAACAAAACGAATTAACCGCTAGTAACCATTTTTGAAGAGGAAACACGTAGTGGCGTTGGTCTCGCAACGCGGACCCCACACGTACAATAAACAAAAAGAACTATCCGCAAGTAACCATGTTTGAAGAGCAAACACGTAGTGGCGTTGGTCTCGCAACGCGGTCCCCACACGTACTATAAACAAAAAGAATTAACTGCTAATAACCATGTTTGAAGAGCAAACACGTAGTGGCGTTGGTCTCGCAACGCGGTCCCCACACGTACTATAAACAAAAAGAATTAACCGCTAGTTACTATGTTTGAAGAGCATTCACGTAGTGGCGTTGGTCTCGCAACGCGGTCAATGCACGTACTATAAACAAAAAGAATTTACCGCTAGTAACCATGTTTGAAGAGCAAACACGTAGTGGCGTTGGTCTCGCAACGCGGTCCCCACACGTACTATAAACAAAAAGAATTAACCGCTAGTTACCATGTTTGAAGAGCAAACACGTTTTGGCGTTGGTCTCGCAACGCGGTCCCCACACGAACTATAAACAAAAAGAATTAACCGCTAGTAACCATGTTTGAAGAGCAAACACGTAGTGGCGTTGGTCTCGCAACGCGGTCCCCACACGGACTATAAACAAAAAGAATTAACCGCTAGTAACCATGTTTGAAAAGCAAACACGTATAGTGGCGTTGGTCTCACAACGCGGTCAATGAACGTACTATAAACAAAAAGAATTAACCGCTAGTGACCATGTTTGAAGAGCAAACACGTAGTGGCGTTGGTCTCGCAACGCGGTCCCCACACGTACTATAAACAAAAAGAATTAACCGCTAGTAACCATGTTTTAAGAGCAAACACGTAGTGGCGTTGGTCTCGCAACGCAGTCCCCACACGTACTATAAACAAAAAGAAATAACCGCTAGTTACCATGTTTGAAGAGCTAACACGTAGTGGCGTTGGTCTCGCAACGCGGTCCCCAAACGTACTATAAACAAAAAGAATTAACCGCTAGTAACCATGTTTGAAAAGCAAACACGTAGTGGCGTTGGTCTCGCAACGCGGTCCCCACACGGACTATAAACAAAAAGAATTAACCGCTAGTAACCATGTTTGAAGAGCAAACACGAATAGTGGCGTTGGTCTCGCAACGCGGTACCCACACGTACTATATACAAAAAGAATAAACCGCTAGTAACCATGTTTGAAGAGCAAACACGTAGTGGCGTTGGTCTCGCAACGCGGTCCCCACACGGACTATAAACAAAAAAAATAAACCGCTAGTAACCATGATTGAAGAGCAAACACGTAGTGGCGTTGGTCTCGCAACGCGGTCCCCACACGTACTATAAACAAAAAGAATTCACCTCTAGTAACCATGTTTGAAGAGCAAACATATAGTGGCGTTGGTCTCACAACGCGTTCCCCACACGGACTATAAACAAAAAGAATTAACCGCTAGTAACCATGTTTGAAGAGCAAACACGTAGTGGCGTTGGTCTCGCAACGCGGCCCCGACACGTACTATAAACAAAAAGAATTAACCGCTAGTAACCATGTTTGAAGAGCAAACACGTAGTGGCGTTGGTCTCGCAACGCGGTCCCCTCACGGACTATAAACAAAAAGAATATACCGCAAGTTACGATGTTTGAAGAGCAAACACGTAGTGGCGTTGGTCTCACAACGCGGCCCACACACGTACTATAAACAAAAAGAATTAACCGCTAGTAACCATGTTTGAAGAGCAAACAGGTATAGTGGCGTTGGTCTCGCAACGCGGTCAATGAACGTACTATAAACAAAAAGAATTAACCGCTAGTAACCATGTTTGAAGAGCAAACACGTAGTGGCGTTGGTCTCGCAACGCGGTCCCCAAACGTACTATAAACAAAAAGAATTAACCGCTAGTAACCATGTTTGAAAAGCAAATACGTATAATGGCGTTGGTCTCACAACGCGGTCAATGAACGTACTATAAACAAAAAGAATTAACCGCTAGTAATCATGTTTGAAGAGCAAACACGTAGTGGCGTTGGTCTCGCAACGCGGTCCCCACACGTACTATAAACAAAAAGAATTAACCGCTAGTAACCATGTTTTAAGAGCAAACACGTAGTGGCGTTGGTCTCGCAACCGGGTCCCGACACGTAGTATAAACAAAAAGAATTAACCGCTAGTAACCATGATTGAAGAGCAAAAACGTAGTGGCGTTGGTCTCGCAACGCGGTCCCCACACGTAGTATAAACAAAAAGAATTAACCGCTAGTAACCATGTTTGAAGAGCAAACACGTAGAGGCGTTGGTCTCGCAACGCGGTCCCCACATGGACTATAAACAAAAAGAATTAACCGCTAGTTACCATGTTTGAAGAGCAAACACGTATAGTGGCGTTGGTATCGCAATGCGGTCCCTACACGTACTATAAACAAAAAGAATTATCGGCTAGTAACCATGTTTGAAGAGCAAACACGTGGTGGCGTTGGTCTCGCAACGCGGTCCACACACGTACTAAAAACAAAAAGAATTAACCGCTAGTTACCATGTTTGAAGAGCAAACACGTATAGTGGCGTTGGTCTCACAACGCGGTCAATGAACGTACTTTAAACAAAAAGAATTAACCGCTAGTAACCATGTTTGAAGAGCAAACACGTAGTAGCGTTGGTCTCGCAACGCGGTCCCCAAACGGACTATACACAAAAAGAATTAACCGCTAGTAACCATGTTTGAAGAGCAAACACGTATAGTGGCGTTGGTCTCACAACGCGGTCAATGCACGTACTATAAACAAAAAGAAATAACCGCTAGTCACCATGTTTGAAGAGCAAACACGTAGTGGCGTTGGTCTCGCAACGCGGTCCCCACACGTACTATAAACAAAAAGAATTAACCGCTAGTAACCATGATTGAAAAGCAAACACGTAGTGGCGTTGGTCTCTCAACGAGGCCCTCACACGTACTATAAACAAAAAGAATTAACCTCTAGTAACCATGTTTGAAGAGCAAACACGTAGTGGCGTTGGTCTCACAACGCGGTCAATGCACGTACTAAAAACATAAAGAAATAACCGCTAGTCACCATGTTTGGAGAGCAAACACGTAGTGGCGTTCGTCTCGCAACGCGGTCCCCACACGTACTATAAACAAAAAGAATTAACCGCTAGTAACCATGTACGAAGAGCAAACACGTATAGTGGCGTTGGTCTCACAACGCGGTCAATGCAAGTACTATAAACAAAAAGAATTACCGCTAGTAACCATGTTTAAAGAGCAAACACGTAGTGGCGTTGGTCTTGCAACGCGGTCCCCACACGTACTATAAACAAAACGAATTAACCGCTAGTACCTATGTTTGAAGAGCAAACACGAAGTGGCGTTGGTCTCGCAACGCGGTCCCCACACGTACTACAAACAAAAAGAATTAACCGCTAGTAACCATGTTTGAAGAGCAAACACGTATTGTGGCGTTGGTCTCACAACGCGGTCCCCACACGGACTATTAACAAAAAGAATTACCCGCTAGTAACCATGTTTGAAGAGCAAACACGTAGTGGAATTGGTCTCGCAACGCGGTCCTCACACGTACTATAAACAAAAAGAAATAACCGCTAGTTACCATGTTTGAAGAGCAAACACGTAGTGGCGTTGGTCTCGCAACGCGGTCCCCGAACGTACTATAAACAAAAAGAATTAACCGCTAGTAACCATGTTTGAAGAGCAAACACGTAGTGGCGTTGGTTTCGCAACGCGGTCCCCAAACGTACTATAAAAAAAAAAGAATTAACCGCTAGTAACCATGTTTGAAGAGCAAACACGTAGTGGCGTTGGTCTCGCAACGCGGTCTCGACACGTAGTATAAACAAAAAGAATTAACCGCTAGTAACCATGTTTGAAGAACAAACACGTAGTGGCGTTGGTCTCGCAACGCGGTCCCCACACGTACTATAAACAAAAAGACTTAACCGCTAGTAACCATGTTTGAAGAGCAAACACGTAGAGGCGTTGGTCTCGCAACGCGGTCCCCACATGGACTATAAACAAAAAGAATTAACCGCTAGTAACCATGTTTGAAGAGCAAACACGTATAGTGGCGTTGGTATCGCAATGCGGTCCCCACACGTACTATAAACAAAAAGAATTATCCGCTAGTAACCATGTTTGAAGAGCAAACACGTAGTGGCGTTGGTCTCACAACGCGGCCCACACACGTACTATAAACAAAAAGAATTAACCGCTAGTAACCATGTTTGAAGAGCAAACAGGTATAGTGGCGTTGGTCTCACAACGCGGGCAATGAACGTACTATAAACAAAAAGAATTAACCGCTAGTAACCATGTTTGAAGAGCAAACACGTAGTGGCGTTGGTCTCGCAACGCGGTCCCCAAACGTACTATAAACAAAAAGAATTAACCGCTAGTAACCATGTTTGAAAAGCAAATACGTATAGTGGCGTTGGTCTCACAACGCGGTCAATGAACGTACTATAAACAAAACGAATTAACCGCTAGTAACCATGTTTGAAGAGCAAACACGTAGTGGCGTTGGTCTCGCAACGCGGTCCCCACACGTACTATAAACAAAAAGAATTACCGCTAGTAACCATGTTTTAAGAGCAAACACGTAGTGGCGTTGGTCTCGCAACCGGGTCCCGACACGTAGTATAAACAAAAAGAATTAACCGCTAGTAACCATGTTTGAAGAGCAAACACGTAGTGGCGTTGGTCTCGCAACGCGGTCCCCACACGTAGTATAAACAAAAAGAATTAACCGCTAGTAACCATGTTTGAAGAGCAAACACGTAGAGGCGTTGGTCTCGCAACGCGGTCCCCACATGGACTATAAACAAAAAGAATTAACCGCTAGTGACCATGTTTGAAGAGCAAACACGTATAGTGGCGTTGGTATCGCAATGCGGTCCCTACACGTACTATAAACAAAAAGAATTATCGGCTAGTAACCATGTTTGAAGAGCAAACACGTAGTGGCGTTGGTCTCGCAACGCGGTCCACACACGTACTAAAAACAAAAAGAATTAACCGCTAGTTACCATGTTTGAAGAGCAAACACGTATAGTGGCGTTGGTCTCACAACGCGGTCAATGAACGTACTTTAAACAAAAAGAATTAACCGCTAGTAACCATGTTTGAAGAGCAAACACGTAGTAGCGTTGGTCTCGCAACGCGGTCCCCAAACGTACTATACACAAAAAGAATTAACCGCTAGTAACCATGTTTGAAAAGCAAACACGTATAGTGGCGTTGGTCTCACAACGCGTTCAATGAACGTACTATAAACAAAAAGAATTAACCGCTAATAACCATGTTTAAAGAGCAAACACGTAGTGGCGTTGGTCTCGCAACGCGGTCCCCAAACGTACTATAAACAAAAAGAAATAACCGCTAGTAACAATGTTTGCAGAGCAAACACGTAGTGGCGTTGGTCTCGCAACGCGGTCTCCACACGTACTATAAACAAATAGAATTAACCGCTAGTAACCATGTTTGAAGAGCAAACACGTAGTGGCGTTGGTCTCGCAACGCAGTCCCCACACGTACTATAAACAAAAAGAATTAACCGCTGGTAACCATGTTTGAAGAGAAAACACGAATAGTGGCGTTGGTCTCGCAACACGGTCCCCACACGGACTATATACAAAAAGAATTAACCGCTAGTAACCATGTTTGAAGAGCAAACACGTAGTGGCGTTGGTCTCGCAACGCGGTCCCCACACGGACAATAAACAAAAAAAATAAACCGCTAGTAACCATGATTGAAGAGCAAACAAGTAGTGGCGTTGGTCTCGCAACGCGGTCCCCACACGTACTATAAACAAAAAGAATTCACCTCTAGTAACCATGTTTGAAGAGCAAACACATAGTGGCGTTGGTCTCACAACGCGGTCCCCACACGGACTATAAACAAAAAGAATTAAACGCTAGTAACCATGTTTGAAGAGCAAACACGTATTGTGGCGTTGGTCTCACAACGCGGTCCCCACACGGACTATTAACAAAAAGAATTACCCGCTAGTAACCATGTTTGAAGAGCAAACACGTAGTGGAATTGTTCTCGCAACGCGGTCCCCACACGTAATATAAACAAAAAGAAATAACCGCTAGTTACCATGTTTGAAGAGCTAACACGTAGTGGCGTTGGTCTCGCAACGCGGTCCCCGAACGTACTTTAAACAAAAAGAAATAACCGCTAGTAACCATGTTGGAAGAGCAAACACGTAGTGGCGTTGGTCTCGCAACGCGTTCCCCAAACGTACTATAAAAAAAAAGAATTAACCGTTAGTAACCATGTTTGAAGAGCAAACACGTAGTGGCGTTGGTCTCGCAACGCGGTCCCCACACGTACTATAAACAAAAAGAATTAACCGCTAGTAACCATGTTTGAAGAGCAAACACGTAGTGGCGTTGGTCTCGCAACGCGGTCCCAACACGGACTATAAACAAAAAGAATTAACCGCTAGTAACCATGTTTGAAGAGCAAACACGTATAGTGGCGTTGGTATCGCAATGCGGTCCCCACACGTACTATAAACAAAAAGAATTAACCGCTAGTTACCATGTTTGAATAGCAAACACGTAGTGGCGTTGGTTTTGCAACGCGGTCCCCGAACGTACTATAAACAAAACGAATTAACCGCTAGTAACCATTTTTGAAGAGGAAACACGTAGTGGCGTTGGTCTCGCAACGCGGACCCCACACGTACAATAAACAAAAAGAACTATCCGCCAGTAACCATGTTTGAAGAGCAAACACGTAGTGGCGTTGGTCTCGCAACGCGGTCCCCACACGTACTATAAACAAAAAGAATTAACTGCTAATAACCATGTTTGAAGAGCAAACACGTAGTGGCGTTGGTCTCGCAACGCGGTCCCCACACGTACTATAAACAAAAAGAATTAACCGCTATTAATCTTATTTAAATTACGAAAGCTCGTAATTGGCTATTCATTTTATTATTATGTACACAAATTAGCCTCCCAAAAGTGTTGTCCATTCCGGGATTTGAACCCGGGTCCCCAACTTTCGCGGCTGGTGCTCTAACCGCTGAGCTAAATGGCCATTAAATTTGGGAGAAGTAATTTGCATACAGGGTGAGAATTGAATGTCCCCATGGGGGTATGGTCCAGAGTCTACGAATACTCATAGTGGCTCTGGTACCGCGTGATGCTATACTGCAGCCACATTTTACATTCAACCTCGAGTAACTCCAAATTAACGTTGGATGCGTTGAATTCTCTTTTAATCTTATTTAAATTACGAAAGCTCGTAATTGGCTATTCATTTTATTATTATGTACACAAATTAGCCTCCCAAAAGTGTTGTCCATTCCGGGATTTGAACCCGGGTCCCCAACTTTCGCGGCTGGTGCTCTAACCGCTGAGCTAAATGGCCATTAAATTTGGGAGAAGTAATTTGCATACAGGGTGAGAATTGAATGTCCCCATGGGGGTATGGTCCAGAGTCTACGAATACTCATAGTGGCTCTGGTACCGCGTGATGCTATACTGCAGCCACATTTTACATTCAACCTCGAGTAACTCCAAATTAACGTTGGATGCGTTGAATTCTCTTTTAATCTTATTTAAATTACGAAAGCTCGTAATTGGCTATTCATTTTATTATTATGTACACAAATTAGCCTCCCAAAAGTGTTGTCCATTCCGGGATTTGAACCCGGGTCCCCAACTTTCGCGGCTGGTGCTCTAACCGCTGAGCTAAATGGCCATTAAATTTGGGAGAAGTAATTTGCATACAGGGTGAGAATTGAATGTCCCCATGGGGGTATGGTCCAGAGTCTACGAATACTCATAGTGGCTCTGGTACCGCGTGATGCTATACTGCAGCCACATTTTACATTCAACCTCGAGTAACTCCAAATTAACGTTGGATGCGTTGAATTCTCTTTTAATCTTATTTAAATTACGAAAGCTCGTAATTGGCTATTCATTTTATTATTATGTACACAAATTAGCGAAAGTTGGGGACCCGGGTTCAAATCCCGGAATGGACAACACTTTTGGGAGGCTAATTTGTGTACATAATAATAAAATGAATAGCCAATTACGAGCTTTCGTAATTTAAATAAGATTAAAAGAGAATTCAACGCATCCAACGTTAATTTGGAGTTACTCGAGGTTGAATGTAAAATGTGGCTGCAGTATAGCATCACGCGGTACCAGAGCCACTATGAGTATTCGTAGACTCTGGACCATACCCCCATGGGGACATTCAATTCTCACCCTGTATGCAAATTACTTCTCCCAAATTTAATGGCCATTTAGCTCAGCGGTTAGAGCACCAGCCGCGAAAGTTGGGGACCCGGGTTCAAATCCCGGAATGGACAACACTTTTGGGAGGCTAATTTGTGTACATAATAATAAAATGAATAGCCAATTACGAGCTTTCGTAATTTAAATAAGATTAAAAGAGAATTCAACGCATCCAACGTTAATTTGGAGTTACTCGAGGTTGAATGTAAAATGTGGCTGCAGTATAGCATCACGCGGTACCAGAGCCACTATGAGTATTCGTAGACTCTGGACCATACCCCCATGGGGACATTCAATTCTCACCCTGTATGCAAATTACTTCTCCCAAATTTAATGGCCATTTAGCTCAGCGGTTAGAGCACCAGCCGCGAAAGTTGGGGACCCGGGTTCAAATCCCGGAATGGACAACACTTTTGGGAGGCTAATTTGTGTACATAATAATAAAATGAATAGCCAATTACGAGCTTTCGTAATTTAAATAAGATTAAAAGAGACTTCAACGCATCCAACGTTAATTTGGAGTTACTCGAGGTTGAATGTAAAATGTGGCTGCAGTATAGCATCACGCGGTACCAGAGCCACTATGAGTATTCGTAGACTCTGGACCATACCCCCATGGGGACATTCAATTCTCACCCTGTATGCAAATTACTTCTCCCAAATTTAATGGCCATTTAGCTCAGCGGTTAGAGCACCAGCCGCGAAAGTTGGGGACCCGGGTTCAAATCCCGGAATGGACAACACTTTTGGGAGGCTAATTTGTGTACATAATAATAAAATGAATAGCCAATTACGAGCTTTCGTAATTTAAATAAGATTAAAAGAGAATTCAACGCATCCAACGTTAATTTGGAGTTACTCGAGGTTGAATGTAAAATGTGGCTGCAGTATAGCATCACGCGGTACCAGAGCCACTATGAGTATTCGTAGACTCTGGACCATACCCCCATGGGGACATTCAATTCTCACCCTGTATGCAAATTACTTCTCCCAAATTTAATGGCCATTTAGCTCAGCGGTTAGAGCACCAGCCGCGAAAGTTGGGGACCCGGGTTCAAATCCCGGAATGGACAACACTTTTGGGAGGCTAATTTGTGTACATAATAATAAAATGAATAGCCAATTACGAGCTTTCGTAATTTAAATAAGATTAAAAGAGAATTCAACGCATCCAACGTTAATTTGGAGTTACTCGAGGTTGAATGTAAAATGTGGCTGCAGTATAGCATCACGCGGTACCAGAGCCACTATGAGTATTCGTAGACTCTGGACCATACCCCCATGGGGACATTCAATTCTCACCCTGTATGCAAATTACTTCTCCCAAATTTAATGGCCATTTAGCTCAGCGGTTAGAGCACCAGCCGCGAAAGTTGGGGACCCGGGTTCAAATCCCGGAATGGACAACACTTTTGGGAGGCTAATTTGTGTACATAATAATAAAATGAATAGCCAATTACGAGCTTTCGTAATTTAAATAAGATTAAAAGAGAATTCAACGCATCCAACGTTAATTTGGAGTTACTCGAGGTTGAATGTAAAATGTGGCTGCAGTATAGCATCACGCGGTACCAGAGCCACTATGAGTATTCGTAGACTCTGGACCATACCCCCATGGGGACATTCAATTCTCACCCTGTATGCAAATTACTTCTCCCAAATTTAATGGCCATTTAGCTCAGCGGTTAGAGCACCAGCCGCGAAAGTTGGGGACCCGGGTTCAAATCCCGGAATGGACAACACTTTTGGGAGGCTAATTTGTGTACATAATAATAAAATGAATAGCCAATTACGAGCTTTCGTAATTTAAATAAGATTAAAAGAGAATTCAACGCATCCAACGTTAATTTGGAGTTACTCGAGGTTGAATGTAAAATGTGGCTGCAGTATAGCATCACGCGGTACCAGAGCCACTATGAGTATTCGTAGACTCTGGACCATACCCCCATGGGGACATTCAATTCTCACCCTGTATGCAAATTACTTCTCCCAAATTTAATGGCCATTTAGCTCAGCGGTTAGAGCACCAGCCGCGAAAGTTGGGGACCCGGGTTCAAATCCCGGAATGGACAACACTTTTGGGAGGCTAATTTGTGTACATAATAATAAAATGAATAGCCAATTACGAGCTTTCGTAATTTAAATAAGATTAAAAGAGAATTCAACGCATCCAACGTTAATTTGGAGTTACTCGAGGTTGAATGTAAAATGTGGCTGCAGTATAGCATCACGCGGTACCAGAGCCACTATGAGTATTCGTAGACTCTGGACCATACCCCCATGGGGACATTCAATTCTCACCCTGTATGCAAATTACTTCTCCCAAATTTAATGGCCATTTAGCTCAGCGGTTAGAGCACCAGCCGCGAAAGTTGGGGACCCGGGTTCAAATCCCGGAATGGACAACACTTTTGGGAGGCTAATTTGTGTACATAATAATAAAATGAATAGCCAATTACGAGCTTTCGTAATTTAAATAAGATTAAAAGAGAATTCAACGCATCCAACGTTAATTTGGAGTTACTCGAGGTTGAATGTAAAATGTGGCTGCAGTATAGCATCACGCGGTACCAGAGCCACTATGAGTATTCGTAGACTCTGGACCATACCCCCATGGGGACATTCAATTCTCACCCTGTATGCAAATTACTTCTCCCAAATTTAATGGCCATTTAGCTCAGCGGTTAGAGCACCAGCCGCGAAAGTTGGGGACCCGGGTTCAAATCCCGGAATGGACAACACTTTTGGGAGGCTAATTTGTGTACATAATAATAAATTAACCGCTAGTTACTATGTTTGAAGAGCATTCACGTAGTGGCGTTGGTCTCGCAACGCGGTCAATGCACGTACTATAAACAAAAAGAATTTACCGCTAGTAACCATGTTTGAAGAGCAAACACGTAGTGGCGTTGGTCTCGCAACGCGGTCCCCACACGTACTATAAACAAAAAGAATTAACCGCTAGTTACCATGTTTGAAGAGCAAACACGTTTTGGCGTTGGTCTCGCAACGCGGTCCCCACACGTACTATAAACAAAAAGAATTAACCGCTAGTAACCATGTTTGAAGAGCAAACACGTAGTGGCGTTGGTCTCGCAACGCGGTCCCCACACGGACTATAAACAAAAAGAATTAACCGCTAGTAACCATGTTTGAAAAGCAAACACGTATAGTGGCGTTGGTCTCACAACGCGGTCAATGAACGTACTATAAACAAAAAGAATTAACCGCTAGTGACCATGTTTGAAGAGCAAACACGTAGTGGCGTTGGTCTCGCAACGCGGTCCCCACACGTACTATAAACAAAAAGAATTAACCGCTAGTAACCATGTTTTAAGAGCAAACACGTAGTGGCGTTGGTCTCGCAACGCAGTCCCCACACGTACTATAAACAAAAAGAAATAACCGCTAGTTACCATGTTTGAAGAGCTAACACGTAGTGGCGTTGGTCTCGCAACGCGGTCCCCAAACGTACTATAAACAAAAAGAATTAACCGCTAGTAACCATGTTTGAAAAGCAAACACGTAGTGGCGTTGGTCTCGCAACGCGGTCCCCACACGGACTATAAACAAAAAGAATTAACCGCTAGTAACCATGTTTGAAGAGCAAACACGAATAGTGGCGTTGGTCTCGCAACGCGGTACCCACACGTACTATATACAAAAAGAATAAACCGCTAGTAACCATGTTTGAAGAGCAAACACGTAGAGGCGTTGGTCTCGCAACGCGGTCCCCACATGGACTATAAACAAAAAGAATTAACCGCTAGTTACCATGTTTGAAGAGCAAACACGTATAGTGGCGTTGGTATCGCAATGCGGTCCCTACACGTACTATAAACAAAAAGAATTATCGGCTAGTAACCATGTTTGAAGAGCAAACACGTAGTGGCGTTGGTCTCGCAACGCGGTCCACACACGTACTAAAAACAAAAAGAATTAACCGCTAGTTACCATGTTTGAAGAGCAAACACGTATAGTGGCGTTGGTCTCACAACGCGGTCAATGAACGTACTTTAAACAAAAAGAATTAACCGCTAGTAACCATGTTTGAAGAGCAAACACGTAGTAGCGTTGGTCTCGCAACGCGGTCCCCAAACGTACTATACACAAAAAGAATTAACCGCTAGTAACCATGTTTGAAAAGCAAACACGTATAGTGGCGTTGGTCTCACAACGCGTTCAATGAACGTACTATAAACAAAAAGAATTAACCGCTAATAACCATGTTTAAAGAGCAAACACGTAGTGGCGTTGGTCTCGCAACGCGGTCCCCAAACGTACTATAAACAAAAAGAAATAACCGCTAGTAACAATGTTTGCAGAGCAAACACGTAGTGGCGTTGGTCTCGCAACGCGGTCTCCACACGTACTATAAACAAATAGAATTAACCGCTAGTAACCATGTTTGAAGAGCAAACACGTAGTGGCGTTGGTCTCGCAACGCAGTCCCCACACGTACTATAAACAAAAAGAATTAACCGCTGGTAACCATGTTTGAAGAGAAAACACGAATAGTGGCGTTGGTCTCGCAACACGGTCCCCACACGGACTATATACAAAAAGAATTAACCGCTAGTAACCATGTTTGAAGAGCAAACACGTAGTGGCGTTGGTCTCGCAACGCGGTCCCCACACGGACAATAAACAAAAAAAATAAACCGCTAGTAACCATGATTGAAGAGCAAACACGTAGTGGCGTTGGTCTCGCAACGCGGTCCCCACACGTAATATAAACAAAAAGAATTCACCTCTAGTAACCATGTTTGAAGAGCAAACACATAGTGGCGTTGGTCTCACAACGCGGTCCCCACACGGACTATAAACAAAAAGAATTAAACGCTAGTAACCATGTTTGAAGAGCAAACACGTATTGTGGCGTTGGTCTCACAACGCGGTCCCCACACGGACTATTAACAAAAAGAATTACCCGCTAGTAACCATGTTTGAAGAGCAAACACGTAGTGGAATTGTTCTCGCAACGCGGTCCCCACACGTAATATAAACAAAAAGAAATAACCGCTAGTTACCATGTTTGAAGAGCTAACACGTAGTGGCGTTGGTCTCGCAACGCGGTCCCCGAACGTACTTTAAACAAAAAGAAATAACCGCTAGTAACCATGTTGGAAGAGCAAACACGTAGTGGCGTTGGTCTCGCAACGCGTTCCCCAAACGTACTATAAAAAAAAAGAATTAACCGTTAGTAACCATGTTTGAAGAGCAAACACGTAGTGGCGTTGGTCTCGCAACGCGGTCCCCACACGTACTATAAACAAAAAGAATTAACCGCTAGTAACCATGTTTGAAGAGCAAACACGTAGTGGCGTTGGTCTCGCAACGCGGTCCCAACACGGACTATAAACAAAAAGAATTAACCGCTAGTAACCATGTTTGAAGAGCAAACACGTATAGTGGCGTTGGTATCGCAATGCGGTCCCCACACGTACTATAAACAAAAAGAATTAACCGCTAGTTACCATGTTTGAATAGCAAACACGTAGTGGCGTTGGTTTTGCAACGCGGTCCCCGAACGTACTATAAACAAAACGAATTAACCGCTAGTAACCATTTTTGAAGAGGAAACACGTAGTGGCGTTGGTCTCGCAACGCGGACCCCACACGTACAATAAACAAAAAGAACTATCCGCCAGTAACCATGTTTGAAGAGCAAACACGTAGTGGCGTTGGTCTCGCAACGCGGTCCCCACACGTACTATAAACAAAAAGAATTAACTGCTAATAACCATGTTTGAAGAGCAAACACGTAGTGGCGTTGGTCTCGCAACGCGGTCCCCACACGTACTATAAACAAAAAGAATTAACCGCTAGTTACTATGTTTGAAGAGCATTCACGTAGTGGCGTTGGTCTCGCAACGCGGTCAATGCACGTACTATAAACAAAAAGAATTTACCGCTAGTAACCATGTTTGAAGAGCAAACACGTAGTGGCGTTGGTCTCGCAACGCGGTCCCCACACGTACTATAAACAAAAAGAATTAACCGCTAGTTACCATGTTTGAAGAGCAAACACGTTTTGGCGTTGGTCTCGCAACGCGGTCCCCACACGTACTATAAACAAAAAGAATTAACCGCTAGTAACCATGTTTGAAGAGCAAACACGTAGTGGCGTTGGTCTCGCAACGCGGTCCCCACACGGACTATAAACAAAAAGAATTAACCGCTAGTAACCATGTTTGAAGAGCAAACACGTATAGTGGCGTTGGTCTCACAACGCGGTCAATGAACGTACTATAAACAAAAAGAATTAACCGCTAGTGACCATGTTTGAAGAGCAAACACGTAGTGGCGTTGGTCTCGCAACGCGGTCCCCACACGTACTATAAACAAAAAGAATTAACCGCTAGTAACCATGTTTTAAGAGCAAACACGTAGTGGCGTTGGTCTCGCAACGCAGTCCCCACACGTACTATAAACAAAAAGAAATAACCGCTAGTTACCATGTTTGAAGAGCTAACACGTAGTGGCGTTGGTCTCGCAACGCGGTCCCCAAACGTACTATAAACAAAAAGAATTAACCGCTAGTAACCATGTTTGAAAAGCAAACACGTAGTGGCGTTGGTCTCGCAACGCGGTCCCCACACGGACTATAAACAAAAAGAATTAACCGCTAGTAACCATGTTTGAAGAGCAAACACGAATAGTGGCGTTGGTCTCGCAACGCGGTACCCACACGTACTATATACAAAAAGAATAAACCGCTAGTAACCATGTTTGAAGAGCAAACACGTAGTGGCGTTGGTCTCGCAACGCGGTCCCCACACGGACTATAAACAAAAAAAATAAACCGCTAGTAACCATGATTGAAGAGCAAACACGTAGTGGCGTTGGTCTCGCAACGCGGTCCCCACACGTACTATAAACAAAAAGAATTCACCTCTAGTAACCATGTTTGAAGAGCAAACATATAGTGGCGTTGGTCTCACAACGCGTTCCCCACACGGACTATAAACAAAAAGAATTAACCGCTAGTAACCATGTTTGAAGAGCAAACACGTAGTGGCGTTGGTCTCGCAACGCGGCCCCGACACGTACTATAAACAAAAAGAATTAACCGCTAGTAACCATGTTTGAAGAGCAAACACGTAGTGGCGTTGGTCTCGCAACGCGGTCCCCTCACGGACTATAAACAAAAAGAATATACCGCAAGTTACGATGTTTGAAGAGCAAACACGAATAGTGGCGTTGGTCTCGCAACGCGTTCAATGCACGTACTATAAACAAAAAGAATTACGAAGGAAAAAAGCGAAAACAGTGTATGTTATAAAGACGAAGGAAATTTGTGCGAAATGGGGCGGAAAATATGGCGTAATAGCCATGCACCCCCGTGCACCCTCCCGTGAATAGTAAGACCAGGAGCAGCTCGGCTCTCGTTATGGAGGCGGTGTGGCAAAGACAGGAGTACCTACAACGGCCACGAGGACGACAAGCATTAGCTGTTACAAGAGAGCCCATATACGGTTAGAGAGTGGCTGACACGATAACAATATTCTATTAGCTGTTCGAATTCCATGCTAAACGGACGCCATGTTTTTACCAAGTTAAGAGTCCTCATTGCATATAATCCGCTTATCGCAGCTTAAGATAACAAGCACAATAATCTTGTCATGTGCGAGCACACAAATAATTAACAATCTCCGAGATTAATGCAATTAAAATGTTCCGGGAATCACGATTAGCACAAACACATATCATCAAATGTAAAAAACATATAATTTCTTGAATATTGATTTGTAATTAACATGATAGGGTTCGATTTCGATAGCTGATTACAATCGATGTTGAATCAATGTTTTCGTGCTCCAAATGGCCATTCTTCAAGACTTTCTGACCGATACAAAAATTCCCGTGGAGTCATAAAAATGTATCCGCGCTGCGAACGTTTGGCTCGGCTATAATCCTCAACATCCGTCTCTCGAACGCAACTAAAAAAACGCGACAGTATGACTCTTGTTGACATTTCGGGAGAGGGTGATAACCAACATTTTACTGGTCAGGAAGAATGAGGGTCTAATTTGCTCCAAAATCTCTGAAAAAAAACTGTGCATAGCGAAAGAGTGCGCGCACGGTCTCGAAATCGCGCTTTTCCAATACATAACGAATGAATATCGATTTACAGTCGATGCTTGGAGCTCATTTAGGCTATTTTTGAAAGGGAGTACCTGATACATTTTTGTAAAAATCAAATTAAGAAGATCTCAAGACCAAATTTATATACTCATCCTTCATCTACTGATATTTTAAAATTAAAGATTGGATCACTTTTAAGGGTTCATTTCTCCTTGCGCGAGGACCTCTCCATTCAATATTTCTGTGGGGGTGGGGGTGAACGGATTATCTGTCTGGAGCACTCTTAATCACGAAGCACGCGGCAGTTGTCAATGAGTTTCTCATATTCCTTTGCATATCATACGTATTATGTACACAATGGTGCAGGTGAGGTAAGTTCGTAACGCATCAACTACTGCTGAAAGGGCTGTTGAATAGTTTAAGTTGGTAAAAACATGGCGGCCATACGCAGAGACGGCCACTCTCTAACCGTATATAGGCTCCCTAGCTGTTACATGCCAATGATGATTCGTATTTAAATTAGGGTGCTTTTAATTCAAATAGGGATATCCACTCATATGTTAGCATATCGCAATAATCATATTTAATTTGCACGTTGACACGCACGTATACCGGCAAACTCACGGCCACGAGAGTCACCACTTGACCAATACCGACCCGACATCGGCTCGCGGCATTTGGAACATTGATGAGTCCGGATTTTCTGTAGAACATGTCAGGCCCCACTGGATGGAAATGGCCCGTTTGCAAGGACGAAATTTTCTATCCCATGAAAAACGTTGTGGAAGTAATTAATCCTCAAATCCACCAAAACCACAAGCTAGCCAGTGAGGTTCCGGATATGGCGGAATATCGTTGAGAAAATAAATTTTAAAAGAACTAGAAGCGTGTTCACTTCACTAAAACCTTCACTAAAATTTATTTCAAAATGTGGCTGTTTATATTACATCGTAATAAAAATCAGTTATAATAATGGCTGACTAATTAGTGGAGCTTATTGATGAGCGTAGCGGGCGAAGCGAGCGGAGCGAAATCTTTAATTTCACTACCCCCAAAAAGTCACTTGTGTATGTTTTATGTTTTATGTTGTTGTTTTTTTGTGTTTGCGCGCGCTCTACAGACCAAACGCCTAAACCGATTTGGATGAAAATTTTAGAGGACCTACCTTTGTTTTCAACTTAGACTCCCTGCGTTTTTGGAAAAGATCGGTTCAGAACTGAATTAATAATTCAATTTGTACGACATTTTTTGATTTTTTCAAATTTTTTCACTGTAAATGTTAAAGTTGTTTGCATATCTTTACCAACACTTATAAACATGTCGACGTTGTAGATATTTATCAAGCCTGAAAATCTTAGGTCGGTAGGACTTTCCGATTAGTTTTTATTCGAATTTTTGATGTGATTTTTTTTCTTGATTTGATGCCTGATGCAATCAGAGTCCGCTTTCCTTCGTTGCCTGGGTTACCAGCTTTGTTGATTTCAAGTCTGGCCAAGGCAAAGTTTTTACAGATTTCATAAGTTTTATCAATTTAGTGTACGAAAGTAATTGAAGCAAATCCGCGGCGCTAGAAATATATCTCAAATTCAGTGGCGTAACTAGGTATACCTGGGCCCCGGGGCAAGAATTATCCTAGTCTCCCCCCCCCCCCCAGCCCCCCCCCCCCCCGGGGGGGGGGGAGAGCGTCCGATGTCGACGGAAAAAAGGTTTGTTGTATATTGTTTTGCACGACAAAATAATTATTTTGTGTCAATCAATATGCTAAAATAATTAATTACAAGCCCGCGCCAGAGCCCGAACGCAAAGTCATCACACGCAACCCGCGTCTACGAATGGGGTGCCTTGAAGGGACCTATACCTAGTTGTGTTCATGTTTGCTGTTGCCACTATATGAAACCCCTGAACACTCTCAGTTCGATTCACTCACACTCGAAGAAAATTTGTGTCAGTTTTGTGAGTAAATTGATTTTCCCGTGAATAGCAGCTTGTCACGGGGATTTTCATGTAAAACCTTCCTGATCGTTAGATTTGGTGAGAAAAACATGAGTGTTAGTGAGGCTGAAATGTCGCGAAGATGCAAATAAAACATGGCCGATCGGTTAAATTTCCAGCGAGCCACCTAAAATATATCAAAGTTGATTTTTGACTTTTGGTGTTTATTGCGCCAAAAAAAGATGGATCATGTATTGTAATTAGTTGTTTTACAGCAATATCTCACTAGTTAATTGTGACAAAGCCAGAAATGGCTCCACAAATTACAAAATACTCGCGAATTTGAGGTTAGGATCATTCCGCGCGAGCTCGCACCAAATTTGAGCTGACCAATCACAGCGCAGGAAGTATGTAAAGACTTCACAGGCGAGAGACACATGTTTCAGACATAATTTGTTGCCACATCGTAATCTTGTGTCGCTGGTGACACAAATTTTCTGAGAGTGAAGTAGAACTCAAAATTACGTTGAATGAGCTGCGTTGCTAGAACCCTGTAAAGTTCTGAAATTCCAATGACGTTTGAAAGCATGTTTTAAAAACTCTCAAATAAGCATTTAAATCATAGGGAGTCCACAGATTTTGGGACTCCCAACAAACAATGAAAACAATGAAACAAAACAATGAAACATTGTTTGCAAACAATGAATGCTTGCTAACTACTTCTTGACTTCAATTTTTAGCTGCAAGCTGGATACCTGCTCCATCCGGGCTAGATCAGTGGTTCAAATGGTAACGGAAGGCAATGATAAATTGGACGTGAGTCGAGACTGCAGGCGTAGCCATATTAGGTAGGTACATGATTTCGTCGGCCGCCCTAGTAAAAATATGAACTGACGTCAGTTGGCAAAATGCCAACTGGCTGCCAGTTGAGAAATGGAACAAAATCAGTTGGCAATCTGCCAGTTGATGTCAGTTGGACAGTTGGCAATCTGCCAGTTCGTGCCAGTTGATGTCAGTTGGTTATCTGCCAGTTGATGTCAGCTGCAATCTGCCAGTTAATGTCAGTTGGCTGGATTGGTTCTCACCCTATTGTGGGGCCGGATTGCATGCTTCCATGAGAAACGTTGCACTGCCACTTACTGCCCTCTCAGGTGAATGAAGGCAAATCAATGTATGTCGGCCGCTTTTTCCGCAGAAGTATAGGCAGGTAACTACAGCAAGTAGCAGCAGCGCAAGTGTTTCTCATGGAAGCATCGGCCTGGAAAATAGATGGAAACAAGGTTAAAAAATTAAGAAATTTTGAGTCGGTTGTATAACGCGGCTCTTTCTTTAATACATTTAATTTACGCTATATACGGAAATACAAGCGTCATCATATTTTATCTAAAATATTCATCGAAAATTTAAAATAAACATGTGGCCTAGAAGTGGAACTGACCAATAATTCATAAATTGCCAATTGTTCGATTGTCTTCAAACGATTATGCACACGCACACGGGAACTGTTTCAGCTAATGAGTAATGACTAAGCATTTAGGATTGGTTTGGCAACTGCCGTTAAGAGGCAGTTGACACGTACGTAGTAATGCGACTTTAGAATAATTGTTCGAGTTGCAAGCATCGTCCAGGGTACTTTGACTAGTCTCGAGTAGTTTCATTTTACTACGGTCTCGCCGTTCGGTCACTTTCAAGATCATAATTACGCTGGTATTTTCTCAGGAGATCGACTAGTTTCACTGTGTTCGGTGGGAATAGTCTTGCAGAGGCTAATATTGTCAAGAGTATACGCGGGTAGATGGTTGCTGGTTCTGGAACAATTCACTTCAGACGGCGGTGACAAGCGATCCTCAGTTAATTTAAAGGCATGTGTCTTCTTCTCTCAAGTAGGTAAGCCAGCTTGGCAATGTTGCTGGTGAACCAAAATCTCGCCGGCTCGCTGTAGATTTCACATGTGGGCATTGCGTCATAATTTGCCCCTGCTCAGTAGAGTTCACAGCGGAACCTAGATGATGAGAGCATAGAGTAAGAGAGTATAAAAATATTGAATCCACATTATTGGGAATTTGGCTATATTTACTGGATGATTTTCTTGTATAAAGGTACTAAGTAAATATGAACACTAATTCGATACATTTATTGCTACAGAAGTAGGTCAACAACATAACCACAAATTACACTCACCATGGTATATTTCGCGGTTCCATTAATCCACGCGAGCATCCGAAAATGTCATATTGCACAACGAAGATCAACATACAAGTTATTTGCACATGAACAAGTTACGAGAAAAACAGCAAAGATAAAACATCAGAAATCGCGCGAGATCGCAAGTCCAGGCAAGTCGAAGCCGGTCGAAACGACGCACAGCAAATTGCAAATGGCGTCGCACGGAAAGGGAAGTTCGTGCTTCAAGTTACCTTGGCGCGCCGCGCGCTAGCATTTGAAATTGGTATTCTAATATTTTTGTCCCATTTTAACTTTCCGATATGGATTTTGTAAAATGATGTGATTGAAAATAACTTGTCTTGAAGAAGACAAGTAATTTTTTAACTTTTAAAAGCCAACAGTAAAACCAACAATAAGATAAAAATAAAGATAAAATGTGAAATGTTGATTTGCAGTTTGCCTTATATTTTAGAAATAAATGTTAGTATGCTCTCAAACATTCGCTAATTTCCTATTGAAGAAATGACAGAGCATGGCAAACGACAAATTAATTGTTGATTTAATGCCTGTTATATTCAGTATATATCCTAGTTCACATACATATTTGCCAATGATGACCAACTGGCAAGATCCAATTGGCCAACTGATATAATATACGGCCAACTGGCAGGATCCCAATGGATTTCAACTGACATCAGTTCAAATGTCAACTGGCAGGATCCCAACTGGCAGGATCCCAACTGATGTCAACTGACATCAGTTCGTGCCAGTTAAAATGTCAACTGGCAGGCAGCCAACTGGCAGGATTCCAACTGATGTCAACTGACATCAGTTCATATCAGTTCATATCAGTTCATGTCAGTTCAAATGTCAACTGACATCAGTTCATATTTTTGCTAGGGCGGCGGGCCCCTTATTTGGAAAATCCTCTGGGCCCCAGGGCGGTAGCCTCGGTCTCCCCTACGGTAGTTACGCCACTGTCTCCAATATAACAAGAACCCTCCGGCATAATTAACATCGATGTAAATATGTTCAAATTACTCAGTTAGCTCAAAATAAGAATATTTTGGCAATCTGACAGCTCTAGAGAGAAACAAAGAAATATCACAATCGTCTAAATACTCGAGTGATCAGAATTTTCGAGAAGGCAATGATAGCTGTCATGGGGCTCCATGATTTTCATTGGCCTTCTGCCTCTACCTTATTATCCGCTATACAAACCGCTACCTACGCTCATCTTCAACGCAATACAAATTGCGTTCGCGAAGCCCTAGTCAATAAAGTGGAAATTTATGTTTATTGATGAGCGCAGCGAGCGAAGCGAAATCATCAATTTCACTAATGCTAAAAAAACACTTCTTTGTGTTTGTTTGTTTCTTTGTTTGTGTGTGTGTGTGTTTGCGCGCGCGCGCTCTACAGATTACGATGACTTTTGTTCTCAACTTAGACCCCGCGGGTTTTTAAGATAATCCTCCATACCTCTTCCCTTCAAAGCAGAAAAGTAGCAATGCTCGACAATTAGGACAGTTTTGAAAAGCACGGAAATTTATTTAAAAGTTCGTATTTTTCAAAATTTTCCCAATTTCGAATATTGCTCTTCAAAACCATCGAAACCAGGGGCGGACTGGCCCAGGGTGCGGGGGTGCTATCGCACCCCGGGCTTTTCACTTTCCGGGCCCCTGCCGGTCATTGCTAATGCTTATGTTTTAATAATAATAAGAAATCTTTTTCTTGCAACACCGAGCTTAGAATTGTAATCCGTATAGAAGATAAATACGATAATGTCGGGCTTTTGTCGGCGGAGAGAAGGGAACAAATATTCTTAGTAACTAAAAGTAACTCCTTGGTGCCCCTTCTCTATCTTAAGCTATTGCTTCACCGCCAAAGCCGCCGCCCGTAGACTACGAGAGTTTCGATGAATTAGCAATGCTTTGTTTCGGCTCAACTTCGGCATAAAAATAAGAATATCTAGTTGAAAATAAAGCGCATGTTTGTTTCCATTTTGCCATACACTGCTCCGTGTCAAATGTCGGCAGGCGACAATCACAGCCCGGAAGGGTAATACGTATTTTGTGTGGCAAACAGCCCTGCATTTTCGGTGTCCAAGGTAAGATCAACACAATGTCATTTCAATCATGGCGTTGGATCAGTGTCGGACTGGCTACACAAGGGCCCCGGCGGCGGGGACGTCCTAAGTGCCCCCATCATATATTTCATTCTCTAAATAAGGTCGTCACTATATTTTTCGGTTCAACAAAACTCAAAAAGTTGCCTTTTTTGGGGGTCCCCGTGGTCAGAAAACTGGGGGCTCCTGCAGTCAAATAGCTCAGGGCCCCGGCGGCAATCGTCGCCTAGCCGTGGGATTTATTGATTGTAAATCAATGAACGTTTATCAATAATTATAAACTTGCAAATCGGCGTTTTTTTATTGTAAGCGCTTGCTCAGATTACTTTATTGATTGCAGTTTCAGACAAAATATGCCTAAAGCAAAGGGGTCGGATAAATTAAAAATTAAGCGGCAGAAAGAGCTAATATCTGCCGCTGAAGAAAAAGGACAAACGAAATTACATTTTGGTGCATTGGGTGAAAACTGAAAACTCACTCCTTCAGCTAGCTACGCTAATGGTAGTGACACCGTCAGCAAGGTGGAGACTGATAGTGAATGACGTTTTGGTTATAGCATGGTTATTGTAATAACAAGGGCACAAAATAAGTGTAAAAATAGCGTATTTCCGGGATGCGTGTTATGAAAGTGTACCCGATTCAGGTAATTAATACAGTTATATCCATAAAAGGAGCCAAAATTCGTCCTGAGCTGTCAAAAAAAAAAAAAAAATCCCGAAGTACACGAACCGAAAACGCACGGTAAGAATCAAGAGAAAAAAATCTAAAAAAAAAGAATCCCTAGTCACAATATATATGTGCCAAAAAGGACGGAGAAATAAGACGATTGGTGCGGTCCATTTGGGTTTCGAAAAACAAACAAAAAACCCCACAACGGGGCTCGAACATGGAACCCACGGCACGTGGAGCAAGCGACAATACCACTGGACCATGCCGCACTAAGAGAACCTACGCGTGCTAATACGAAACATGCCGTGCCCAACAGGAAGCATTAGTACTATGGTACCTCAGTCGGGTATACTTTCATTACACGCTTCCGGGATTAGGTTTCGCCCTCTAAAACAACGTGCGTTTAAAAGTTTGCGGGCCTTAATTTTCTACAGCACCCCGGGCTTTTTCGAGCCAGTCCGCCCCTGGTCGAAACTACAACGAAACATCAAACCAGCTTTGTTGACTTCAAATGTGCCCAAGGCAATGATTTGACAGATATCAGAAATGTTGTCAATTCCGTGCATGCAAGATTGAAAGTTGATCCGCGATAGAAATACATTTCCAGTCTCATAAAAACCCTTAGGCATGAGTTACATCGATGTATTTATGTGCACATTCCTCAATGAACTCAATAAAAGCATATTCTCGTTATCTGACAGCAAGGAGAGAAACAGGAAAGTCAGAATCATCTATAATTTCAAGTGATCAGAATTTTCGAGAAGGCCATAATATGGTCTGGCATGGGGCTCCATGGTTTTCATAGGACTTCTGCCTGCACCTTTATATCCGCTATACAAACCACTACGTTCATCTCCAACGCAACACAAATTGCATTCGCGAAGCCCTAGTTACCTAATTGAATTGTTAACTTGTCTATTCTCTAGCCCTGTCAATTGGTGCTAAAAAGGCTGAGTCTCACTTATCCCCACTGCCGTCTCAGATTTACCCCAAATACAGGGGAAAAGTGAGACGCAGTATTTTGTAAATATTTCATTAAGAACCAATAAAATTAAAAACTAATCAAGCTGGAAATGATGGTAAGCAGTATCTATATCTATACCAACGTAAGCATCTACCAATTCTGCACATACTTTCATTTCAATTGCTAATTATTATACATGAAAGTTTAGAAGAGTATCTCATATTTACCACACATACCTATCCTATGCAATATAACCTAGGTAGGAAGGTAGGTACCTACTTAATTGATGAGCGTAGCGAAATCTTCAATGTCACTAGGTACCCCCAAAAGTCACTTGTGTACCAGTTTTTTTTTGTATGTGTGTTTGTGCGCGCTCTACAGACCGAACGCCTGAACCGATTTAGATGAAAATTTCAGAGGACCTACCTTTGTTCTGAACTTAGATCCTCCATGTTTTTGGAAAAGATCGGTTCAGAAATGGTTTCATAAATCAATTTATGAAATCAAATTATTTTAACTAGGGCTTTGCGAGCGCAATGTGTGTTGCGTTGAAAATGAGCGTAGCGGTTTGTGCGGCACATAAAAAAATTTGTTCAGAATTGGTCTACAACGACAATCCATTCACACACAGACACAGACAGGACAGGATACAAATGAAATAATGTTTAATATTAAAATATAATGATAGTTTTATTCAACATTAAAAAGGTTTTAATAACAAAGTAACGTATGTTCACAAAAAGCATGCCGAATTTCCACATCACCTTATCATGCAAAATGAAGGAGGTATCGACTTTGACGCACTATTACCATTTTTTGTACGTGGATGTTTCCCCTATAATACGTCACTCGATCAGCACACCAATATCAACACACCAATATCTTACAATGTTTTATTAGCTGTCCAGTGCCCCGAGGCGCTGCCAAAAGAACCTGAGACGTACTATATAGGCATACGCTTTACCACGGACTTACCTCTCGGGTAGTCGCTCGGCCTGCTTATAGCGACATTACCCAGGTAGCACAAAAACTTTCAACACGTTCGCACGACGTCCTGCGAACGTGTTGAATGTCCTGCAACGTTCAAACCATTCAGCGAGCGTTCGGTTAACGTTGTTTTATAACGTTAGACATACATTCGCCGCGAACGTTACACTGGCGTATGTAAAAGCAACATTTTTAACTTTGAGACTTGTCGACGTTTAGCCAACGTACGAGAAATGTTGATCTTGCAACGTTATAATAGGTTCAAATGTATACGTTCCGTTGATGTTCTCTAAAAGTAAGTCAGGCAAACGTTCTCTCATTAGTATGTTCAACGAACGTTCAGTTTCATGTAATAATACGTTAAAAACGCAACGTGACATGGCCGTTGTGTTTCCGACGTTAAAAAACGTTCGGTAGCAAATGTGTGATGAACGTTCTATGGAAGTTAGTCGTGCGTGCGTTAAAAAACAAACATTCACTGGATGTTGACATAAGCAAGTTCGCTTACGTCAAAATTAAAACGTGACATAGGCCGTTGTGCCTTCAACGATCAAACACGTTCGATATTGAATGTTGGATTCACGTTCCCTGAAAGTAAGTCATGCGAACGTTTGTCATCGCACATTCAGCAGACGTTTACTGAGGCAAGTTCTCTTACGTCAAACTCAAACGTGACATTGACGTTGTGCCTTCAACGTTCAAACCCGTTCGATATTGAATGTTGGATTCACGTTCTCTGAAAGTAAGTCATGGGAACGTTTTTCATCGCACATTCAGCAGACGTATACTGCGAGGCAAGTTCACTTACGTCATACTCAAACGTGACATTGACGTTGTGACTTCAACGTTCAAACCCGTTCCATATTGAATGTTGGATTCATGTTCTCTGAAAGTAAGTCATGCGAACGTTTGTCATCGCACTTTCAGCAGACGTTTACTAAGGTAGGCGCTAACGCCATCTGGCATTAGTGTCACTCGTCGACAGCAGCGCCGCCTAGTAGCCAGCACACGCTCTCCATGGTGCTGTCGATAATGCTGTCCGATTGAATTACTTACGTATATTTTATTACTTATTATGTCGATGCGAGACGTTTTGCACGAATTTAACTTATAAAAAATATGAATCTATATAGCTGGATAAAAAACGATATAATACATGGCTATCTTCACTGTTCTAAAAGGTACTTTCATGTGAACAATCACGACAAACAAAAAACATATAGATTAAATTTTGCCGGTAGCTGTTCGCGCAGCCGCGTGGTAACACTGTCGCCTTCGGAGCCGAGGACCTGCCGAGACCGAATTCGAGGACCATCATATCCCAAAATTAATGATTTCTGATATTTGCAGGATAGACGTGCGAAGTGCCAATTTGATCGCATCTGCAAATGCCGGGTAGCTGGGGGTCGGGCTGACCGGTGCAAGAAGGATTTAGTGCCTGAAATTCGAAAATGACGTCATTACTTTTCATTTCACCATTGGTTATCCAGACGTTCGAATAACGTTTTGCGGACGTTGGGTGCACGTTTTCTTTTATCGTCATACTCTCGTCCGCTGACCGTTCGTTGAGATTAAGCCTAAACGTTGAATGCAAGTTATCCCCCGTTAGCTTTTCGATCTCCACGGAACGTTCCAGTTTAGTTCACCAAACGTTCGATTAGGTACTACCCGAACGTTGAACGTAAGTTATCCCTCGTTAGCTTTTCGACCTCCACCGAACGTTCGATTTCACGTTCGCAGAACATTTTTGTGCTACTTGGGTAGCTTGTCGAGCCTCCTCCAGCCTCCGTGAGACGTACTATATTATGGGAATACGCTTAACTACGACCTTACATCTAGGCTGGCCGCTCGGCCTGCTTATAGCGACATTGTCGCTTGCCGAGCCTCCTCCAGCTTCAGTGAGACGTACTATACTATTGGAATACGCTTTACCATGACCTTACATCTAGGCTGGCTGCTCGGCCTGCTTATAGCGACATTGTCGCTTGCCGAGCCTCCTCCAGCCTCCGTAGCTGCAAACTCTTTCGAGAGATGAAGTTGGCTAATTCTCTCGAAGGGAAACGGAGGATTAATCATTAGGTCCTTGAGGGCCCTCACATGTGACAAACCCACAAAACTCATGCCGGTGGCAAACTCCTTAGTCCCGAGACTTAAGATTGCTGAGTTCCTGGCACCTATGAATGGTGACAGCCCACGATAGCTGGAGGGAGAACTGCACTCGGGTGCATTTCGTCTCCTTTTCGGTCCAAGCGCGTGCCATAGGGCAGATGGGGAGTACCTGGGGATAGTGGAACGATGGTCCGGTGTATCTGTCGAACTTTACCAGCACACACAACGGTTGGTCGAATGGTGGTCTGGTGTGTGGAGAATGAATTATTTCCTCGACCGTTCCCGTGGCCCCATTTACTAGACCGTGTGACGTCCACAAGTTGGTTCGCAGCATCACGCGGCTGCCCCGGGACAGGTAGATGGTGGTCTGCAGTCCCTGCGCAGCATCCTCTGTGCCTTGCGCAGCCTTGCCACAGTTGTGTAAGGCGGAGATCTTTTTTTTTTTTTTTTGCTTTTCAAAATTTCTTTTATTCCTAGTATAAAGAATTACAAATTTGACAAATTTGCCATGGGACGGCCAAGTTCAGTCAGATGTTGCATGTTGTGCCCTTGAACAATTTCTTTAGTGGGAGCAAGGAATAGCGAATTAGTAAACTGAGATTGCTCATCATCGCTTAATGATGCACGAAAGCGCGTGGATAGCAAGTCCCAGTCCTCGTGGGTCGAGCACCCATTGCTCAGCCTCCCGAGAAGATCTCTGAAGCGCGCCTGCTCCGGAGTGTCGCCAGCTTGACGCTGCACTATAGAGAGTGTGTGGCAGTGACTGAAAATATTGTAGGCCAACATGCCGTCGTTAGTTAATCCATAATTGCTTTGTTGACTCCAAGTTTGGCCTAGGCAAAGGTTTGACAGTCAGGCAATGGTCAGGCTTGGTGCTCCATGGTTTTCATAGGACTTCTGCCTGCACCTTTTTATCCACTATATATACACAAACCGCTATCCACCTACGCTCATCTTCTACGCGACACAAATTGCGTTCGCGAAGCCCTAGTACTAACATATAGCAATAATAGTAGGTAGGGAGGTTCCTACTTTATAGTGACGGTTAAGGTGTAATAGTGCAGGTTAAGTAAGTTTTAAAATACCGACATTTTGAAAATGATCAATTTTAATCTACCTTGGTATGTATTTACAGAGTGACAAATCAAGCAGAACATTTTACAATAGAGCATATTATTGCTACTGTATATGGGTAAGAAAATTTACCCAATTCTACAATTCTCCAGCATGAAGAGACGGTTTTGAATACAAAATCTACGTTAGCTATACTGCACCAGCCTCGATCTGTGAAGGAGCTGACAGCCGAGATGACAGGTGCTTGAGGGACACGTGAAAGCATGCATGTGTCCACCATCGATGTACGTTACAATGTACGTACGTATCGATCATCGATGTACGTTATGTTACGAATAAAGACAAGATAACAATAATTCTGGAGTCAACAACTAGGCAGTACCATTTATTGACTGCTAATCTTTTATTGACTGCTCTATAAATTAACAATTCAGTTGGTATGATGTAATATTAATTATATACAGGAACATCAAATTTGATATCTTAAAAACTGTAGCCTAGCTCAGCAACCTCTGAACCTAAATAAATAAAAATAAAATAATGTAAGGCGGCTTCTCTCGGGTAGGTGCATTTAAGCTTTGTCTCGCAGAGACTTGGGGCAGAGTATTTCCGTTGTGTGGACAGACTTCAAAAGGGCGTTTGCAACGAACAAGACAGCTGTTTACCAGTTACCACCGAACAAACGAGAGAGCAACGAAACACCAACTGGCGTACAGACCTTCACACAACAGTTTCCATCACAAAACGAGGTTTAAAACCTTACTTCTATGGTACAAAATAAAGATGAAATTAAAAATACAAAAATAAAATAGCCTTGCCTAAAGATTCGGCACAATGAAATACTGGAAGAACTTTGGGGTCCAGCTCTGGTAGATTCTCTACACTTTTATGGAGAACATACAAGTGCCCCAAAACAGGGAAGCTGCAGTCCAAGCGCAAAGCTTTCTCTCGCGCAAGGGAACTTAAAAAGCGTACGGCCCAAAGGCTTTGGGTTTGGAAAGCCCTACCGAGACATGGGTATTACAAGCAGCTGCAAAATATAATCAGCATCTTCAATTGCCATTATTGTTTGGCCTGGCTCTTCATATTGACACACATTGGGGACAATGGAAGAGGTGGTCGACCAAAAACTCATTTGGAAGCATTTGCAAGGACAGGCATCACATCTGCCAATGCTCAAACCAGGAATTTAACGTGAGCCCTTTCAGCTCAGAAGTCGGAACCATTGTAACTGGCTTCTTGAATTGTAAAGCTAGAGGTTAAAAAAAGGATAATCTCTTGATAGTTAAAAATATCTAAACATTTAGAATTAAGGTGCATTTTATATAAAACTACACTTAAAAAAAAAATGCTTTAAAAGACTTATACATGCCTACCCAGTTTTACCAACTTTTCAACCTCTATTGAAATCGTTTGATTCCCCATATGACAAGCACATGCAGCAAATTCAACTGTCGCACCACTAATTGTTGCAAACCCAACTATAGGAGTTGAAAACCTTGCTAAAACCAGACGTAAGAAGATGCTGGCCAATTGACTCAACTTTGGGAGCAGCACAAAGTTATTGGCAAGTCCAGAAATCAGAGCAAACAAACATCGAGCCCCTGCCGTTATTCTTATTGACAATGGGCAACTTCTTGCAAATTGCATTCTTTAGTTCCTGTGATGGGACCATGTCTCCCCCATCAGAATCTCAGTGCCCAAAACTATTGAACCATCACTGCACTGGAGCCACATTCCATCCCGTTCACATTCCAGTCCCACCCGTCTGAAAGTCCCTTCAACTCGACTCAAGCTGTGCTGATTTTTCGCTGTCAAGAAAATTTTCTCTCTAGTCTAGCAACAGCGGTAGTGTAATTACGGGCGGAAAAGAATCCCAATGCCCTCGGGTACGTCGGCTAGGGCTTGCTGCCAGCTACACTTTCATAAAGGCAAATGGCGGACACAAGTGGATATAAAAAAAAAGTAGTCAGCTTCTGCCCGTTGTCACCCAGAGCATGGGAGTCCCAGCCTGTTTTGGCCGAGTTGAAACAAGCCCGTAAACATGGTACTGACAACTTCTCAGTTGAAAATTAAGTGTTGGAATTTTTCATTCTGGATGAATGCTCTGATGTAGGTAAAACATACGCAAATAAGACTCGTAGAGTGTGAAAAAACCAAGTGGAAACAGCCAATAGGTCCAATATAAAAAATCTCAAAAGGCAATGACCAGTTATAAAAATTACCAATCTTCCATCGGAGCAAATCTTCCATCGGAGCCTGAACTCCATGTCACATCAAGGAGAGTGGATTTGCATTTTCCTTGAGGACCCACTGCTGCTAGAAGAGTTTCAAAACTCTCAAGGCATGACTTGAGCCAGAAAAAAGGCTCCAAGGGCAGTTTTGAAACACTTAGTTCGTGTCTAGCAGCAGTGGGTCCTCAAAGAAGATGCAAGAAATCCACTCCCCTTCTCAGCGAGAAACGGAGTTTAGATGTGCGTGGACGCGTGTGTCCGCCATTGCGCCAGCGTCAGCACCAAGCGACAGATGCCGCATCCGAGAAGCGCCAGGTTGATGTGCGCGGTGCAGTAATGCTCGGCCAGCCGCATGGGCGAGACGGCCAGCGCGTCGCAGCCCCTGCACGGCAGCGGGCCTGCGTCGGCCACGTGCAGCTCTACGCCGTGCGTCTTCTCCACGTGCGCGGCCCGCGTGCGCTCGTTGCGGAACAGGCGGCAACAGGTGGCGCACTCAATGCGGTCGGGCGCCGTGTGGCCCTGCGCGTGCCGGCGCAGCAAGCCCGCATTGGCGCAGCGCACGGGGCAGCGGGCGCACAAGTGCACGCGGCGCTTCGGGACCTGCGTGCGCGGGGAGGAGTCAGTGGCGGCCACGGAGGCGGGTGAGGTCGGTTGGAAATCGATCTTTTAGAAAGATCAAGATTGTCACCAAAAAAATATCTTTTTAAAAGATCAAGATCGTCATAAAAAAAATACATTTTTAAAAGATCTTTTTAAGAGATCAAGATCGTCATCAAAAAAATATATTTTTAATAGATCAGGATTGTCATCAAAAGCAGGATCTTTTTAAGAGATCAAGATCGTCATCGAAAAAAGATATTTTTCAAAGGTCAAGATTGTCATAAAAAAAAAAAAGATCTTTTAAATAGATCAAAGTTCATGCTCATTGTTTATAAATTGAAATTCAATGTCAAATTTACTTAAAAGTTTGTTTTCTGAATTTTTTTGGAAAAATTGTACATTGTTGTCCAACTAACAGTAGATTCGTTGCCTCTGTTTCGGCTTGTCCCGAAAAAAACAGTCAAATTGAAAGTAATGTTGTTGTCTGAAATCCCATATTAAGGGAGCTCCTCGCAGTTATCCTTAAACCCCAACTTGAACGTTGCATGCAGAGGTCCAATCGAATAGAGAAATGGACCCCTAAATGTAATCCAATCTTTTATTTTAAGACTAGGGCTTCGCGAACGCAATTTGTGTTGCGTTGAAGATGAGCGTAGCGGTTTGTATTTAGCGCATAAAAAGAATGAGGCATAAAGCCTAAGGAAATCATGGAGAAGCAAGCCGGACCATTGCTTTCTCAAAAATTCTAATCACTTGAAAATGTAAACAATTCTGACCTTTCTTTGTTTCTGTCCGAGCTGTCGGGTAGCGGAAATATGCTCATTTTGAGCTCAATGAGCAATGTGCTTGTAAGTAAATTGATGTAACTCAAACGAATCAGGGTTTTTATTAGGTTGGAGATATATTTCTGCGGCGGACTTTCTTTCAAAAACTTGCATGCACGAAATTGACAACATTTCTAATATCTGTCAAATCTTGCAAGTCAACTGCAAGTCAAAATAACTGGTGTGATGTTTCGATTTGGTTTCGATGGTTTCTAAACACAACAATCAAAATTGGGAAAATTTGAAAAAAATACGCACTTTTAAATAAATTTCCGTACTTTTCCAAACTTGCCCAATTGTCGAATATTGCTCTTTTTTCTGATTTGAAGGGGAGTGGTATTGAGGATTTTCTTGATAAACGCAGGGGGTCTAAGTTGAGAACAAAAGTAGACACCCAGGGCCGTCTTAAGGCATGGGCCGGCGGGGCCCGGGCCCAGGGCGCCGGGTTTCTAGGGGCGCCGCGAAGCGGCGCCTTATTTATTTATCTTTTAAAATTTTTTTTTTACGGATCACGGTGCATTATTATCTATTATGAAATAGAAGCTGTCATTGAAAAACACCTCGGAAAATGCAGTTTATTATATTTCACTTTCACCGATTCTTGGCCAGGCTCAGAAGGGCGATTTTTGGGAGGCATTTTGCTACCACTCGCGTGCACGCACTGACTCGAATAGCAAGCATATTCGGGTTCCCCGACTTGTGTGGAGTTTTATCATACACGAACAATACGATTGCTTAGGTACCCAGAAATGTAGATGTGTCTGTTGCATTAGCCGCGGCACCGCGTCTCAGCATATCTCTGTGACTTAACCCCACGCCGCCCGATACTGGCAATCGCAGACGACCTTCGCTGAGTCTTACGTTATAGTGATCACTGGAAATTCTATTCTAGTTTTGAAAATCACATCCTTTTCTAAAATAATAACTGAAAATGCTATACAGTATATTTCACAATATACAAAAAATACATGTAGGGTTGAAATCTTAGGTGCCAGTGTGCGAATTGGAAGCAAAGCGGTCGGTTGTGCTTCTGTCAAAGCGCATGCATGTGATTGTTTTACTAATGGAGCACCAAGTGCTTAAAAATAAGAGTGGCGCACAAAATAGAAAGAGAGCAAAGGATCAAAGTGATAAGACTGCAGTTCTCTTACAGAAAATTCCTAAAATAAGTTCTTTTTTCTCGGCCCCATCGACTTCTACACAGAATTTTGAAGTCGGTAGCGAGGCAAGTACTAGTGCAAGTGCCGCATCTGTCAGTGGTGCGACGTCTTCGGCACTGAGTGAGGGTGTTGTTAGTGCGGGCGATTCGGGGCAAGTGGACGATGAAGCCAACCCAGTGGTTGTAGTGCAACAGGGGGTAATCGAACCAATCGAAGGTGAAAGCGGTGCAGGCGATATTGAAATCGTACCGGATACCGATCCGGCAAAATGGTTAATTAGTGAATTTACAAGGGAATACGTCATAAAGCGTGGTGTTAACCAAAACAAAGATGCAGACATTATGTCATCTCTCCGTGTGTACCCTGACAAAAACAGGTTCTTTAATAAATCGCTTTTCCAGCGCAAGCTACTTAATGGCGAGTTCGTAAATAGGGAATGGCTTGTTTACTCCCAATCAAAAGGAGCGGTATTTTGTGTGGTGTGCAGGTTATTTAATGGTAAATCTAGGTTCGCGTTGAATGCCGGCTATAGTGACTGGAAACATGCTCACGAAAGAATTGGCATGCATGAAAATTCTACTGACCATAGGGCCTGCACAACGGCATTCAATGCAAGAAGTAATCTGCTAGGAAGAGTCGATTCGAAGATAGCGACTCAATTGAACGAAGAAAGGTTGTATTGGAGAAATGTATTAAAACGCGTTGTTGCCGCTGTGAAGATGCTGTCGATTAGGGGATTGGCGTTCAGAGGAGACAACGACACTTTTGGCTCTCCACACAACGGAACTTTTCTGTGATCATTGGAATTAGTTGCTGAGTTCGATCCGTTCTTAGCCGATCATATCAGCCGATTTGGAAATGCTGGGAAAGGAATACCCTCGTATTTGTCGGCAAATATCTGCGATGAATTTATAACGCTTATGTGTGACACAGTTCGCCAGGAAATAATCAAGGAACTGAAAATCGCCAAGTATTTTCGATTAGTGTAGACTCGACCCCAGATGTCTCACATGTAGATCAGTTAACCTTCATCGTCAGGTATGTTCTTCCCGACGGCACACCAGTGGAGAGATTTCTTAGATTCATCCCGAACCCGGGACACAAGTCGGAACAACTGGAGACCGCCGTGCTTGAGACGTTGACTAAGTTCAACATAAACATCGCCGATTGTCGTGGCCAAAGCTACGACAATGCTAGCAACATACCTAAGACTTTAGCTATTTTGTATACCTAATCATGTTTATTTTGGGCACTTTGGGTGGGGGGAGGGGGCGCCTCAAATTGTTCGGCCCCGGGGCGCCAAAAACCTTAAGACGGCCCTGTAGACACCCTGAAAATTCCATCCCAATCGAAGCAGGCGTTTGGCCTGTAGAGCGCGCGCAAACACACATACAAAAAATACAAAAAAAACAAAAACAAACAAACAAACAAACAAACACACATTGGTGTTTTTTTTTAGTGGTAGTGAAATTGATGATTTCGCTTCGCTTGCTATGCTCATCAATAATTACCAGTATATCTAGTCATGGGATATAGCCAAAATTTTATATTTAAAAAATGTGTGTCGTGCAAACTTTCAAAAATCACGTACCTAGTGAATTATAACCAAGAGACCTAATGTTCCTCAGGTGGTTACAGTTATGGCTTCATCTACCAGGCCATGACACAAAGTCAATATAATCAAGGGACCCAATGTTCCTTAGGTGGTTACAGTTATGGCTTCATCTACCAGGCCATGGCACTAGGTCAATATAACCAAGGGAGCCAAAGTTCCTCAGGTGGTAACAGTTACCTTGGTTACAGGTTAAATAGCAACAAACAGTGGCTTCATCTCCTAACGGTCGGCGAAACTATTTTGCAGGCGGAGGGCTTTCGCGTAGCTGCTTTGGTATGGGAGTGGAACATCTGGGTAATCTCGTTATACCTGTGCTTATAGCTACGAACTAGGGTTTCGCGAACGCAATTTGTGTTGCGTTGAAGATGAGCGTAGGTAGCGGTTTGTGTATAGCGGATTAAAAGGTGCAGGCAGCAGTCATAAGAAAACCATGGAGCACCAAGCCTGACCATTGCCTTCTCGAAAATTCTGATTACTTGAAAATGTATACGAATTCGGACGTTCCTTTTTTTTTCTTCGAGGTGTCAGATAGCAAAAAAATGCAGATTATGAACTTACTGCGTAATGGTAACGTAAATACATAAAACAAAACTTATGCAGGAGGGTTCTTATTAGGTTGGAGAAAAATTTATGTTGCGGATTTACACACAATTGGGTACTTCCATAAACGAAATTGACTAAACTTCTGATTACTTTCAAATTTTTGCCCTGGCCAAACTTGGAGTCAACAAAGCTGGTAACCAAGGAAACGAAGGAAACCGGACTCTTATTGAATTAGGTGTCAAACCACGAAAAAACCACTACAAAAATGCTAATAAAAACAACTTGGAAAGACCTACCGACCTAAGATTTGCAGGCATGATAAATATGTATAAGGTCAGCATGTTTAGAAGTTTTGGTGAAGTTATGTTAAGAACTTTGAAATTTACAGAGGTTCAAAATTGAAAAAAAAAATTGAAAAATTGAGTAAAAATTGATTTCTAAAAAATGTTCTCAACCGATCTTTTCCTCAAGCTGAGAACAAAGGTAGGTCCTCTGAAATTTTCATCCATATCGGTTCAGGCGTTTGGTCTGTAGAGAGCGTACAGACACAAAAATTAATTTAAAAAATCAATTTAAAAAAAACATAAACAAGTGACTTTTTTTGGGGGTAGTGAAATTGAAGATTTCACTCCGCTTGCTTCGCTCGCTAAGCTCATCAATAACTTCAGCGTGCTGCAAAAACTCACTAACTCCACTTTTCACAAAAAAAAGTTGTTTACGTCATGATATCCCTACAGGTACGTTCAACAGTCTGCCAAAGCTTGATAAATCCAAGTATTTTTTTTATAAAGCTACATAATAATTGCATTTTAAACATGAATATACTTCAAAGTTTAAAAGTTGATTATCCCAGTAGGAAGTATGAAAATGGTGGTTAGTGAGGGTTGGGAGCTAGCGGCGTGGGGAGGTACGTCAGGGGCACGTTTCCCTAGCGGCCCAAGAACGTCGTTCCAAACGTCACATGGACATTGTCAAGCTGAAGCCCCAATTAGCTAGAAATGTAATGTGGCTGCCCGGCCAGTGTTGCAACCTTTACAGCAAGAAGCGAGTCCCAGACTGGCACCCACCTGTCTGTAGGGGTGGTATCCGGGAGACCGGGAACGCTCGTTGTCCGAGGCCGAATCGTCAGAATTCGGGCAAAGTTCCCGGAGGTCGAAAGAGTCGTCGATCGCCCTGGAACGAAGTCAGACCACTTTAAGCTGCGGTTACGTGGGAACATTTTTTACAAAAGTTTATCACTTTTTTATGTTAAACTTGTATTATTTATAATATAAATATAATGTACGATATAATATACCAATATAATATGAAAAAGCCATGTTATTTTGGCAGCATAAAATTATGCTGTGTCAGATTTTTCTGAAAAATGTGAGTCGCCAACTGTTCGTCTGTCCTCCTAAGCTTATATAACGCTTGATTTCAGCTGATACCAGCACCACACTTGAGCGATATATTTTGTATTTTTACGTTCATATAATCTGCTTTTCATTTAGAAGTGAGAATAGGACGGTATTTCTTGATAGAAATATCTGGATTTTTGTGTCTGCTGGCAATCTTAATTCATAGATATTATAGAGAATGAATTAGCTGCTATGCAATGTCGTGTGAAAAATTATGTTTCAAATTAATATTTGAACACATTAGCGAGAGAAAGTGAGAAACGTATAGCAAAGCGACGCACCAAAAATAATTTTGCAAAGCTTGTGGATTTTGGATACATAGTGAGCTGCAGACTCCCGACTTCTTGGATAATAAAAATAACTCACATTCTGTTTTAGTTAATTACTCCTACCAATCCCACAGATCACTCTGACACACGGCCGAAACAGCATGTTTAAAGAGAGTTATTGCTTTAAAAATGGTTGGTCCCAGAGCAATATAATAGGGAAGTATTTTGTGCTTGACCCACAAGGTATTGTGAAAATAGTAATTATGAATGATGAATTACCTACCAAATATGTCAAGAACACATCAATATACTAGTACTGTACCTACTTTATATTTATCCCAATAACTGTAAATTTGATCTTGAAGTGACAAAAAAGTAAAAAAAGCACTTGCTGAACCAAAAAAAGTAGGTAGGTGATTTTTTTTTAAAGTGCATTAAAAATGTATCCGTTTGGAACCGTTTTCGGATTTGGTTTCAAAGGAACCGAAACGAATCAGGAACCGGAACCCGAACCCTTTGAGATCAAATTTGTTGGACCGGAGCCGACTTAACGACTTAATAAGTTAAGTTTCCAATCCCTGGTTAAAACACATTTTCACAAAACACCTTGCTGCAATATATAATATACCAGAATCAAAATTTTGCACATACTGTGTTCTTCCTTGGTAAGGTGCAGTTTAGTTTAAGCCCCGTAATTCATCAAACCAATTTTGTCACAAGCCAGTCATCAAACCCTTTTCATCTCATGCCAGTCATCAAACCCCTTTCATCTAAAGCCAGTCATCAAACTCATTTCATCTCAGGCAGACATCAATTCCCCTACTCACTTGCTGCCTTCTCAACCTAGTCATCAATCCCCTTTCATCTCAGGCCAGTCATCAAACCCCTTTCATCTTAGGCCAGTCATCAAACACCTTTTATCTTAGGCCAGTCATCAAACCCCTTTCATCTCAGGCCAGACATCAAACCCCCTACTCACTGGCTGCCTTCCTCCAGGACCGCCTCTGTCTGCCCGGAAGACATCTCCGACATGGCTCCCTGCAGCAAGATCTCCGGATGGAAGATCTTGGCGTGCAGGTCCAGGTATTGCGTGTTCAGGAAGCGAGCCGGACAGAACTTGCACGGCAGTCTATGAGTACGCAAGTGCTTTCTCCGCTCCTCCTTGCTGGCAAAACCGGCCTTGCACTTGTTGCACGAGAACTTGGTCCGCAACCACTTCACACATTTCTGCGCGGTGCCTTTGCCCGAGACGGGAGATTGCAAATCTCCTTTGAGAGTTGCGCTTTCTACCGGGACCGGGACTCGATCCGGGACTTGGTCGCTCGCGACTGCAACTGGAGACGTAGATATGACGCCGTTCTTCCTTCGCCCGACGACTCCGTTTCTCGATCTGCCGACGACTAAGTTCTTTCCCTTGCTTGCAGTTTCGCCCAAGGTCCGGACCTCCGCCAGCTTGTTCGCGTCCGCGGTCTGCCGATTTGTCCCCGCGGCCTGACGCCGCCTTTGCCACATCTTCAAGGCCGCGTCCTTGTGCTTGGACGAATTGCTCTGCTTAACTTTGGGTCTCGCTTGACTTAAATCGAACCGCGTTGACTCGACTTTGGGCCCAGCTTTAAACCCGGATTTGGGCCGAGACCGGCCGGCCGTGACCGAGGCGAACCTCTCGACGGAGAGCACGGACACGAAAGGCCTCCTGCACGGGGACGAGGGGAGGGGCGCGGCCGGGACCGGCACACTGAGCGGGTCACGCGGACGATTGCGTCTTCCAACGACCGCTGAATCGGAGACTTCCAGGTCGGGGACGTCGATGTCGAACGGAAGGAGAATGGGCGGTGCGTCTCGCGAACGTAACGCGCAGGCCAGACGGCCCGGAGCCTGGCCCTTCGGGCACCGTGGCCGCTTCTTGCCAGACTGCTGGAACAACAGGCAAGGTTAGCAAGCTTCTTGCAGTGCACGAGCTGTGCAGTGCAAGCTTCTTGCGGTGCAAGCTTCTTGCAGAGCAAGCTTCTTGCAGTGCAAGAGCAGTGCAGTGCAAGCTTCTTGCAGTGCAAGCTTCTTGCAGTGCAAGCTTCTTGCAGTGCAAGCTTCTTGCAGAGCAAGCTTCTTGCAGTGCAAGCTTCTTGCAGTGTAAGCTTCTTGCAGTGCAAGCTTCTTGCAGTGCAAGCTTCTTGCAGTGCAAGCTTCTTGCAGAGCATGCTTCTTGCAGAGCAGGCTTCTTGAAGTGCAAGCTTCTTGCAGTGCAAGCTTCTTGCAGTGCAAGCTTCTTGCAGTGCAAGCTTCTTGCAGTGCAAGCTTCTTGCCGAGCAAGCTTCTTGCAGTGCAAGCTTCTTGCAGAGCAAGCTTCTTGCAGTGCAAGCTTCTTGCAGTGTAAGCTTCTTGCAGTGCAAGCTTCTTGCAGTGCAAGCTTCTTGCAGTGCAAGCTTCTTGCAGAGCATGCTTCTTGCAGAGCAAGCTTCTTGAAGTGCAAGCTTCTTGCAGTGCAAGCTTCTTGCAGTGCAAGCTTCTTGCAGTGCAAGCTTCTTGCAGTGCAAGATTCTTGCCGAGCAAGCTTCTTGCAGTGCAAGCTTCTTGCGGTGCAAGCTCCTTGCGGTGCAAGCTTCTTGCAGTGCAAGCTTCTTGCAGTGCAAGCTTCTTGCAGTGCAAGCTTCTTGCGGTGCAAGCTTCTTCCGCTGGAAACTTTTTGCAGTAAAAGCTTCTTGCAGTGTAAGCTTCTTGCAGTGCAAGCTACTTGCAGTGCAAGCTTCTTGCAGTGCAAGCTTCTAGCAGTGCAAGCTTCTTGCAGTGCAAGCTCCTTGCAGTGTAACCTCTTTGCAGTGCAAGCTCCTTGCAACGCAAGCTTCTTGCTGTGCAAGCTTGCAAGCCTCTTGCGGTGCAAAGTTCTTGCGGTGCAAGCCTCTTGCAGTGCAAGCCTCTTGCAGTGCAAGCTTCTTGCAGTGCAAGCTTCTGGCGGTGCAAGCTTCTTGCGGTGCAAGCTTCTTGCGGTGCCAGCCTCTTTCAGTGCAAGCTGCTGCAGTGCAAGCTTCTTGCAGTGCAAGCTTCTTGCGGTGCAAGCTTCTTGCAGTGCAAGCTTCTTGCAGTGAAAGCTTCTTGCAGTGCAAGCTTCTTGCAGTGCAAGCTTCTTGCAGTGAAAGCTTCTTGCAGTGCAAGCTTCTTGCAGTGCAAGCTTCTTGCGGTGCCAGCTTCTTGCGGTGCAAGCTTCTTGCAGTGCAAGCTTCTTGCGGTGCAAGCTTCTTGCAGTGCAAGCTTCTTGCAGTGAAAGCTTCTTGCAGTGCAAGCTTCTTGCAGGGCAAGCTCCTTAAGGTGCAAGCTTCTTGAAGTGCAAGCTACTTGCAGTGCAAGCTTCTTGCAGTGCAAGCTTCTTGCAGTGAAAGCTTCTTGCAGTGCAAGCTTCTTGCAGTGCAAGCTTCTTGCGGTGCCAGCTTCTTGCGGTGCAAGCTTCTTGCAGTGCAAGCTTCTTGCGGTGCAAGCTTCTTGCAGTGCAAGCTTCTTGCAGTGAAAGCTTCTTGCAGTGCAAGCTTCTTGCAGGGCAAGCTCCTTAAGGTGCAAGCTTCTTGAAGTGCAAGCTACTTGCAGTGCAAGCTTCTTGCAGTGCAAGCTTCTTGCGGTGCCAGCTTCTTGCAGTGCAAGCTTCTTGCGGTGCAAGCTTCTTGCGGAGCAAGCTTCTTGCGGTGCAAGTTTCTAGAGGTGCAAACTTCTTGCGGTGCCAGCTTCTTGCAGTGCAAGCTTCTTGCGGTGCAAGCTTCTTGCGGAGCAAGCTTCTTGCGGTGCAAGTTTCTAGAGGTGCAAACTTCTTGCGGTGCAAGCTTCTTGCATTGCAAGCTTCTTGCAGTACAAGCTTCTTGCCGTGCAAGCTTCTTGCAGTGCAAGCTTCTTGCAGTGCAAGCTTCTTGCAGTGCAATCTTCTTGCAGTGCAAGCTTCTTGCAGTGCAAGCTTCTTGCAGTGCAAGCTTCTTGAAGTGCAAGCTTCTTGCAGTGCAAGCATCTTGCAGTGCAAGCTTCTTGTGGAGCAAGCTTCTTGCAGTGCAAGCTTCTTACGCTGGCAACTTCTTGCAGTTTAAGCTTCTGGCAGTGCAAGCTTCTTGCGGTGCAAGCTTCTTGCGGTGCAAGCTTCTTGCGGAGCAAGCTTCTTGCGGTGCAAGTTTCTAGAGGTGCAAACTTCTTGCGGTGCAAGCTTCTTGCATTGCAAGCTTCTTGCAGTACAAGCTTCTTGCGGTGCAAGTTTCTAGAGGTGCAAACTTCTTGCCGTGCAAGCTTCTTGCAGTGCAAGCTTCTTGCAGTGCAAGCTTCTTGCAGTGCAAGCTTCTTGCAGTGCAAGCTTCTTGCAGTGCAAGCTTCTTGCAGTGCAAGCATCTTGCAGTGCAAGCTTCTTGTGGAGCAAGCTTCTTGCAGTGCAAGCTTCTTACGCTGGCAACTTCTTGCAGTTTAAGCTTCTGGCAGTGCAAGCTTCTTGCAGTGCAAGCTTCTTGCAGTGCAGGCTTCTTGCAGTTCAAGATTCTTGAAGTGCATGCTTCTTGCAGTGCAAACTACTTGCAGTGCAAGATTCTTGCGGTGCAAGCTTCTTCAGCTGGAAACTTTTTGCAGTGCAAGCTTCCAGCAGTGCAAGCTTCTTGCAGTGCAAGATTCTTGCAGTGCAAACTTCTTGCGGTGCAAGCCTCTTGCGGTGCAAACTTCTTGCGGTGCAAACTTCTTGCGGTGCAAACTTCTTGCGGTGCAAACTTCTTGCCGTGCAAGCTTCCTTCCGTGCAAGCTTCTTGCAGTGCAAGCTTCTTGCAGTGCAAGCTTCTTGCAGTGCAAGCTTCTTGCAGTGCAAGATACTTGCAGGGCAAGTTACTTGCAGTGCAAGCTTCAAGCAGTGCAAGCTTCTTGCAGTGCAAGCTACTTGCAGGGCAAGCTCCTTGCAGTACAAGCTCCTTGCAGTGCAAGCTTCTTGCAGTGCAAGCTTCTTGCGGTGCAAGCTTCTTGCGGTGCAAGCTTCTTGCGGTGCAAGCTTCTTGCGGTGCAAGCTTCTTGCGGTGCAAGCTTCTTGCGGTGCAAGCTTCTTGCGGTACAAGCTTCTTGCGGTGCAAGCTTCTTTCAGTGCAAGCTTCTTGCGGTGCAAGCTTCTTGCAGTGCAAGTTTCTAGTGGTGCTAGCTTCTTGCAGTGCAAGCTTCTTGCGGTGCAAACTTCTTGCATTGCAAGCTTCTTGCAGTGCAAGCTTCTTGCAGTGCAAGCTTCTTGCGGTGCAAGCATTTTGCAGTGTAAGCTTCTTGCGGTGCAAGCTTCTTGCGGTGCAAGCTTCTTGCTGTGCAAGCTTCTTGCGGTGCAAGCTTCTTGCGGTGCAAGCGTCTTGCGGTGCAAGCTTCTTGCGGTGCAAGCTTCTTGCGGTGCAAGCTTCTTTCAGTGCAAGCTTCTTGCGGTGCAAGCTTCTTGCGGTGCGAGCTTCTTCCGGTGCAAGTTTCTAGTGGTGCTAGCTTCTTGCAGTGCAAGCTTCTTGCGGTGCAAGCTTCTTGCGGTGCAAGCTTCTTGCGGTGCAAGCTTCTTGCGGTGCAAGCTTCTTTCAGTGCAAGCTTCTTGCGGTGCAAGCTTCTTGCGGTGCGAGCTTCTTCCGGTGCAAGTTTCTAGTGGTGCTAGCTTCTTGCAGTGCAAGCTTCTTGCAGTGCAAGCTTCTTGCGGTGCAAGCATTTTGCAGTGTAAGCTTCTTGCGGTGCAAGCTTCTTGCGGTGCAAGCTTCTTGTGGTGCAAGCTTCTAGCGGTGCAAGCTTTTTGCAGTGTAAGCTTCTTGCGGTGCAAGCTTTTTGCAGTGTAAGCTTCTTGTGGTGCAAGTTTCTTGCAGTGCAAGCATCTTGCGGTACAAGCTCCTTGCGGTGCAAGCTTCTTCCGCTGGAAACTTCTTGCAGTGCAAGCTTTTTGCAGTGCAGACTTCTTGCAGTAGAAGCTTCTTGCAGTGCAAGCTTCTTGCGGTGCAAGCTTCTTGCGGTGCAAACTTCTTACAGTGCAAACTTCTTGCCGTGCAAGCTTTTTGCAGTGCATGCTTCTTGCTGTGCATGCTTCTTGCAGTGCATGCTTCTTGCAGTGCAAGCTTCTTGCAGTGCAAGCTTCTTGCAGTGCAAGCTTCTTGCAGTGCAAGCTTCTTGCGGTGATAGTTTCTTGCAGTGCAAGCTTTTTGCGGTGCAAGCTTCCAGCAGTGCAAGCTTCTTACGCTGGAAACTTCTTGCAGTTCAAGCTTCTTGCAGTGCAAGCTTCTTGCGGTGCAAGCTTCTTGCAGTGCAAGCTTCTTGCGGTGCAAGCTACTTGCGGTGCAAGCTTCTTGCATTGCAAGCTTCTTGCAGTGCAAGCTTCTTGCGGTGCAAGCTTCTTGCAGTGCAAGCTTCTTGCGGTGCAAGCTTCTTGCAGTGCAAGCTTCTTGCGGTGCAAGCTTCTTGTAGTGCAAGCTTCTTGCGGTGCTAGCTTCTTGCAGTGCAAGCTTCTTGCGGTGCAAGCTACTTGCGGTGCAAGCTTCTTGCATTGCAAGCTTCTTGCAGTGCAAACTTCTTGCGGTGCAAGCTTTTTGCAGTGTAAGCTGCTTGCGGTGCAAGCTTCTTGTGGTGCAAGCTTCTTGCGGTGCAAGCTGATTGCAGTGTAAGCTTCTTGCGGTGCAAGCTTCTTGCAGTACAAGCCTCTTGCGGTGCAAGCTTTTTGCAGTGTAAGCTGCTTGCGGTGCAAGCTTTTTGCTGTGTAAGCTTCTTGCGGTGCAAGCTTTTTGCAGTGTAAGCTTCTTGCGGTGCAAGTTTCTTGCAGTGCATGCTTCTTGCGGTACAAGCTCCTTGCGGTGCAAGCTTCTTCCGCTGGAAACTTCTTGCAGTACAAGCTTCTTGCAGTGCAAGCTTCTTCCGGTGCAAGCTTCTTGCGGTGCAAACTTCTTACAGTGCAAACTTCTTGCCGTGCAAGCTTCTTGCAGTGCATGCTTCTTGCTGTGCATGCTTCTTGCAGTGCATGCTTCTTGCAGTGCAAGCTTCTTGCAGTGCAAGCTTCTTGCAGTGCAAGCTTCTTGCGGTTCAAGCTTCTTGCAGTGCAAGCTTCTTGCGGTGAAAGTTTCTTGCAGTGCAAGGTTCTTGCAGTGCAAGCTTTTTGCGGTGCAAGCTTCCAGCAGTGTAAGCTTCTTACGCTGGAAACTTCTTGCAGTTCAAGCTTCTTGCAGTGCAAGCTTCTTGCGGTGCAAGCTTCTTGCAGTGCAAGCTTCTTGCGGTGCAAGCTCCTTGCGGTGCAAGCTTCTTGCAGTGCAAGCTTCTTGCGGTGCAAGCTTCTTGCGGTGCAAGCTCCTTGCGGTGCAAGCTTCTTGCAGTGCAAACTTCTTGCAGTGCAAGCTTCTTGTGGTGCAAGCTTCTTCCGCTGGAAACTTTTTGCAATGCAAGCTTCTTGCATTGCAAGCTTCTTGCAGTGCAAGCTTTTTGCAGTGCAAGCTGTTTGCGGTGCAAGCTTCTTGCAGTGCAAGCTTTTTGCTGTGCAAGCTTCCTGCAGTGCAAGCTTCTTACGCTGGAAATTTCTTGCAGTTCAAGCTTCTTGCAGTGCAAGCTTCTTGCGGTGCAAGCTTCTTGCGGTGCAAGCTCCTTGCGGTGCAAGCTTCTTGCAGTGCAAGCTTCTTGCGGTGCAAGCTCCTTGCGGTGCAAGCTTCTTGCAGTGCAAACATCTTGCAGTGCAAGCTTCTTGCGGTGCAAGCTTCTTCCGCTGGAAACTTTTTGCAATGCAAGCTTCTTGCATTGCAAGCTTCTTGCAGTGCAAGCTTCTTGCAGTGCAAGCTTCTTGCAGTGCAAGCATTTTGCGGTGCAAGCTTCTTGCAGTGCAAGCTTCTTGCAGTGCAAGCTTCTTGCGGTGCAAGTTTCTTGCACCATAAAAAATATGGTCTTGTTCCAGTCAAGATTGACTGTTCCAACACCATCTGTCAGATGGCTTAAATCCAGTGGAACAATCCCATAAAAAATATGTTTTTTGTCCCGTTTAGATTCACTGTCGCAACACCATCTAGCTGATGGCCTTGTTCTGGTCAAACTTGACCAAACCCATATTTTTTATGGGATTGTTCCACATGATTTAGGCCATCAGGTACGTGGTGTTTGGAAAGTGAATCGAAACTAGAACAATACCATATTTTGTATGGGATTGTTCCACTGGAACAAGGCCATCAGTCGGATGGCTTTCTTCTGGTGGGACAGTACATGGCCGATATGGTGGATATTCCAGAGGGTGTTAGTCAACTGCCTCGATTTGCTAAAAATTCAAAAATTTAATTTTACAAGTTTTGAAGGACTTTCTAAATTTCAATCAAGCCTAATGATAACACAAAATTGATTCTCACAATAATTGGAAGCCTTATAAATTGGCAAGTGTACAAGCTATTTTATTTTGGGCTGTCAGTGACAGTTTGTCTGTAAAAATATTTAGTATTTATTGGTAGGCCATGTGGTCTGCCCCCTTAAAGTACCCACCTTACAGAACCAAACTTAAAGTACCCGCCTTAAAGTACCCACCTTAAAGTACCCACCTTAAAGTACCCACCTTAAAGTACCCACCTTAAATATCCCACCTTAAAGTACCCACCTTAAAGTACCCACCTTGACAGGAGAGCCGCCCTCCTCAGCCTTGCACTCTTTGCGCCTCCACAGCGGGTGCAAGTGCTTCTTGCGCCGCTCTTTGTAGAGGTGGGACTTTATGTGGCCCGACATCCCGCGCAGACTCTTGAACTGCCAGCCGCAGACGCGGCACTGCGTGGCGTGCTGGCGTTCGTGGTTTGCGCGGTTGTTGCACGCGACCGTCGCCCCGCAGCCGGCGCAGACGTACGCTTCGAGGTCGGGCTTCAAGGTCGAGGTCCACGGGTTAGAGGGTTCAAGGTCGCGGGGTTCGGGCTTCACGGGCGGCCACCAATCGTCGGGCTGCGTAAAAGAGTGGGCGTCGGACGCTGGCACGGAAACGTGGACTGCTCGACACACTCTAAGAGGGATCACTGAGAATATTGCACTAAAAAATTTACCCCGTATTGGTAAACTATGTTTTTTCGTATAAATCATTTTTATTATCCTGCTTTATTTTTTGCATATTTGTATCTGTCTGAGAAATCCAGAGAGTTCCTAGTCCTCCCTTCCCTTCCCTTTCAATCACACAATGCTAAAAGCCATTACCGAAATTGGGAATTTTTATAAATCCCACTTTTTGCTTCATTTCCATATTTTTCCCAATTTTCCCAACTTCAATATTTGCTCATATGTGTGATTCGAAGGGGAAGGGAACAGAGGACAGGGCTAAAAATCAGGGCTTTGAACCGAAATGTTTTTTCGTGTCGGTTACGGTTACGGTTCGGGGAACTATTTCGGTTCGGTTTTCGGTTCGGTTCGACCAAAATAATTAATTTCATTTCGGTTCAAACCGGTTCGAACCCCAATTTTTTTGCAGTTTCCGTTTCGGTTTTTTCGGTTCGGAAGGAAAATTTGCCCCTATCATGTAGGCACGCAAAATAGCATCCCTGCGGTGGGGTTGCACTGAACTAAATATATTTCTAAATTCTGATGACATGTCGTCGACACTTGCCATTCGTTCACTTGCCAAATGAAGCAGAGGTAAAACTGGAAGTTCTTAAAACTGTGTTTTACATGCAAAATATTGGTAATTTGACTATCAGAAAGCTAGGGTCATGAGAGTGTACTTTGTGCACCATGACCCATTAATTTGTCATTACAACAATGGCCACCTATCCGATGCCCACTCCACCAAACGCACTTGGTCTCTTGATTGCAAGCATCACGACAAATTTATTTGGCAAAAATCAGTGTTTCCTTTGATCGTTTCGTAGGCATTGTAGTTTCTTTGCATTGTTTGAGAGATACATTTTGTCGGAAGTTCTTAGTCAGAAATCAGATATGAGTATACAAAAGATATGTTTATAATACAAAAAAAGGTTAATAAGTCACTCATTACTCATTTGGGATCATAAACTATGATTTGGGATCTATTATGGTTTGTAAAGAGAAAAAACCGAACCGAAAGAGAGTGAACCGAAATTAACCGAAAAAAAACCATTATAAAATTTCGGTTTGGTTTCGGTTACGGTTCAGGCCACTTTTTATAATTTCGTTTCCGGTTCGGTTACGGTTCGGCTGAAAATTGCGGTTTTCTTCGGTTCAAGGCCCTGCTAAAAATTGAATACAATATATTGTTACTAGAAACTAGTCTGTGTACCGGATTTCCGCTTGATCGGATGAAGGGAAGTGGTTTAATCAGCCGTCTTCGTCCTGTGTGTGGGTAAGTGAGTGATTGTGTGAGTGAGTGAGTGGCCACAAAATTGAAATGAATATAAAGGATTTGGAAAATTCCGGAGAAAATTTTAAGATACCTACCCACCACAGAGACCTGTGTGGCGATTACTTTACTTTAAACGATAAATGCTGTTAAATCGGCCGCTGGATGGAACAAGTTTCATCCTACCGGATCGCTACGTATGTAGGTAGATACGTACATAGGTACGTTTGATAAATCGGCCCCAAAGGCAACCAGTGGCTGTCCGTGGGACAATGGACAGCTTCAGTTGCCTCATTTTTACCCGCATATTCCAGCCTAGCGATTTTGTAACTTGTACGTCATGCTTTTATCGGTTCTGATGAATACAATCCCTATTGTCGTCCATGTTAATCTTTTAACTTTGTAACCGAGAACGGCAAAGTCAGAAATCGCAGCAAAGGAGTTATTTTCGTGGAAATTTTTTTTGGGATAACATTGGACTGGTTGGGTACCTGATTACATACTAATTAGTATTTCTATGATATTTTGTTTGGTTGTTTGTTTGGTGTGAAAAAACTAATTCTTGCATCCCATGTTTAATTTCCTGTTAGCTGCAAACAAATCTGCAACAACTTAAGAATAGGAAATACGGGTCTGGTTGTCATTTTCGACTGAGCCTGGCAGGCAGATTGTGAGTAGATAGGCTCTATTTGGCAGAGAGCAGCCATCTTGATACCGTTTTGGATGCCATTACTTGTCCAAATGAAATTAATTCACATTTAATGGAAATTAAACAATGTGAACCAAGAAAATCATTATCATAACTTCAATTTGGCCTATATTTAGCCTCGATTCAGCCTATACTCAGCTCAATGTAGCCTAAAGTTGCCCGGATATATTTTGCCATTTTGACAGCGGTGACGCCATTTTTGTCAAAATACAGCCTCTCTAATTGTGAGTGGCCAGCCCAAATGGTGGATGGACAAGCCAAGGCGTTGTGCAATTTGTCAAAACGCAGCACCACAGTGTTTTACATAAGTTGGAATGGCCGTTTCGAGACCGTAAAACGGCATGCTGTACATCATTTCAAGGCCAGCAGCCAGAAGCGTATGTACCTACACCCAGCCAGGCCAGAACGCCACGAGAGATCCAGCTAATAGCAGCCGGCCTTGGGTTAGCACGCAAACGCATGTCGTTTTGTCCATGCTCAAGTGATTGCAGAGTTGTTTCTTGCTTGCATTGACTCCAGATATAAGGATACCCAGACATTCAACCATACCTAGCCATGGCTACGTCACAGATATTTAAGAGTACCCAGAAATTCTACCATTCCTAGCTATGGCTACGGCAATTGCTGGGGCGCGTTGGTAACCTGCTTTAACATCATATACCAGGCCATGGCACAAGGTCAATTATAATCAACAGACCCAATGTTCCTCAAGCAGGGTTGCCATAATAAAAAATTTTGGAGGCGGGACAAATTTTAACAAACGAAAAGTAGTTAGACCGGAGGCTCGGCGGACAGAGCCCACGAAAAAATAAGGGTGTGGGTGTGGGAACAGGATTTGAGGGCCATTTTCAGCAAATTTACGCGTTTTAGATATACTAGGGCTTTGCGAATGCAATTTGTGTTGCGTTGGAGATGAGCGTAGGTAGCGGTTTGTGTGTTGCGTTGAAGATGAGCGTAGGTAGCGGTTTGTGTATAGCTGATAAAAATGTATGCAGGCAGAAGGCCTATGAAAACCATGGAGCACCAACCATGGACCATTGCCTACTCGAAAATTCTGATCACTTGGAAATGTGGACGGATTCTGACGTTCCTTTGTTTCTCCCCGAGCTGTCAGATAACGAAAAAATGCAGATTATGAACTCATTGAGTAATAATGCCTGAGGGTTTTTATTAGATTGGAGATAAATTTCTGACGCGGATTTACTTTCAGATAGGTACTTCCATAAACGAAATTGACTAAACTTCTGGTAACTGTCAAATTTATGCCTTGGCCGGCCCTAACTGAAATCAACAATGCTGGTAACCTAGGAAACTACGGATTCCGGACTCTTATTGAATCAGGCACCAAATCACGAAAAAACACTACAAAAAATGCAAAAATGCAAAAAAATCAATCGGAAAGTCCTACCGACCTCAGATTTTCAGGCATAATAAATATTTATAAGATCGACATGTTTATAAGTTTTGGTGAAGATATGTAGAGAACTTTGACATTTACAGAGGATCAAAATTTTGAAAAAATCGAAAAATTTCATAAAAATTGATTAATTCCAATCTTTTCCAAAAACTTGGAGGATCTAAGTTCAGAACAAAGGTAGGTCCTCTGAAATTTTCATCTAAATCGGTTCAGGCGTTTGGTCTGTAGAGCGCGCGCAAACACACATACAAAAATAAATAATAAATAAATACATAAATACCTTCCTACACAAGTTACTTTTTTTTGGGGGTAGTGAAATTGAAGATTTCACTCCGCTCGCTTCGCTCGCTACGCTCATCAATTAAGGTTTTTCTTGGCACTTGTAATCCTTAGTCATATTTATGCATAAACTTTCAATTTATCAGCAGGAAATTTAGGTATAACTAGCAGTATGGGCCCGTGTTACGCACGGGTAGTGAACTGAGACATGTTTGTACTTTCCAGTTCATGGCTCTAAATATTTATTTTAATATTTATTTTTTCTCATATCAGTGGTACCTATAGAGCAAAATCACCCCCCGCCCACAATGTTTAATGTGTAGGCCCCCGATACGGTTACCCGATGCATAACATGGATGTTGGTGTTGCTGGAGTGGGCAAAATTTTCATCATGGATGTTGATGTTGCTGGAGTGGTTAAAATTTTTCATTGTAGTTTAGTTATCAAAATTGTATTTTAAAAAGTTCCACAATCTCTGTCCCATACCCTACAAGAAGACGCTAAAATCTAACGAAACGGCTTGAACAGCACAAATAATTCATGAATAAAATGTTGAAAGAAATATGTATAAGTCTCTAGAACCTGGATAAAGCCTTTTACCATGGGTAGGTACCCGATAGAACGTTAATACCATGCCTTACGGTCAACCCTATAGTAATGACTCGCATATGGCCCAGGGATTAATATATAAATTCGATTTGCTGCGTAAAACATGAACAGACGTTAGTCACTTGGAACATCTCACCATGAAAGGCGGACGAAAACTTAGCTAGGTAGCCAGACAAAAAAGTTATTTTCATTATTAAACTACCAAAATATATCAAATCTCTATTAATCTGCATTGGTCGAGTTTAAAGAAAGCAGGATCATTTTCTGAAGTTTGAAGCTGATATTTGATGAGCGGAGCGAAATCTTCAATTTCACTACCCATAAAAAAAAGTCATTTGTGTTGGTTTTTTTTTTGTATGTGTGTTTCCTAGGTTACCAGCATTGTTGATTTCAGTTACGGCCAAGGCATAAATTTGACAGTTATCAGAAGTTTAGTCAATTTCGCTCATGGAAGTAACTGAAAGTAAATCCGCGTCAGAAATTTATCTCCAATCTAATAAGAACCCTCGGGCATAAGTTATGTCTTACGTATTAACGGTATCATTACTCAATGCGTTCATAATCTGCATTTTTTCGCTATCTGACAGCTCGGAGAGAAACAAAGGAACGCAGAATCCGTCTACATTTCCAAGTGATCAGAATTTTTGAGTACGCAATGGTCAGACTTGGTGCTCCATGGTTTTCATAGGCATTCTGCCTGCATACCTTTTCATCAGCTATATAAAAACCGCTACCTACGCTCATCTTCAACGCACAATTGCGTTCACGAAGCCCTAGTTCTATATTTCAATACAGATTCCCGCCCCCCCAAATAGTTTTGAATCTATCAGAAAGCTCCAAAAAGTTAAACACTGCACGTAAGATCATTTGCAAAATTATACACTGCTTCCTGGGTGTGACACAGAAACAATTTGGGTAGCTGTCAAGAGAAGCTGTCATACTTTGATCAAACGCGCAAAATGTCGCTGAAGATGAACACAAATGGATAAAATATGTGTGAAATATCTTTCAAATAATTAAAATTGCACCAAGAATAGTTGCAGTGAGTTGTGTAGAGCAAAAACAGTAAGTTTTCAATAAGAATATGTACCTATTTACCAAAGTCATGAACAGCAAATTCGCCCTTGCCAGCTGGGTTTTGACCAAATGTACCAACAAAACATCATAAAATCGCCGGGAAACTATCGTCTCGGGCTAATCTCACATGTAATAAAGCCATTAAGGCATTTTCAGCCATTCTAGATTGATTTTCGCAATTTCTATAAACGGTTACAACCTTAAATGGTCACAGAGAAGACATCCCCAGATAGTCAGGTACAAAAAAAAAAGCTGAAAATCGCAATTAGGGAAGTTCTGTAGGGTTAATTCGTAGCACTTTTTTTTAATGTAATTTGTATCATAGATTTTTATATTTTTTATTGGTGACAGTTCACTTGCAGTGCAGTGCAAGTTTCCTAATAAAAAGCTTAGCTTTTAATAAGGAAATGATTGATATCAGTGATATCACTATACTGATAATAGTACAGCTTCACAGCAATGGGCACACCGATTTAAAATAGAAGTACTTCTATCAATAGTAACAATTGCAAAAAAAATATGCAATAAAATGTTCTAACGCTTTTGCTAATTCAAAATTTAAATTTAAAAAAAAGAAACTTAGTGATGAGCGTAGCGAGCGAAGCGAGCGGAGCGAAATCTCCAATTTCACTTACCCCAAAAAAAAAAGTCACTTGTGTTTTTTTTTTTTTTTTTTTTTTTTTTTTTTGTGTGTTTGTGCGCGCTCTACAGACCAAACGCCTGAACCGACACGGATGAAAATTTCTGAGTATCTACATCTGTTCTCAACTTAGACCCCCAGCGTTTTTGAAAAAGATCGGTTCAGTAAATTTTTTATAAATCAATTTTTACGAAATTTTTTGATTTTTTCCGAATTTCGAACCCCTGTACATTTCAAAGTTCTGAACATAACTTCACCAAAACTTCAAAACATGTTGACCTTATACATATTTATCATGCCTGCAAATCTTATTTCGGTAGGTTTTTCCAATTGGTTTTTATTAGCATTTTTGTGGTGTTTTTTTCGTGATTTGACGGCTGATTCAATACGAGTCCGGTTTCCTTCGTTTCCTTGGTTACCAGCTTTGTTGACCTCGAAGAGAAACAAAGGAACGTCAGAATCCGCATACATTTTCAAGTGATTAGAATTTTCGAGAAGGCAATGGTCAGGTTTGGTGCTCCATGGTTTTCTTGTGACTGCTGCAAGCACCTTTTAATCCGCTATACACAAACCGCTACCTACGCTCATCTTCAACGCAACACAAATTGCGTTCGCGAAGCCCTAGTAGCAATAGAAACAAGCTGACGGCAACACTTTTATGTGTGTGGTGCGAAATTTCAATGTTCGATTTTCGCAATTTTTTAAAAGAAAATTACGATCGAGCGGGACGTTAGTCCCACTCCGCGAGGCGCGGGAATGTCCCGCCGTAAGCGAGACATATGGCAACCCTATCCTCAAGCAGTTACAGTTATGGATTCATCTACCAGGCCATGGCACAAGGTAAATATAACCAAGGGACCCAATGTTCCACAGGTGGTTACAGTTATAGATTCATCTACCAGACAATGGCAGGTCAATATTAGCAAGGGACCCAATGTTCCACACATGATTACAGTTACCTTGGTTACAGGTGATATAACAACACACAGTGGCTCCATCCCTTGACTGCCGGCAAAACTATTTTGGTGGGCGGAGGGCTTTCGTGTACCTGCTCTAGTATGGGAGTGGAACATCTGGGTAACCTTGTATCTGTGACGAAACGGTGCAGACATTGCCCGCTGCCTGTTGACTCACGTGCGAAGTGTTTAAACTGCAGACCTCGGTGATGACGGGCGCAAACTCGGCGCGAGCATCCGGCGAGAACTTCACCTTGTCGATCTCGTCCTGTGGACAAACGGTTTGCGTCGTTAGCGCTTCCGGCGTTCAGAACCAGGGCACCTAGGTAGTATTCCGTGTTTTGATCCACAGTGAAGGGAACAATCTATCAGTTCGTTCTGTTCGCCACTTTTTATCCCGGTTAGCAATTAATTCCGGAACGAGTAATTGTGGCATGATTTAAATCCATAATTCAAATTCATGATTCAGATCTGCCATAAAACTCTGTTGCTGCTTTAGTATTATTGTATCCTGCAGATGTTGGTACAATTTTATGGAATATCTCAGAAGCAAATACTAGGTCTGAAACAAGACATTAACAAATTCTAGGGTTATGTTATTGATGGCATGTTTTTCGCATGAAACTTAGTTTTATGATCCTGTCAGACCTGTAACTTTCAAGCCGGCACCTTCTGTAGATACAAATATCCTAATGTCAACCCCATTGTTCGCTGCAATCCAAAAATGGCACATTGGATTGGTACATTGGTGCAACAGTAGCAGTTGAAAATCGCGGAAATATTCCCGAACCATGAGAAGCCACCCCCTGAGATCGTGGGTCGCTGTGGTTACGAACCAGCGCTGACCGGAACAACACGGAACAAATGAAAATCGGAACAAATCGTGGTCAACCGGAATGACATGGTTTGAACCAGTAGCTCTGGTTCAAAATACAGAACACACCCCTAGTGTCTTTGTTGGGAAACCCGCCATATAATATGTAAGTTGTTCGGTAAAGCTCTGGTTCAAAATACGGAACACACCCCTAGTGTCGTTGCTGGGAAACCCGCCATATAATATGTAATATTATATAATATGGCCCAGTGAACAAAATGATGAGTATACCACTGCTCTAGACGATGACAACTTTTCAAAACACAACAAACATGCTATTTTGCACCCTGCATACTGCAGCGCGTCACTATCATTATTGAAAATGCTCCAAAAATGCCACAAACTGCGAAGTCAATATTTAAATGTCGTTAAGGCAATTGGTGTAGTTGTTGGTGATTATTGCATGAACTTTATTTCAATTTTCTTTTGGTATTCTGTGATTATAAATCACACAATTTGTTGCTAAAAGTGTGAGGATTCCGTAGACCTTGGTTTCGTCGCGATCGGACAAACGGTGTGGCAACAAGGTATAGTATCCAGGAGGAGGTAAATTATGCGCGGGAAGTGGCCCAAGTACACGCTCAATAATACGACGTAACAGGATTGTTGTACAGTGCTTGAATATACTAGATGAGTGAATTTTTTCGAGATTTGCAAACACGCAATTTGTTGCTAAACGTGTGAGGATTCCGTAAACATAGGTTTCGTCGAGATCACACAAAAGGTAGGGCCACAAGTTAGTATCCAGGAGGTGAAATTTGAGCGAGAAGCTTCCCGAGTAAACACTCGCTCCAATAGTCTGAAGGGGTATTTTCGGGGACCACAGTATTTCTTTAGACGAGGGTTTCCTGCGGAGTATAATCTTTCAAAAACATAGATACTAGGGCTTCGCGAACGCAATTTGTGTTGAGTTGAAGTTGAGCGTAGGTAGCGGTTTGTGTATAGCTGATAAAAAGGTATGCAGGCAGAAGGCCTATGAAAACCATGGAGAACCAAGCCTGACCATTGCCTACTTGAAAATTCTGATAACTTGGAAATGTGGACTGATTCTGACGTTCCTTTGTTTCTCTCCGAGCTGTCAGATAGCGAAAAAAAATCAGATTATGAACTCATTGAGTAATGATACTGTAAATACGTAAGACATAAATTATGCCCGAGGGTTTTTATTAGATTGGAGATACTGTACGTAACATTTCTGACAAAGATTTACTTTCAGTTACTTCCATGAACGAAATTGACTAAACTTCTGATAAAAGTCAAATTTATGCCTTGGCCCTAACTGAAATCAACAATGCTGGTAACCTAGAAAACAAAGGAACCCAGAATCTTACTGAATCAGGCACCAAATTACAAAAAAACACAACAAAAATGTTAGTAAAAACCAATCGGACAGCCCTACCGACCTCAGATTTTCAGGCATAATAAATATATATAAGGCCGACATGTTTATAAGTTTTGGTGAAGATATGGAAAGAAATTTGACATTAACAGAGGATAAAAATTTTGAAAAAATTGATTTATAAAAAATTTCTGAACCAATCTTTTCCAAAAACTTGGGAGGATCTTAGTTCAGAATAAAGGTAGGTCCTCTGATTTTTCATCTAAATCGGTTCAGGCGTTTGGTCTGTAGAGCTCGCGCAAACACATACAAAAAATAATAATAATAATATACACAAGTGACTTTTTTTTGGGAGTACCTAGTGAAATTGAGATTTTGCTCCGCTCGCTTCGCTCATCAATTAGTTTAAATGTCAAATAGCATTCAAGAGCGGGGGGGGGGGGGGGACTTCATTATAGATTGCCCTTTCTAGTCGGCAAAAAGATTTTGAGTAATTAAAATGAGACATACACAATCCACTCAACATAAGTGCCTAACTTGCCAGTTCCAATTAAATTAGCCACCCTTTAAAACTGCTAATAGCTTGGACATTGGGATGTTAAAAATGGAGTGGGTTAAACAAAGTTTCTAGTGTTTCGTCAAATAAAGTACCTAGTGTTTAGTCAAACAAAGTTTCTAGTGATTCGTCAAACGAAGTACCTAGTGTTTAGTCAAACGAAGTACCTAGTGTTTAGTCAAACGAAGTACCTAGTGTTTAGTCAAACGAAGTACCTGGTGTTAAGTCAAACGCAGTACCTAGTGTTTAGTCAAACGAAGTAGTGTTTAGTCAAACAAAGTACCTAGTGTTTAGTCAACCAAAGTTGGCCAAACAGTGCAAGTGACTGACGTAATTGCTCGAAATGACTTAATGACACGATTAACAGACATTTCTTTCCATGCTCACGAAGAGATGGGGGAAAGAAATCATACGGTGGACCAGCCAAAGGATTAGAATCCACCTGCGAGCATCTTTCGACTACGCAATGGGCAAAAACAACTAAATCGAGAAGAAATTCTGTCCAACATATAAGTTGCAAGCTTGTAGAAAATAAAGTGTATTGCTTGCAGTCTGCATGATGACATTGCATAGACTTCAGTGTGATTAAAATGAGAGATATTTTGAAAATAAGTGGGTGGAAGACTTTTACCCTTAAAAAGAGAGTGGGAACCCAAGTCTACCCTGAAATTAGCCACTGTCAGCATAAATTTGTCCTTTTTCCGACTTTAGAATTGCATCTTCAAGATGGCTGCCCACGCTGTGGCACATTCTCTCACTCTCTCACAGTGCCCTTTGCAGCTGCGTCTCAAAGAAGAGCAACGAAAACAGCCTCTGAGCTGCCACCATCAACCTCAGGTGACCGCCCCCAGAAGTTACCGTGCTGTGCTTCATTACCGTCAGAGCATTTGGAGACGGAAGCGTTTGGCAACACGGCAAACCACCAGCTCCACATTATATGCTGACAATGGGCAACACTCAGAGATGGACATTGCTGCAGTTACCATTAACTGGAAGCGAGCTTGGGGACACAGTTAAATACTTTGAAAAGATTGAAGGAAAGAGGCAATCAGTTTTGGATAAAAGATTTTTGATGAGCGTAGCGAGCGAAGCGAGCGGAGCGAAATCTTCAATTTCACTTACCCCAGAAAAAAGTCACTTGTGTATGTTTTTTTTTTTTTTTTTTTTTGTGTTTGTGCGCGCTCTACAGACCAAACGCCTGAACCGATATGGATGAAAATTTCTGAGTATCTACCTCTGTTCTCAACTTAGACCCCCTGCGTTTTTGAACAAGATCGGTTCAGTAAATTTTTTATAAATCAATTTTTACGAAATTTTTCGATTTTTTCAGAATTTTGAACCCCTGTAAATTTCAAAGTTCTGAACATAACTTCACAAAAACTTCTAAACATGTTGACCTTATATATATTTATCATGCCTGCAAATCTTAGTTCGGTAGGTCATTCCAATTGGTGTTTATTAGCATTTTTGTTGTGTTTTTTCGTGATTTTCGGTAATTTTTGACGCCTGAATCAATTTCCTTCGTCACCTTGGTGACCAAGCTTTGTTGACTTGAAGTTTGTCCAAGGCAATAATTTGACAGATATACTAGGGCTTAGCGAACGCAATTTCTATTGCGTTGATGATGAGCGTAGCAGTTTGTATTGAAATTGAAAATACTGAAATTGAAATTCTGAAATTGTACTGAAATAACCCTGTACGTTTTATTATTATGTACACAAATTAGCCTCCCAAAAGTGTTGTCCATTCCGGGATTTGAACCCGGGTCCCCAACTTTCGCGGCTGGTGCTCTAACCGCTGAGCTAAATGGCCATTAAATTTGGGAGAAGTAATTTGCATACAGGGTGAATTCTCACCCTGTATGCAAATTACTTCTCCCAAATTTAATGGCCATTTAGCTCAGCGGTTAGAGCACCAGCCGCGAAAGTTGGGGACCCGGGTTCAAATCCCGGAATGGACAACACTTTTGGGAGGCTAATTTGTGTACATAATAATAAAATGGTATAAGTATAGTTGGCTTGACAAGGTGTGCCATTGCGCATGGGACCCCCTCCACTGAGCAAACGAGAGGCTATCGCTGGCATTAGCTGGTGCTACACATGTGCTTATGCGTGTCATTAGTGTCGAACTCATGATTCAATAAGAATGCTTCGTAAGAATGGCAGTAGGACTGATTCCGTTCTGCTTGATTCGAGACTTGGCAAAATAACAATATTCAGGGATATTAATTAACTGATTTCGTGGTATTGTTCAAAGAAGTCTAACGATATGCGAATGGCAGCGCAATACGAAGACGACGTAGCTGCACTCGTGTTAATATTGAGGCGCATCTGATGAGTCAAAATGGTTAGATGTGTGGAATTTCAATGTAAAAACAGAGTGACAAACACAGTCGTGCAATACATGTATATAGTTTCAAAGACTTCCTATTCAAGAGCCCGGAGTGTGCAATGCGTTGTTAGTTACTTTTGTCGCGAAGACAAGTGTTATGTTAATTATAAAAGGAACAGTAATTCACAATTGGTTTAATATTTCCTACATTTTGCATTCACATTTTATCCGCTACAAACAGTTAAGGTTTTTCCAAAAGCATCAAATCATGCCAATGTCCAGTCAACAGGTAAACACATGTCACAGCAAGTGTATTGCATCGACAAGGCACGGCACTCCAAACCTCATGGATGCACATAAAGTCCCATTCTCAAAATGATCATCTCTTCCCTTGCAACCAATCAGAGAGAAAAATAGTTATATTGACCAATCAGGATATAATCGCAACACAATGTTTCTAAAAAAAAGTTGCAGGTCTCTCAACAATGTAAAAATGCTTTTTTGGAGGAAAATGATTGATAAAATTCTGAAACTTTCTCTCGAGATTCCACGGTGTGCACATCGTGTTGAGAATTTTGCTCTGGCTAGCCTCGCGATCATTTCCAAAGTTTGTTCGGCATTGGTTATTTGTGTTTTAATTGAACCGTAGTATCAACTGTGAACCAGTTTAGTTTTGTGAGGGCGTTCGCACGTGGTTGCAAAGCATTTTTTTGCTGCCGCTGAGAATTTACGCTGGATTTTAGTTTTGTTCGGTCAATTTTATCATCTTTGCTTTCGTCAAAGAATATTTTCATTGACAACACAGGTTGCAGTGTGGATTCTTTTATTAATACTGATTTTCTATGTTTTTTCTATGTTACTTTTAGCTTTCTTCATAAATATTTTGCTATTCTTTTTTGATAGGGAACGTGGCAACTGGCCGAAAATCAACTGGCCGAAAACCTAACTGGCCGAAAAAAAACTGGCCGAAAATAAAACTGGCCGAAAAAAAACTGGCCGAATTTTATATTTTGCGCTGTGACTGTACTGAGCCGGTGGTAGGGGAAAACTATTACCACTTTCGAAAACATTGTCTCTGAAATAACTTGGAGACCATTGGTCTTTTGGGAGATCGAGTCGTGGTCGGGTCCCTCAGGACGTTGGCGGGCGGCGAAGCCGTCGCGGCCGGGAGAGTCGTCGGCGTTGGGTGAACTTCAGCCGACGTCGCAGAACGGCGACTTTTATTTGTAGGGGCGTTTGACGACGTTGGCGGACGGGCAGCGGTGCTCGACCGGTAAGTGCGTCGTCGCTGGGACTTGTGCAAAGTGAGGCGTTTGTTGGTGTTGGCGGGCAGCGACGCCTGCCTGGCCGGGAAGGTTTTGAGTGTGTTGAGGTATTGTGATTGAAGACTGGCAATCAGGAAATAGTGAGGCGCTGGACGTTGCTGGCGGGCGGGCAACGATGCCCGCCCGCCAAGTGCGTCGTCGCTGGGACTTGTGCAAAGTGAGGCGACTGACGGCGTTGGCGGGCAGGGAAGGCTGCCTTGCCGCGAAGGCGTTGCGACCGGTGAAGTCAAGGTCAAGCCTAAGATTAATAATAGTGAGGGCGTTGACGAGGTCAGTTCAATCGCCGGGACCACTTGTCGACGACCGGACTTTGAAAAAAAGTGCGGGCGCTGACGGGGTGAGTGCAATTGCCGGGACCGGTTTTCTACGACCGGACTCGAAAAACGACAAAGTCATTTAACATGGCTCTTATGGGCCAGGACATGGCCGAAATTCGGGTCGAAAAGGTCGCGCCGCTGCCGCGGAACTAGCAGCGTATTCAGAGCGTTTAAAAAATTCGCCCGGTTTGTTTATCGCCCAGTTAATATCTCGCCAAGTTTTTTAGTCTCCAAGTTATTTCAGAGAAAATGTTTTCGAAAGGGGTAATAGTTTTCCCCTACCAAAGGCTCAGTACAGTCACAGCACAAAATATAAAATTCGGCAAGTTGTTTTTTCGGCCAGTTGGTTTGTCGGCCAGTTTTTTTTCGGCCAGTTTTTTTTCGGCCAGTTGGGTTTTCGGCCAGTTGATTTTCGGCCAGTTGACACCTTCCCTTTTGATACACCATTTTGAAATATTATCTTCTAGGTTTCTTTAAACGTGCACCTTTTTATACACATTTTCTGTTTTCCGTTTTGAATACACTTTTTCATATTCTTCCCACCATGTTCTCTTTTTCATATGATTCGTTTTCAACTCCCATGTAATCGGCAAGGCATCTTAGTCTGCGCCAGGGCGTTCTTATCGGACCGTGCGTCCCCAACATTCGTTTCATTTTCGATTGGGTTTGAAAATAATTGTCCTCTCTTCCATTCTCCACACTTGATTTTGGGTGTTATTTTCACGCTGTCTTTGGTTTCATTTTAGTTCCGTCTATTTATCACCTTGGTTTTTGGTAAATCAAAAACGTTTCACCTGGGACAAGATCCGGTTTATTTCAACTTTGGTTGTTTTGAAATTGGTTTATAATGTGTATTCATGAAATCCCCTAAATCATCTCATTGAAAGCGAGAAATTTTCCTAACATGCCGCGCAAGAAATCTCAGCGGGGAAAAAAAGAAGCTGCGGCTAGACGAGAACAGGAGCGTCGTGCAAAAAAAAGCACAGAGGCCAGGGAAGTCAGGCTAGGCGACAGTGCAGCCTGAATGCTCAGCATCAGGGTGAGAGAGAACGAAGAGGCGCTTGCGCAGAGACGTTCTTTAAATCGGCGTAGAACTGCCACTGCTCGAGCCGCTGAGACAGAGGCGGAGACCGACTTGAGACGGGAGACAAGTTTGAAAAGAACGAACTCCCACATTCAAAACGAGACTCTGACACAAACAGTTGCGAGGAGAGCGGCAAGCCACCTTTCTGTTGCAGAATCACGTCGCAATGAATCCCTTGCAGAGACATCAGCAAGGAGGGAAGCTAGCCTCCGACGTATAACAGAGACCAACAGTAAGGAGACTCCTGAGCAAACCACAGCCAGGAGGGCAGCTAGCCTCCGACATGTGACAGAGGCCAATCTCAATGAGTCTCCTGGGCAAACCACAGCCAGGAGGGCAGCTAGCCTCCAACGTGTGACAGAGGCCAATCTCAATGAGTCTCCTGAGCAAACCACAGCCAGGAGGGCAGCTAGCCTCCGACATGTGACAGAGGCCAATCTTAATGAGACTCCTGAGCAAACCACTGCCAGGACGGCAGCTAGCCTCCAACGGGTTACTGTGCTTCGTCGGAGCGAATCACCAGCTCAAACAGCAGAGAGGCGAGCAGGGAATCGCGAGAGGGTTTCAATGACCCGTCAAACACACAATAATTATGACGTGGGAAATGTGAATCTTCCTCCAGTACCAGGCTCACAGGCTAAAGTAAACATATTTGAGGGGCACATGCAAAATTTAAATTGGTCTTCTTGCAGCAACTGCAAGAAAAAATTCCCTGCTCTCAAATTAAACGCGACTAAGTTTTGTAATTCTTGTGTGAGACACGCCGATCTGTTTACGGTCGCAAACAACATGGACCCCGGCATTGTCCCCGAGGAATTGTCTTGCCTTTCAATGATTGAAAGCTTACTTATCGCCCGCATCCATCCTGTTGTGTCCGTGTATCGGGTGAAGGGACAGCAGTATGCTTACAGCGGAAATGTCATCAACTTCCCACAGAACGTAGCAGAGTTTGCTGTATGCCTGCCGAATTCTTTGACAACTTTAACCTCCATCGTTGTTGTGCGTCGCAGATCAGCGCACTCTGACAACATTGCTGATTTTAATGTTTGCTCTCTCCGTCTCCGTCGCGCCTTGCTATGGCTTAAATCTAATAACCGCTACTATGCAGACATTGCAATCGATGAAGGAGTGCTCGCTCTGTTGCCAGAAGACGGAAATGTTTACGGCGACCTTAAATTCATGGAGGAGGAAGGGGACGATGGTGATGACGATGGGGTTCTTGAGCACACAAATGTCCCACATATCGCTCCCATCAATCAACAAGACCGAATTGACAGCGCCCTACAACCTGGCACCGTTCCTTGGCCCACAGTGTCAAACGTGCCCATAAACGAATTCACCACCGAGGGGTACATCGCCCAAGCCTTTCCCACCCTCTTCCCGACTGGATACGCTGACCTGAGGGACACTTCTCGGCCAACACAGATCAAACCTACACAATACTTTCAGTTCCTGATGCAATTTTACGATGGTCGGTTTGCTAAGGACAGCCGCTTCCGGTTCTTTGCGTTGAACTCTGTGCTGCGCTGGAACGCCATCAGCCAGGGTAACATTTTGGTCAGGAAGGTCGATCTCAATGGAAGGACAGCCGGCCAGTTGAAGGACATCCTGGCAATCAATCCAAACCTTGCCAATAAGGTTATGTTCTATGCATCGTCACTCCGCATAACAAAATCTTATTGGTTTAAGCGTTGCGCTGAGCTTAAAGATATGGTGGAATTTATTGGCGTGCCGACGGTTTTTTTCACTCTGAGTGCAGCCGATTTACACTGGCCGGAATTGTACGCCATCCTCGCTCCCGACGAGCGCCTGGATGAGATGTTGCCCCAAATTGCGGCCAATCGGCGCCGGCAACTATTGTGCGAGAACCCTCTGGCCGTGGCTTGGTTTTTCCAAGAGCGGGCAGGTTTCTACATTCAGAAAGTCCACGGCCCCGCTTTCCTCGTGCGAGACAGCTGGTTCCGCTATGAGTGGCAGCATCGCGGGAGCAGTCATGTCCACGGGCTGCTGTGGCTTGAGGGAGCGCCAGACGTGGAACATCTTGATTTTTCAAATGTCGATCACGTGGCTCGAGCCACTCGTTACTTCGATAATCTCGTCACCACCATCAATCCAGGCCTAAACGAACCGCCAGCTGTCGTCCACCCATGTCAAATACGCTTCAGTGACGTGGTGGACATGGAGCAAGATCTCTGTGGGCTACTAAATAAAGTGCAAAGACACACCCGCTGCACAGAGGGTTACTGCCTGCGTCGGAAAAAGAATTCGAATGAACTCCATTGCCGGTTCAAATTTCCATTTCTGATGTGTGCAGAAACCAGCCTTAAAAAGGATGCCCGAGATATTCTGACACTGGAAACGGCACGAAATGATCCTCTGCTAAACCGCTTTAACAAATTTGTTATCCAATCATGGCGGGCAAATATCGACATCCAGGCTGTGATGTCGAAGCACGCTGTGATGGATTACATTGCTAAATACGCAGCAAAGAGCGAACCACAGTCAAAGTCGTTTGCTGACATGTTTAACAACATCTTGACCACTAAAGTCAGCGAAAACGATCCGGCAAAGCTCGCAATACAAAAACTAATTATTGAGTCCCTCGCAGAGCGCGACATTTCGGCCCAAGAGTGCTGCCACCTCCTCATAGGCTACCCGCTTTACCACTCGAGCCGGGCGTTCGTGTCGCTAAATGTTGGCGGCGACCAGTGGGTGCCTCTTGCCGCCGAGGGCGAACCCGTCGAAGGCGCCAACAAAAAGCTCGTGGAAATGTACCCCACTCGTCTCGAGTCGATGCACGAACAGTCGCTCCTCGACACTGCGTCTAGGTACAGCTGGAGGGGCCGTTGGGTTGCTCGCAGGACTCCAGTGGTAGTGAGGGTCTTTCCTCGACTCTTTTTGGGAACTGACTACGACAAGAACGAAGCTTTCTACCACCAGCAAGTTCTTTTGAAAGTGCCCTGGACCAGCGAGGAGGACTTGAACCCCATCAACGAGCCCTGGAAAAGCGTGTACCTCCCCGCGGGACTGGTCGCGCTGGAGGAACCTGTCTTGCCGGCTTTGCCAGACGAGGAGGACGAGGACGAGGAGTGGGAAGAGCCCGAGCCCGACAGGGCACAGGAAGAGTGGATGGTCGTGGCCGGCATGGGGCCGAATGACAGGGCGGTCCAATGCGAAATCGGCACGAGGGAGTTCGACACGTCGTTCGCTTGGACCGCCTCATACGACTAATACCCGAACATCGCGGGAGTCTCCAGCTTCCTGGCCGATGTGAGACAGGTTGTCATGGACGTCGATGAAGAAGTTACCACGCCTATTATGTTCAGCGCCGAACAACAGCGAGTTCTGGACCTCCTCGCAGTTCAAGTCGAGGCCGTCAAAACCCGGTCTGATTACACGGCAGTCCGCAGACTTATTGTCCAGGGAACGGCGGGGACAGGAAAAAGCACAGTCATAAAGGCAATGACGGCAATGATGCGTGCAGAGCTGGGAGAGGGCAGCTTCCTTTTGTTGGCACCGACTGGGGTAGCTGCCTTTAACATCAGCGCCTCCACAATCCACTCTGCACTGCACATAGGCACAAACGCCTCGAAATTCCGCAATCTCACCGGGAAAAGTGAGAGGGAGTTTCAGGTGAAAATGCAGCCAGTGTCTTTTCTCCTCATTGACGAATATTCCATGATCGGAGTCTCCCTCCTTGCCATGGTTGACAAGCGGACTCGTCAAGGAAAACCCGTCGACGCTCTACAGCCATTTGGCAACCTCTTTGTATACCTGTTCGGCGACATCCGACAACTGCCACCTGAATGCGATCGGCCCCTTTACACCGACAAGACCTGCACTTATGGATTGACAAACGACGGCATGTTGGCTTACAAGTCGTTCAGCCACTGCCACACACTCTCCATAGTGCAGCGTCAGGCAGGCGACAACCCTGAGCAGGTGCTCTTCAGGGACCTTCTTGGGAGGCTGAGCAATGGGTGCTCCACCCACGAGGACTGGGACTTGCTCTCCACGCGCTTTAGGCCGTCTCTAAGCGTTGAAGAGCAATCTCAGTTCTCTAATTCGCTCTTCCTAGCTCCCACCAAGGAAACTGTCCAGGGACACAACATGTCGCACCTGACTGATCTCGGCAGTCCTGTGGCAAAGATCTGCGCCCTGCACAACTGTGGCAAGGCTGCGCAAGGCACAGAGGATGCTGCGCAGGGGCTGCAGACCACCATCTACCTGTCCCGGGGCAGCCGTGTGATGCTACGAACAAACTTGTGGACGTCACACGGGCTGGTGAATGGGGCCACGGGAACGATTGAGGACATCATATATTCACCACACACCAGACCACCAACCGACCAACCGTTGTGTGTGCTGGTGAAGTTCGACCGCTATACTGGACCTTCATTCCACCATCCCCAGGTTGTCCCCATCTGTCCCATGGCACGGGCATGGACCGAGAAAGAGACGAAATGCTCCAGAGTGCAGTTCCCCCTCAAACTTGCGTGGGCTGTTACCATCCACAAGTGCCAGGGGATGACCTTGGACTCTACAATTTTAAGTCTTGGGACTAAGGAGTTCGCCACCGGCATGAGTTTTGTGGGATTGTCTCGTGTCAGAGCCCTCAAGGACCTAATGATTAATCCTCCGTTTCCCTTTGAGAGAATTGGCCAACTGCATCTCTCTAAAAGTTTACAGCAACGGAAGCTGGAGGAGGCTCGGCAGGCGACAATGTCGCTGTGAGCAGGTCGACTTATTTCGTCCCTAATTTGACTCCCGGCTGAGACCGTGGTAAGGCGTATGGCCTATAGGGGAAACGTCCACGTAAAAAAATGGTAATAAAGCGTCAAAGTCGATACCTCCTTCAAAAAATTGCTTGATAAGGTGACGTGGAAATTCGACAATCCGTTTATGAACAGCCTTTCCTATTTAACTGCTGTTTGACGTTGGATATTAATCCCGATATTAGATCATTACACAAAATATAATTTGTATTTGCTGTTGCCTGTTTCTCTGATGAATAACATCGAAATATAAATTATGACGATCGAAAAATGAATTTCGTTTTTAAGTATCTTAATTGTATTCCGGTTTTCGTCAGATGCTCAAATAATTGTAGTTTGCTTGTCACGACAGAGGGATGTCTGTTTTGGAACATATTACCATGTTGGGTCGACTTATTTACTATATGGAGTCAAATAATTAACAATTTCCTGTTTTCATACCTACTTGTTGTTTTGCTGTTTTCATATTTTGCAATTAAAGTCTTCTTGAATAAGAACTTCCAAGAACTTTTCGTTAGCGGCTTGCAGTTAACAAGGAACACCGTTATTCAAAAATATAAATTTCAGTACAAACTGCTACGCTCATCATCAACGCAATATAAATTGCGTTCGCAAAGCCCTAGTAGTTAGGTAGGTATATATAGTACACGCTCGATAAGAAACTGTAACTTTAGCTACTGAATGGTTCATTGATGAGCATAGCGAGCGGAGCGAAATCTTCAATTTCACTTACCCCAGAAAAAAGTCACTTGTGTATGTTTTTTTTTTTTTTTTGTGTTTGTGCGCGCTCTACAGACCAAACGCCTGAACCGATATGGATGAAAATTTCTGAGTATCTACCTCTGTTCTCAACTTAGACCCCCTGCGTTTTTGAAAAAGATCGGTTCAGTAAATTTTTTATAAATCAATTTTTACGAAATTTTTCGAATTTTTCAGAATTTTGAACCCCTGTACATTTCAAAGTTCTGAACATTACTTCACCAAAACTTCTAAACATGTTGACCTTATACATATTTATCATGCCTGCAAATCTTAGTTCGGTAGGTTTTTCCAATTGGTTTTTAATAGCATTTTTGCGGGGGTTTTTTCGTGATTTGACGGCTGATTCAATACGAGTCCGGTTTCCTTCGTTTCCTTGGTTACCAGCTTTGTTGACCTCGAAGAGAAACAAAGAAACAAAGGAACGTCAGAATCCGTATACATTTTCAAGTGATCAGAATTTTCGAGAAGGCAATGGTCAGGTTTGGTGCTCCATGGTTTTCTTGTGACTACTGCCTGCACCTTTAATCCGCTATACACAAACCGCTACCTACGCTCATCTTCAACGCAACACAAATTGTGTTCGCGAAGCTCTAGTGTATATTTACATGCACATTGCTCAATGACCTCAAAATGAGCCTATTTCCGCTACCCGACAGCTCGGACAGAAACAAAGAACGGTCAGAATCGTTTACATTTTGAAGTGATCAGAATTTTTGAGAAAGCAATGTTCCGGCATGCCGCTCCATGATTTTCATATTATGCTTTTTGCCTCAATCTTTTTATGTGCTATATACAAACCGCTACGCTCATCTTCAACGCAACACAAATTGCGTTCGCGAAGCCCTAGTTAAATGCATGTTTACAGGTGTTTAATTAAATCTCGGAGAAGAATCTGTAAGAAAGCTGCACATCCTCCTTTTTCAATCGCTAGATCCCGGCAAAGTAAACTGTACCATTCAAATCTGGAGACGTTTCTATTTTCTTTCGCTAGAGGCGCTCCGCGCAGAACGGCTATGTACCTACTGTCAGTGTCAGAGCTGTTGTTTTCATTGCCTAGCACAAAATGTTGACTTTTCTTTCGTAATATAACCAGATCAACCACACCGAACGACAAAAAATGAGAAGGAACATAATATAGGTCGCAGACCAATGTGAAATATCGTGAAGCGTAACACTTAAACTTGTCATTCTGTTCGCCATTCAGGACAGCCTTAAACGTTATCATCACCTCTCGATGTACAGACTTGAAAATATCTCAGTATTTATGGATAAGTGTGTAGGTTGAAACTATTGGAATTGAAGCAACAGAATGGCTTCCATCAGTGTCCATCATGATCCCAGCTAGGGTAAGTTTATCCACAGGTTTATCTTCAACCTATTAGCATTGTTAATAAATGCTATTACCCGCCACTTATTATGTAGGTACATATAATAAATCATACTTGTTTTTTGTACCTTTCAAAGTTTACCATTAATCTATGGTACTGCACGTTTAGGGTGTATTATTCTGCATTTCGAATCACAGCGATTAATTGTTTCGGTTAGCCGTAGTCCTTTCCTCAATCATCAGCTGTGTCGGTCATGTTGCCATTGGTTTACCATTGGTCACTAATCAGAGCCACCCACGATTTGCAGCGGTCGGTCTGATCCATCAAAGGTTTGGTCGGCCTGGTCACCCTGGTTCGAAATATAGAATCACAATACACCCTTAGATTATTTTGTAAAGACATATACTGGTGCTCTTTTGGTACCATTGAGATTCTAGGCTAAATAAAATTGTGCACTGATTTATTTTTATTTTTAGCATCACCTGCACGTGGAACGGTGGAATAATGAATGATCACTACCAAACCAATGATGATTTGCTATGAGGCGGACAGAAGAATATTTGCAACTTAGCAATACCATCAAGAGTAATATTCTGCTTTTTTTCTGCTTGTTTGACAAGAAAGGTAGGTTAACAATTTGTGGCCTGAATCCAAATCTAAAATGTTTGAATGTGAAAAGATATCAGTGGTTTGATGTTTCAGGAGAAGTACTTGAAAACTAACTTTTCTCATATTAGACACATAGTTTGAACTTTGAAGGAACATCACCATAAATGATACTTACTTCAAAAATGGATGGGAAACCTGTTATATCAAGTCTCAAACCTACCTAGGTAGGTACTAAATTTTGTGTTTTCTACTTGGGCATGTACACATAGATTCATGCAAAAAGATCTCTCATTAAATTGTTTAAATTGTTTTAGCACTAGGCCAGTGATAAACTGAAATTCAGCTTCAGAAAGCTAAACTGATTTTCCGAGACCAGCCTGAGCCCGATTGCACACTGCCCTGTGTCGTATTGACCGGTATAGGCAAAGAAGGCGATGGCCTACAAGCACAGTGGATAAAGGTACGAATAGGCCAGAAGCTGCTTCAGCTGATGTTTTTACCGGTGCTGTATACTAGAATTAATTTGAGTTTGCCACTTTTTGGGGATCTCAATTATCATAGAGTACCATACCATAGAATCAAATGATAAGTTTTTGTCATTACCATTAAAAAAGGTACTTATCATTTCAATTATTTACCATTTTACTCTTTACAAATGGTAAATAGTCAAATGATACTTTACTTCAAAGTCCACCAGGCTGTGGTAATCTTAGGCTAACACGACTGTAGGTACTCTTTGTTACATTTAGATTCTAGGCATGGATAAACTGATTTTTACTTTTTTTAGCAACGCCTGTGTGTGGGATAATCACCATCGCACCAATGACAACTTGTTTGAGGCAGACAGAAGACTATTCACAACTTTCATTAGGTACTATCAAGAGCAATTTTCTTAAATTTTCTCCTTGTTTGGTGAGAAAGGTACGTCTACATTGTGGCCTGAATTTAAATATAATATTTTTAAATGTAAAACATGATTTGATGTTTGAAGAAAAGTACCTAAACAAGTACCTTTCTCATATTACTAGAGACATAGTTTGAAGGAATTGATTGATTGAATTGGTGGGAAACCTGTGCCTAATCTCAAAAGTCTGATGCACCCACAATTTTGTATTTTATATCTTGGATATGTAAAATCATGGTTGAATAGGAGCTTCAAATTATTGTTCAAATTGTTTTAGCTCCGGCAATGCAGGACTGAAAATCCTTCAACTGAAATTCCACTTCAATAAGTGAAACTGATTTTCCGAGACCAGCCTGAGCCCGATTCCTCACTGCTCTGTGTCGTATTGACCGGTAGGCAAAGAAGGTAGGCCTACGGTAGAAAGACCGGTAGGCCTACGAGCGCACTGGATGAAGGTACGAATAGGCCAGAGGCTGCTTTAGCTGATGTATTTACTGGTGCTGTACTCTTTGTTACATTTAGATTCTAGGCCTATGGATAAATGAAGGTGAGGATTTTTACTTTTTTTTAGCAACACCTGTGTGTGGGATAATCACCATCGAACCAGTGACAACATGTGTAAGGCTGATTGAAGACCATTCACAACTTACAATACTATCAGGAGCAATTTTCTGCAACTTTCTGCTTGTTAGACAAGAAAGGTAGGTCTTCATTGTGGTCTGAACCCTGATACAATAATTTTTAATGTAAAAAAATAATCCATTGATTTGATGTTTGAGAAGAAGATAGTACCTACCTAAATAAGTACCTACCTCTCTCATATTAGAGACATAGTTTAAAGGAGCATCTCCATAAATGCTTCTACAAAATTGTGGGGGAAACCTGTGCCTAATCTCATGAGTCTCACTATTTTGTATTTTACAACTTGGATCTGCATATATACCTACGTAGATTCATGGGTGAATAGGAGCTTCAAATTGTGCAAATTGTTCTAGAGCCAGCAGTGAATGACTGAAACTCCACCAATTGAAATTCCGCCTCAGCAAGCCACGGTTATCTTTCGAGACCAGCCCGAGCCCGATTGCACACCGCTCACAGTGCCTCACCCCTCATCGGTAGGCAGAGAAGGCGATAGCATACGGGCGCCAAGGTGCGACGCTGCCAAGAGTCGTGCAAGTTTCCGCAATGCGGCGAAAGAACAAGCAAGTCAGCGCAGCGCAAGGACAAACAAGTTTGCACACCTCGGCAAAAGGGCGAGGATGTTTGTACGACTGAGCCTCAATTGCTCAAAACACGTAGGAGCTCCTAGCTTAAACTGATAAGTCCACTGCTTACTACCTCATGGATAAGTCCAGCCATCACCTAACAAATTTTATCTCATAGTACCTTTCAGACCTTTTTTCTCACTATGACCGCTTGTATATACTATAAATAAATAAATAAATAAATAAATAAATATATATATATATATATATATATATATATATATATATATATATATATATATATATATATATATATATATATATATATATATATATATAACAATAGCTCTACGTATTGTTAATTAAGTTCAAAAAGAAAAGTATTGCATGAACCACTGTTCAGGGAATATTCTAAACAAAGCAGTCCGATTTCCGAAACAATTTACTTTTGCGATTATCTTGACAGATACCTACTAACAGTAATGTGCGGATTTAATGAGAACTAAATTTATAATTTGCTAAAGAAGGTAGCATGCACAAGAATTTCATCATTGAAGTCAAATGGTCAACATCACATACACACACTTTGACTTCGACAAAGATTGGATGGAGCGACTGCTTTCGATCAACATGTCTAACCTCAAAGTTTTCAATCCACCTTGTTTGTTAATGAAATGGAGAAACTATAATATAGCTTGAACTTTATCATTGTATACTCATGTTACATTTATTTTGTTTCACTGATAATATTAAATACAGATTGTTCAACCTAATTGCATATTTTCTTGTATTGTTTTGTTTGTGATTGTGTTCCTTCACAGGCTCACAGCTGACATTCCACGTGACAGAAGAATGGGTAAGTAGTAAGCACCCGATCAAGCAACAACCAATCACAGGGCAGTATTCTTCTACATTTTCATTCGGTAACTGAGATTTAATGAATCATTCGGTAATGATTACTGAAGTTTAGCAGTGCAAATTCCTCCTATTTCAAATGCTGAGATCCCGTGAAGCTTCATTGCCGGTTAGCGTTTCTTTTCGAGCGTGTATTCTACGTAGGTAGGTAGGTAGGTACCAAATAAACCATCAACAACAAGTAACAAGCTGCGCGTGAAAGGAGAGCGTTGTATTTAACCAATGGGAGCGCCACTGCATAAGAGGCAGCAGATTAAATGATAGCAAATAAACAATCAATTTTAATGTCATTTTGGTGGCCTCTCATTTACTGCGATTCAAACTGCACTATTGGATCTCTTGGAACAGCATCTATCATAGCTTTTAGTTTGTTTTATAACATAATGGTTTTATAATAATACTATAGAATTTTTTAATGTAGTTAACTGCACATAAACAAAGAATCTGGTCCCCAGAGGTTATTATATGCATTCCTTTAGAGTAAAATGCAAGCAATTTCTTCCGCAGATAGCACGAGACAGACCTTTATCCCTAATTAGGAAATAAATATGACTGGACACATTCATTACAACCTCATTTGATCAATCCCGTGGGAACTCCGTGCCGGCGCTTTTTCGGAAACGCCACAAAAACGGCCGTTTTAGGGATCTTCAATTTGCAAGAGCTGCACTAGCGCCAATGCTACGTCCGTCCAGGTCTACTAATTTACAACAATGTATTTGCTTCTAGCCGCTTCTGTAAATATTGGGTTAGGAACACTGATCAAGTACCTACATAAACAAAATGTTCTATATTTTTCTGTAACAAATAATACAACATTTTCAACAAAAAATGAAATGAGAATTGAAGTAGAACTAAGTGAAAGCATTCAAATAGATCGTTCAAAAGTGAAAAGAGTTGAGGTGGATTTAGTACAACAAGAATTGAAGAGTAAAATTGAGGTGAATGAAATGAAATTTACAGCAAGCCTATGTATGCCTACGTACCGTGAACACAGCAGCATTGGTCTCAATCTCGGGAGCATAGTACTGGCTTTCAGGGTTCCCTGCAAGGGCTGCAAGGGAATCATCGGCCAGAGGTGGACTGTCGATGTCGATCGCCAACGCAGATGCGATCTGGAACGAGCCCAGCGTGCCCGGAAACTCAGCATCGTCGGCCTCGGAAAACGCCGGAGACTTCCGCGAAAAGTGGCTTTCCAAGACCCGCTCACACTCCTGTGGATATTAATCAATTATGATTAACAGGCGCCGGAATCAGAAGAAAACTTTTAAATAACATTTTATAAAGTTGAAATTTGCAAGTGGCTTGCAAAGCCTTTGGTGGCAGTATATATCGATTTTTCCCGTGTAACCTTCATTTGCAGGTGTAGTAATTGAGTAATTTCTCCGGAAAGATTCCTTCAGCGAATGCGTAAATATACGCGACCAATTTTGAGGAAACGACTGACAAAGATTGTGAATGTTCAAAACTTTGTGGTAAAGCTAGCTACTACCTACTTCTCACTTTAGACATCTCTCGGCAGCTCACTTTTAGGATGATCGTGGAATGAGTGCACTATTTGGCGGAGATAGAAATGGTTCAGAATTCCTCCGAAGCTAATCACAGAAACGCTGACCGTGCAATGCGGCTGCATCAAAAAAATTTGCTGGACAATTCAAAACTTACCTGTTTCAAGTCATTTGCCCTATTTGGTGACAAACTTCAATAATTTTGAGCACTCATTCTCCCATGGTGCTTGTTAATACTACGTTTTGTGAAAAGTCTCAAGTAGGCCATCCTAGGCACCTATGTAGGACCTATAGGCAATCAGCTACAGGATGACGTTTAAAAAGTCAAATGAAATTTAATATTTTAACCGAATCCTTCTACGTATTTTCTTTGAGATATCGATTCCGCTAGAGGAAACGGGAGGGATCGATAACGTTCGTTTTCACAAAAAATTTACAAAATCGCCCCCGACATTATACTTTTAACTTCATGCAACATTAACATGCATATCGATGGCTTCAGGGAAGAAATCCGTAAACACTATATTTTCGAAAATGAGGTTATGGTGGATTTGGATACCAGATACCATTTAGCACAAGTGGGCAGTCTTAACTAAGAAAAAATGCAACGTGGGTTATTATAATACACTTTTAATCCTTGTCGAGTAGCTCCTGAGACTAAAACACGGCCAACAAAAGGGCGTAAGCGACTTATTTACTAGTTAAATTCAATGGTTGCGGCACGATAGTCGTAAGCACCACCATTTTCTGTTTTGCATAGAATTTCCTAGCAGGCCAAACGTCGTAACTGCTGAATGTCAAAAAGTAGAAATTGCGAAAGATAGCCCGTTAAAGGGTGGTGGTAATAACAGCTGGTCATGGGGTAAAAAGTCGTAAAGTGACAAACGGCACTTTATTCATAATTCATCCATAAAACAGCCCAATAATAATATGAATAAAATGTTTGGAAAAAATTAACATATTTGATTGGTATATTACATTCGTAGGTACAAAACCAATATCTGAAAGTGGTTTTAGAGTCACCAGAACCATTTTTCTTTTGGCGCTTATGACCTTCTTCCCGGAAGCCATCGATATTACAAACAGACTTATACAACTGAACTATACTTTGTAAAGCAGAAAAGCAGCTGCAAAAGACTTGCACCTTTATTAGATCTGTGTCAATGCGGATACGGGCGATGAAGTCCAAGACTCACCTTTATTAGATCTGTGTCAATGCTGATAAGGGTGATGGGCGAACCCCGAAGTGTCAGCTTTACTGTCTGGAGCCCCGACATTTTCTTCACATGCCGAGCAGCACACCACCTGAACGCTTTACGACCAACCAAAATTATTGCGCCGGAAAAAGCAGTAGGTACAATACACAGCTTTTCTGGTTTGGTACTACTGTGATTCAAAATTAGTGAAATTTATATCAGTCGTTAGTGTTAGTGTTATATTCGTGTTTATATGATCGGTAACAAACAGGAGCAGTTAAAACTCGCTGGGTCTGTATTTCAAAATAGTTTCCAATTCATTTCTCTCTACATGGAAATGATTATCAACACTTCAGCTGCATCTACAGCATTACAAAGTGACGGCCTAACTGAACTGCAGCTCCCGCTTTCTGTATGCCATTCGTCGCTTTGTCGACAAGTGTCGTTCGTCCATTGACGTGCAATCCAGAAGAAGAACTCACAACTCCCCCGGAACAAAGTGCGGTTCACTTTGGTACGATTTACATAATAATGACTAGGTAGTTATATGCAACGAGATACACAATAACTTTCAAAGTAGAATCTCTTATGTAAGTAGGTATACCTACTAACATAAGTTTCTAGACTAAACTAGATGGGACCACGTACAATTTGTCGTATATTGGCAAGGAGCTTCTAAAGCTATTTCATAAAGTGAAAGAAGCTGAAGAATTAAGTTCTACCATTGAACAAAATGATCTTGTTGTAATTCACACGCATAATGCAGCTTTGTAATCTAAAGTAATTTACAATAAAGTAGCGGGAATATTGGTCATCCCATAACCCCAAAAATCGTGTATAGACTAATAGATGAGTCATTGTTAAATTCAAGCTGGCCGATCTTTTGGGATAACCTTTAAGACAATTAAAAAGTTTCTGAACGCATTAGAGATAACTTTTTTATGATTACTTACCAGGTCAATTACCGTCTCCCCAATCTAAAACCACTAAAACTGCCATCACTGTAGCCACACATCATAATATTATGAAACAAGCGCTGCTCTCGGCTCGGCTCCAGCCAGCCAAGTGCCCGTGCTCGTGCGGCGAAGCGGTGCAGCCATGGCGGCTAGCCGTGAAGCGTGCATTTGTATACAAATAACCCCCGGTAAAGGAATTCCCAAAAACACTGTTAGCTAAAGAACCATCAGTGAACAAAAACTACTCCACCAAATCCCCCTGCCCCCACCCCCCTCAACCAACACAGCAAAGCAAACAGAAACTATAAAAATCAACGACAAAATGAGAAAAGCCGTAAAAACACCGCCGTTATTGTGTTTTTGTCCGTGCTTGGCAAAGTGATTGAGTGAATTGGTGCAACAACCGAAGGTGCTACAGCTGTGTATTGGTACCTAAGCCACCAATGCCATCACGTTGGGTTTTGAAGGTTTTTGGTAGTGCAGATACCAAGGGGGTAGAAATATTTGGTGGAAATCGCGTATACCTTAATCCCGCCCCCCCCCCCCCACCCTCACTCATGCATATACTCACACACAAGCAAAATAATTACTGAATTTAGATGCCATTGCCATTGGTTCAAGGTTGTTTGCGTGAATTTTTAACCAGTTGCGCGATGTATTTGCACCTTGCCGTCAAAATTGTCTAGCTCTTCAACCCAAATCTATCCCGAAGAATATAGAATAAGAATAGTATGCTTGTATACTAGTGCTCTGGGGCCTCAAGCTCAGGGCGTAACTAGGTAGGACCTCGGGCTTAGTTCGTAACTAGAGGGGAGCACTAGCAGGCATACCAGTGCTGTAGGACCTCGGCTGCTCCATTATTTTCATATGCTTTTTGCCTCAATCTTTTCATGCGCTACATACAAACCGCTAAGCTCATCTTCAACGCAACACAAATTGCATTCGCGAAGCCCTAGTTGATGAGCGTAGCGAGCGAAGCGAAATCATAAATTTCACTACTGCTAAAAAAGAGCACATGTGTGTGTGTGTGTGTGTGTGTGTGTTTGTTTGTTTGTTTGTTTGTTTGTATGTGTGTTTGTGCGCGCTCTACAGACCAAACGCCTGCGACGAATGCGATGAAATTTACAGGGTGTCTTCTTTTGTTCTCAACTTAGACCCCCTGCGTTTTTCAAGAAAACCCACCATACCCTTCACTTTCAAAGCAGAAAAAAGAGCAATATTCGACAATTGGGAAAGTTGGGAAAAGTACGAAAATTTATGAAAAAGTGCGTATTGTTTTAAAATTTTCCCAATTTCGATTGTTGTCTTTAGAAACCATCGAAACCAAATTGAAAAGTCACACCAGATTTTTTGACTTGACGTTGACTTCAAGATTTGACAGATATTAAAAACTTTGTCAATTTCTTGCATGCAAGTTTTTGAAAGTAATTGTCCGCGGCAGAAATATATCTCCAACCTAATAAAAACCCTTGGGCATGAGTTACATCTATTTATTGATGATCGTAGCGAGCGAAGCGCGCAGAGCGAAATCTTCAATTTCACTACCCCAAAAAAAAAGTCACTTGTGTATATGTTTTTTTGTTGTTGTTGTTGTTTTTTTTGTGTTTGTGCGCGCTCTACGGACCAAACGCCTGAACCGATTAATTTCTGAGTACCTACCTTTGTTCTCAACTTAGACCCCCAGCGTTTTTGGAAAAGATCGGTTCAGAATATTTTTTAGAAATCAATTTTTACGAAATTTTTCGATTTTTTCAAAACTTTGAATCTCTGTAAATTTCAAAGTTCTTAACATAACTTTACCAAAACTTCTAAACAAGTTGACCTTATAAATATTTATCATGCCTGCAAATCTTAGGTCGGTAGATCTTTCCAATTGGTGTTTATTAGCATTTTTGTAGTGTTTTTTCGTGATTTTCGGTATTTTTTCACGCCTGAATTTATTTCCTTCGTCACTTTGGTGACCAAGCTTTGTTGACTTGAAGTTTGTCCAAGGCAACGATTCGACAGATGTATCAGAAATAAGTAGTTTTCATTTGTGGAAGTAATTGAAGTGAATTCGCTCTAGAGATAAATCTCTAATATAAAAAAAAAATCCACGGCGTAATTCAAATTCACGTATATTTGTTCAAATTACTCAATTAGCTCAAAATAAGCACATTTTGGCTATCTGACAGGTTTAGAGAGAAACAAAGGAATTTCATAATCGTCTAAAATTTCTAGTGATCAGAGTTTTCGAGAGGGCAATGGTCTGGCTTGGTGCTCCATGGTTTTCATAGGCCTTCGGCCTCCACCTTTTTATCTGCTGTATACAAACCGCTACCTACGCTCATCTTCAACGCAACACAAATTGCGTTCGCGAAGCCCTAGTTGACATGCACATTGCTCATTGATCTCAAAATGAGCATATTTCCGCTACCCGACAGCTCGGACAGATACAAAGAAAGGTCAGAATCGTTTACATTTTCAAGTGATCAGAATTTTTGAGAAATCAATGGTCCGGCTTGCTGCTCCATGATTTCCATAGGCTTTTTGCCTTAATCTTTTTATGCGCTACATAGTACATACAAACCGCTACGCTCATCTTCAACGCAACACAAATTTCGTTCGCGAAGCCCTAGTTAACCCAAAGTAACATTTTTGATGAGCGAAGCGAGCGGAGGGAAATCTTCAATTTCACTAGCCCCAACAAAAGTCACTTGTGTATGTTTTTTTTTGTAATTTTGTATGTATGATTGTGCGCACTCTACAGACCAAACGCCTGAACCGATTTAGATGAAAATTTCAGAGGACCTACCTTTGTTCTGAAGTTAGATCCTCCAAGTTTTTGAAAAAGATCGGTTCAGAAATACAATTTTGAACCTCTGTAAATGTCAAAGTTCTTGACACATCTTCACCAAAACTAATGAACATGTCGACCTTATATACGTATTTATTATGCCTGAAAATCCGAGGTCGGTAGGACTTTCCGTTTGGTTTTTATTCGCATATTCTTAATGTTTTTTTCGTGATTTTACGCCTGATTCAATAAGAGTCCGGTTTTTCTCATTTCCTTGGTTGCCTGCTTTGTTGACTTCAAGTTTGGCCAAGGTAAGGTTTGACAGTTATCAGAAGTTTAGTCAATTTCGTTTATGGAAGTAATTGTAAGTAAATACGTGTCAAAAATTTATCTCCAATCTAATAAGAACCCTCGGGCATATGTAATGTCTTAAGTATTTACTTTATCGTTACTCATGAGTTCATAATCTGCAATTTTTCGCTATCTGGCAGCTCGAAGAGAAACAAAGGAACGTCAAAATCCGTCCACATTTTCAAGTGATTAGAATTTTCGAGAAGGCAATGGTCAGGCTTGGTGCTCCATGTTTTTTATATGACTTCTGTCTGCACCTTTTTATCCGCTATACACAAACCGCTACCTACGCTCATCTTCAACGCAACACAAATTGCGCTCCCAAAGTGCTAGTACTTTCCACGTTTAAGTTATTTCAATAAAAGTTATTTTTTAACATTGAAAAATTGAATATTTTCATTGCATTCTGTTACGTTTTACCGTTTTTCTCAGCATATGACTGTCAGCCCATGGTGAAACTTGGCTGCCTTCTTCATTATCTTAATCCCCACAAACGTAATTTTTTTCAGACATAAAAAAATACATTTTTGGGGAGGGGGTGAAAAATATAAAAATATAAATATAAATGCATATTATGCAATTTGAGAAAATATTTTTTGATTTGCATTTGATCATAGATTAATTGACTAGTTGCAAAAAAAATCATCTCTCTATCTTCATTTATAGCAAAGTTACACGTTCCGACGATCTGGGGTGTCGAGTGAAAAGACTGACGACTTAGCTAGCTGAAACTAAACAACGAGCCAAGCTAGGAAGAATCAAAATGAGACGAGTATTTTTTTCCCCTTCTGAAGACATGATAAAAATTTCATCAAAATCGGAGATGGTGAAGTAAATACAGAAGTGATCTGACGTGAAATGATCCGGCAGTTGATAAGATTTTCACTGCATGCTTTATGATAATTTGGTCCTGTTCCGAAACCTGCTGAGCTTACTGAGCGCCATGTAGGCTCTCAGTTGAGTTCAGCACGTCTGCTGCCTTCAGTAACGGAACGCAAATCTCAGCTCAGAGGGTTTGAATTTTCTAAGCAGCAATGTTCAAAGTTCTCAGCTCTCAAGTAGCCGTTTTGTTTTCAATAACACAACAAATTACCAACATAAGAAAAATACGAAATAATAATTTGCTTACTTGTTAATAGAGGTTCTTATTCTTCTCTTCTAACTTTCAACTAAAAGAAACCACGCAAACACCACACGTCATATCTGATTTGTAGCCCGCCATCTTGAAATTTGAATTGACTGAGCTACCCAACCACAACCTGCGGCTCAATAAAGTGCGGCTCAACGTTACTAAACTGCGGCCCAAAATTCTGCGGCCCAAAAAAGCAACATTCACACAAGCACATTGTGCGGCTCAATATACTGCGGTGCAAAAAACTGCAGCGTAGATAACGACATTAAATCAACATATAACAAGGGTGATATTCTGCGGCCCAACATTCTGCGGCTTAACTTCCAACAAAATAAAGTGCGGCTCAATAAAGTGCGGCTCAGTTTCGCATCCTTTTCCCAAACGATACACAGTTTATATTCTGCGGCTCAATATTCCTCGGCTCAAAGCGTGGACCTCCCCTACCTGAGCTAAGGAGCTTCCCCCACCATGCCGCTGTCTGGTCGGTAACAGCTGCATATAGTTCACAGAATGGCCGTGCACACGAGCGCTCATTGTATAGATACCCCACACTCAGGCGATGAGATCGAAAGAATGCCTATACTGGAAGGGGCTGAAAGACGTTGATTGCCTTGTGGCTAGACTCGTATGTTTATCATACAATAGCCGGGAATAGTCAATAGGCAATAACAATCAATAGCCAATAGTCGGGGAAACTAGTGCTAACTGGGGATCACCACACGCCAAGCATCTTTGCCACATCATACCACACATATTTGATATTTTTTTCAAATTTTTGAGTTCTGATCCTAATTGTTAGCCAGAAAAATTGGTAAAAGAAAACAAATATAATAAATAAGTAGCTCAGTAAATCGCCTGTCGTTACATTCGGTTTCTTCCTCACCAGCGAGCAAAAAAATACATAATATTTGACCGGTGCGTTACGTACTAATAGCAATCGTGAAAATAATCGTGATCGATTGTGCAAAGATCACACACGTATCACAGATTTATGTATCCCCGAACCCCTATTCTGTAAATTTTATGATGAGAGATGAAATGAAATGAGAGCGAGAACCTTCATTTGTTCCATATGAAAACATAGGCGAACTTGGAGTTGTCACTCTCATTTCTTGTCATCTCACTTGGGAAAAGTTACAGAATAGGGGTCTTGGACGGTGGACCAGCAGCGAGGTAAAAAAACAAGTGATCTCGACATCACACGGAAGTGATAATAGGTATGTAGGAAAAAGTGATCATCCGGTGTTATCTAGATCCCTTTGCTTAAAACACCATTGCAGCCCTTGATCCAGTCATTGAATCTTATTGCGCAGGTCATATTATTGTTAACATACTAATGATAATATTATGTAGAAAAAAGTGAGACTGCAATCTTGACGTCCCTTTGAGCCCTGATATAGTCACTAAATCTTAATGTACCGGTTATATTGTTAACAAAATAGTTATAATATTATGTAGAAAAAGTAAAACTGATATCTTGACATCCCTTGATACTCCCCCGGCCCTGATTTAGTCACTGAATCTTAATGTACCGATTATATTTTAATTTGAGCCAGCAGTCTACGAAAAACAAGAGTTTTCTTATGGGTATCATAGAAAATATCTGTTTTGAGGCAGCGAAAGGAAATCACGGTAATGGGTGTAGGGAAAACTGAAAATGAAGTGGCTTCGTGTGTGGTCGAAGTATTACACGTTAAGTCATCTTACAGTGTGAAAATGTTATTAAAATGTATTGTGTTGCTAATTGCCAAATATTATTGTGCAAATATGTCTCAAATTTGACTGAATTGATATGAAAATACTTTAAATATACGGCTTGAGACAGTAGGATTTTGATGGTTACAAAATAAACAAACGTCTATGCAGTGCTTAGGTTAAATATTTGAGATATTTAATGCGTTCATTCTCAACGAAAATTCTTCCTCTTTTGAGTCTAAAATGCAGCCATGCATTACAATAAAATATAGAGCTAATACCTACCAATATATTACCAATCTATTTTAAAATTTTGATACCATTCCACCATTCAATTTTCCCACGTGCCTTATGCAGAATGAATCACAGACATCTAAAATTATGGCTATTTCCAAATTAATCAATGATGCACTACCATAATTGTCATAAAAATTAAGGAAATAATTAAACAAAGAGCGACTGAAAAATTGCGTCTGATAAAAATCCTTTCAGTTCAGTCAGATATATCGAGCAGTCAATAAAAACATAGTAAATAAAACAGTCAGTGAACGGATGCGCCTCAGAATCTTTGTAAACATGCAACCATGCAGATTTCAGATTAGTATCATTGTTATTCCGGGGGGTGGTAACCCCCCTTGACGTCTTGACCGAACCGAGGTTTGGGCGACGCAAGAAAGGTTTACATGAACACATTGGCGCAAATACACAATTGAACAAAAATCTTTTTAAGCAAACTTCGTAGCGAATTGAAACCAATCTTAAAATAATTATTGATGTTTAAAATGCTAAATTTGATACCTACTTCTAGCGTTTCCGTCGTATTTTCGCGAAGAAAGGTAAATTAATTCATCACATGGTCAAAAAGTTGCAATTGCACAATTCCCACACTCGCCATTTGTTTTCTCCCTGTCGTAGTGACGCTTTGTCTTGGCATATATGACGTAGAAAGAACTCAGTTACCAATCCACCACCTTAGCCTATCGCGCTACGTCCTTGCGTTCTGTGCGGGAGGCCCGAGGTCAAAGCGAGGGATATCGACCGTTTTTTTTTTTTTTTTTTTTTTTAGAGAATCGCTTGTGCTCGTCTTTCTATAGCTTAAATTGTAATAGCCTTTATCTTAATTTTTACTTTATTGCTTACACATCTTGGAGAAACAATTGTTTTTATCCGTAATTTGTGAACGTGTATTTATTTGCATAGTGCTTTCACATAGAGGGCGCTGCCAGTTTGTTGTTTGTTGGTTGTTGATTTGTTGGCAGTTGTGCCTGGAATGTCACGGCCAACGGCCGAAAAATATGTTGTAGAATCCTCGTCACTACTTCATATGTCTCCGTAGCCGAGCACTATTGTTAAACAAGTCTACATAAGGTGTAATCTGTGGATGCACGGATCGAACCCAATCACAGTCACCTAATTTTAAAACCAAATAATGTCAATGTGCCCTCAGAGAAGAGCCACCAGTCATAATCTCGGCTGCACAGCGTCACTTCAAAAGTACCCTTCAAAGCAGAAAAAGTGGCAATATTCGACAATTAGGCAAGTTTGGAAAAGTACGGATATTTATTTAAAAGTGTGTATTTTTTTCAAATTTGCCCAATTTTGATTGTTGCCTTTAGAAACAATCGAAACAAAATCGAAACATCACACCAGATTTTTTTACTTGAAGTTGACTTCAAGATTTTACAGATATTAGAAATTTTGTCAATTTCGTGCATGCAAGTTTTTGAAAGTAAGTCCACGGCATATGTATCACCAACCTAATAAAAACCCTTGGGCATGAGTTACAACTATATGCATAAACATGTTCATTGCTCAATGACCTCAAAATGAGCACATTTCCGCAACCGGACAGCTCGGACAGAAACAAAGAAAGGTCAGAATCGTTTACAATTTCAAGCGATCAGAATGTTGGAGAAAGCAGTGGTCCGGGTTCTTGCTCTGCCCTCTCCCGTTGCAGCCTCAGCTCCCGTTCGAACGTGTTGTCGAACCGGTTTTCTTCCGGATCATCGGGATCCAGATCCTCCCCCTTCGAATATTGGGTGGAATCTTGGGATTCCTCCCTCTCGCAAATTTCTCTCTGTAGGAATTGAACAGGGATGAGCATCTCATATTTGGACTTTAATAGCTAACACAACTTTGAGATGGTTCAAATGTCTTATTTTTTTTATTTAGAACATTGGAATGGGATTATTTTGCGCAAATTTTGAGCAAGATTATTAGCCGGACCATTGCTTTATCAAAAATTTTGATCACTTGAAAATGTAAACGATTCTGACCTTTCTTTGTTTCTGTCCGAGCGGTCGGGTGGCGGAAATATGCTCATTTTGAGATCATTGAGCATTGTGCATGTTAATACATAGATGTAACTCATGCCCAAGGGTTTTTATTGGGTTTTATTGGGTTGGTTTTTATTGGGAAAAATCTGGTGTGATATTTCGATTTGGTTTCGATGGTTTCTAAAGGCAAATCGAAATTGGGAACATTTGAAAAAAATACGTCCTTTTAAATAAATTTCCGTACTTTTCCAAACTTGCCCAATTGTCGAATTTTGCTCTTTTTTCTGCTTTGAAAGTGAAGGGTGTGGAGGATTTTCTTGAAAAACGCAGGGGTGTAAGTTGAGAACAAAAGTTGACACCATGAAAATTTCATCCCACTCGAAGCAGGCGTTTGGCCTGTAGAGCGCGCGCAAACACACATACAAAAAAAACACACACACAAAGTGTTTTTTTTTAGCAGTAGTGCAATTAATGATTTCGCTTCGCTCGCTTCGCTCGCTACGCTCATCAAAATCAGCTTTACTCCTTTCACCACAGCTAGCCGGGATACGCCACTTGCTCCGCGATGTATGCAACGTTAAAGTATAGGCCACCAGATGTCATCATCAGTCAGATTAACTCTTTAATCATTATTATGCTGTTATGTATTGCTAGTTACTAGGGCGAACGCAATTTGTGTTGCGTTGAAGATGAGCGTAGCGGTTTGTATTTAGCGCATAAACAGATTGAGACAAAAAGCATATGAAAATCATGGAGCAGCAAGCCGGACCATTGCTTTCTCAAAAATTCTGATCACTTGAAAATGTACACGATTCTGACCTTTCTTTGTTACTGTCCGAGCTGTCGGGTAGCGGAAATATGCTCTCTATGAGATCATTCAGCAATGTGCATGTATATACATAGATGTTACTCATGCCCAAGGGTTTTAACTAGGTTGGAGATATATATCTGCCGCGGACTTACTTTCAAAAGCTTGCATGCACGAAATTGACAAAATTTATAATATCTGTCAAATCTTGAAGTCAACTTCCAGTCAAAAATTCTGGTGAGATGTTTCGATTTGGTTTCGATGGTTTCAAAAGACAACAATCGAATTTGGGAAAATTTGAAAAAATACGAACTTTAAAAAAAATTTCCGTACTTTACCAAACTTGCCCAATTGTCGAATATTGCTCTTTTTTCTGCTTTGAAAGTGAAGGGTATGGAGGATTTTCTTGTAAAACGAAGGGGGTCTAAGTTGAGAACAAAAATAGACATCCTAAAAATTCCATCCCAATCGATGCAGGCGTTTGGCCTGTAGAGCGCGCGCAAACACACATACAAAAAACACACACACAAGTGTTTTTTTTTAGCAGTAGTGAAATTGATGATTTCGCTTCTCTCGCTTCGCTCGCTACGCTCATCAAAAAAAATGAAATATATACTAGTCCATTCTAAAAAAGACAATTGAATTCTAAAAGTAATTAAATAATCTCCTTGTGTTTTGGTCACTCAGACGTTTAGTCAAATAGAAGACTGTGTTGTGCACTGGTCTCATAAACTTACTCTAAGACTAACATGTGCGACAGCCACCCACGACGACGACGGTGGTGGGAAAGGGGGTGGGGTAGACGTCTTGTTTTTATTTCAATTTCTTTTTAAGCTGAATGTTTTGAATGGGTTCGTTTGGGCAGTTTGGAAAGACGTCAAGCTTTTTTTGAAGTGAATCCGTTTCGTTTTTGGTTAGGGTATAATATACACCTATTTATCTCGGAGGACCAGTGAGCAAGCTGGTAAGGCCCCATGCGCAATTGCGCCTGGGCCCTCGGAGTCCAAGGCCTGCCTTGGGACTTGCGGGGCCTCGCATAGTGTGGCTGATACCACGTTATAAAAGATGTAGGCCCTTTTCTGTCACGCATTCTCTTTGCTTATAGTTTAATCACGTCTTTATCTATACCTTACCTCTTTCCACTCGGTTACTGACGATTAGAAACTCCACCGATTGTTCATGTTAGAATATTATGAAATGGAAAGGCAGATTGAGACGCATTACAACTATCAATGCAGTTGCAAGATTTGATAATACGTATTATCAAATTTGGTACTGTTTCTAGCTGTTTAGTTTATTTGATTGCCCATGCCTCCACGGGAACAACATTATTATCAACAATCTGCTTACCACTTTTTGACCCTTAAATCCGCTCCTGGTAATAGTTCATAATCCTTAATGAATCTGTTCCCGCACGTTGCGACGAAAAGTTGATTTCATTTCGATCGGAATCGGGGTATATAGTGACCCTTCCGCATCTTGAGATGCCCTAGTTTGACAGGTTTGACTGTACAAGATAAAATTTTTATCAAAGTATTTACAGCGAAACATGGATGTGTACCACATTAGGTACAATTTATTAAATGTAAAAATGTTTACGCTTCTATTTAAAAAAAAAATCATAAATGACGTAACGAACCGAAACTTACCAAATTAACTGTAAATTTATAATATTAGGCTGTGTAAACGCATAGCAGCTGGTGAGTGCATTGGTGTTGATGTGGACCTATCAGAAATAAATTAAATAGCCTTTTCAGGTGAACCTTGCAGCTTGAGGGTCTGAAGACAAAATAGCGACCCCCCCCCCTCCCGCAACACTCAAGCCGTCACCAGCCAGCAACCACCAGTACCTACAGCTCACATGGCCGAACAAAGGGATGGGTTGCCCAGAGATAACGGGACATCTGAGAATTGGAGAATTCTCCTACTTATAAAAGCCGTGTCTGTGAGTATGTTTTCACCTCGACTTCCTTTCGTTATGCGTTTCTACATTTTTCGAGATTTTTCCGCCAAATTTTGGGACCATGCTAATTTTCACGTTCTGCAGTGCAACGTGGGGTTTTCGGGGCTGTTTGTCCAAAAAAGGGCCCTTTTTTGGACAAATTTTTATGAAATTTTTGATATTTTCCTCACTTGAGTTTTCCATTTTGAAGAACTTTTTTTCCGATCTAGGATCCCAAAACCCGCAGGTCGAATTGGCCCTCGGGGCACCGTCGGGGGGTCATTTTGCCAACCAGCTTTCCCTGAGTTTACGTAGACATTGTTGACGTGAATGCTTCAAATACTCCCTTGCACACGGCGTCTCCGTGGCTGCTTGGTTGGCACGTTGTCTGTTGGTCGTCTGTGCTGCACCCCCGAGTTGAGGGTTCGAATACGCGCGGGTGACAAATTTTGGATTCCAGTGGAAATTGGTTCAACATTACGACACCTTCTCTATTAAGTATTTCAAAACTTGAACTAAAGTGACCATCGGGTTTATTTTGAAGTTTTTGTATACCTGCTCTCAAATTGCTCAACACCCGTTAAGGTTCCGCACTCTAGATCGTCAGCATCCCGTAGCTAACGGACAGCACGTTCGCCTGCTGATATAGAAGTTCGAATTCAAATCAAGAGGCGGACGACTGTTTTCGATTCAAAATTTGTGTTTCACATTTACTGTCAAAAGTTTAAAATATTGTTCGAATCTGGCGATTGGGCAGTGCGCCCAAAATATTCATTTTTTCTGAGGCAATGTCGACTTATTACATGTTTCATACTGTACGCGGCAAATACCTCGCTCGTAATGGCATCTCCGTGGATATTTGGTTAGCACAAAGACATCCTAACCCACCGACGCCGGTTCTAGCACTTCATTAGTTCAAATTTTGAATTTCAGGTACGTTATGCACTTCAAAATATCATCTGCAGTTGTCTTCTGGGTGATTTTGGCTCTAATTAATGCCACATTTTATGAAGCATAATTTAACATAACTATAACATTAAGGTACTTGAGAGGTTCCAAGGTTTACTTCCGGGCCCCGCAGCGTTCTGACCGCACTCTCGGCATCTGCAAGACATTTTTGCGTTCAAATCGTTTGTGGAAAAATATTATTTTTTAACATCATATTTTAACTGATAAAAAAACACCATTAAAATGGACCCATTTTTCGAAAAATATTTTCCATTTTTTAATTTTTCCCTTACACCAGTTTTTCATTCTGTCCGTTGTGTTCTGTTCTGTTCATTGTTGTTCTACTCCGATAAAGGATCCTTAAAACCCCTGGCCGATCTGACCGTCGGGGTGCTTTGCGGGGGAGGGGGGGGGGGGGGGGGGGAGGAGATGTGTGGACTGTCAGAGTAGACACATCAGATATCGTGTGATGGAAGGTATTATAGGTCTGCCCTTGGTAACCACGTCAAGCTTCGAGCCGAACGTCGCGGATTCGAGTCATTAGATAGTGGAATAAATTTTTGATTTCAAGGAAACTTATGTTCTTCATCTCAACGCCATCCTCTTATATATAACCTATATTTCAAACGATGAACTGAAGTGACCCGTAAGCAATATCCGCGTACTGCAGCTTACTCATAGTATGTTTGAATACTATACGAGATATTTGAGTTTAAATCGTGGATGACACGTCTTATTTAAAATTCTGGACTGAGGTTGCTACCTCATTTTCCTATAACGGCCATGCCATGAACAGTGCAGGCCGACGATTTTTCGGGGAAGGTGGTGGGAGTTTTGGTGCAGTTTCACAAACAAGATGTGCCCAATTAACAGGCGCGGATTTACAGGCGCAGGGGCCTCATGCTGTTCTCGAGCTGCATGGATGGGGTGGGGAGATAAAGTGCAAACAAATTGAATAAACAGCTAGGAACGAAAGGTACCAATTTGATAATTATACATCTTGAAACACTCATAGTCATGAGCGCCCCAATCTGACATTAATTTCATATTCTAACAAAAACAAACCCAATCAATTACAGTGCGAGTTCCACATCGTCAGCAATCGAGTAGAAAGAGGTGAGGTTACAAAAGACGTGATCAGACTATAAGCAAAGAGTTATCGTGACAGAAAAGTACTCTCATCTTTTACAGTTCGTGAAATCAGTCACATTATGCGTTGCCCACGAGCTTTGCAAGCGAGGCCCCATGAACCCAAGTCCCCAGGACGGCCACAGGCACCGCGGCGTTTGGTTAGCACGTTGCCTGGTTGTTGTTTGTCTGTTGGTTGGTTGGTTGGCTGTTGGTTGACTGTTTGTTGTCTGTTGGTGGGGTTGCGAGTTCGAGTGCGGATTTTATGTTACAGGGAAACCTTAGTTCTACATTTCGACATCTACTGATCTGTGTAACGAATTTCAAAATTTTAGTAAAGTGGTAATCGGTTTTTTTTTCAATTTATTCAATACCTGCTCTCAAATTGATCAATATACGTTAGGTTCCGCAAGAAACTTGCCAGCATCCCATAGCTAACGGAGCGCACGGTGGTAAGGAAGTTCGAGTTCAAATCCCGATTCGGGAAACTATTTTCGGTTCAAGATTAATTATTCTGCATTTTTCGTCAAAGTTTGAGAAGTTTGTTCGCATCGACGTTCTAGGTCCAAAAGTGTAATTACGTTGGCAGTGCGCACAAAATAGTTTTTTTTTCTGAGGCAATGTCGACTACCTACTTACATCTTTCATACAATACGCAGCAGATAGGTACCTCGCTCATTATGGCATCTGTGGATGTTTGGTTCCGTGTGGTGGGGGGTTAGGAGAATCACTCTATAATTTTTTCGTTAGTCACCATTTTGGTGTCCACCATTTTGTTACAGTCCTTTACGGAGTTACAGTTTTTGAGGAGTGACAGTTTTTTTTCAATCGACTCTCATTCCAAATAGTTTCTTTGTTAGGGGGTGGTGGGAAACCAGTTTGGCGCACTTCCTTTGGAACAGGATATAAACGATAAGGAATTTGCCCAGTTGAATTCTCTTGGTTTTCTTTGACTTTGAAATTTTGGAGGTAATTAGTGGGGAGGCTTTAAGCACCTACACACACCGTGCGTAGCACGGGCTCATACTGCTAGTGCATAGCAAGAATGCGAAATACAGTCTGTGCCAAAGTCAACGCTACAGATAACTGTCAAACGCTTAACTATCATAACATTGTTGATAAAGTATATAACTACGACATTGCCGAAAATTGCTTTAGAGGAAATAGATTTGCCTCATAGTCGAGGGAACGAAAATTTTTTCCGCTTGTATATTAATTAATAATATTATTTTGGTCCCAGCACGCAGCCAAAAGGCCAAGGGTTCGCTGGCGGATCGTGATTCCATGATTGAGATGCGTATGTAAATTAGCAAGTGAGATTCATAGAAGATATTAACTGATGGCTGATGCCCAACACAATATGCTTAACACAATATGCTTAACACAATATGGCGGCCGGCGACGATCACGCGACGGGACCGCTCAGTGAAAAATTAAATTCTCTACATTTATTATACATTATTAAATTGAAAAGCGAGTGTGATAGTTATGGTATTGATACGAAAAGTGAGAATAAAGAAGATCTTATAGAAAAACTAAAGGCGGCCATCAGAAAAGAGTACACAAATTTGACAGTGGCTGTGACGCTATGTGAACGGTGTTCGATGCGACTTCATGACAAGGATGCTATTATTCAAGAAAAAGAAAAAAGAATACTCAATTTGGAAGAAATTATCAGGCTCCTAAAATATGAGGTAAACAACCTAGCTCCCAAATTTAACTCAAATTTTGACACAAAATGCAAACGGTCAACAGCTACGTGACAAAACCTAACGTCGGTTGGCAGTATGAATGATGATCAGCTGATCGATTGTTTTGAACCACCTGAAAGGGCGGAACGCCATACTCTAAATGTCTCTGACGTCAGACTGCGTCAAACAGCTAATGACTGCGAGATAAAAGATATCACCCCTGCTTGTGGTTTGAACCAAAACCAACAGGCAAATACTAAAATAGCGAAAACAATCGCTGAAGGTGCTGACCACAGTGATTCAACTAGGACTACAACTAAAAGACTGTTGCTATTAGGTGACAGCCACCTACCGTGAGCTACTCCAAATAACCCTACGGAACAAAGATATAGTTTGTGCCTTTAAGCCAAATGCGCCGGCCCAAGAAATCCTACAGGAATCAAAAAAGATTTGGCAAACCTGGGACTGCCCTGAAACAGTACTAATCTTATGTGGCACAAATAATTTAACGTCGCCCTTCAATCTAACAGAGAAAACGAGTGTGATTTCTGCATATAGGAATGCAATACAAGATCTTGGAGACGCTAAAGTCTTCCTAGTGAACGTACCTTACAGATACGACAATCCCTCCCTGAATCCAACGATATACAACATCAACTTAGCCATTAATAACTTAGTCAAGAAACACCACAAGGTTCAGCTAATCAACATTACTGACATTCCAAGAACCTGCTACACCAGCCACGGGCTGCACTTCAATAATTTAGGAAAGAGCCAAATCTGTGCTAAAATCGAATCATGTCTGAGCACAGCAAGAAAAACAACGTGCAATTATATCATAAAGCCCATCTTGCCACTACTGGACCTCAAACTCTCAGATCCTAGAGAACACTCGTCTGACCCCTTTCCCGTACTACGTAGCTTCAAAAACAATAGACAAACTAATGAACTCAGGTCAGAGACCACAACAAAGGCAACGACCTCAGAGACGAGATCATTAACCAAAACAAAAACACCGACGAAACAGCTGATGCGAAAAACAATCCAAGTTGACAAGAACCCGACAGAAGATATACGCACATTGAGACGCCTTCCAGCTCCACTCTGGGTGCTGGGCGCACTGCGACGCCTGTCAGCGCCGACTCCGGGCCGTCCACTCCGGGTGCTGGGCGCACTGCGACGCCTGTCAGCGCCGACTCCGGGCCGTCCACTCCGGGTGCTGGGCGCACTGCGACGCCTGTCAGCGCCGACTCCGGGCCGTCCACTCCGGGTGCTGGGCGCACTGCGACGCCTGTCAGCGCCGACTCCGGGCCGTCCACTCCGGGTGCTGGGCGCACTGCGACGCCTGTCAGCGCTGATGATGATGGTGACGTCGGGGCATCCACATCCGACAAAGCCTCGACTAGCATTAACACACCCAAGCCTGGTACCCTACCTAGACTACAACCTCACCGTGCTACCAAAGGCAATAAGCATGGGGCAAACAAGCCACTATTTTTTTACCGCTCCAAAATAATAGGCTCAACCCCATAACAAAGATAAGTAACGAGCGAGCCACTCTAGATTCAACCATCACAGTCTTCGCTTTAAACATTCAATCTGCCCGCAATAAAATTGAAGAGCTAGAAATCTTCACTTCAAAACACTCCCCTGACATACTATGCCTCTCAGAGCATTGGCTCACACCGAATGAACACACCTCTTTTCAAATCCCTGGCTATTTAAATACCGACTTCTATTACCGATCCACAAGCGCCCATGGTGGCGTTGGTATTCTCGCCAGAGCTCACTTAAAATTAAAGCCCATACCCAGCATAGCAAAATATTGTGTTGATAAAATCTTTGAGTGCGCTGGCGCCTCTTGGTCCGGACATAATAACAGCTTTATTATACTATCATTATACCGATCTCCTTCCAGTGACTCATCGATATTTGTTTCTTCACTTGATGAAGTCCTTACCTTCCTGACGAAACGATACCCGAAAGCAAAATTCCTCCTTTGTGGAGATTTTAATATCGACCTCCTTCAGACTTCTCCAACTACACTACTCTTCTTGGACACTTTAGAATCTTTCCAACTATTACCGTCAATTCACACTCCCACTCGCGTCACCTCTTCTTCCAGAACTCTGATTGATAACATATTCACTGACCTGCCATCCAATAGATATAAAAGCCAAACAGTGGATAGTGGCTTATCAGACCACCTCGCTCTGTCCATCTCAATTAGATCCCCTAAATACACATCTGAACCTGGGCCTCCACCTTACATTTATAAAAGAATATTCTCGGAGCAATGGGACAATACCTTCCACTGCACTGATACATCTGATATGTTCGACTGCTTTCTTACCACAATCAAAAGACACTTTAACTATGCCTTCCCGCTACGAAAACGGAAGCAAGTGCTCGTCTCTAATTACTGGATCACCAAAGATATCATTGATGCTGCAGATAACCTCTGCCACCTTAAATCCAGTTACAAGATGCACCCCAACAACGCGGACCTAAAAGAACGCTACTTGAGTAGTAAAAAAACCCACCCCCGCAACATACGTAGTGCCGTTTGCGTAAGCAACGACCGTAAGATTGCTTCCTCAAAAAATAAATCCAGAACCAGCTGGAATATAATCAACAAACACTCCAAGCGTTTGAAACTACCCACTGAGTTCAATCTTAACATCAATGGAAAAATGACTTCAGATCCCAATATATTAGCTCACGAGCTTAATTCCTTTTTTATTAAAGCTGGAACACTCCCCACAACACACCAAACAGGACCCCTTTCTTATAACAACTCCCACACTCACACACCGACCTCCTCTAGCAAAAGCATGTTCCTTTACCCCACGAACCGCTATGACATAATTGATATTGCCCGATCTCTTAGCACCAAACACTCTAGTGGACTTGATGGTATCCCTGGGAGTCTACTAGCAAAATGCATCACATATGTAGCCTTCCCGCTAACCCACATAGTAAATAGCTCATTCGCCAGTGGCATCTTTCCGTCCGCCCTGAAACATGCCCTGATAATCCCTGTCCATAAGAAGGGTTGTAAAACTGATATGAATAACTACCGCCCTATTTCACTCCTGTCCTCCTTCTCCAAACTAATAGAAAAAATTATGTTCCGCCGTCTCAACTCATTTCTGGCGGCCAATACGGTGGTGTCTAAAACCCAGCATGGTTTTTTTGCACGGAAGGTCTACTAGCACAGCAAACTATAGCTTTCTAGCACCCCTATATACTTCCATCGACAAGGATGAGCATGCACTGGGCCTTTTTTTATGATCTAAGTAAGGCATTCGATACCATCAACCACTCTCTCCTACTATCAAAATTATGGTCGGTTGGAATCCGCGGTGTTGCTAACAAATGGATGAGATCTTTTCTCACTGGCAGAACACAAAGCGTGACGATACCTACAAACAATCACCAACAACCCGACCAACTCCTATCTTCCCCGCAATGTCTGCTGAATGGGGTACCTCAGGGCTCTGTCCTTTGTCGGTGCTTAGTCCTGTCCTTTTCCTACTATATGCTAACGACTTATCCGACGACCTCCAAGATGGAGTGCTCTCCCAATTTGCTGACGATACTAGCCACCTGATTAGGTACATCCCAAAATAGCTCACTAACCTCCCTAATTTCAATAACTAATACGAATGTCACAAAAATGGCTAAATATTGTTCTGAAAATCAATTAGCTCTCCAAACCTCCAAAACTATAATTATCAACTTCCACTCTCGTACAAAACCACCCAATGTTTCTCCACTAGTCAAGCTAGATAGAACAACCATCCCATGTGCACAATCAACGAAATTTCTTGGCCTCTATCTGTCCTCCACGCTCGACGGGGCCCTTCATGTAGATAAAATTTCCCCCAAAATTATCAGCACTTGTTTTCTAATTAGACGACTAAAACTCATAGTCAGCCAACACACTCTCAAATTAGTATACCACTCATATCTGCACTCCGTCCTCTCTTACGGTCTACTGTTCTGGGGTGCATCTAATGCTGCTTATAGAATCAAAATTCTTCAAAAAAGAGCTATTAGAATTATAGCTGGGATTCCGAAAAGGAGCTCTTGCCGCCCTGAATTCATCAAATTGGAGATCCTAACTCTAACTTGCTCTTTAATCCTAGCTGCATGTAAATTCGTTCGTCTGTATCCTGATTCCTTCATCCTTCATTCTTCTCTACATTCTTATGCCATTCGAAATGGCAATTCCTTATGCATTCCCTCCTATAAACGAACGTCTTTCCAAAACAGCCCACAATATCTCTGTTCCTCCATTATAACAGCCTTCCACCGCAAATAAAAAATAATGATAATTATGCATCCTTTTGCTCAACCCTAAAAACGTTCCTAATTAACAATCCCGTTTATTCTCTACAAGAATTTAACTAAATGATAAAAAAAAAAATTTAACATTATAAGTTACTATTTACTATAAGACTGACAGATGTATTATCACTGCACTTTTATAATCTTACTATCTTTACCATCTTATTTTTATATCCAGAAATGTAGGTAAAACATTATATTTCAATTAATTTTAGTATACTTTTGTAAATTTTTACCTTGTATATGTACTGACGATCCAACAAATGAATTGTATCATTTTAATATGGAATAATAATAATTGAAAAAAAAATAACGACTGTAAGGCTAGGTTGTTCTTCTCATGCTGGACCATGCTTTGAGCCGAGGAATATTGAGCCGCAGAATATGAACTGTGTATCGTTTGGGAAAAGGATGCGAAACTGAGCCGCACTTTATTGAGCCGCACTTTATTTTGCTGGAAGTTAAGCCGCAGAATGTTGGGCCGCAGTATATCACCCTTGTAATACCAACAAGTTCGAAACTAATTTGAGCCGAGGAATATTGAGCCGCACAATATGAAGACGGTTGTTGGGCTGCACAAAACTGAGCCGCAGTTTATACTAGTTGGACCTGCAGTTTGTTGGGCCGCACTTTATTGAGCCGCAGAATGTAGGCACCCCTGAAAGCCACTGAAGTTGACTGGAGGTTTCGGCCTCAGTCAATCCTACTGAAGAACGGCCAGCAGGGTCCAGCTCAGTCACTTTGATAGGTTACGGAACGTATCTCAGTAAGATTTTAACTGCACAGTAGCTTCAGCAGGTTTCGGTACATGACCAGTATCTTTTCGAACTTATGTAAAGAGCAATGGCTGAGGAATCACTGAGGATTGGTTCATCGCGCCTGCTTGGCATGCCAGCCCGCCACATGGCATGCCACGCGGGCTGCCTAACAGCAAGACGCTCTAAGTCCGGCATGTCTTCCTAGCCCCACCGGACGTTCATAAACACTACTTCAACCTGGGATTTGAATGCTAAATAAAAGTCTCTTTGGTTTCTCGACGTTGCTTAACACTAGGGCGAACGCAATTCGTGTTGCGTTGAAGATGAGCGTAGCGGTTTGTATTTGGCGCAAAAAAAGGTTGCGGCAAAAAGCATATGCAAATCATGGAGCAGCAAGCCGGACCATTGCTTTCTCAAAATTTCTGATCACTTGAAAATGTGAACGATTCTGACCTTTCTTTGTATCTGTCCGAGCTGTCGGGTAGCGGAAATATGCTCCTTTTGAGATCAATGAGCAATGTGCATGTAAATACATAGATGTAACTCATGCCAAAGGGTTTTTATTAGGTTGGAGATATATTTCTGCAGCGGATTTACTTTCAAAAACTTGCATGCACGAAATTGACAAAATTTATAATGTCTGTCAAATCTTGAAGTCAACTTCAAGTAAAAAAACCTGGTGTGATGTTTCGAGTTGGTTTCGATGGTTTCTAAAGGCAACAATCAAAATTGGGAAAATTTGAAAAAAATACGCACTTTTAAATAAATTTCCGTACTTTTCCAAACTTGCCCAATTGTCGAATATTGCCCTTTTTTCTGCTTTGAAAGTGAAGGGTACGGAGGATTTTCTTGAAAATCGCAGGGGGTCTAAGTTGAGAACAAAAGTAGACACCCTGAAAATTTCATCCCACTCGAAGCAGGCGTTTGGCCTGTAGAGCACGCGCAAACACACATACAAAAAAAAAACACACACACCAAGTGTTTTTTTTAGCAGTAGTGAAATTGATGATTTCGCTTCGCTCGCTACGCTCATCAATAAATATACTGTAGTTATACTTTTTCAAGGGTGAAAGCTCGACTGCCGTCAAAAGTTTACAAAGTAACCAATTATAGTTTTTAGCCTTCCTAAATTTAATTTATCCTGTCTAAAAAATGATCACTTTTGATCAGACCGAACGTTCTCTCTCTCTTCTTAGTGTTCAAGGGAGTGAGGGCCAGGGAGAGGACATCGCCCACGTGTGGTCTTGCATGCACGAGGACATCGCCCACGTGTGGACTTGCAAGCACGAGGACATCGCCCACGTGTGGACTTGCAAGCACGAGGACATCGCCCACGTAATAGGAATTTGTGCATCGAGTGGCGACTGAATATTTTTTAATCATCTTTATTTGCTCCACACCATATATTTTTAAGTTGCACCAAAAATACAACACTGCAAATACTTAGTCAGCTTATTGATGAGCGTAGCGAGCGGAGCGAAATCTTCAGTTTTACTACCCCCCAAAAAAAGTTACTTGTGTTTTTTTTTTTTTTTAATGTATGTGTTCTTGTGCGCGCTCTCCAGACCAAACGCCTCAACCGATTTGGATGAAAGTTTCAGAGGACCTACCTTTGTTCTCAACTTTTAGTAATTTGTTAATAAATCAATTTTTACGAAATTTTTCGATTTTTTCAAAATTTTGAATCTTTGTAAATTTCAAAGTTCTTTACATTTCATCACAAAAACTTGTATACATGTCGACCTTATACATATTTATTATTCCTGCAAATATAATCTCGGTAGGTCTCCTTTCAGCTGGTTTTTATTAGCATTTTGCTAGTGTTTTTTCGTGATTTTCGGTACTTATTGTCGCCTGAATCAATTTCCTTCGCCACCTGGTAACCAAGCTTTGTTGACTTCAAGTTTGTCCAAGGCAATGATTTGACAGATATATCATAAATAATTAATTTTCATTTAAAGGAGTAATTTTGAAGTTATTACGCTCTAGAAATATATCTCCAACATTAAAAGAACCCTCGGGCGTAATTTACATCACTGTATATTATATGTTCAAATTACTCAATTAGCTCAAAATAATAATATTTTGACTACCTGACAGCTCTAGAGAGAAACAAAGGAAGGTCACAATCGTCTAAATATTTCAGTGATCAGAATTTTCGAGAAGGCAATGATCTGGAATAGGGCTCTATGGTTTTCATAGGAGTACTGCCAGCACCTTTTCATCCGCTATACAAACCGCTACCTACGCTCATCTTCAACGTATCACAAATTGCGTTCGCGAAGCCCTAGTTTAGTAATATATTACATTATGCAATATTTATTCCTTCTTTGTCCCAGGGACTAAAGGCATCTAAGAATATAATAACAATGTGAAAATAAAGGCCGGTGACAACGAAAACCAAAAGTAGGTATAACATTTGAAATATGACAGAGAAAAATAAAGAGTATAAGAGAATGAGAGAATGATACTAAAGGTTAAAAAATAGCAAAATGACTCATCGTAAAGGCATGTAAAGGCTCGCGCACATTTGAAGTAAGAAGGAGAGTAGCAATAAGCATAGTGTAGGTATACACAATTTAATAATATGTTTGTCTGTACTCAAAAATAATATGTTTTAGCATTTAAATGTTAAAACATATTATTTTAGATTACAGACAAACATATTATTATGAAGCCTGCACATAATTGATGCAATCCGGAAAGTAAGGCGAACAACGCTAAGAATAGTGAATAAGCGAGTTGGAATATTTCAACTTCTTGCTACTTTTCTTATTTCAACCAATCACAGAGAAGGACAATCAAAATGTTGTCACACCAACGTTTTGAAGTAATGCTGTCTCTGAAAGCTTTCAGTGACCATGTGTCACGTTTTTAAGCAGCTTTTTCCTGTGCTTACTGTAATCGTTATTTCACTCATTCCGATTCTTAGTTCAATTGTGCGCGGGCCTCAACGCAGATTTCAATGAGAGCTAATTACTTGGCGCTCGCGGCGCCAGAGGGCAGCACATAATGGTCAGAGCCCCGTGTGTTCGCGGATCCAGCCGCGCAGGTTGGCGAAATTGGCGTAAACCGTGGGGAAGCCCTCCAGGGCGCAGCCCTTGCCCCAGGACGTCACGCCCAGCACCCGGCCGAAAACCTCCAGGGGGCCGCCAGAGTCGCCCTGGAGGCAGGGCGGATTTAACGGTCAGCATTCGAGTGCACTATCTCCACCTCTCTACACTCGATTACTGACACTTTAGTATATTAAATGAATGGCAGATTGGGGCGATTATGACCGAGTGTTGCAAGATGCATAATTGATGAGCGTAGCGAGCGAAGCGAGCGAAGCGAAATCATCAATTTCACTACTGCTAAAAAAAACACTTGGTGTGTGTTTGTTATTTGTTTGTATGTGTGTTTGCGCGCGCTCTACAGGCCAAACGCCTGCTTCGAGTTGGATGAAATTTTCAGGGTGTCTACTTTTGTTCTCAACTTAGACCCCCTGCGTTTTTCAAGAAAATCCTCCACACCCTTCACTTTCAAAGCAGAAAAAAGGAGCAAAATTCGACAGTTGGGCATGTTTGGAAAAGTACGGAAATTTATTTAAAAGTGCGTATTTTTTTCAAATGTTCCCAATTTCGATTTGCCTTTAGAAACCATCGAAACCAAATCAAAACATCACACCAGATTTTTTCCAATAAAATTCAACCCAATAAAACCCAATAAAAACCCTTAGGCATGAGTTACATCTATGTATTAACGTGCACATTGCTTTATGACCTCAAAATGAGCATATTTCCGCTACCCTACAGCTCGGACAGAAGCAGAATCGTTTACAATTTCAAGTGATCAGAATTTTCGAAAAAGCAATGGTCCGGCTTGCTGCTCCATGATTTAGGCTTTTTGCCTCAATCTTTTTATGCGCTAAATACAAATCGCTACGCTCATCTTCAACGCAACACAAATTGCGTTCGCCCTAGTTATCTAATTGGTACACACCCTCAGATGGCAGCACAGTCGCCCTAGGGACACACACTCATATGGCAGCTTTACCCAGCTTAAGAGTTGTGACAAGGCATGGCAGCCATCGACAGCACACATTGAATTTCTATCCGAGCACACAACCGGCCTTCTGGGTGGAATTATTTCCCATCGCTGTGGCTCAAGGTAATGTAGAATTTTCTCTGAGCTCTGGCTAAAAAATACTTGCATTTGAATCTCGTTCAAGGTAAGAGCCACCTAGAGGCGTAAATTTACGTCAATTAACCGTCATTTGCGACGAGCAAATAAAAACTAGAAAATTCAAATTCATCAAATTTTTAGGGCGGTGGTAATACAATTTAATCTGAAAAACTGATAGTCCAGTTCAGAATCGACTTTCCGTTTGCAATGTGCGGTGACATTTTTTTTATGATTGATTATTGTAGAGGGTCACTAGACGATGAGAAAAATCGAGTATATATTTTTTCAAACGTGGATTCTTCGGAGAAATTTGGGGTTTTTTGGATTTTAAACTTTCTACCATATCTCCTCAGATAGCAATCTTATCAAAAAATAGTACAGGGATGATATGTTTGCCTATTCAATTATCATAAGAAAAAAATTGTTTAATTATTTTTTGTTATAAAATGTACAGTCAGTGACATAAGTTCCGATCGCAGGTAATTTACGAAAACATTTCCGGGATTCACAGAAAACGATATTTTTTCCGAATTAATCAATTACCACCATAATTACGACAAAAAAATAACGAATCGATTAAGGGTTTTCCTGTTCGTGTAGCTTCAAAACTTTAGCCAAAAACAGCGGTTAAAAAGTAGCGTCTTATTTGAACCCAACGGTTTCACGTCGGAAACAGCCGTAATCTCGCTCTAGCGCAAGCCTACGTGGGTGTCCACAGCCAGCAGTATTGCAAGTTTTCTGTCTGCCAGGCGACTTTCGATGCACATGGTCCCATAGGAGGCCATGGAAATTAATTGGTGGCGGAAGGGGGGGGGGGGGGGCGGTGGGTACTGCAATATACCACACTGTAATTTATAATGTCTCGTTTAAATCACTGCCTGACAACATAGGTGAAACTGCGTTGGGGGGAGGGGGAATAGTTTTATGTGTTTCAATTTTGAGTGAAAGCAGTATTTTGGGTAGGCATACTCTTTTTCATACGTTACCTGCTGTAACATCCAAGATTATCATGCAATATTTAGAGAATCGTGAAGACTGTTCTCCCTCTCTTTTTCACAAATGTGTCTTATAGCCTTTTTGAATAGATATGTACAAGCTACCTGTAATGTGCTGTGCAGTGTGTTTTTGCTTATCTAATGTGCGTAGTTAGGTTGATTTGTCATGTGGAGTACCCAATTATTACGATAAATCAGTTTCTTTTAATCAAATAATATCTGAGCTAACCTCATTTTCAAGCTAAATTTTTACCGTCGTAACGTTACAGGAGTTAATCATTTAATGCAGTGACAGATAGAACTACTTCTTTATTAATTATCCAGATTCTAGAAGAATAATGGACACCCCATAATCTTTCCACTACAAAACAAAAATTCGACTTAATTAATTGCCATCGTATTCAGTTGTCCAAAAGTACCAACTTTGGTCGACGTAATTTTCAAAATAAGTGTTTATTTGTTTGTATGTACTGATATTTAAAGGTCTCAAGTAATTATAGGAAGATAAAATCCATGATGTGTAATGTGTAATATAGGTGTACAAAAAGTGGTGCCATCCGTCATTGTATTGCCTGCTTTCTGCTTGCAACTTGTAAACAGGTAGATTGTTGGTATTATACATTTTCTAGACAAATTAGTCGGCAAGGATGATAAGCATCACACTTTGGATCTCATGGGTTACTTTGTAAGTGTATTATTTTTTTTTACTTAATCTGTCAAGTATATAATAATTAAAGGTGTCAATTGTTGTTGTACGGGTTGTACCTAATGACTTTCTTTCGTTACTGCAGTTTCTCCTTCGAGGAGATACTATCCAAACAATTGCATTGGTTGGTAAAGAATCTCGGGAAACCACATCCAGGATTTAACCAAGCTCCCTGTAATGGGAAACTTTGCTTAACTATATATTATGTACTATAACATAGTAACAAAATAAGTACAAAAAACATTGCCAGCCATGTAATTTTTGCAGTGTTTAAATTGATAATAGTAATTAAATTTTAGTTTCTCGATGTCTCTCCACGCCCATTGACGTCTGACAGAATTTAACCTAAAGAAAATGGGGCCCTTTTCTGATTCAGTTTTTGCAACTAGGTAATTCAAATTTTGACTGGCTGGGCATAGTAAGAACGATTTTGAATGAGTTATGTAACTTTTGGTGTCATTATCGGGCTGCATGTTCGAGGTGTATATGAATTCACCATGTTTTCAAAATTGACTTAAATTTAATTTCCGTGCAGACTTTTTTCCAATTGCACAAGAACAATTCAATAAAAATATATTTCTACCCGCTTGGTATTTTTTGTGGCACTCAGCGCACATGGCACAGGTCGGTAATGGTATGGTCAGCTCCGTTTGAGCACACACTATCGCAGGGGCCTCGACTTAGGGTGTTCCCGTGGTGGTGTTGGTGGGGGGGGGGGGGGGGGGGGGGGGGGAGGGCAAAGCGCAAACAAACTAACATAACAGCTAGGAATGGTACCAATCCGAAACATCATGCAACACTCATAGTCGTAATGCGCCCCAATCTGCCGTTCATTACATATTCTAACATAAACAAACACAAATCTTTAACAGTGCGAGTTCACCAGTGTCAGCAATCGAGTGAATAGAGGTGAAGTAAATGAGTCGTTGGTATAACTATAAGCAAAGAGCAAGCGTGACAGAATAAGTCCCACATCTTTGACAACATGAAATCAGTCAACTCAAAGTACAAGAGACACACTATGCGAGGTCCCGAGGACGCAGGTCCACAGGACTCTCCTTGCGCGTCCAATATTCTCTTAAATGTGGGGGGGGGGGGGGGGGGGGCTCATCTGCAATTCCAGAAATGCTGACCGTTAGATCCGCCCCTGTCAAGAAGGATATATTTGTGAGCAAGCGAAGACGAGTAGTCACAATGATCAACTTAAATTTACATTACCTTTATTTTCAGGCAATGATTTAAACGAGACATTATAAATTAAAGTGTGGTATATTGCAGTACCCACCGCCCCCCCCCCTTCCACTACCAATTAATTTCCATGGCCTCCTATGGGACCATGTGCATCGAAATTCGCCTGGCAGACAGAAAACTTGCAATACTGCTGGCTGCGGACACCCACGCAGGCTTGCGCTAGAGCGAGATTACGGCTGTTTCAGCCGTGAAACCGTTGGGTTCAAATAAGACGCTACTTTTTAACCGCTGTTTTTGGCTAAAGTTTTGAAGCTACACGAACGGCAATACACTTAATCGATTCGTTATTTCTTTTTCGAAATTATTGTGGTAATTGATTAATTCGGAAAAAATATCATTTTCTGTGAATCCCGGAAATGTTTTCGTAAATTACCTACGATCGGAACTTATGTCACTGACTGTACATTTTATAACAAAAAATAATAACACAATTTTTTTCTTATGACAATTGAATAGGCAAACATATCATCCACTTACTATTTTTTGATAAGATTGCTATCTGGGGCGATATGGTAGAAAGTTTATAATTCAAAAAACCCCAAATTTCTCCGAAGAATCCACTTTTGAAAAAGAATATTCGATTTTTCTCATCGTCTAGTGACCCTCTACAATAATCAATCATAAAAAAAAAGGTCTCCGCACATTTCAAACGGAAAGTCGATTCTGAACTGGACTATGACCATCCAAATCTTAATCACAGTCTGTGTTGCGCACACCCATGTCCCAGGAATCAGGGAACCTGCACTGCAATTATGTAACTCTGTGTCCGTCGTTCTCAGTCACAAAGTTAAAAAAACAAGCAGGAGCTCCGCTCCTGCTTGTTTTTTTTGGCCTTGGAGCAAAGACAATGTTGCACTTGTTGAATTAACATATTATTATCTACCTATGTCAGTTAGGGCCGGTTTTACCAAGTTTGCCAACTCCTAGTTGGAATCTCAACTAGGAGTTGAAAGATTTGGTAAAACAGGGTATTAGTGTAGTACATGAAATATGTGGCTAGGGGATGAGGTGTAGAATATAATTTGACTGAAGTCAAATTATGTAAGCTTAAGCTCAGTAAATTGTGTATCGTTATATTTCATGGAACCTGAATCGGGCCTGAAAATATAATTTTCTTAGAACTGGAACCTGAGCCGCTAACATTATTTTCTAATTTATCTCAAAAATTGTTTTGGTATGATTTTTTTCATACCAGAATTAGAATTAGAATTAGAACCGGAACCAAAAAAAAATTCTTTTTCTTTCATGGGACTGGACCTGCAATTTGAACTATTAGTTATGCGTATGATTATGTAAGGAACAGTTGGTAGGTACAGCTACGTTACTTACAACTTTTCAAAACCCGGAACCTTACTTTCAAAATTTTAAGGAACTAAACAAGTACTAATAACACTTTATAAGCCCTTAAAGCTGGGACCGAATGATTCCAAAGCGCAGTGTGTATTGTGCAACCGTCTCGTTTTCCAGCTGGTTCTCGGCCTCTCAGAGAGTGTTCCAATGCGGACGGTCACCGACGTTCCCAGCCCCATGGGGCTTGAAATCTTGCAAAAAGCAATGTGTGTACTGGCTATGGGACGAAACACATCAAACCAGCACACCTCGCGAAAAAAAATTGACCTTCACATCTCGGATCTGGCACAAAGTCTCAGTGGTCGTTGTGCTACTCAAGTGGAGTACAAAACTATTTTTTTGAAATTTTTGGGCCCACTGGTGTGGGTGATATGACCTTGCAAAGTTTCGCTCGTTTAGCGGACCGCTCGCGCACTATCACATATTTCCGTCAATATCTCAAGAACAAATAAAGTTAAAGTACTCTTGTTTGAAGCATTGAAAAGTGCATAAAAAAATGCACTAGAAAAATGCTTAAGGTTCCGGAGCACTTCAGATTGTTTATTTTTTGAAGAGTTGACTCAAACTTTGTACATCCGTAAGTAGCTACAATATCACTCGAAAATAATCAACTACTTGGGTCTTATACTTTTATGGCATGAATGCTTACACTCCCTTCGTGATCGCCTAAGCTTCAGATAGCATTGCTTTCCGGGAACAATATTAGTTGCAAAAGCGATATCTTTCAGCAAAAAGAGTATTGATTGATACATTTCTAATTTAAACTGACATCATTACATTTGTTATGCCGAATGGATCGTCGAGCAACTTGAATCGAACTTCTAATGTCATTCTTGCGGTTCCTAAACGGAAATTTGTTCATGCGCCTGCCTGCTTGTTTTCACTAGGTTACCTAATGAGAATAATATAAGAATCTCAAAAAAAAATCTATAATATCAATGCATTTAGCAATAGGTAGTCAATGGAATCGATTGTGTTTGTGAGTAATCATTGACATGGTTTTTTCGAACGGAATTTTAGTACAAAAGTTATAGAACTGGCGGTCACGTGTTGTAACTTATGTGGATAGCTGCGGCAGCAGAGTGGTCCACATGGACATGAAAACTGTGCAATGCTTTTGGCAGGCTCTCGCATCATTATCCCATTATTGTTTATCACACATTGTTTATCATCACACATTATCAGCATCATAGTCACAATTTTTTAATAAATACCAGCTATCATATTCTTTATTTTCTAATTTATAATAAGGTGGTCCACTTATGTCCGGTTTATGTTTCGATGACCATGTAATGGTAGAGAAATAATCTTTGCTTGGAAGTTGGAAGAGAGGTATGGAACTTACATATATTTATCTTTCCTTGTTTCCATACATGGGTCAGGGGGTGGGGGCAAACCCACCTAATCTAGGGCCTTACATATTAATATATCTATAATATATAATAATATATAATAATATAATATATAATATATAATATATAATAATATATCTTACATATTGCAACAAATTGTCTTTTCCTTGCGTTTGATACCGTGAATCTCTCGGCTTCATGTGGGTTCATTTTCCAAAACAATAAGTATATTTGTATCGATTCAGTCCAGTTTGCGGCAATTTATTTTTGTATTTATCATTTTCGTAATAGTAAGTAATTCAAAATTGCATGCTATTGTTTCACGATTTCACGATGCACGAATATCGGACAGCTGTAATCGACTGGCGGAGGAACATAACGAATATTGAGGAAAAGACCCATAAATCGTTAATGAACGTCGACTGCATTGGGCTCGGTGTATACGTGTTCGTCTTTACACACACACACGCACACACACACACACACACACACACACACACACACACACACACACACACACGCAAAATCTGTTTTCTATCAAAGAAATTGGTTGTGACTTGCGTTGTGTCTATAAAGACGGTCGTCCAGTGTTCCGGGACTGGCGTCCTGGACACGCACCCACACTTGGCTTTGTTCTTGTTACAATACTGTTACAGATTGTAAATTATATAAAATTGCAGTTTAATGTCGTAAAACCGTTTTACTATTATTACCGATTACCTATATGAATGATCGACTGAACAAATAATTGGGTTTATAGAAGTGTAAACCTGTAAATTTTTTTGCGGCTATTATCGCTTCAATAAATAATTATAATGATCATTTATATTGATTGGATCAAATCAGTGCAATAATTATGACATTTACTTATTTTTAAAAATCAATGTCTAGTAGGAACCCACCTTCCATAACGTGTTTTTAAATCCTTTCTGAGAAATAATCTAGTCGAATGCAAGATAGAAATGTTTAATTACAATTAGCTAATCCCTTCCTTTCATCACTCCAGCGAGCGCGATAACGAGAGGCACGGAGTGTCAACAACGTCTCATATTTTGTCGAGAAGCAGTCGTAGGGTGTACAAAGTTAAAAATTGAACATGGAAAATTTTGAAACAGACCCATTTTTTCCACCGTTTGAGGGTCACATCGTTGAAGTAATAATTTCAACATTTCAGTATGTGGTAGACAAAAGATGTGAAATTGGGTAACCATGGCCCTTTTTTCGAATTTTCTATTGCTCTTTCGTGTACATGGCTCTAAAGAAGGTCAAAAATGAATAGTTTCGGGGTGGTTCTAGCGTTCCGGGGGGAAATGTTCGAAAAAAGGGCCATGGTTACCCAATTTCACATCTTTTGTTTACAACCTATTAAAATATTGAAATGATAACTTCAAATATGTGACCCTCAGACGGTGGAAAAAAAGGGTCTGAAAGCCACTTTCTGGCCAAGTGATCCGCCCACTTAAAACTTGTATACTATTCATTCAGAAAAACGATTCTACTTTATACAATCTATGTTTTTAGAAATGTCTATAGCAAAATAGCGCGTTCTCTGAATTAACTGAAATTTTCAGGAAATGTTTTCAATATATGCATTTTTAATATTACCAATTTTTAGGATGGGCATTTGGGAAGTTTTTTGGAAAATAATTCCTAAAGTCGAAATCGCAAACAAAAGCATTGGATTTTATGGTACAATTCGTAATTGAAGTGAGTGTACCACTTTGCGCAATGTTGTAAGAAGCTGAAAATTTCAGGAAATGTAGTCGATACATATATATATATATATATATATATATATATATATATATATATATATATATATATATATATATATATATATATATATATATATATATATATATATATATATATATATATATATATATATATATATATATATATATATATATATACTAGTACCAATTTCTAGGACGGGCATTCGGATAGTTTTTTAGGAAATAATTCCCAAAGTTGAAATCGCATACAAAAGCATAGGATTTTATGGCACATTTCGTAATTGAAGTGATTCACTTTGCGCAATGTTGTAAAAAGCTGAAAATTTCAGGAAATTTTTGAAAACTACGATCTCGATGTGTGCGAGAAGTTTGTCATACCTTTTCGACAATGGCGTTTCCTTGGGTGCCGCGCTGGTTAGCAGCCTGCAAGACTAGCGGAGACGTACAAGCGTTGCCGTTTCCGCAAATGAAAATCGTTTCACGTGAAGTGATGACAGTGAAGTTGGATGATAAGCGTGATAACTTCTGGTGCCCTTCACTGTCTTTAGACCCTCGAAACGACGTTTCAACTTCTTACCACACGCGGCAATATCTTGCTATTGGCACGAACGCAAAGCTGATGTTTTTAATGCTAGCCTGCGCCCAGAGAAACAGGTCAATCGGCGTCATGATTTGCCTATCAAAGGGATTCTGCAGAGAGGCGCGGGCGGCAAGTCGCTTCACGGTGCCCCCAATGCCGTCGCATGGGCCTTTGCCGTGTGAGGTGGCAAAGAAATGCCATTCGGCTGTCACGTCGAAGTCTTTCTTGTGATAGCACAGGTTTACAAAATTGCTTCGGTTTTTGTACTGAGCAGACGCGCCATCAGAAAAGTAAATTACGTGGTTCAAATCTGGAATATGTTTTTTGATAAAACTGATAAGATGTACTTGAAATGCGTACACTGCCGTGGTATCATGGGTGAGGGAGTCAGAAAACACAACATAGCTGAGGTGCGCGAGCTCACCATTAACGTTATAATAAATTACGAACGGATGGAGGGTGCACTGATTATTATTCCAATGGAACGCCTGCGCACAATCTTGCACCACAAACGCATAATTTTCTGCAAAGTCTCCAACGACTATCACTTCCCCTAGCTTTAATGACACCTTTCTTTCTTGCAGAAAAGCAGATTGCTGCTTCGCAATGAAGTCGTGCACTTGTAGGTCCCGAAGCTTTTCAATAAAGTCATCGATGAACTCCCCCACCGATGTCGTGGACTCCACTAAGGTGCATCGGTCACTGGACACCCATTGTTTGTGAGTCACTTTCTCCACGTGCGCATCGACAAACGCGCTCTCCAATTTGTTCCGCAGATCGCCATCGCGCTCACGGCACTCGTCGCAATTTCCTAACTTGCAGTCAGCCCGCGGCGACTGACAAAGTAAACTGTCCAAGCAATCCCGATACGATTTAAGTTCATTTTTGGTCAGAGAAGCAAGCTTCGTGCCCAAAGCCATTAACTTAACGTTTTGGTGTGAAACGCACACGCACACCGTGTGCGTGCCTGACGCGCCGGCCAGGACGCACTGCTTTGGCCGAAGCTCTGCGAACTTTGAAAATCCTACGGTCACATTCGGATGAGCACTTTTGAAACTTTCGTAGTGTTCTCTAAGGTTGCTCAGAACTAATCGTTTTTGTTTGTGAACGCGGCGGCCGTCCTCCTTAATCGACAAGAAATCCCACACGGAAGTACATATATGGAACACATATGGTAAATTTGTATGAAACACATATGGTGTCCATATGTGAATCCATATGTGAAACATATAAGAAAACTATAGAAATTTCGAACAGTGGAAACTATATGAAAATTATATGTCTGACATATATGTCTGACATATATAAGGAATAAGAGAGGAAAACGTATGGTGATTTATATGGTTCATAGAAACTACACCAGCCTAAAACAAGCACAATGTACAAGTACAATGTACATTGTACAATGTACAAGTACAATGTACGAGTACAATCTACAAGTACAATCTACATTGTACAATGTACAAGTACGATGTACATTGTACAATGTACAAGTACGATGTACATTGTACAATGTACAAGTACAAAATACAAGTACAATATACAAGAACAATATATATTTTTTCATTTTTTTCATTTCATTTTATTTCATTTTATTTGATCATTAAAACCATGTACATAATGGCATAAGACAAGTCGATTTCTAAAATCTAAGATCTATGCTAGCTTAAAATGTAAAAACTCATTGGTAGAATAAAAAGCATGTTTCAACATAAATTTCTTGACACTGGTTTTAAAAGATAAAGGATTGTTTTTAACAAATGTTATCTTGCAATCAGTTAAAAGCTTATTATAAAAACATTTGCCATTTGCCATAGGGCTCTTGTTACTGGATATGGAACAATATTTTTGTACTTTTAACATACAATTATTTCTAGTGTTGTGTTCATGGATATTACTTCGTTCAATTGTTTGATTTTTGTTGTCAATTACATATAAAACAGCACTGAGAATGTACAGGCAAGGTAACGTTAAAATGTCAAACTCGATAAAAAGTGGTCTACAGGAATCTTTAAAATAGGTCCCAGCCGTACATGGATTAAATTTAGCAGCGGCTACATATCTTATCGCTCTTTTTTGTAACATAAAAAGTCTCTTTGTATATTTCGAATGACCCCATAGCAAAATTCCATACGCAATCCTTGAATGTACGAAGGAATGGTATACTAATTTTGCTTTATGGAAATTGCAAATTTGCATTATCCGTTTGATTAAAAAACATCCAGAAGCCATTCGTTTACTAATGTCGATATGTTCATGCCAGTTCAATTTGTTGTCAAGTAATATTCCTAAGTATTTTGTTGAATTTTGCAGTACTATACTCTGTCCATTTAAGTAAATGAGAGGGCTTGAATTGATATACATATTATTTTTCGGAGGAAATTGGAGCATTACGGTCTTTGATTTATTTAGGGAAAGCTGATTTTGCGATACCCATCTTGCAAGTTGGTCTGTGGCTGAACTATTTTTGTTGACAAGTTCAGGATCATAATCTTTTTCTATATCTTCACCATCATCAAAGTTTAAAAAGTGGGTGGTGTCATCTGCAAACTGGGTTAAGTGCCCAGTCAGGACATTTTCTGACATATCGTCCGTGAATAAAATAAATAAAATTGGGGCTATAATAGAGCCCTGTGGAACTCCGATATTAATACATGTACAATGTACAAGTACAGTACAATACATGTCTCATTTGAGACTTGTATTGCATATAAAATGAAAAGCATGAAATGTACATGACCAAATGATAAGAATACTGCAATACAAATACTAATTGCACTCTGCACGTATAATAAAAACTGCACTCACCTACCTTTAAGCAGAGATATGCATGACCCGTAAACCAGTTGATTGGATTCCTGTGCGACGTTCACATTATCAATCCGTTTGCTGACAACCATGGTAATCAATATCAACCAGTACCTATGGATGGGGATATAGATGGCCAATTGTACTATTGCAATGGTGCAATAATTACTATCGAGGTAGAGGTGGGCAAAAACAACAGTTTGATGGACAAAGACAATTATTTACATATATATTTTTTTATTTATGAAAGTATAAAGACCCCCACTATTAAACAATGCAAGTTTATCATTTTTGAAGTTCCAAAAATTAAATACAGACATGTAATAAAACTGGCTACTCGTATTAAAACTCTTATATAAAAGCAGAGTTAATTAACTATGTATTTTACTCTGGTTTTACATAGTTTTCAATTACCTACTAGTTGTTTGAATTAGGAGTTACAACTGAATTGGCTGCTGCCATGGTAAAATTGTGTTTAAATCAAACACATCAAATGAGTTGAAAAGGGGTTTATAACGGGGCATAAGCAGCATTATTGCTTAATTGATCTTTTTTAAATGCTACTTGTTGATAGGCAATGATAGGCCCAATATTAGCATAGTATCTTAGGACCCAATGATGGAGGATAGCAGTCTTAGTTATAATTGCATGAAACGCAAATCAAATAGTTAAGATGTCAATTCCATCCCATCGTCTTGGGTTAAAATTGTTGCAAGATAGAAAATAACCCGAACAATCTGAACAGTAGGTAGGTAGGTACCTATATCAAAACCAGTACCTCCCTTCAAAAAAATAATTGTTGGGTGAATGCAATGTAGTAGGTAACATATTTTGAATTTGTCGAGTGGCATGATCTTTCTCTCAAAGTTGAGATTAAAAAATGAAACTATACTCATAAAAGGCAACATTATTTAGTGATCACAAGAAGATTGAACTGGACACCATACAAGTTGGTTCATACACGGGGAGTAAGAATTGTCTCAGGCTATGGAATATCACAGATAGTACCTAACTCAAGCTCACTTTTGTCCAATAATTCTAAAAATATATTTCCCCATGTAATGCAATATCTACATATTTTTAACTAAATGTTCATAAAAACACCAATATATTGAGCCCAAAATAGAGCTTTAATAGGTGGCCGTATCTTCAAAATAAATAATAAGCACCCTTGCTACATAAAAACATTTAAATGAATTGATTTAAGTTTGTTTCACAGCAAAAATCAAATAATTTGTCTAAAGGAACGCATAGTTTGCAAACCATCTTTGTGAAATAACTGGTTAAACGCTAGTTAATACCAGACAAACAGTGAATAATTTTGCCAGCAGGTCACATGCAATTCAATTAAGAATTTGACAAAAATTGCAACAACTAGGTACTGCTTCAGGTTTCATGAATCATGACAAAAACCAAAGAACTATAGTTTTAGGTAGGTACTCCCTACGTTCTGGGGTGCAAAGGAGGTGGGACCTCTTCTAGATTTCAGAAACGTTAATATAATAGATAATGAAGCTACGTACTACCTACTTGCATGTTGCTCTGCCTATCACTCCGACGTTTAAGTTGTACAAAATGCCGTTGACGATTCGTCGCGAGTCGTTACTCGACTCGGCTTCGTCGAGGGCTGGTGGTTGTCTTGGTACGCGGACAGAGATCTCTGGTAATACGCTGCGATTCTTTGGTCTGCCAGCAGCCTGACATTGTAGTGACGTTCTTCAAATGCAGCCTCAAACAAAGTTCCATACGTCAGACAAACCTACAAAAGAATTGAAGGTCAAAGCTCGCGTTAGCATGAAGGTAGCCGCATTTTTTGGTAATAATATGTATGATTGTGGAAAGTAATAAGCATGCAATAGGGCCCAGTCATTCAGAAATTTGCCAGTAGGTTACTGCAATTCATTTAAAAATTTGACAAAAAATTGCAACAACTAGGTACTGCTTCAGGTTTCACGAATTATGACAAACACCAGAGAACTATAGTTTTAGCTTCGACCATTGCGAGCCGGGATACGCAACTAGCTCAGCGCTGTATGTATCCCATGCAACGTTAAAGTAAAGGCCTTACCAGCTGTCATCATCGGTCAGATGAACTCTATAACCATGATTATGCCGTTATGTATTGCTTTAAAAAAAAGAAATATATACTAGTTCATTCTAAATAAGACAATTGAATTTTAGCAGTAGCTAAATAATCCCCCTGTGTGTTGGTTTTAATCAGGGATCCGAACCGGAACCAGAACCGGAACCCGATAGAACCCCTATTTTCATGGAACCAGAACCGGGATCAGAACCGTTATTCAAAAATATTGCGAACCAGAATCGGAATCAAAACCGTTATTTCCCAGTAAACACAAACTGTCGGCAACATGATGGCATTATTCTGGCTTGACGCATCCACTGTTGGCAAAGTGCTGCCTGGCGGCAACCTATCGTCCATTAGTATCGGGTCAATGCTGGCGGCATGAAACTCTGCCGACGTCCCTCGTCCGTTGGCCTGCCATTGCCATTCCAGTGCTGGCCCAACAGTGGCAGGCCAACACATTGCCAACGGCGCCGGCAAGGCATTGGCAAATTGTTGGCTGGCCAGCGCGTCGGCGAGGTGCAGGCCAGTGTGTGCTGGCCCAATGCCGCTTGTACGTAGCTTGGCCAGCATACGCGAGGCCACTAGAGCCACCACTTTGCCAATACCGACCCGAAATTGGCTGGCCTGCACAATGCCGACGTAAATTTACGTGTCGTCATCGGTGCAGGCATCGTATCGGCGGCATACGGTTTTCGCGGCAATGTCAGCCTGCCATTCTCTACCCATATAGTTCAAGTGAATCAGGTCTAGGATGCTCATGTAATATGTTGTATTAACATCGAATTATACAAGTACTGGCATTATATTCATTTTTAAGACTAGCTTTAGATGGTTTCATCCTAGGCGTTAACCTCAAGTTCAAAACATAACTGGGGGATGGTATGCATTAAAATCGCATTGTCATATCACATGTGTCAGCAGCGCAATCGTCAAGTCTGCAGCCTACGGATCGAGGGGTACCCAGTTCAAATCCGGCCAGCTCCAATTAATGATTAATTGACTTTCTTGAATTAATTGATATTCGCAACGATGAGAAATAACAGTGATTAATTTCCTTCCACCACTTGCAGCGCGAAATGATCTACATGAAAAACCTGTCCCTGTGTAATTATTTTCATTTTCCCGAATCATAATTTTGTCCGTGGCCGATGGTCACTGATTGTATAGCAACATGATAGTGCAGGCAAAGTAATGGCTAGATGATGGACAACCGCGGCGGCACGGTGAAGGCTAGCTGCTGGCCTGGTGTCGGCATCTCACTGGCCCGATGCAGCCAGTCCTTCACCGAGCCGACATGTTGGCCAGCCAGCATCGGGCCGATGAGGGCAGGTGTGACACATTTTTACTGGCGCGATGCTGGACATTTGCTATTGGCCAACGCTGGGCCGATGCTGGATAATACTTTCTGCCGACATTGGCACGACGTCGGCCAGCCCTTTTGTGTTTACTGGGTTAATATTTTATAGAACCGGAATCGGAACCGGAATCACTATTGGGATCGAAAAAATATCGGTTCCTCTCAAATTCATAAAGGTTCCACAAACTTAAAAAAGCAAAATAAAAATTCCAAGTTATTTCCTTCGATGGGGAAAATGTAACATTTCAGTCGTATGTGGCCTAAAGTGAGTTGCAACTTCGAAAAGCGATGCACTGAGTTAATTCGGTGCAGGGATTGAGTGTGCGAAGGTAAACAATTTCGGTAACATTACGCATCTTTTGCCATTTCGAAGAAGACTGCGGACAGTAATGCGTCAGCATTTGTGATTGTGGATTGACGTGTGGGTGATTGACAGTGTGGGTGTGACATATTGTAGCAGTAAAATTACTAATAAATCGCTTAACGAAGTTGCTTAAGACATACCAAGGCATTGACGGAAATAATAATCTTTAGTGACCCGTTAACGGTACCTTAATTTAAAAATTGGAAGGCAAACTTCAAAACATTAATTTTTTATTGGAACCTTTATTAGAACCTTTATTTTTTTTGAAACCGATATGGGAACCTAAATTTTTATCAAAAGAACCGGAACCAAAATCGGAACCTGAATGAATTGTTTCAAAAACCGGAACCAGAACCTATAATCAAAATATCATGGAACCAGAACCCTAACCAGAACCGTAATTTGAAGTAATTCAGAACCAGAACCGGAACCAGAATCGATATTAAAAAAATCAGAACCAGAACCGGAATCGGGACCGTTAGTGATTTCGGTTCGGATCCCTGGTTTTAATGTTTACCCAGTTTTAAGATAACGTAAAAGTGGCAACATACATCGTGAATGCAGTAAGAGCTGGCTAGGCACGCTTGTTGCCTATCCCGTACCGGAGCAGTGATCGAAGTTTTTAGGCAGGTACTACCATACTTTCAGGGTGCATAGGAGGTGGGACCTCTTCTATTTCAGAAACAGTAATAGATAATGAAGCTATGTACTACCTAATGCATGTTACTCTGCCTATCACTCTGACGTTTAAGTTGTAAGAAGTGCCGTTTACGATACATCGCGAAACGTTGCTCGACTCGGCTTCATCGAGGGCTGGTGGTTGTCTTGGTACGCGGACAGAGATCTCTGGTAATACGCTGCGATTCTTTGGTCTGGCAGCAGCCTGACATTGTAGTAACGTTCTTCTAATGCAGCCAAAAAATTCCATACGTCAGACCACCAAAAGAATTGAAGGTTAATGTTTGCCTTAGCAAGAAGGTAGCCGCATTCTTTGGTATCACGTATGATTGTGGAAAGTAGTAAGCATGCAATAGGGTCCAGTCATCCGGAGGGTATTTTTCACTATCACACTTACCATAGAAAGTTTGAATCCAAATTCAACTGTTGAGCAGGCAAAAGATGACATGGGCCTGTAGACTGACTGAAAAATGGCTTCATTCGAACACATCTGAAATAAATGACCACCCATTTAGAAAATTCATTCAGAAATTAGAATGCAGTTTAAGTTCAAAGTATACATAATTCAATACATACCATGTTTGCGTTGTTCTTTCCAATATATAACTTGAAAAGCAACAAACATCAGCCGAGCAACGAACCGTCGAACGCGTCGAACGAGTCAACGACAGGACAGAATTCAAACGGGCGACTGGGGCGCCTCTAGCGGTTCGCCGCACACAGCTGCCATTCCGGACATCGCGCGGCGCAATACAAATAGTTTGGGATTCATCGTTAAAATATTATGTATTATTGCTCAGTGGGTATGGTTTTATTAACCGCAGAAAGCTGTATTCGAAGTAAAAAAATATGTTTAAGTTCTAGTGCTTCGCGAACGCAATTCGTGTTGCGTTGAAGATGAGCGTAGCGGTTTGTATTGCAGATAAAGAGGTGAAGGCAGGAGACCTAATACGAAAACTGCGAAAACCATAGAGCACCAAGCCAGACCATTGCCTTCTAAAAAATTCTGATCACTTGTAAATATAGACGATTCCGACCTTAACTTTGTTTCTCTCCGAGCTGTCAGATAACAAAAAAATACAAATTATGAGCTCATTGATGAGCGTAGCGAGCGAAGCGAGCGAAGCGAAATCATCAATTTCACTACTGCTAAAAAAACACTTGGTGTGAGTTTGTTTGTTTGTTTGTTTGTTTGTTTTTTTTTGTTTTTTTGTATGTGTGTTTGCGCGCGCTCTACAGGCCAAACGCCTGCTTCGAGTGGGATGATATTTTCAGGGTGTCTACTTTTGTTCCCAACTTAGACCCCCTGCGTTTTTCAAGAAAATCCTCTACACCCTTCACTTTCAAAGCAGAAAAAAGAGCAAAATTCGACAATTGGGCATGTTTGGAAAAGTACGGAAATTTATTTTAAAGTGCGTATTTTTTTCAAATGTTCCCAATTTCGATTTGCCTTTAGAAACCATCGAAACCAAATCGAAACAGCACACCAGATTTTTCCCAATAAAAACCAACCCAATAAAACCCAATAAAAACCCTTGGGCATGAGTTACATCTATGTATTAACATGCACATTGCTTTATGACCTCAAAATGAGCATATTTCCGCTACCCTACAGCTCGGACAGAAACAAAGAAAGGCCAGAATCGCTTACAATTTCAAGTGATCAGAATTTTCGAAAAAGCAATGGTCCGGCTTGCTGCTCCAGGATTTAGGCTTCTTGCCTCAATCTTTTTATGCGCTATATAGGTACAAATCAAATCGAAACATCACACCAGATTTTCCCCAATAAAAACCAACCCAATAAAATCCAAAAAAACCCTTGGGCATGAGTTACATCTATGTATTTATATGCACATTGCTCATTGATCTCAAAATGAGCATATTTCCGCTACTCGACAGCTCGGACAGAAACAAAGAAAGGTCAGAATCGTTTACACTTTCAAGTGATCAGAAATTTTGAGAAAGCAATGGTCCGGCTTGCTGCTCCATGATTCTCACACGCTTTTTTGACTCAATCTTTTGATGCGCTATATACAAACCGCTACGCTCATCTTAACGCAACAGTGAAGAAGAAAGATATAGAGAGAAAATAATAGTTCTCAAGCCGAAGTTGCAGGGGGTGGATGTGCTGAAGGACATACAAGAGAAAATGGACCCTAGAAAATTGCTTGTCGGAGTGACTAAATTGAAAAAAACTAGAGCCGGAGATGTCATCATAGGATGCGATAGCAACGAATCACTTGAATGCCTGACAAGAAATGCGGAAGAGAACATGAGCCAAGAGTATGAGATCAAGAAGCAGGTGCAGAAAACAACAGTGAAAGTGATGGTGATAGGAGTTAACAACAATGAGATTGAAAACGAAGACGAACTAAAGGAGACGCTGTGCATTCAAAACAACATTCCTGCTGTCAAAATTGTGCACGTCAAAAGCAACAGGTCAGGAAAAACAAGTAACATTGTAATCGAAACTGCTAAAGAAGTAGGGATGAAATTACTTTTAGCAGAAAGGATCAGGGTAGGTTGGAGTATGTGTCAGGTTGTTGAAAATGTTAAAGTTGTAAGATGTTTTAAATGTAATGGTTTTGGTCACGTCAACAAGATATGTGGGGCTAAAGTAACATGTGGGTTCTGTGGAGGAGAGCACCACCACACTCAGTGCCAGAGTACGCACCCAAAATGTGTAAACTGCTGCAAGGCCAACGTGAAATATGGCCTGAAACTTGAAGTTAAGCATGCAGCTGTGAATCTCCAAAAATGTAAATACTATGAAAGAATTTACCAACAAGCAAGGAACAAGGAGATGGGTATGCAATAGCAAAAACAGAGCAAAGTAGATGCGAATTCAAGTAATATTTTATACTTGAATGCACAAAGTTTAATCAAAAACTTTAAAGAAGAGGATTATAATAGTAATAGCATAGTGTTCTTGAATGTACAAAGTGTCCCAAAAAACAAAGATCAGTTAGAATTAGTATCAATTAAAATCAACCCTGTTATTATATGTGCATCGGAAACCCATGTAACTAAAGATATAGAATTTAGTGAAACAAGCATCAAGGGATATAATGAGGAAAGGGTGGAATCTAGCTCTAGACATACAGGAGGAGTGACCTGTTATATAATGAAAGGAATAAATTATAAAGTTATAGAAAAATATAGTAAAGATAAGGAAATATGGATGCTTGTGGTAGATGTGCAACTTAATTGTAAAGGAAAGAAAGAAAAATATAGAATCATTAATCTGTATAGATCTCCTAGCAGTAGTCAGAGTAGCTTTCTAAATTTTGTCAATGAATATACTAAAGATTTTGTAGACAAAAATAAAGTTTTATGGGGAGGAGATTTCAATATAGATATGTCACGCATATCTGGATGTAGCGAAAGAATGCTAAAAATGACAAGTGATGTGGGATTAGTACAAAGAGTAACAGACTTTACTAGGGTTACTGAAAAAAGCAAGACTTTAATAGACTTGTTATTTACTAATGTTAAAGAAATCAATGTATGTGTTCTAGATGTCCCAAAAATATCAGATCACTCTATAGTTCAGGTCCGTCTAGAAATAGTAAAAGAAGCGGTGATGCCAGTTATTTATAAAAGAAGATGCCTTAAAAAGTATGATAAGAATGTCCTGTTGCGTGAACTAAGTGAAGTGGAATGGAAAGAAACCAATAATGACGTTGACACCGCTGCAGATGAATTAGTAGACATCTTGATAAATAAACAAGATGTTCATGCTCCTTTCGTTGTGAAAGAGGTTAAAGAAGGTGCAAATGGATGGTACACTGAACGGGTGAATGACGCAAGTAAAGCTAGGGACCGGGCCTATAAGAAAGCTATTCTTTCTAATCTGTCTGAATATTGGACGGATTACAGGGTAAGCAGAAATAATGTGGTAAGCGTTTTAAGAACTGAAAAAATACTTTGGTATGAAGAAAAAGTTGATAAAGCAAAAGGGGACGGAAAGAAAATGTGGAATACATTAAAGGAAATAAGTGGGAATAGTAAGAAACGCAATCAAAAATCTAGTGAAATTTTGTTCAGCGGTGAAAAGGTAGTAAATGATAGAGACATTGCAAATAGGTTCAATGATTACTTTCTAGAGAGTATAGCTTTAATTGCTGCATCAATACCAATAAACAGTCTGGGGACTGAGTTGGTACTGATGACGAAGGATTGTCAATTTACTGAGTTTCAGAGGACTGATAGACATGAAATAAAGAAGATTTTATGGGAAATGAAAAAGTCTAGTTTTCCTGAAGATGGGATCAGTGTAGAAATGCTTAGAGATGTATTTCCATGCATAAGTGGAGCATTAGTAGATGTCATAAATCATTCATTGGTATTAGGAGTGTTCCCATCTAAATGGAAAAAATCAATAACAGTTCCAATACCAAAGATTAGTGGGTCAGTTAAAGCAGAGGATCATCGTCCGATTAATATGTTGCTGGTGCTAGAAAAAATTCTAGAAATAGTTGTACACAAAAGGTTATTGAAGTACCTAGATGAGAATGAATTAATTAGTAATAATCAATCAGGATTTAGAACAAATCATTCTTGTGAAACGGCATTACAGTGTGTATTGGAACAGTGGCGTGAAAGTAAAGAAAGAAACCTGTATATAATTGCTGTTTTTCTAGATCTCCAAAGAGCATTTGAAGTAGTAGATAGAGGAATTCTTATAGAGAAGCTTGAGAAATGTTATGGCTTTAAAGATACTGTGCTTAATTGGTTTGTATCATACTTAAGTGATAGGACGCAGATGACTAAATATGGCATACATTTATCATCAGTCAGTGAGACAAGGTATGGAGTTCCTCAAGGATCGGTGCTGGGCCCATTATTGTTCATTCTTTTTATTAATGATGTTGTTGAAAGAGTCGGTAAATCTACATTACATCTATTTGCTGACGACATGTTGTTGTACTGTGAAAGTGAAAGTGTAGAGGATGGAATTGAGGAAATGAACAAAGAATTGGACAGCATTTGTGAATGGATTAATGTAAATAGATTAAAGTTAAATGTTAGTAAGTCTAAGGGAATGGTTATCAAGCCGATCATTAGGGCTAATGTGAGTGACACCTTTATAGATAAGAAATTAATGATAAATGACACACTTATTGACACTGTTAACGAAATTAAATACTTGGGAGTAATTATTGACAATAGCTTAAGTTTAAAAAAAAATCTGGATTATGTATGTAATAAAATAAGTAAAAAATTAGGTTACTTGTCAAGAGTGGGAAAGTGTATGTCTACATGGACAAGAAAACTTATATACATGACTATAGTAGAACCTCACTTTTTGTATTGCAATACCATTTTTTACAATCTAAAGCAATGCGATGTTATGAGATTGCAAAAATTAAATAATAGGGCGATGAGGATTATTCTTAAAGAAAGGAGATCAACATCAGTCACAGATATGAGGAAAAGGTTGGATTTTTTAAGTATTAAACATAAAATAGAATTAAGTGTATCAGTTTTTATACACAAAATTATGTTAGGGTTGGCACCTGAATATTTAAAGATTAAGATTAATATTGTGGACAGTGTACATAATCATAATACTAGAAAGAGGAAAAATATATTTATCCAGTCTGTTAAGTTAAATAGTATACTGACGAAAGGTTTAAGTGATTACAACAAATTAGCGGCTACAATTAGGAATACGAAATCAATAATAAATTTTAAAAAGGAAATGTTAAATAAATTTAAAAGTGAAATGTGCAGTGAATTTGTTAGCGGGTAATCGGATAATATAATATAATGTATTTTGAATAGCAACTGTGCTAAATAAAAATCTTTCAAACAAACAAACAAATTGCGTTCGCCCTAGTTTAGTTGATGAGCGTAGCGAGCGAAGCGGGCGAAGCGAAATCATCAATTTCACTACTGCTAAAAAAAACACTTGGTGTGTGTTTGTTTGTTTGTTTGTTTGTTTGTTTTTGTTTTTTTTTGTATGTGTGTTTGCGCGCGCTCTACAGGCCAAACGCCTGCTTCGAGTGGGATGAAATTTTCAGGGTGTCTACTATTGTTCTCAACTTAGACCCCCTGCGTTTTTCAAGAAAATCCTCCACATCCTTCACTTTCAGAGCAGAAAAAAAGAGAAAAATTCGACAATTGGGCATGTTTGGAAAAGTACGGAAATTTATTTAAATGTGCGTATTTTTTTCAAATGTTCCCAATTTCGATTTGCCTTTAGGAACCATCGAAACCAAATCGAAACATCACACCAGATTTTTCCCAATAAGAACCATTGGGCATGTGTTACATCTATGTATTAACATGCACAATGCTCAATGTTCTCAAAATGAGCATATTTCCGCTACCCGACAGCTCGGACAGAAACAAAGAAAGGTCAGAATCGTTTACATTTTCAAGTGATCAGAAATTTTGAGAAAGCAATGGTCCGGCTTGCTGCTCCATGATTTTCATATGCTTTTTTTCGCAACCTTTTTTTGCGCTATATATAAACCGCTACGCTCATCTTCACCGCTACACAAATTGCGTTCCCCCTAGTAATGAAAACGTAAATACGTAAGTCATAACTTATGTCCGAATTGTTCTTATTAGATTGGATTAATCTCTGACGCGAATTTACTTTCAGTTACTTCCAAAGCTACTTGTATAAATATTAAATTGGCCAAACGAATTTGACTATAAACTTCTGACATCTGTCAAAACTATGCCTTGGCCATACCTGAAATGCGATTGTGTATCTTTATTTCGTTTGATTTGGCTCATATTAGACAATAGAATGTCTAATATGCTTGAGGAAGTAGTGTTGTCGGGAAATTGTAAGATACTTGACATGGGGCCGACAAGAATCGCTAATGTAAATGGAAACATAACGGCTACAACCATTGATCATGTGATTACTAACACAAATACGGTTACGCTGTTACGTAACATTGATATGGGACTATCTGACCATTTAGCACAAATGGTATCAATTACAGAGGATCAGAGGGAAAAGCCAACAAATGAGTCGAACCCATATATCTATAAACGATGTTTTAAAGATAGCCAGATAGACGAATTCTTGATGATGTTGCAGGAAGTGAATTGGGACCCGGTAGTTGATCTAATGGATGCAAATTCAGCGTTTGAACTGTTTATGAACAATTTTAATAAATGTTTCAATCAGGCGTTCCCGATTAGGAAAATAAAAGTGTTAGCTAGACATAAAAGGAAACCATGGTATACAAAAGAATTACTTGTACTGAACAAGGAAGTAAAAAATAGATACCAAATGTACAGAGTTAGTGGGACTACTGCTAGCAAAGAGGAATATTCAAAACTAATAAAGAAATACATGGTAGAAATTGACATTGCAATAAATAAATATAATAGCGCGATCATAAAAAAGGCAGACAATAAGTCAAGAACCGCTTGGGCAATAATACACCAAAGTAGTAGCAGTAACGAAAGACAAAAAGGTGAGGATATTACATTGAAACATGAAGGTAAAGAGGTAACATCTGCAAAACAAGTCGCGGGGCTTTTTAATTGTTTTTTTAAAGAGTCGGTTACAAAAATAGTATCAGCCGGAAATGACATAAATATTAGCAGCAACCCGGGCTTGTCGCAAGAGAGTATAGATAAACGTACAATAAGTAAGAAAAATATGTTCCCATTCCCAGTACAAAAAAACGAATACTACGAAATAATGTCTAAAATCACAAGAAAAAAAGCAGCGGGATTCGATTAAATCCCTGCAAATATATTGAAACATGCAGCAGTATCATTATCAATACCATTAATACACATAATGAATTTATCATTTACATCGGGTGTGTTTCCGGAAGTGTTAAAGAAATCAGTAATCTGTCCGATTTTTAAAAGTGGGAATAAAGAGGCAATGGAGAACTATAGGCCCTTGGCATTGCAATCGGTATTCTCAAAATTACTGGAAAGGGCATTCTGCTCTAGGTTGACGTCATATCTGGAGAGCAATAATCTACTAAATGACTGCCAGCACGGTTTTCGAAAAAACCATTCAACTACCACGGCAGCAACACAATTTGTAAACACACTAATGTCTGCTGCACATACAGGGCAAGCAACATAAGGAATTTTTTATGATTACTCAAAGGCATACGACACGGTAATCACAATAAACTCAGGGATAAATTAAATAACCTTGGTGTTCGGGGAGTGGCAAATGAATGGATCCAATCATACCTGCGAAATAGGAGTCAAGTGGTAAAAATCAAGTGTAAAACTGGAGTCATTAAATCAAAGGAGATCAATATTGACATAGGAATTCCCCAGGGCAGTATAGTGTCCCCAATTCTGTTCATAATATACACAAATGATTTATACAGCACAATAACAACCGGTGATTTAACAACATTTGCGGATGACACAACCCAACTGGTATATGGGGACAATGAAAACATTCAAACAAGAGGTAAAACAGCCATAAGGCAAATGGCAAACTGGAGCAGGCAAAATGACCTAGCACTTAATAATAAGAAATCGGTATTAATACATTTTAAATTAAAAAAAAAAGTCTTGCGTAAGTGAAACCAGTCCGTTATTATATTTGAACGGAAAAAGCATACAGGTCAGAAATGAAACAAAATTCTTAGGACTTATAGTAGACAGGGAACTAAAATGGGAGGCACACATCAGACAAGTGGCAACAAAAAATTTTAGCGGTCACAAACTTGCAGGCAGCAAAAGCGGTCTACCATGCATATGTACATGCCAGATTAATGTATTGTATCATTATATGGGGTCACTCACATCATACAAAAAAACTATTTATAATACAAAAAAGGGCAATAAGAAACCTAGCAAAAGCAAGTTTTAACCCTGTCACAGCAGGTGTCTTTTATAAAGACTCTTGTAAACAACTGTTTGTTAAATTTGATATACTACCTTTACCTTGCATGTATATACAAAGTATGATAACCTATGTGAATAATAATAAGCAGCTCTATAAAATTGCCGATATTAGACATACATATGATATGAGAATAGGAAACGTACATTTTAACATAGATAAGAATGAATGCTTGTATAAAAAGGGACCAATTATATCAGGTATTGAACTATTTAATAAATTACCGATGCACATCAAGAAAATGAGGAATGAAGAAGGATTCGAGAACAAGCTTAAAACATTCTTGATGAAACATTGTTTTTATTCAGTAAAGCAATATCTTGACGAAAAGTTTTAATAAAGTGTCAAATAGATTAGGAAGGTTATTTTTAACTAATTTAATATATTAGTATGTACTGTATCTTATATAGTATTCGACGTGTCTAACATTGTATGAACAATCAATTGTGACGAATAAAATAAACATAAACAACATATTGCCCCATGCACGGTTAGGAAAACATCTGGTTTGGGTACATTTTTGTGCATTCTATGTAACTCTTAGCCAGATGATAGTACCGCTAGCTTTTATCACCAGCACGTGTGCGCTAAATATTTTAAACGCTGCACACCCAATTACGGACGCGCCAGCTTTAATCTTTCCAGCGATGCCGTGAACAAGTAGCGCCCACGAAAGGGTACGCGCCCTTTGTACAGTACAGCCAAACCCGTGACAGCTTGTCATTTTAGCGGCTAGGCTAATTTATTAGTTTTCAGCACAGATGTTTACTTTACTTGTTATCTCGCAGACCGATAGACATTCCGATCTCATAAGGACTTAGGATTTTGTGGGAGTAGTTTCTGTCAAAACCATGGTATAAGTAGACCAAACTAAACTTATACCATGTATCGAAACAAAACTAGTCGTGGTACACTCCATTCAATTATGAAAAGTACCATAAATTCCAGCGCTATGTATGCGATTTCAACTTTGGGAATTATTTTATAAGAAACTACCCGATTGCCCGTCCTAAAAATTGGTACTAGTATATACATATATCGACAACATTTCCTGAAATTTTCAGCTTCTTACAACATTGCGCAAAGTGGTACACTCACTTCAATTACGAAATGTGCCATAAAATCCTATGCTTTTGTATACGATTTCAACTTTGAGAATTATTTCCTAAAAAACTATCCGAATGCCCGTCCTAGAAATTGGTACTAGTATATATACATATATCGACTACATTTCCTGAAATTTTCAGCTTCTTACAACATTGCGCAAAGTGGTACACTCACTTCAATTACGAAATGTGCCATAAAATCCTATGCTTTTGTATGCGATTTCAACTTTGAGAATTATTTCCTAAAAAACTATCCAAATGCCCGTCCTAGAAATTGGTACTAGTATATATACATGTATCGACTACATTTCCTGACATTTTCAGCTTCTTACAACATTGCGCAAAGTGGTACACTCACTTCAATTACGAAATGTACCATAAAATCCAATGCTTTTGTATGCGGTTTCGACTTTAGGAATTATTTTCCAATAAACTACCTGAATGCCCATCTTCAAAATTAGTAATAGTATAAATGCATCTATTGACAACATTTCCTGAAAATATCAGTTAATTCAGAGAACGCGCTTTTTTGCTATAGACATTTCTAAAAACATAGATGGATAAAGTGGAATCGTTTTTCTGAATGAATAGTATACAAGTTTTAAGCATTGTTCTAGTGCAGTTTTTTATGCACTTTTCAATGCTTTAAACCAGAGTTCTTTAACTTTATTTGTTCTTGAGATATTGACGGAAATATGTGATAGTGCGCGCGCGGTCCGCTAAACGAGCGAAACTTTGCAAGGTCATATCTCCCACACCAGTGGGCCTAAAAATTTCAAAAAAATAGTTTTGTACTCCACTTGAGTAGCACAACGACCACTGAGACTTTGTGCCAGATCCGAGATGTGAAGGTCAATTTTTTTCGCGAGGTGTGCTGGTTTGATGTGTTTCGTCCCCTATATATATATACCTGATGGCAATGAGCAGGGTTGGATTGGGGGAAGAAAATCGGACCGGGCATTTTAAATGAAACCAGCCCCCCCCCCCTGCCAAGGCTAAACAAATTTTGAGTTAAAGGTTTTCATTGGATTGGAGCAAATATAAGCGTTTGCGGTAAATTTGGGGTTTGAAAATGGGTAGGTCAGAACAGCATATTTCATTATTGATTTAATGCTTCAAGAAGGTCACTTGTTAGGCTTTACACAACCAGTGGCAGACTGGCTCGAAAACCCCGGTGTGCTGTTCCAAAATTAGGCGCGTCATTGCAAAAGGCATATAGCCATTATCCCATAAAGATTTTTTAAAGCTTCAAAATGTATTAAGGTGTCATTCAATTAACCACCAATTTACAAACATTGTGCCGTTGGCGAAAATTTTATGGTCCAATATTTTGTGTGAAATGCATGCTTATAGTTATGGCTTTGGGACCCTTAACTCATTTCTACCAGCAGTTGGTCCTCGAGAAAGATGCAAATCCACTCCACTTATTAAAGTGAAATGGAGTATAAACTGAAACAAAACACCGCTACTCGCAAACAAATACAATCTATAGTCTAAACTCTTTTTCGTGCTGCAAATCATAAATGTAAGGAAGAGGTAGTCAATATTTTAAATAATTTTTAATATTCAATCCAGTTATAGTAAACAATTTAATGTATTTGCTGCAAATGCTGATCATAGATCAGTTTGCAAACTATAGTCCTAAAAAAACAATTTATAAAGGATGAAAAAGAAATATTTTAGTTTTGTAATGCTCTTCCTCTAAATAAACAGTATAATTATAGATTAATTTTAAATAACTACTACAAAAATGAACATCTAATACTGGAAGACCCCTCGATTGATACACGTGCAAGGAGGGGAGGTGTCCTTAGAATCCCGTCACACTCAAATAAGTATGGCAAGAGGACTTTACAATATCAAACCCCTATAATTTTTAACAAAATTCCCAATTACTTGAAAGAAATGAAATCATACAGTAGAATAAAGAGAGAAATTAAAGCTCATTTGTTGAAATAAACTGATCATCAATACATTTGATTGAAAATTACAGAGTTAGTTGTAATATGTTAAATGTACTACTTATTTAATTATTTATTGTACAATGGATGGAGACTGAGAAGAATTTGAAATATTAATGTTTTTGAAACCCACAGATAAACTGCCCATAGCAGTTTTGTGGGTAGACCTTGTTTTTTGTTGTATTACATTTAAAATACCATTACATGTTTTGTTATTTCATTTTGATATGTGTAATTCAGACAAAAAACCAATTAAAAAAATATATATATATAACATAGTCCTAAAATGATAATTCATGAATAATAACTTTAGGACTATATTTGCTTCTGGTAGATGCGCAAGAATAATTGCTTTGTGAACGTTGGTAAAAATGTAAAACACCTATTTTTTGTCAAATAAACTCAAATGAAAGAGTTTTGTGATCAGCCAAATAAAAAACAGACTTTTAGTTTGTGAAAACATAACATACAATTAATTACTAATCGATTCAATAATCAGGCGAATTTGAGATTTTAACAACTTTACCACCATTTACCAATAGATTTTACGGCTCACGACCGGAGACCTTTACTTGGGAACCTATAGCGGAACAATGGGACGGCCTGCGAATGTAGAAACCTCTGGCTCCTGCCTACCAGCAGGGGAGTCTCTTTGACAGTAAAACACCGCTAGCGTTCTTAACGTGAAAAGCAGTTTAGTATTCTCGGCAGGGATTGGAACCTTAACTCATTACGGTTCCGGTTCCGGTTCCGGTCCAGCAAATTTGATCTCAAAGGGTTCGGGTTCCGGTTCCGGTTCCTGAGTCGTTTCGGTTCCCGCGGAACCGAAACTTCAAACTTTTCCAAAAGGTTCCAAACGGTTCCAAATTTGCATGCACTCTAAAAAAAAAAAAAACCCTACATACTTTCTTTGGTTCAGAGAGTGCTTTTTTGACACTATTTTGTCACTTCAAGATCAATTTCACAGTAATTGGGATTAAGATAAAGTACAATGCTATATTGCTGTGTTCTTGACATGTTTGGTAGGTATTTTCATAATTCTTCATAATTACTATTTTCACAATACATTGTTAGACAAGCACAAAATACTGATCTAATATAATATTAATCTAGGACCCACCATTTTTAAAGCAATGCTTCTCTTTGAACATGCTGTTTCGGCTGTGTGTTAGAATGATCAGAGAGATTGGTATGAGTAATTAACTAAAACCGATTTTGGGTAATTATTAATTATCAAATATGTCGGGAGTCATACAGCTTCGCTATTTATACGAAATCCACAAGCTTTGCAAAATTATTTGTGCTGCGTCGCTTTGCTATACGTTTCTCACTCTCTCTCGCTAATCTTTTCAAATATTAATTATTCGGAATATACTTTTTCACACGACATTGCATAGCAGCTAATCCCTTCTCCAAATTTCTGAATTCAGATGGCCAGCAGACACAGAAATCCAGATATTTCTGGCTATCAAGAAATACCGTCTTATTCTAACTTCTAAATGAAAAGCAAATTATACGAACGTAAATACAAAATATATCGTTAAATATATATATATAACGCGTTATATACCTAAGCTTAGGAGAGACGAACAGCCGGCGACACACTCTAAGCCTGGAAGAACATTTGCAAATACTTTTTTTTTCATATGAAATCAACATAAATTTTGAAGTTTTAAAATAGTTATCACATCAAATCTTCCAAGAATAAATTTAGTGTGGCATAAAATTGAAAAAGTCGGCCAAGTTTGGAACCGAAAAGAACCTTTTGGGACCGAAACAGAACCGTAACTATTTATTTCGGTTCCGGTTCCGGTTTCAGTTCTTACTATTTTCTGTGTAAGGGTTCCGGTTCCGGTTAAGGTTCCAGATTTCAAACTGTTCCAAACGGTTCTGGGTTCCGGTTCCGGTTCCAATCCCTGATTTTCGGCGACGTTGACGTCGAGGCTATAGTATGGTGCCTTTACCTTTAAATAATTAGCTATACGCATTTACTGAGAAGATACATTCGCCTTTTCCAAAGAGCCGAAAAAGAGCCACCATTGATTTTATTATTATGTACACAAATTAGCCTCCCAAAAGTGTTGTCCATTCCGGGATTTGAACCCGGGTCCCCAACTTTCGCGGCTGGTGCTCTAACCGCTGAGCTAAATGGCCATTAAATTTGGGAGAAGTAATTTGCATACAGGGTGAGAATTGAATGTCCCCAGGGGGGTATGGTAATACATAATAATAAAATGAATAGCCAATTACGAGCTTTCGTAATTTAAATAAGATTAAAAGAGCCACCATTGATACTCATAATTTGTCTTCTAGATTGCAATACGCTGTTTTTTTTATCGCAAGATCGCAATCAGAACACAAGTTTATATCATTGTCAAAATATTGGCATTTTAATGTCCGGCAACAGGGCCCAGAATGTCAAAAGTCGCGATCGCACCCTCGCACCCCGGGCCAGCCTCTACATATAGAGTTAAAATCGAATTATATTTTAACTGGCCAGACACCGAACAAAACGACCCGATCTCTGGGAAACCTTCCATACAAGTTTCCAACTGAACCGATTGCAGTAAACAAACCCTAGTGCTACCCTTTCGTTACCCATTGCATGCAAATAGGCGCAGATTCTATGTGTGTTTGCATACTATATATTTTTCGCAATTTATAAAGCAAAAATGAATACTTTGATAGAGCCTTCCTAACGCCGCCAATCGCTCGAGTAGTACGGGTTCCATTTCTACAAACATTATCAAGGCGGAAGTCGGTCAAACAAAGCCAGCAGACCATGCCGATACACTTCTTCATTAGCATTCTTTATTCCTCAACGTAACTTGATGCTACCTTACATAGTTTCCATAGTGATCGGCATTCGGCTCGCGAAGAGTTGCCGCCAGGCCGCTCATTGCGGGCCAATGGCCGGCCGGCACCTCCATTCTGGGGAGTGTAAGTAGTACTCGACTTATTTTTCTCATTGAACGATAATAGAAAATACACATATTTCTTTGATAAAATTCATCCGGCCCAAAAGTGTTATAAAACTCCACCGGACCTTCGGGCATTTGCCCGGTCACCTAATGGGCCTATCCAACCCTGGCAATGAGTACCTAGGTATGTAATAGCTGGTTTTTAATTTACTCAGCCAAGACCGGTAATATTTGAAAATTATTCTCAGTATCAATAATTCTTGTCTCGCTAATAAGCTAAGACACATCACACAACAGAACACTCTCAAACTCTCAAAATCAAATAATTAGTTCAATAAGTGTGCAGTTTAATTTTAAAGTTATGTTTGCCCAAGTCCACATTGTTATTGGTTTAATTGTTCTTTTTTTGGCTAAATATTTGTGTTTTTAACACCTCCATAAAAATATCTCAAAGTTACATTCATAATATTATATCAGATACATACTCGATAATACAGTGAAGCCCGCGGAGGGTGCAACACCTAAGAGGGGTATCCTAATCAACCTGCTCCCGGGAACGGATCTCCTGAAGGAGAACGGGGTTGTAGGTTCTCATGCTCGGGTAGGCTGCCACCAGAACCTTGTGGTTCATGATGGGAGCAGGAGTAGGATCTCTGTGGTTGACGGGTAGACGTGCTCTTAGGAAGCAGAGCAAGCTGGAGAACACTCCCGTGGATGCGGGTAACTTATGTAACGAGAATGCAAGTCGGCTCTTAGTCAGTTTGTTAGTCGGTATTTATTGGTGCGCTGCTTAGGGCCGTTAACACAGGGCATCTTTGGATGCTAGTAGAATACAGTATAATCAGAGGGCTGCACCCAATGGTTCAACGGCGTTGATGCCGTATTTAGTTGTTTAGATTATTCATAGATGTATTTAGATTTTGACTTACCGATTGCTGGAGCCGGCTCTGGCGAAGTCCACAACAGTGATGGTACCGGACACTCATTAATCACACAAGAGCTCAGGAAGCTTGGATAGGTGACTCTGCCTCTCTTGGATTGAGCGTGACCATTTATACCAAAACCGTTGTGCTACCTCTACCAAACCCATCCCAACAATGGTTCATAACTTAAAACAATTAGAACAATTCTCAGCATAACATCTAGAGCTATTCTAAATTACAATTTACTGATACAACGACTGGTCAGCACATACCAGCTGTCCAGTGCACCAAGATGTTTTAAGAACATGATCTGTTAGTAAACTCAGGAAATACCTTAAATCTAAGAACAACAAAAATGTTGCCTAATCCTATACAATTATCGAACACTATACTACACCATTCCCCCCATTAAAAATTTTGATATCCTGAAGGGGAAAATCAAAATCATAAATGTAACAAAAAAAATAACAATACAAACAATACAATAACAACACATAGGATCAGGTGGTGACAACATCGTCAATGCTGGGCCAACACAAGAAATCTCTAATTGAACCGAGTCCGTCCTCTGCAAAGGTGTGTCGTACCAATCAGCAACGTGAGAACCGAGAACATGACGTGAGCATCTCAGCAACTGAGATTCCAAGTCGGAAAGGCAGGCGACCGTCAAGGATAATCTTAATCCTTGACCAGCATAGCCAATACACCGTCGATCGCGACGAAAGTAGTGGTTCACTAGGTCTTTGGTGCCCCGCCCCGTCAGTCCCTTGATGGTTCCCAACGTGTAGCGACAACCTTGCAGAGTGACCGCGACCACGTCCAACCAAGACTCCCAAGGACCGCCCCCTCATTGACAACTCCATCACTATCGAATATGCAAAAAAAATAAAGAAACATTTTTAATTAGCAACAATAATAACAAACCTATAATATGATGCCTTAACTAATTGCAAAACCTATCCTTAAGGACAATGGCCATAGCCTCCCCCAGGGAATAATCCCTGGCAGACGCTCTTGCCACCGCTGGGGCTTCCCTTTGAACTCGACTTAACATATTGCTAATTGGCTCTATGGTAGGCCTAGGAGGCAGCGGGGGCGAACGAACAGGTAATAACTCTACCGTTTTCCCACGCGGAGGAGACACCTCCCGCTCCTTAACCTTCTTACAGAGTTTACACCTAAACAATTTAGCATACCCTAATATTACTATAATAATAAAAACAACTATTACACCCGAGTAAACAGACCATTACACCCAGCTGGTATCGCTAAGGTTAAACCACTTGGGCCTACCTAACTCCTCCAACCGATGGTTCCACTCAACAAGAGGCAAAGCCATTGATGACATGTGTGACTTTCCGACGTCACTCAATAAGGCAGCTATCCCCTCCCTAATAATTTTGTCATTCTGCAAAGAAGAATTAGACGAGTTAAATAATTGCTCAACAATACCTTGAAGAGGCGAAACATAAATCTCAAAAGTCTTCACAACTTCCGAAGACAATACCGAATGTGATTCCAACACAAATTTTGCATTAACCGCCCGACAACCAGATGGTATGGACACGACCCCCGTGCCATAAAGGGACAGCCTCTCAGCCTCTCCCATTCCCGCTGAGCACCTCGTTGTCCACACTATAGACCCAGGTATCACTAAACCTTGGTCGATAGAATGTTGGCTGCAACGTAGTTCTCATCTCAGCGTGACACAAGTGTCTAACAGCCTCCCCGTGCCCAGAAAAGAGCGCAAAGTGACATGAGGATTTATGAAGCTTTTGGACCTTTTTTAGCGGAGGACAAAGAGTAATGAAATTATTTTCCCGACACCTCCAAATGTCCTCCAACCTAAACTCCATGAAATTCTGGTTATCCGGTGTGACTGCCAAATATGAATACTCTGATTTGAAAGAAATCGCACTCCCGTTCCCTAACTGGGCAGGGAGCGGAAGAGCTCTGTAAAGATTAAAAACTTTATTGTGAGCTTTCAGTGGAATATTAATAAAGAGCCGCATCTTGTTTCCCACGACAGCTGCCTTAACTGTTGCCACTTGGTAGTATACGTACATCTCGTCCAACGTCAGAGACGTAAGGAGTGATGTACCCATCGGCAGACTGGAATGAATCTGTCCGACTAACTCTAGACATTTTGACGGTGTGACGAAATACATACTCAATTTACCAACAGCGGTCAAACCCAAAGCTTCCTCCAGCTCGTCCACATCGTCCTGAATGGTCTCCAGGGTTGTTTCAAACGACCTAAACTGTGAGTTTATCTACCATGAATACATAATCACACTGTCCGTACCATTCCGCCCCGTCTGACCATATTTCACAAAATCATCAATTTTCGCATTCATGGCGTCCAAAATTTTGGTCAACTTTCTTATATCCCGCTCGTTTTGGTGCCCTGTGTTGTAACTGTCATTTACAAACGTTATCTGGTCCTTTAACATATGCACCACTCCATCTTGACGATCTTCAATGCTTCTCAGTTTTTATTAATGAGCTGACTGTCTTTGGCGTCCATTGCTCCAAAAAGAAATTTCATTGAAGATCCCACAAAATTCGCTAGCCCTCGCTTCGGCCGGTTTACAGGGGCTAACGTATGCAACAGATTATCTAAATGCCTTAGCGTCTTTTGAGCTCTATTCACTAGCGCTTCACTCTCGTGGCTGATAACCTTTTGCATTTCTCTTGCTCACAACAATTCACAACAATTCACACAATTCACTTTTAAAACTGCTTGGGTCGGTTTGCGAAATAGTTTTTACTGTTTTAATAAACCGATCGACCACCTCCACATATTTGCTAACATATACGTCCATCGTAATTGTCCATACCGCTCCAGTTAGAAGCACTTCATCTTCTTTCAGGATTACCACCCCTGGTCGAGTTTAGTCGCCGGTGCCAATGCTTGTATTGTAGAAGTCATCAGAAAGATCACAAGATTCCTTGCCACGCCCATTGTCTGTAACAATATTTCCTTGGTTATTCACAATCCTGGCACACTTGGCGATTAGGGCCAGCTCCTCGGTGACGAAGATTGTATCCGTGGTGTGGTTCAATCAGCGCCTCGGCTGGGTTTCCATTCGGATCTCCTTCTGGAATGTTCTCGGCCTCTGGTATTGGTAGTGGAATATCGCCGTCTTCCCCAGGAAGTGCGTTTGCAGCTTGCAGGTTACCCGGAATTTCAACTTCCAGCTGTCCGTGTTGATGAGGCAGTTCGGCCTCCGGAAAACCGAGAAATGGCTGTTCGGGTTGTTCTTCCGCCACAGGTAATACCACTGGTTCGGGTACGTTTGGATTGATCAGAATATCCTCCTCTGGGAAGCCGTGGAAGGGAGGTTGATGATCCTCCTCGGGTCCCGGGAAGATCATCGGATCGGGCAGTATAATCCTCTGCCTGCGGAATTGTAGATCCGGATTGGAGGATTGGAGGATCCGGATTGTAGATCCGGATTGGGGATTGGATTGGATCAAGACCTCTTGATCGTCCTGGTCCTCCCGGTCTTCATGGTCCGCTCCCTTAGGTCTCGAAACCTGCAAATCACCCGCCGCCAAGTGCAGATCTACTCCTGCCATGTCCGGCGTTGCTGCGTCATCCTTTAAAGTAAAGTCATCTTTAATATCAGCAGCGTCAAAAACATGGTGCGGTTTAAGTCGGTTGACATGAACATGTTGTTCTTTTTAGGTCTAAAGATCTATGACCTTAAAGTTTACTGGACTTGTTTGTTCTAAATCCTCATTGGCCCTTTGAACAATTGGGCATGTTTCCTTGTAATGCCTTTGTCGACTACAGGAGTGTACAGTAGTACCAAATCCCCAACTTTCATTGTGACCTCAGTACTTTTGCGGTCGTAAAACTTTTTATTGTTGCTTTCGCTCTTCCTCAGGTTCTCCCTTGCAAGGGTAAAGGCGCTCTGAAGCTTTGCCCTTATCTCTGTAGGGTAGTGAGTCTCCGGAGTGTCGCTAGAACGCACCGGTTTGATGATGTCATCAAACGGAAGGTCTATTTCCCTTGCATATACCAAATAAAAGGGTGAGAATCCATTTTATGTTGACACAGACGCACAAAGCGCGAGTTCAACGTACGGAATCATTTCGTCCCAATCCTGAATTTTGGACACATAGTAACTCAACATGTCTGAATTCACCCTATGCATTCTTTCCACATTTGCGTTTCCCGCAGGATGGTACGCTGTTGTTGCTAGTTTGGAAATTCTAAGCATTTTACACATTTCAGTGTACATGCGAGACATAAACTGGGTCCCACGGTCGCTTGGTAAGGATTCACACACACCAAATTTGGTTATGACTTCCTTAACAAAAGCTTTGGCAACGGTTAATGCACTCTGGTTTGGTATAGGTACAATTATCGGGTATTTCGTGAAGTGGTCCACGATTGTCAAAATGTACCTATTGTGCCGCTTAGATGTCATCATTGGGTCACAGATATCTATGCTAAGTCTCTGAAACGGATAGCTTGCAGATGGTGAGAAACTTTGCAAGGGCGCTCTACTACAAGTAGGCATTGCCTTTCGTTTCTGGCAACTATCACACCTTTTTACATAATCCTTGATATTGTTAAACATTTTTTTCCAATAAAACCTATCAGTGATTAGCGAAGACGTGCGTAGGACGCCTTGATGTCCCGCATACGGCGAGTCATGAAAAGTTTTGATTACCTTATTTTGCAAAGAACAGGGAGCTACTAGTCTATTTGCCTAGTTAGTGGAAGTTCTTACTCGGTAGTGTAATCCCTCTTCATCAAGTGCAAAATTTTGTTCAGCCAAGTTGTTTTTGCTAAGCCTTTTAATGATACTTTTTAAATTTGGATCTCTAAACTGCTCTTTTCTTATCATGTCTCTGTCCCAAATTGGTTCACACAACTGTTCTTCGTTTGCACAGATCTCTACTCTAGAGAGTGAATCTACGTGTGGGATGAGACGACCTGCTTTATGTCTGATTTCGATGTCGTATTCAGTAAGTGTTAACGCCCACCGTGTTTGTTTAGCTGACTTGTTCTTTAGTGTCGCTAGCCATTTTACGTTTGCATGGTCAGTTTCAATTATGAACTTGCGTCCATACAGAAACACATGGAAATACTTGACACCAAATATTACCGCACGAAGTTCTCGCTCGGTTGTCGTGAGATTTATTTCACTAGGAGTAAGGACTTTAGATGCGTATCCTACAGGTGTGATTTGACTTGCTTGACATTTGTCGGAATTGTATACTTAAGGATTGCTTCTACCAGCCTAGGAGAAGTTTTTACTCCATTTCGTGTGATTCTATGTCCAAGATAATCAACTTCGGCCATCATGATCTTGCATTTCTCCGGCTTTAGCTTCAGATTGGCTGATTTGAGCCTGTCAAACACGGAACGCAGTTTCTTATTGCGTTCCTCAACAGTTTTTCCCCAGATCAGTAAATCATCAAGATAAATCAGTACGCTTGATCCTGAAAGTCCTGTGGGTACTGCATCCAACAATCTTTGAAAGGTTGAGGGTGCATTGGATAACCCAAATGGTAATGATAGGTACTCAAAAAGTCCTGCGTGGCTAACGAAAGCCGTTTTTGGAATGTCTTCTTCTGCAATTTTGACTAGGTGATAAGCCGAATGCAGGTCTAGCGATGTAAAATATTTAGCCTCCGACAGTAAACTTAACGTTTCATTTATTAAGGGGAGCGGGTAAGCATCCTTAACCGTGACTTCATTAAGCTTCCTGTAGTCCTGGACCATTCTGTAGTCCTGTTTCTCCATCTAATGATTTCTTCTTTACCAATAAGATCGGTGCTGACCAAGGACTCTTACTTGGTCGGATAACCTTCCGTGCTAGCAGGTGCTAGCAGGTCTGATATTTAATCATCGACAATATTTCTCTGCGCATACGGAATTCTGTACCCTTGGCACTTAATCGGTTTGGCTCCTTCTGTGTTAATATGATGCTCCACTGTTGGATGGCATCCATTTTTATCCCCGGTTAAAAAGAATATTTCTGCATATTCTTCCACTACTTTAGTCACAGATTCTTTCTCTGCTTCAGTTAAATGCTCCAATTTTAATTTCTCAGCCAGTTGAGATAACCTATATTCTGTAGTACACCTCGGTCCCTGACCGGTATACTCGTCAATTGCTGCGATTATTCTGTTAATCGTGGCATCTTTTGTAACTCCGGCGATTTGGTCATCTAGAATTTCTACTCTACCAACGATCGTTTTTCTGGGTATGGTCAATTCCTGGTCAGATACATTAGCCAATTTGATTTGTACTAATAGATCTCCTCTTTCTAGGGCAATTGACCTTGCACAAATAATACCTTGTACCAATACTTCTACTGGCTCCAATAGTATTGTCTTTTCTCCTGCTTCATAAGCATCACTGATCAAAGTGCAGCGCTGCTTGGCCACGCATAGAAGCTCACTTCGAGGTGGTACAACAACCTCTCCGCATATGCGTACTACTACATGGGGTCTTTCGACGGTCCTTATTGCTTGGCTGGATTTGGGGGTTATTGGTTGGGCTACCTTTGTATTACTTTTTTGAACCGGTAATTTGTTTGTTATCAAAGGAGTGACTATGGTTAGCTGAGGGCAGTTCGTAACTGTTGCTTCCTCGTTGGCTCCATTTTGTTGAACGAAAGGCGTGGCCAACGCCTTGTCGTTCTCCTTGTCTAAATTTTGAGCAGAAACTACTATGGGAAGGGTGGAAGGACTGACAAAGTGTGCACTCTCCGTTTCGTCACTTATACTCGCCTCCTTGTTAGTAACTCCTAGCTTTGAACTTTGAGTATTTTCGTTAATTGTTATTGCTTTCTCGCCCAAGAGACTGTGTACTCTACTAAAAATAGTGCCACCCTTAAATCTTTTGCCATATGGAACTACATTGGAACCATCAACTATGCATTCATTGACACCGTCAATGCTCAGTTTGAAAAACGAAAAGAGGTCATATCCAATAATCCCTCCCTTACCTTGGTTAAAATCTCCTGTACTGACCAAAAATGGAAATTCATCAATTTTGTTACCTAGCTGGAAGTTTACAATTGCCTCTCCAATAATAGGCAATTTCTCCCCGCTGATTCCATAAATATTCCTTGAGTTGTCCGTTTTAAAAGCAATGTTGCCTTTTCTAAGGGCGGAGGCATGAACGATCGAGGCATCCGCGCCACTGTCTACCAGACAATCGTACGGTATCTTAATCGTCGGGTTTCTAGGGTCCAATAGTTTAATTTGGACGATAGGTTTCCGCTTTTTCGTGACGCTGGCGTAACTCCCGTTCATGTTGGTGTACACCCTCCACTCCTGACTAGCTCGGTCAGTCGAAGGTTTTACCCCGATCTGGTCCCGAAATTTTGCCCTTGTCCTTGGTTATTTGCCTGTCTATTACTTTGGATCATCCCCTGATTGCTCCCTTGGTTAGTCCCTTGATTGTATCCTTGGTTTACTCCTTGATAATTTCCTTGGTTCATTTGATTGTTCCCTTGGTTTACCCATTGATAATTTCTTTGCTGCTGGTACCCTTGTTTTTCCCATCTAGGTTTTGCATAACATTCGCGGGACAGATGGCCGAAATTACCACACTGCAAACATTGCATTCTGGAAACGTCAAAAGGCTTGTTAGGTTGAGGACACCGTTGCTGTGGTCATGATACCGAGGGGGCCCCTGACGTTCCCGGAAAAATGTCTGTCCCTGTGTTGGTCTTTGGCCATTGTTTACCGCAGATAGTTGCATAGTCTTGAGACTAGCCTCCATCTTCTCTAATCTTTTCATTAATGCAGCATTGAACTCTTGGTCTTTGTTGTTTTTGGTTTCACCTGTTTGTCGTTATTAGACGATGGGCCTGGTAAAATTTGGTTTAGGGCATGCACAACTTCTGCGTTGTTCACGCTCTTCTATGGCTCTAACTTTTTGAACTCGCTTATTGTTGGCCTCGAAGTCTAAGGCGAGCTTTACCGCGTCTTCCAGTGTTGGCTCTAAGGTGTTCGTGAGGAGCAGAGAAATTATTTTTGCGCCGCATTCCTCACGCAGGCCTTTCGTAAAATTTGGAAGCAGAGCATTGTCAACGAGAGCCTGTCTTGTTGCTCTGTCTGCTGCGTTCATAGTGGTGGGGATCGCCGCTTTGCCCGCTAATTTTAATCGAACTACGACATTTTTAACTGATTCGCCGGGTCTTTGAATGCAACTGTAAAATGTAGCTAATGGGTCGATATGGGGAGATTCCTCTTGAAACCACGCTAAAATAGCATTTTTTAAGAGTTCCCAATCTGCACCTTGGATTGTTCTATTGGAATTAAAGAAATCCAGAGCTGGTCCTTGGATTCGCCCTTTGAGCACGGCAACCTTCATTGCCGGTGTCCATGTTCCAAGTTCGGCCGCTGTTTCTATTGATGTAATGAAATCATTTACATGTGTCGTTCCCGGTTCGCCGGTGAAGTATCTGACCATCGATAAAATGCCTCCGAAATTACATTGCTCCGCCATTTTGAGGAAATTACGTTAAATTAAGATAAGGGATTTTTTTTATTTTTTTATTTATTTTTTTAGATCTCTCTGTTTATTCGGTTCTAGTCTTCAATTTTTAATGCAACTATGTGGAATCCATTTTTCCTCATTTGTAACATCCATTAATTTGATCATTTAGGTTCGTTCTAATTTTCAACAATAATGTGACGTCGAAAATTCACGTTGTGAATTTCTAGTTCACTATGGCGTGAGTTGGCATAACTATGACATCAGTAGTAACATTTGTTGTTATCAAGTTTGTCAGACTGTTTGTATCCTTGCAGCTAACAAAACAAACATGGCGTCTTGTGTAAACACTGAACGTGACAGCTCTCCAGCTTACGCAATTATAGTTACATGTTTTTGAGAGGAAATTGTTACTGGTTTAAGCAGTTACCAGTATGTAATTGATGGAAGGGAGACGAAGCTGGAAATATGTGCACCCGAACCGAGATACGAACTCGGGACCTCCCGCTTGCCGGGCAGGTGCTCTACCAACTGAGCTATTCGGTCACACATTCTCCCTGCTTCGCCGGGTGGGACAAGGGGGATCTCCAGGGAGACGAGAGGCCGAGCGACCCGTACATGGGTTTCATTTTTATGTCCATAATTAATGTGTAATCGTATCGAAAAGTGCTCGCTGTGTGCCTTAGTACCTAATTTTTAATTCAGCTTTTTCAATAAACCGTGGTTTCATTTACCGAAAATTTTTTGCCCATCCCTTGTTATAGTTATGGTTGGATATGGAATCAAACTTCTAAATTACCGACAAGCATTCTACAAGAGTTCCGCATCGCACAATAGCTATACCACCGCTGCCACCAGATTATAGTGAAGTCCGCGATGGGTACTCACTAATAAGGGGGTGTCTCGCAACCCCTGCTCCAAAGTATAGGTTGGTCTAAGATATTAGGTTTGCTCATCGTAGCGTTAGGCTGCCACCAGAACCTTTCGGTTCAAGATAGGAGCAGAGATCGGGAAATCTAATCAAGAAGGTAGTCGTGTCTCCGGAGCCAGGGCCCGTTGGAGAAAACTCCCGTGTAGTCAGAGCAGTTATACTGAAGTTAATCAGTGGAGAACACAGGGAGGTGGGTAAGGTGGAGAACGCTCCTGTGCTGATGGAATGTGTTGAAGAAGTTAAAATGTTCTTTCTTATTTAATCTTTAAGTCAGACATTTGAAGACATGACTTCATTTTCCAAATATGAACATTGAAATATCTATTGCATAGTGGCCATTAACTTAGAACATATTTAAGTAATTATAAACTAACTCACCCAGGTCGCCACGGCAACCCCTTGGTACTAGAGGTCACATGGTCCCGATCGCTCACCAAAGAACTCCCTGCTGACAACTGAGTCCATGTGCCTTTTATACCAAAGGTTTGTTGTGCTGTCTCACACAACAAACTGACTGTTTTATAATAATAATAAAAGTTGCACTGCTAGCTTTTCTAGTCAGCATAACAGCACTAATTCTAAATAGTTACATAATCAAAACAAAAATTACTTATAACAACAATTACTTCATTACAATCTATCTTTAGATATATTGCATATACTCACTATTTCAAGGTTCACACAATTGAAAAATAAACAGTTTGGGCATTAATAAACTCAATGGAAATGCAAGGCACCGACAGGAAATCTCTGGCTCATCGATTGACCTAAAAGATCATGCAACTTGTTGCTATACGGAATAAGCCTTTTTCAATGCGACGTTAGAGCAGAGAACTGTCACAAAACCTTCGCACAATGCACAAGGCCTGGAGATTTCCAAAATGGTCAGTCTCTTGAATTCTCCACGCGCTAACTTTTCTCGCATGCCGATGGCCACTCGAAATTCCTTCGTATGTCCGCTCATCCCTGGTTAACCCGTCAAAAAAAAAATACCGAAAATATACCAAACATACCTTGAAATAATCAAGCAATACAAAATATCACAAAGGTTACTATACCTAAATAAAAGCTTACAACAAATAAAATTTAAAAAAAAACTGAACAAAATAAACTTAAAACCGAATTTTCCCCTAAAGTCTTCATCTCTGGTAGGTATTTGCGTGTTCGAATCCACGGTGTTCAAGCGCGCATTATTTGGGATCCTTCAGATTTTCGTTGGTGTAGAGCGATTAGCCTGGTCGGTTCTTCTGGTCTTCACAGTTGTCACATATCCCACTGGTCATTAAGGTTACTACGATATGGTCCTTTCTGCAAATCGAAACAAACTTCCTCCTTCCACTCCCACACTTTCCATGTGACACATTCATACTCATAATAATATTAATCATACAGCAACATGCAAGCATACAGAAAATCAACTAACATCTTTATGAACTTCAAATCTCAATATTGTTCATACCCCTCATAGGATATCTCAAAATCCCAAAAAATCTTAATGTTCGATCTGTGTCACGACTTTGCGACATCACGTTGATAGCAGAGCAGCTACTTATCAACTCATCATATCTATAGAACCTCAATCGTGTCAAATCCAACTTGCCGAAGTCTTGTTCTATAGTCCTGTTGCAGACATCTCTGTACCTATAATCTCTTTATTCCCATTGCAGACTAAGGCCCGAATGCACAGTCGTGCACTGAGTGCGCACTCAAGACCTACTCCACTCAGTGCGCACTGAGTGTGAGTGGAGGGTGAGTGGACGATTTCATTGCAGAGACAAAACTTTTGTCACACTCAGCCAAGTGGACCCTGCTTAAAATGTGCATATGGCAACGTAGCAATATGCTTGAAACGAACTGATTTGCTTGGTTGCTGTCAACAAATTCTTTGCAATTTCAAAACACAGCCTATTGGCAGCTAAGGATCCAGACGGTGATGTCCAAAATATTGCTACTGACAGCAGCTGTCAGACGGAACTATCACTGGCAAGGTACATTTTTGGAGAGGCCTGTTTTCAGATTCAGGTAGCTACTCTCGTTCTATTTATGTTCAAAACAAATGTAAAACAAATGTGAACCACACATGTAAGTAAAACCATTGTGGTTTGTCTAAAATTTCATAGAAATGTGGCTTGAAATATCTGAAATGACCCCTGAGTGCGCTCTGAGTGTGGTCTGGACTGTACTCACACTGAGTGTGCACTCAGGGCACACTCAGTGTACGATTTTCGACTGTGCAATGAAAATTGCCTTCTGAGTGCGCACTGTGTAAGCACTGAGTGTGAGTGAGCACTGAGTGACGTCTCTGCATTCGGGCCCTAATCTCTCTGCAACATTAAACTCAATGAAACTTCATTTCTATAAGGGTGACTATGGGAAGCTGGGGCAGTTCAACACTGTAACTCCCTCTATTGGCTCCATTTTTCTGTCCGACAAGTCTGGCACATCCACTAGATGTTGTCATATTAGTTCGAAACTACTTCCTGTACAACTTGACAATTCTGGCATAAATGAGAGATATTGCCAAGGCCAGTGCCATTACCCCCGATTAAAGCTTCTGACAATAGACTTAACGTCAGTTTATCAAGGGAGCGGGGTATGCGTCCTTAACAGTGACTGATTTAAGTTTCCTTTTATCCTGTATACTTGTTCTCTTTACCACTAAAATTGGTGCTGACCAAGGACTCTTACTTCAACTTGGTCGGAAAACCTTCCTAGCTAAGAGGTATGAAATCTGTCCATCGAAAGTATTTCTCTGGGCATAAGGAATTATGTAACCTTGGCACCTTCACATTCACACAACATTATTATTACATTCACCCAATCTCTTTTGACTTTGCTTCAATCACATAATCGCATACCTATGGACCTCATAATTTACTCAGACCTAACCGAACAGAAAACTCTAACGGAATCATTGCCTAAAAAATCTATATGAACAACAGCGCAAAAACCCAAAAATATTTGGTTAGTTTCGAAAACTAGTATAATTAACAATAGACTTCTCATAAACTAGCTATTAAAATAATTATTATCCAAGTGTACTTAATTTTATCTGCCATTATGCAATAGGTAAACTTCAATAAAAATAACCCAAATTTGGTTGCAAATTTTACTCTTTGTCAATATTACTGATAACAAAAAGGCTTGCATGCTTTTGCAAGAAAAATAAATATTTGTTTCAATACAATTACTTCACATACCACAATTTGTGTCGGAACGGATGCCGCGAGTAATAATATTAAATACAAATTAGACTCAAGCTCTTTCTTCAACACTTCCATCTCGCACATTTAAAATGCTTCACGTTTGAGCGCCAGTTATACTTGAGTTAATCATGGTATGAACCTACTTAGTTACTGACAAGAATTCCACAAGAGCTCTGCACAACACAAAAAATTAATCCCACCGAATGCTACCAGTTTTAGCGAAGCCCGCGGAGGGTGCAACACTTAAGAGTACTCAACTCCTACTCAACCTGCTCCCGGGAACGGATCTCCTGGAGGAGAACGGGGTTGTAGGTTCTCATGCTCGGGTAGGCTGCCACCAGAACCTTGCGGTTCAAGATGGGAGCAGGAGTAGGATCTCTGTGGTTGACGGGTAGACGTGCTCTTAGGAAGCAGGGCAAGCTGGAGAACACTCCCGTGGATGCGGGTAACTTATGTAACGAGAATGCAAGTCGGCTCTTAGTCAGTTTGTTAGTCGGTATTTATTGGTGCGCTGCTTAGGGCCGTTAACACAGGGCATCTTTGGATGCTAGTAGAATACAGTTTAATCAGAGGGCTGCACCCAATGGTTCAACGGCGTTGATGCCATATTTAGTTGTTTAGATTATTCAAAGATGTATTTAGATTTTGACTTACCGATTGCTGGAGCCGGCTCTGGCGAAGTCCACAACAGTGATGGTACCGGACACTCATTAATCACACAAGAGCTCAGGAAGCTTGGATAGGTGACTCTGCCTCTCTTGGATTGAACGTGACCATTTATACAAAAACCGTTGTGCCACCTCGACCAAACCCATCCCAACAATGGTTCATAACTTAAAGCAATTAGAACAATTCTCTGCATAACATCTAGAGCTATTCTTAATTACAATTTACTGATACAACGACTGGTCAGCACATACCAGCTGCCCAGTGCACCAAGATGTTTTAATAACATGTTCTGTTAGTAAACTCAGGAAATACCTTAAATCTAAGAACAACAAAAAGGTTGCCTAATCCTATACAATTTTATCGAACACTATTCTTTATTCTCATGTGACGTCACGCGGCCAGCGCTCAGAACGGCGGCCATATTGTCGTCCTTAGATCGCTGTGGATCATGTTAGCGGTTATCTACACTGTTGATTTACACGCGTTCGCGATCTCGGAACAAATTAAGTAATGGTTAATTGCGCCGTTGTGGGTTGCGGTAATAAATCGGGGAAGGATGCTTAAGTTAGCTATTACAGTATACCATCAACAATTAAAAAGCAGTGCCCGAAAACATTTGAATTGAGTGTGCGAAGGAGATCCGTTTGGCTGACACGAATCAACAGGGCTAATTTCCATGACGCCGATGTGAATAGCTACACCAAAGTATGCTCACTTCATTACAGGTAAATTCTTATGTACTTCAGTGATTTAAATTAAATTGGATAGAGCTGATCAAAGCTTTTGTCTAACTACATGTAAAACTTACTATAATTATTTAGTTTTTAAGGATATCAGAAACCACAAAGAAAAACGAAAATGATCTGTCTCCATCGTCTTTACTACAAAGCCATGAAAATTTTACAACGTCTTCTGTTATAAGTTGAAATAATCAAACAAATGTGAGTTTTTTGAATTTCTTGTGTGGTAATTGTGTGTGTTTGAAAGAAAAACTAAGCCATCGACATCATGGAGCGCTTCTTAGCGACTAATAAACACATGTTTCTTTGTTTTTGTTTTGAAACCAACCATAATATTTGCATAACATACCAATTGGGACTTCAAATTGGCATACACAACTAATAATTTTTTCTGTCGTCGTATCCAGGAAAACCGTCATACTTGTTTGATGACACAAACCCTGATTGGGCTCCATCTATGTAGCTAGGTTACGGATCCTCCAAATCATCACCGGGAATTCAACGATTCCAGCGGCAAAAAAATCGAAGAAAATCGAAGGCAGCGGAGCTTTTAGTACAGTCTATGGAAGAGACCCCACCTCGTTCTCCGCTTCCTGCCGAACCTCTACAGCCTGGTTTGTCACTGCCCTTAGACGTAGGCTTCGTCCTTCACGACTCCGATCATCAGGACTTGGTGCAAGGCAACGAAGTGAGCTGCCAAACAGACCTAACAATGGACATGCTGTTACAACTAGAATTTGAATGCGACAACTTGCGGACAGAGCTGCGAAAAACCAAGTCAAGTCTGATGCAGGCTGATTTTTCCCAGGAAGCCTTGTCGAACAACGATGAGAAGGTGAAATTTTACACTGGTTTGCCTAATTTTACTCTTCTCATGAGTACTTTTAACTTTTTAGGGAATTATGTCACCACATCGCACAGAAATGTCCTTCCCAAATTTGATGAGTTTTTTATAATTCTAATGCGTCTCCGACTGAACCTGGCCTTTCAAGATTTAGCCTACCGATTCAAAGTTTCCCCATCTACAGCTTCACGCTTGTTTGACAAATGGCTGGATGTTTTCGCAACCCATTTCCAACATTTAATTCATTGGCCAGATCGTGCATCGCTGAAAACCTCCATGCCTCAAAGCTTCACCAATGCGTTTGGGAAGAGTGTAGCCGTCATTATTTATTGTTTCGAAGTCTTCATTGAACGACCGTCATCACTTATTGCCCGAGCAATGACATGGTCACAAAACAAGCACCACAACACAATACAATTTTTAATAGGAATTACACCACAGGGAACGGTGTCGTTTATATCCGAAGCATGGATTGGCCGAACCAGCGACAAGTATATAACTGAACATTCTGGTATCCTGAAGATGCTGCTACCAGGAGACATTGTAATGGCTGACAGAGGGTTCGACATCAGTGACAGTGTGGGGTTTTCTTGCGCAAAGCTATTAATACCAGCGTACACAGGAGGGAAGCCACAGCTTTCTGCAACCGATGTCTCTGAAACTAGGAGGCTGGCAAGTTTAAGAATTCACGTAGAGAGGGTAATCGGGTTGGTGCGGAACAAATACCGTTTCCTGCAGGGAATTCTGCCTATTGATGCAGTAACTGTGAAAATTGGTCAAAAATCTCCGCCAGTTGACAAGATAGGGATAGTTGCTTGTGCTCTGGTTAACTTGTACCCTCCCATAGTACCACTAGATTGAATTGGCAACCCACTGCGCTGCTTTGCTGTGGTCTACGTTGTAAGACTGAATTTTTTGATGACAATGATGACAGGCATGTAAGTTACAACAGAAAAACTACACTGTTCATCTTGTAACATTGTTGATATTGTTGTAATTATTGATATTATTTGTGATTTTAAGATTGTTCTTAGTGATCATGATGAAAGTAAAATGACAATTTGTTAAATTCTGAATGCTTTAAATTTACATGCAGATCCGTACATAATCTTTCCTTTTAGTGTGATTTTGTAATGACAATGACAGGAATGTTAAGGAACAACAGGATAACTACATTGTTCATATTGTATTATTGTTTTTATTATTGATATCAAATGTGTTTAACAGTGGCGGCTCGTGCTAAAGGGCACAAGGGCACGTGCCCTACCTGCATTTCTGAGAGGAAAAAGAAGAGAAAATGCTTCCAAAAAAAAAAAATTTTTTTTTTTGAAGTATTATGCTTGATTATGCAGACATTAATTACAATAATACATTACAGACGAGCATCTCATATCTAACATTTAAAACTGCCTTTGTGGGGTAGTTCTATCTTACTCTTAGTACTTGACTGCGAGTCGCGCGTAACCGCGTGGAGTGAGTCGCACTCAGTCCGGGCACAATGGCATTGAGCATGTGCCCGAACAACGCACGGGAGCGATCGCTTCCGCGCGCGCAGCCGACTAGAGCGTTTGATATTTATTTTCATGTGTTGCACATTGACGTGTCTATGGATCCTTCTCTGCAAGGATGTATCCTATTTAATACCCAAGACACGTTCATTACACGCCTGTGTAACCACAACATACTAAAAAAAGTAATAGTTCATCACATCTCTATTTATCAGCATGTGAAAAAATCATTATATTTTTTCGAAAGGTTTGGAATATTGGATCGGAAATGTAGGTATTTACTCTTGTACGAGTATGATGCTGGGTAATGGGCGCTTGCTTGTGTGTGCAGAAACTCCCCGTGTATTTTGTTATAAGAATGTGTACTACATTTCTCTAATCGACATTGACGTAAAGTACACAATATAATTTCCATATAGGCTGGGATGTTGTAGGTAGGACATTATAGTAATAGCAAATAAATTGGACCCGGTCAATTTACGACTTACAAAAGGGTGTAACGTCACGTACCTTCTTACTCCCAACCACCAGGGCGCCAACTCCCTATCCGCCCGACGACTGCCGAAGCCTACCGTGTGGGTCCAAAAAAGGGAACTTTTGGAGGCAGGGAACTTACATATAAATACAAAATTCTAACATAACGCAAATTTACTTTAGATTTTAACAAGGTACACAACTCCCTATGTCCCTGAGCTAGCTAGAATCTGGCCAGGATTAAAAATATAAAGGTACTCAAGTACAGTAGTGATGACCGCGGGGCCTAGCAGCTGTCGAAAGTGCGTCGCGCGGGGTGTCGAGAGTGCGCCGACGAGATGTCGGACTGGGCGACAGTGAGGCGTCGAGAGTGCGTCGACGAGATGTCGGACTGGGCGACAGCGAGGCGTCGAGAGTGCGTCGACGAGATGTCGGACTGGGCGACAGCGAGGCGTCGAGAGTGCGTCGACGAGGCGTCGGACTGGGCGACAGCGAGGCGTCGAGAGTGCGTCGACGAGGCGTCGGACTGGGCGACAGCGAGGCGTCGATGAAGCGTCCACAGGTGCGACAACGAGGCGCGTCGACGAGGAGTCGTGCGTACCACAATTGACAAGGCAGCCGCTCCTCTTCCTCCGAAGCTCCGAGGTCTTCCGTTTGTCGCGTGCGTCGTGCGGACCCGCGTGGTCGAGCAGACGCACCTCGCCGCTTCGAAGCTCCGTGGCCCTCTGGTCTTCTGGTGCCCGTTCCTCCAGGCGGACCTCCAGGCGATTCCCCTCCAGGCATACCGCGTGATCTTGCCGGCCAATTAGGTCGCGCGTTTCTTGAAATGACCATATATGATCGGAAAGAATTTCTGCTGACGATGGAAACTGGATGACGCTCTACTCTCTAACTTACAAATATCTAGTTATATTTCTACTAAATTTAACATTTCAAAAAATCAGGACCTCGGCAGTTCAGGATGGAGTATAGGACCGGACCAAACTGCAAGCGTCGGCAGGCTCCCCCTCCGCGATCGTCGGCTACCAGAGATTACGAATTGCTCAACTATGGTGCAATATGCACACAACGGCAAGAAAGCTGGCGCCCCAGGAGTCGTCTTATCAAAGATTAACTAAAATTGTCACGTGGAGGCCAGGAGCATGGGGTTTCATTATATGACCCTCACACTTAAAAAATTATAAATATAATAAAATAAAAAACCATATTATAAAACAGAAACGATTCTAACTAACTCTAAACTAAGCGAAATACTCTTGTACGGTCACAAGGGATTGAATGAATTGGTAGGAGAGTTGGTGTTCAAAGTCAGAATATTACTCGTCCCGTCGGTATCTTGTTAAAAATTCAGTTATTGAACTCATTCCCATTTTTTTGACAGCCTTATGGTAGGGCGATATTTTGGTGGAATTTTGTTTCCACTCGCGAGTACGTACTACTGACCCGAATAAGCAAGTGTCATAATACGCTCTGCCTCGAGTGGCAGTGGCGAGTCCCGGATGTATAAACAATAATATTGCTCGGGTTCTCAGAAATTGAGATGTTATGCCTGTTGTATACATTTTTCAATGCCCGATAGCTATACATGGTATTAGTCACATGTTTCTGCTAAAATAAACTCACTCTCGCAAGAAAATATATTTTGTGAGAAAATAATGAACAGCATGAAATGAAAATTGAAACTTCCTCAGTGCTGGACTTTAGTCCAACGAGTAAGGACATGACCGCATGTCAAGCCGGAGTCGCAATCATTATCTGCTTTCAGTGGTTTAAACGTGTTTGTTACAAGTAAAAAACCAGTTAGTTAAAAACCACCACCTCCAGATCGTTTGGGTAAATATTTATTTTATTTTGTTGTCGGTAGTGGTACCTACATCGATTATTTAGTGTGGGATTACATTACCTAAGACGTTGGTATCTATACAATGTGATATGCGACGAGATGGTAGTGCTTTGCTTTGCTCTATTAACAAAAATAATTTTTAAATTTTGTATGGATAATTTGCGACTGTATTTTATCTGAAATGCGGGCATTTTCTTTATCATGACCTTAAATTGCAACTGACAAGGACCCCCCCCCCCCCCCCCACCCCCTCTTATCTTGCACATTGACGTAGAGTTTGAGGATTTTGTCTTCCATCATTGTGCCCCACCCATCTCACTGACCACGAGCCGCCACTGGTGTTTAAGATTGTAATGATGGTAAGAGAATGATGACAGTAAAATAACAATTGTCTCTCTCAATCTGAATAATTGAAATTAACATGTGGATCCATCCGTACCTAGTCTTTCCTTTTAGAAGCGAGAATTTCCTTTGCTTTCTTTAACTGGTTACATGGCCGACAAACCCATTCCTTCGATCGAGGACCAATCTTCATTTTCAAACAACTCAGATGAAATTTCTTATATTTACAATCGCCATTTGAACATATTGCCATTCGGTCACTCTCGGGCTTTTTACAGAAACAATACATTACGCTAGCACATTCACTGGTTATTCTAGGATTATTTACAATTGTCGATCTCGTGAAGAGGCGGCCGGCAAGCTCGGGCAAAATTACCGCTTTAAAAAACCTCGTACATTTCTCTAACACACCATGCCAAAAATTCACATCAGGTAAAATCCGCTCCACATGCAACCCTTCGTTCGTCCACAATACAAAGTCACAGTAATCTGCATTGCACAGAAAAATCTGGGTTTGAACCTGGTAAAAATACGCATGGTCCTCCTTTAGGGCAACTTTCCCACCCGAGGTTTTGAGGAGGCAGTTGTTCCCTCGTTCCGCGATGTCCTCTATCGTGCAATCTTTGTCGCAATATGGACACTTGATCTCACACACACCTTTGCCGCAACACTTACAATCAAGTAATCCATCGGGTGAAACACCGAGGAATGGAAAGTCAGGGTTGACGTGCAAACCCGAATCGCTCACAACAAATCCTTCGTGGTCTTTCTTCACCTGCTTCTCGTAGGTCACACGTGCGGTTTGTTCGTGCGAGCATCCCCATCGAGTTGCTTTATTTGAAAATTTGTAAGCATGCGGATAACAAATAGATTTCACTAAACTGAGGGATGGAGTTTCAATATTTGTTTTGCAGACCGCCCGCATTCTTGAGGCAGTTATGCGACCAGCTCTGTGGTTAAACCATGTCTTCGAGTCGGATTGGGTTTTCGTTGCCTGTTCCAGTGCCTTGGACATCTGGGGTGTAACGTCAATCCTGCCAAATGCTTCGTCGCACCAAACTTGCAGGTCTTTTGCGCTAAGGTCATAGTTTTTCTCCGAGAAAAGCTCGCTGAGGATTTCAGGCAATTCTGGGTCTCGTTTTGCTACGTAGGCTTCACAATATCCTGGCAGTACCCGTAATATTGCTGCGGCATCTTTGTTGGCAGCAACTTCAGCATGAAATTTTGCACGTTCGCTGATTGGATGGGGGGCTGGCCTTGAATGCGACGTTGAAGTGGCTTGAAGCTCGAAGCGCACTGGCCGTCCTCCACATTCGATGGCGCAATCTAACTTTAGCTTCTTCGCTTTCGCTGACGTAAAATCTACCAGACGAACCGGCTTGTACTCTATACTCTTCACATGGGACGGGAGCCAGGAACATAACTCTCCAGTGCAGGTTGCAGAGTCTCGTATTCTGACTCCGGTCTCGAGGGCAAACAGCATAGCTCCGACATGTGAGCAGGACTCGCCGCGACCAGCCATGCACGTGCAGTGGGCAGTTAAAACCTGCCCATCTGGTTCTGCCAAAATCCAGGGAAGGAGCGGAGCCATCCTCAGGCTCTGTGAGTGGTTAACCTGAAAATAACAATCATTTTTGTCATCTTGCCAACTTTTCAATTTTTATCACCATAACCTTACTCGCCTCTTTTCGCACATAAAATGTGAAGAATCTTACCTTCGCTAACACCAAAACTCGCCCACCAGCCAACTTCTTAGAAAGCATCGCAGGGTCCACGAATCCTGATGTGAAAAAGTTGTGGCTTTCCAAAGATTTATAAGCCTTCATTTGCTCTTTGGTAACCGAGCCCGTTGTGAGCACGAGGTAGTTCACTATGTCCACATAGCTCACACTTGGCCATATCTTTGCCCCTAATGTGATTTCCGAATATTCCTGTTCATACGGATCGAATCCACACTCACTTATCTTTGACAGATATCTTACTTTATCTTGAGCCAATAATTTACCAGCGTAGCCTTTGCAAACAAACGTGGAAACAATGACGATACAGTGGCAAGCCTACTCAAGCCAGGCACCAAGGGACAAAGTAATAATAATAATAATAATAATAATAATAAATTGGGTTTTTATTAGATTGATCATCTACATGATATTAATAAGTCACTATTTACAATAATACTTTTGCAGGTACATTCCATGTCAGTTACTAAAATCATTGCTTATACATTAAATCTTGTAAGAATTCGTCCGTTGAATAAAAACATTTTGCTATTAAATATTCTTTTAACTTATAAGAAAGCGTGTCCGATTTCATAATCTTGAAGTGATTCGGTAGTGCATTGTATAGTTTTGAGCCTACAGATAACGGGAATTTTCTTTTATCGTTTTTTACCCTAATGTCCTTTTTCCCTCTCGTGTTATGATCATGAAACATTTCGTTCGTTTGAGTTGCACTTCTGTTTTGAACTGTGAACATAATTAGAGCATGTATATAAATGCAAGGTAGAGTCAGTATTGAGAATTGTATAAAAAGAGGCTTGCACGAGTCCTTGATATAAACTAAAGAGCAAGGATTACTGCTTGCTCTTGCCATGTACCTAATTGTTCGCTTCTGTAAGATGAAGATTCGTTTGGCATGTGATGATCCTCCCCACAACAGTATTCCATACATTAAAAGTGATTGGAAATGAGCAAAATATATCTGCTTCACTAATTTGAAGTTTAAAACATTCATCATTCTTTTTATAAAATATGCTCTGGAAGCATATTTTATAAATATTATAAATATGCTCAATGGCCGCCGGGTTGGGCTTTGGGCCAACTGTAGTCCTCGTGAAAACTATGAATTCTACAATAATCATCTGTTCAATCTGTGTTCCAGCGACAAACTATTTCAAACTGGGATTTGAATGCTAAACAAAATTATCACTGGTTTCCTCAACAAACCGTGCTGTTAGTCATGCTCCCTTCACATTACCTACTTAGTTATTTTTGGCTCCACGACAAGGTTTTGAAGAACGTTAGGTATTTGATACGAGTAGGCCTACCAACTAATTTACCTACCTACTTACTGTTTTTTAGAACTTTCTAACGAGCCCAGTAGCCATTTTCACTTGAACACCGCGCAATTGCGTAAGTTTATTTACCGATTTAACATTATTTACTCTCATCCCAGATACTCTACAAAAAATAGTTAAAATCTGCCTACAACATGCTTTCATAAAATGAGTATAATATATTTTCATCTTCTGTGGTTATTATTTTTAGTGAATAAGTGTTGGATAGCAGATATCTAACGGATTAATAAACTCCAGCGACTTAAACTAGGTAAATAAATAAAACTTGAAACAAATTCATGTTCCTTTGCAACTAGTCCACTTGCTATCTAGTCAGGAATCGGCTGTTCGAACTGTGGATTTCGAGCCGGTCAAAGTAGGTTTCCGTGTAGGTATTATACCCATGTTGGTGGAAGGAATTGAAATTAAAATCGGTACCTACCTACTTATCCAACAGCCGCTAGTGTAAATACCTACACTCGTGGAGGTTGTATTAAATTATTTCTTAATAGACAATCTAGATATATACTCTATTACTTTAAGGTCACACCAAAATAAACTGTGCCATTCATTACTACATACCAATAATAATTACTTCGCTAAAACTAGGTTAATATCACAATTTAGCAATTATCACAATTCATTACTTTTCTAGCACCTAGAATGGTTGATAAAATATTCTTTATGATTATGTCTAGCTCTGAACCAAACCCTGGTAAAAAAAAAAACAGAAAACATGTTTTTGATTGACATAACGAACGATCGGTTATCAATTTCTAGCCCATTACAATAATTGCAGGTTTATTTCCAGCTTTCTATTGTCCGGGGTGAGCACACCCCCTTGAACACTAGCTAGTTCCATAGGTTTTTCACATAAAGAACTACCTATACATCAGTCTGATCAAAATCTCATATGGGGGCCTCTCAGTGGCCTTTCACACAAAAATAACAAAAACTGGACTAGGCATATCGATGACACCGACGGAAACACGACCTAGGTGCTCTGTTGGCAATCGAGCCATTTGATAGCTTTCTCACAGCAAATGTAATGTTTCAACGTACACTCGAATGCATATTCTTAATACTACTCGTGTGATGTAAGCATGTAAGGTTCCATAAAGTTATAAACGTTATTATTGTGGCCTGGCTGTGCTTCCAAATGCACTATCAGATACCGAGCCTGCATCCGTCGAATGTTTAATCTCGCGATTGACCATATCATCAAAGTGCTCACCGAGAAGACAGTGTCGGATAAATACGGATATACGAGCTCGACATGTTGTCAGCGGTGGGATTTGCAGACGAAATCGCGCTCATCGGGAACACCACAGAATCGGCTTCCCACCTAACGTCATTGGCTGAAAGAGGCCTTCTCGAAATCGGACTCGCAGTGAATACTGCAAAGAGCTGTGCTATCAACATCAGCAAAGGCTCGCTGACTCCTGGCCCAATCATCACCGCAGATGGGTCCCATATCACATGCATTGCTGGTAACGAAAGAATCAGATACCTTGGAATTGACTTTAACAGTGAAATAGTAGTAAACAAAACAAAAATTATCAGTGACCTTCGCAGCGACATTAGCAAACTAACTTCTTCCGATCTCCTCAAGCCTGATCAAAAACTAAACATTCTTAATCAATTCGTGTGGCCCAAATTAATCTACCCCCTGCAGTGCGCCCCACACCAACAGCTCAAAACAAAATTTCTCGAAGATATTGACCTAATCATGCGCAGCGCCGTGAAGGCGATCATCGGCCTGCCAGGAGACACACCCACCAGGTTCATCTATGCCCCCCGCAAGTTCCGTTGGCTCGGCATCATCCGCTCCACATGGGAGACTCTCATCCAGCACTACAACATCTGCAAAAAGCTCCAGGCAGCAGACGACCCTCATCTATCCCTCGTCAGGGACCTGTCTGGAGAGAAGTCTTTATGTGTAGCCAACCTCGCGCACGAAATTGACCCCGCGAATGAGCGCGTCACTGGACGCGCCCTTCGCGATCGCCTTCGAATAAAGTCCTTTGATACCTGGGCGAGCCTTCCACAGAAAGGCAAAGGGGTCGCCATGTTTTCCGAAACCCCGCGATCGAACAAGTGGGTATACACCAAAAAAGGGTTGTCATCGTCCGAATGGACCAACTCTATAAAAATGTCCTGCAATGTGGCCGCTGTCCGCGCTGTCCCTGGTAGATCCCTAAACACAACCCGTTGCAGAACTGAAAACTGCAACGAGATTGAAACTATTGCCCACGTGTTAGGGAAATGCCGGAAAGGGGAACTGCTGCGCAACACGCGTCACAACACCGTTAGGACCTTAATCGCCGGTGCCTTCCGTCAACAACACCGATGGGAGGTCCACGAGGAAATCCCCTGCGTCGCAGAGGATGGCTCTACTCGCCGAGTGGACATTGTTGCCATTCGCAAGGACAAAAAGAAAGCCTTGATCCTCGACCCAACCATTCGCTTCGAACAAGGTACAAAATACGCGGAGGAAGTCGACGAAGAGAAGAAGAGGATTTACCAGCCCTGCATCGCCGACATGTCCAGACGGTACAAGATCCCCGCTGAAAAATGGGAGGTAGTGGGCCTCCTGGTCGGTGCTCGCGCAGGAATCCCGTCATTTTTCACTGACTTCCTCAAGCGTTTCGTCATCTCGCTTTCAATCCTTGACTCCGTAGTTCCGACGGTTCTTAAAGCATCAATTTGCATCCTTCACAATCATCTTTATAACAACAATCCCTAGTTTGTATCTGTAAGTTATGTGCCAATGAGTAGGTACTTATCTAAGTCGTAGATAGAATAGAATAGGTCTTATATTTTATTTATATTTTATCGTTACTCTTATCTCATTTTAAATGTCTTTAACCTATGTGTTATTATTATCACTTATTTTCAGTTGCGCAATGTTCATAATTTAACGTTTATAATATTATAGGTACTACCATAACCAAACCAAAATCTTTTTGCTTCGTTTATGGGGCGAAACGCACCAAACCAGCACACCTCGCGAAAAAAAATGACCTTGACATCTCGGATGTGGTTCAAAGTTTCAGTGGTCGTTGTGCTACTCAAGTGGAGTACAAAACTATTTTTTTGAAAATTTTAGGCCCACTGGTGTGGGAGATATGACCTTGCAAAGTTTCGCTCGTTTAGCGGACCGCGCGCGCACTATCACATATTTCCGTCAATATCTCAAGAACCAATAAAGTTACAGAACTCTGGTTTAAAGCATTGAAAATTGCATAAAAAACTGCACTAGAAAAATGCTTGAAACTTGTATACTATTCATTCAGAAAAACGATACCTCTTCATACATCTATGTTTTTAGAAATGTCTATAGCAAAAAAGCGCGTTCCTTGAATAAGCTGAAATTTTCAGGAAATGTTGTCAATAGATGCATGTATACTAGTACCAATTTTTAGAATGGGCATTCGGGTAGTTTTGTATTTAAATTAGTTCCCAAAGTTGAAATCGCATGCAAAAGCATAGGATTTTATGGTACATTTCGTGATTGAAAAGAGTGTACCACTTTGCGCAATGTTGTAATGAGCTGAAAATTTCAGGAAATCTATTCGGTATATGTATATATACTAGTACCAATTTTTAGGACGGGCATTTGGGTAGTTTTGTAGAAATTAGTTCCCAAAGTTGAAATCGCATTAAAAAAACATATGATTTTTTGGTACATTTCGTATTTGAAGTGAGTGTACCACTTTGCGCAATCTTGTAATTAGCTGAAAATTTCAGGAAATGTATTCAATATATGTATGTATACTAGTACCAACTTTAAGGACGGGCATTCGGGTAGTTTTTTAGAAAATAATTCCCAAAGTTGAAATCGCTTTAAAAGCATAGGATTTTATGGTACATTTCGTAAATGAATGGAGTGTACCACTTTGCGCAATGTTGTAATAAGCTGAAAATTTCAGGAAATGTTGTCGATATATGTATGTATATTAATTCAAATTTTGAATTTCAAATCACGAAATGTACCATAAAATCCTATGCTTTTGCATGCGATTTCAACTTTGGGAACTAATTTCTACAAAACTACCCAAATGCCCATTCTAAAAATTGGTACTAGTATACATGCATCTATTGACAACATTTCCTGAAAATTTCAGCTTATTCAAGGAACGCCCTTTTTTGCTATAGACATTTCTAAAAACATAGATGTATGAAGAGGTATCGTTTTTCTGAATGAAAAGTATACAAGTTTTAAGCACTTTTCTAGTGCAGTTTTTTATGCAATTTTCAATGCTTTAAACCAGAGTTCTGTAACTTTATTGGTTCTTGAGATATTGACGGAAATATGTGATAGTGCGCGCGACGGTCCGCTAAACGAGCGAAACTTTGCAAGGTCATATCTCCCACACCAGTGGGCCTAAAATTAAAAAAAAAATAGTTTTGTAGTCCACTTGAGTAGCACAACGACCACTGAAACTTTGAACCACATCCGAGATGTGAAGGTCAATTTTTTTCGCGAGGTGTGCTGGTTTGATGTGTTTCGTCCTTTATAAGAAATTGTATTTTATAATATAGATTAGTACGCTAGATCTTAATGGTCAACCATGTATTTGTATAGCCGTCAGTGCATAAATAGATTTTCTCTCTCTTGCTGGGAAATCTCCTTTCCACCAAAACTCCCATTTTAAAATCGCTTCTTTATGAATCCGGGCCCTGGAACGCTACGATCACTATTTTATAAAAAAATTTATCCCCTGCCCTATATTATTTGAGGAAAACAAGCATAAGACCTTTGACAAGACTACAAATTTTTGAACATTTTAATAATCACCAAAATCCCAATTGAAGCGCCGATACCATGACATCTCGTAAAGAAGGGCTTCTTTGGAAACGCGAACATACAAGCAAATTTAAATGTGAGGCTGTGAGCTCACTACGATCCAAGATGGCGACGTGACGTACCAAGGTGGTCCCCCAGCCGGAGATGCGTGCGTTGGCTCCAACGGGCAGTGGGAGATCCAGTTCGGGCAGTTAGATCGGAGACACGGCCTCCCCGAACACGAACGGCTCCTCCACCTGCAACGCACGGGAAGGCGGTGACCAAGAATAATTAACCTTATATAAAAGCTCTAATTTGGCGACGTTCAACTTTTTAGTTTGTGCTGGCTGGCTGGGATGCATTTTTCACCGAGCTTCATTCTCAATAGAAATCGGGGAAATTGGTTAAAAACGGGTGGAAATGGTTTATAAATGTTTAAAATCTTGGTTTACATCCAGAGACGACATTCTTACAGCGATTTGAAAGTGATTTTTCGGTGAAATATTGAAAAAACCGATTGAATTTGGCTGGCATGATTGAGTAGCACCTTGCAGCCCAGCTCGATTTTTAAATCATTTAAATCTTACCTTTTTACTGATCCGCTTCGTCTAGGTGACTATTATCGCATGCATTGTGAAGTTATTGATGAAATTTAGTCAAAACGCTTCTATTTGCTATCATATTGCGTGGAATTGAAATGATTTGGCATTCAGAGTGACAGATGAATTCTTTTGTTTTGTTTTCATACCACAGCTAGGTGAATGAATCCATGAATTTATCTTTTACGCAGTGAATGTAGCTATTTACACGTCATCGGGTACAGAGAGCAAAACTCCTTAGAAAAACATCCAAAACCGACTAGAAACACTTATAAAAGATTTTGATTTGCATAAAATGTAAGGAAATGATTGCGGACAAATTTCAGGCGGAGTTAAATACCGAGCAGATTCTAAAATGTTCAATACACTATTTTTGTGTAGTCAGCAAGAAAAGTTTTGCGCAGTCTTGCCAGATCTAGGTAATTGATGCTATCAATTACGTTTTTAACAAACGAATGCCCGCAGGGCATAAGGTACAAGCGTCGACGGAAAGGGCTTCATCCTATAGCTGGATATTAACGCTGAATGATCTTAACATTATCTTCACGTTCATGGTGATGTGAGTTTGTTCCGGTTATTTCTTCGGGTTCTCTCAGTGAAAAACATTGCACTCTGTGGACGGGTGGCGATTTTTCTCTTCACCCCTTGGCCTTATATGAGAAATGAATTTTAATAAATGTTAATTTAAATAAATAATTATTATTTAGAGCCATGAACTGGAAAGTACTAACATGCCCTCACATGCAGTGCACTATACGTGCGTAGCACGGGCCCATACTGCTAGTTAACCTTATATAAAACCGTTAAAAATGGCGATGTTCAACTTTTTAGTCTGTGCTGGCTGGCTGGCTGGGGACTATGTTTCACCGAGTTTAACTCTTGATAGAAATCGCGAAAATCGGCTGAAAACCGGTGGGAATGGTTTATAAATGTTAAAAGTATTGGTTTACATCCAGAGCCGACATTCTTACAGCGATTTGAAAGTGTTTTTTAGGTGAAATATTGAAAAAACTGATTGCATTTGGCTGGCAAGATTGAATACCGTCTTGCAGCCCAGCTTGATTATTTAATCGTCCAAATCTTACCTTTTTACTGATCCGCTTCGTCTAGGTGACTATTATCGCTTGCATTATGAAGTTATTGAAGAAATTTAGTCAGAACGCTCCTATTTGCAACCATATTATACATGAACTTGAAAAGATTTGGCATTCAGAGTGACAGGAGCATTTGCCTTGTTTGGTTTTTATGCCACTGCAAGGTGAACGAAATCCTGTTATATTCTCTTGGGCAGTGATTTTGGGATATTCACACGTCATCGGGTACGGGAAGCAAAACTGTTTTGAAAAAATTCTGAAACAGACTAGAAACTTATTTTAATTATCTTAATTTGCATAAAATGTAAAAAATTTACTAATGCGGACTAATTTTAATCGATTTTTTAGCGTTTGACATCAAAATTGTCAAAATTACTATTTTTGTGTTTTGGTTTGTTGGTTAGTTGGTTTTGGTCCCCAAGTCCTAGGGAATTAGGTTATGGCCTAGGGCCATATATTTATTTATTTATTTATTTATTATTTAAGTCTAAAAATTCTTATACTGTTTGGGGACAGTAGAATGTACAGACTCTTTGAAACATAAAAACTAAGTATTCTAAACACAATGAAACTGAATATTTACATTATTATAAAATAATAATAATAATAGCAATAATAGTATTAATAATATTAAAAAATACTTAGAATTATTATAGCAATGATAATAATAAAAGTTATAATAAAATAATAATAGTACCTAGTAATAATAATAATAATAATAATATTAATAATAATAATAAAAAAATAATAATAATAATAATAATAATAATAATAATAATAATAATAATAATAATAATAATAATAATAATAATAATAATAATAATAATAATAATAATAATAATAATAATAATAATAATAATAATAATAATAATAATAATAATAATAATAATAATAATAAAAATAATAAAAATAATAATATATTATAATAATAATAAGAATAAGGATAATATTAATAATAATGAAACCGATGATAAAGATAATAGTATAAAATAATAATAATATAATGTTTATCTATAATTATTCTTAAACAAATTGGGTTAGGGTAACAATTTTACAACTCTACATTTGGACTTTTAATAGCTAATTTAAATTCGTCTACAGTATAAAACACTTTTTTAACAAGGAATCTTTTTAATCTAGATTTAAACTTATTGACATCTAATTGTTTTATATCGTTAGGTAATAGATTATATAAAAACAAGCCAGTCGGTTTAACTTGTTTTTTTATTAGAGTTAATTTATCTCGAGGTAGTTTAAAGTTATTTTTATTTCTAGTCCTATGGTTATGGTCATGTGAAGGAAAATAGTTTTGATTAGCTTTTATAAAGGTTAAAAGTTTATAAATGTAAAGATTAGGCATAGTCATTATCTGTAGTAATTCAAAATATTTACGACAAGATTTTTTAGATTTTAAATTTAGCATAGTACGGACAACTTTTTTTTGGAGCGTGAATATTTTTTTGTGGTTTTGAGAATTTCCCCAGAATATTATGCCATAACTCATATGAGATTCAAACAAGCCATGGTATATCATTTTTAAGGTTTGTTTAGGAACTTTGTTTTTATATGAACCATAATCCCGCAATCGGGTTTGCCCGCAGGGCGTAGGGTACACTAGCCTTAACCTATACAGCTAGGGACCGACACTGCATGATCTTTACAATTTCTTCGTGTTCTTAGTAATGGTGAGTTTGTTCCGGGCTGTAATAGAGGGCATTGACCAGGAGCCCAATTCTCGAATATGTGACCTAATGACTAGACCTAATTACGCTATGCCCTGATTTGGCCCATCTTTGGTCATGGGTGCCCTAATGTTGTATTCTCGAGCTGCAATGGCCGAAGTGACACTAATTAGGCCCGTTTCCCCTCCTTTTAGTCTATAGACCTAAAAACGTCACGAATACGTCATTACTATCACGTGACAGCACGATTGAGAAGTGTCAAACAGTGTCAGCATGTGTCAGTTTGGTAAACAGTATAACCTCAAAATCTAAGACATCGGAATGAGAATATTGTTTTGTAAAAGAAAACTAAGTGCAAAGTCAATGGGTGTGTGGTCATTCAATGGATTTACTCATCTGACATACACAATGTGCACGTAAGTTGATATTATTGTTGATACAGCAAAATTTGCAAATTTTAATAATGGACTTCGTTTGCACAGGAACTTTTTGACGTTTTGCACAAAATGCCTTTGAATAATCCACCTCAGAATCCTTCAACCAGGGGCTCCGGTTTGCATTTGTAGAAAATAACGATTCTGTTGCTTAATCGGTGTGCAAGATGAAAGGGAGTGTTTTCTTGATCCAGACCAAAGATACATCTAGACTGCATCAAGAAAACACCAGTTGAGGTGGGTACGGGTATCATTTGATATGCATACTGTGTGAAGCAGCATTCAACATGCGTTTATTGTTTAACTTACCGTAACAGGTCAGAAACTCAAGCCAAATGCATCGAAGACTTCCCATCAGTTCCGTCACGCCTACCTACTGTGGATATGACAATTGGGCAGCGTTGGTCCGGAAGCGCTTCCACTCTACTCACATTATGTAATTGAATGAAAAGCAGCTCGGCTTTATTGGGTTCTACTCACGATGAATCATCTTCATAGAAGCAACCTATGTGGAAATATCTTTGTTCAGTGCAGAGAACTAGGTACATATTTGCTAAGAACAATTGAATTATTTTTGGAAAATGAACCTCTTGGTAGTTGGTAGATAATTTGATTTTTACCTAGTTTTACAGGCTGTTACAGGCAGGCATTTTCAGTGTTACTCAAGTTCAACAAGTGCCTACCTACCTGCAGGAGATACATGATCTAAAAATAAAGTTTGAAGTTATTATTTTTTTAAATGTTGATCCATCGCTTCTACTCTCAGATATTGTTTATTAGTTTTCTTACTGTATTTAATAAATGTTCTATTGGCTGTTAATGTTGTTTGGTAAATACTTTTTATTCTTTAACTGATTTTTGCCAATTAATTTCTTGCTTGTTGGGCCGACTCTACACTAAATTGATCATCCTCAAAGCTTACCGCAAAATTAATGGAATTGACAGAACAATCTGTCATTATGCAGACACATGGATGGAGAGGACTGGAATAAGTTTTGCACATAGGTTTGTTTCTGGACAATAAAATCAATCTTTCAAGGCAAAAATTTACTAAAACAATATGACAAGCTCTCAAGACACAAATAAATTCAAACGCTGGTGCAAGAAGATAGGTGCATACTCTGCTATACTAGTATCTGTTCTTTCCAAAGGCCATCGCAAGGTTTTTCCCTTTCCCACCGCTTTGTTTGCATGTATTTGCCCAGTCAATTAACCGATGCTCAACTAACCGCACAGCAACTAATGTACGCGTGTGACACTGGTGAGGTTCCTTGCGTTTCCAGGCCGAAACACTCACGTACGTTCACAAGCCGCCTCTGCGCACGCACAGTTCACGATGAATTGTCCGCGCAACGCACACTTAGTGTCGTAGGTATTGCACCGGTAAGTTCCCTTGCGGTTCCAGGCCGAAACCCTCTAAGTTCACAAACTTCCACCGCACACGCACAATTCACGATGAGTCGTCCGCGCTCTGCGCACGCAGGGACGTAGCTGTGTCGCACTGGTGAGTTCTCTTTCGTTTCCAGGGCCAAACCTGCAGCTTTAGTTCACAGACCCGCTTTGCGCTCGCTTCGTCACATTCTTTTGGTTTCATTTCCCAGTTGGTTTGTACGGTCCAGATCGATTCGCAAGCCCCTGAGACTCGGTGTTCCTTCGTGCAGTTTTTGCAGTCTCTGGAGAAAAAAAGCACGTTATTACCAAGCCATATAAGTTAAATTCAACTGTGGTAGGTACTACCAATAACCATCTAACTAGCAAGCAGATCGCTGTTCCTTGCGGCTCTGGCCGCTGGGCAATGAGTTTGCCACATTGTCACTAAGTCTTAACGGGAAACCACGTCCACAAATCCATAAATTGATTGAATAAACATTTTATTTGTAAATTACCTGCTTATTATTCCGCGAGATGGACGAGATGTCTTCCACATGTGTATCCGACGAAGGCAAGTGATGGGGGCAACCTAACCCCAAAAGTTGTCAGAAGTAAAACGTCATTTGTGTTAATCCCGTGCTTGTTTTCTACTGTTGCATCACATAGATCACTTCCAATTAAGTTGATGAAGAACACAAAACCCTTTATTTGTATTTCTAAGATAATTTTTGTTAAAATGCGAGAGTGACTAGACGTTGGCTCGTACATTAGGTCACGTCTCTAATTAGGCCCCGGGGCCAACAGCCTTGGGCATGGACCTAATGTTCGAGAATACGAACTTCGAGCAAAAGTGACCAAATGTGATCACGTGACATATTACGTCCTATGACTAAGGAGGGGCCTAAACTCGAGAATTGGGCTCCAGGGAAAAGTTCTTGAATTCTTGAAAAAAAAATTTTTTTTTTAGTCTTCATTTGCACGGGTAGATTTTAGGGGGTGGGTCCCCTTCTCCCTACAACTCTTGCCCTCACCCGGAGAACAATATACGTGCGTAGCACGGGCCCATACTGCTATTAACCTTATATAAAAGCTCTAATTTGGCGACGTTCAACTTTTTAGTTTGTGCTGGCTGGCTGGCTGGCTGGGATGTATTTTTCACCGAGCTTCATTCTTAATAGAAATCGCGAAAATTGGTTAAAAACGGGAGGAAATGGTTTATAAATGTTCAAAATATTGGTTTACATCCAGAGACGACGTACTTACAGTGATTTGAAAGTGTTTTTTAGGTGAAATATTGAAAAAACTGTTTGCATTTGGCTGCCAAGATTGAATACCGTCTTTTAATCGTCCAAATCTTACCTTTTACTGATCCGCTGCATCTAGGTGACTATTTTCGCATGCATTATGAAGTTATTGAAGAAATTTTGTGAAAACGCTTCTATTTGAGATCATATTGCGTGGAATTGAAATGATTTGGCTTTCAGAGTGACAGATTAATTCTTTTGTTTTGTTTTCATACCACAGCAAGGTGAATGAATCCACGAATTTATCTTTTACGCAGTGAATGTAGCCTTTTACACGTCATCGGGTACAGAAAGCAAAACTTCTAGGAAAATCATTCAAAACCGACTAGAAACACATATAAACAATTTTGGTTTGAATACAATGTAAGGAATTGATTGCGGACAAATTTCTGGCGGAGCTATCTACCGTGTAGCTTCTAAAATGTTCAATAAACTATTTTTGTGTAGTCAGCAAGAAAAGTTTTGCGCAGTCTTGCTAGATCTAGGTAATTTAAGTTGTCAATAATGTTTTTAACCTACGAAAATTGACGTATATTTATATTTATTTGTGCATCATAATACTTTTCGATAGTATATCAAAAGAAATTTAATTGATTAATGAAATTTGTGTTGAAATATGTGTATTGACATTTGCTACGCCTTTTGGCGTTGGACATTTTGAAATGCAACTTTGCAAATTAAACTTCAAGTTTTTTTCCGGCAAGCTGGATTGAAATAATGACATTATGATTTACGAGCAACAAAATGTTGTTACGTTTTGGTCCCAAGTCCTAGGACCTACGTTATGGCCTAGGGCCATATTGAAGTTATAACCTGGCTACCGGGTATGCCCGCAGGGCATAGGGTACTAGCATGTCGACGGAAAGGGCTTTATCCTACAGCTGGAGCTTAACACTGAATGACCTCAATATTTTCTTAATATTCCTGGTGATTGTGAGTGTGTTCCGGTAATTTCATCGGGTTCTTTCAGAGAAAAACATTTCGCTTTGTGGACGGGTGGCGATTCTGCTCTTTACCCCTTATATGAGCAAAGAATTTTATTAAATATTCATTTTAATAAATAATAAATATTTAAAGCCATGAACTTGAAAGTACTAACATGCCCTCACCTGCAGTGCACTATACGTGCGTAGCACGGGCCCATACTGCTAGTGACTGGCATAACGGCTATGGTATATCTAACGTCGCTCGAGCTCAAATTCCGACATTACGTTTTGAAAGAAGATTTAAATATGTCAAAAAGTGTATTTGATAACATTACTCGATGTTTAGTTTAGAGGCAGACCGGGATCAGACTAATCCCAGGAAGTGAATTTACAGAAAATGTGGATATATCAGAACGTCTTACTTCATCAACCTCATCGTCACCCTTTCTTCCACCGATGCCATTCGACCATGGTGGCACAGGGTCCGTTGTCAAAACAGTGCGTCTGATAGAGCTGTGCGCACGAACGCGTCGAACGGTGACGATGCACTCACGCGCAGCACGGCGATGTCGAAGTCTGGCCAGCTGAAGGCCTCGTGCAGGATCTTCTTGGCCACGTGGTGGATGCTGCCGTTGGAGCCGCGAGTCGAGCTACCGGCGCGGAGCTTCATCAGCCAGACTGGGTCCGAGACGCAGTGCGCAGCCGTCAACGCCCAGTGCTCGGACAAGATGCCCCCCCCCCCGCAAGTGTGCAGCTCCACGGAGATTAGCGACAGCTGCGCGCCGGACGCGAGATAGGTACAAATCAGCTGCTAATACTTTAGCGTGGACAACACGTCAAACGACACAAGTTTGCTCTCCATTGACTGAGACTGGTTGCTATGGGATAATAATCACGCGTGCCATGGGCCCTGTTGGGACTGGTTGCTATGGGATGGATCTCGCGTGCCATGGGTTCTATTGGGACTGGTTGGGTGTCGCATTATTGCTCTAGCCAACGACCAATTATTTATAAATACTTTCAGACATCAGCTTTTCAGTAATTTACAATGGCCATTCAAGAAGAATTAAAACATGCTTTCGCTTCAATATGGCTGTCTTCAGCCAATGTCCTCTCCTGGTTCCGACTACACTCTAGCAGAGTGGACTTCAAAGGCTAGCAGCAAGAACTTCAAATGCTAGCAGCGTGGACTTCAAAGGCTAGCCGCGTGGACTCCCAAGGCTAGCAGCGTGGACCTCAAAAGCTAGCAGTGTGGACTTCAAAGGCTAGCAGCGTGGACTTCAAAGGCTAGCCGCGTGGACTCCCAAGGCTAGCAGCGTGGACCTCAAAGGCTAGCAGTGTGGACTTCAAAGGCTAGCAGCGTGGACTTCAAAGGCTAGCAGTGGTCTACCATTAGACTTTTTGCAGCTTGAGACTTTTTCCCGTCTTCTGGCATACCGAAATGGATGGTAACTTTTATGCTTATGGCTGGGCAGGTCAGGACATCTTAGGCAGGGCAAGTGCCTACCAGGGTACGGGTAGTCCTTGATGTCGACTTCCACTCCTCCCACGATCCTCTGGTCGCCGTCCACAGTCCGCCCTGTAGTCCAGAGTTTAAAGGCTAAAAAAGAGCCAAACCCGCCACAAATTGCAACAGGACGCAAGGAAAGCGATCACGAAACGAGTGGACGAGTCATCATCGATAGCCGATTCCAATTTAGCCGGGATTTGGGGCATACCCTGCCGGAATTTGGGGGCATACCCTGACGGTCTTTTGATGGCGCTGATATCGCGTCGCGTCGGGTTGTTGTATAATGTCGTGACCTGTCGACTTATCTAGTGAATTGTGATTGTAGCGCTGGCAAATGGGAGTGATAGCCCTTATCAAACCACTTAAAATATTTGTAATTCTTTCTTGTGTGTCGGTAGGACGTATACCGTACTCGATACAATAAAAATTAGCGTTACGACGAAGTTCATTATCACAGAAATTAGGAATTACAAAATGTTGGAAGTTATCGCATCGCCGTATATTTTCTTATCGCGATATCGACAGTGAAAAAAATTTTAAAAAACGATGCCAGTTCCTCAAATACCCTCCTATTCTTATTCCTACAGGTTCCTCGAATAGGGAGCCATGGCTTCGATATTTTCACTCCAATTCCTCCTCTCACGAGCTGGGATGCCCTTAATTGTTCCAATTCCATATGGCCTATGTGCAAGTGGTAGGTAGGTAGGTCGTGTGCGCAGACTCACCGTGGCACTCGTGCGCAGCGACCAGCAAACAAACGAGCAGCGCACGCAGCGTCATGTCGACCCCGACGCTATGAATGTAGAATGAGTATCAGCTGTGATCCTGTCACTGACACTGACAGAGATCAGCACCACGCGATCGCCATCTTATGTCGGCAGCCGTTATCATATCAACGGTGTAACGAGAGAACTATGGAGGGCTCTCGTAAACTATAAACTAACAAAGGGATGATTGGGGTGAATATGAACAATCAACTGATCTTGCTGTTGGATTTAATGCACGTTTTAAGGAGAGGCGCGGGTCTGGTGTTGAACTGCTGTTGGTTGGCCGCACTCTCCCGAGACATGCAGCTAGGCGCTAGGCGTTGGCCTCTGGCTCTGCGCTAGTGCCTAGTCAGCATGTGTAGTCAGCGGTTTAGAGTGTAAAGGCTGTGCAAATACTAGGTTGCCTCGCTATAGTGGTACATGTTAAGCATAGAATATGTAACGCCGCGTTACATTCCTCCCCCCTTAAAGCAGACTGAAAAGCGCGTGTGCTTTTTAGGCTCAAGGTGGATCACAGGAAATTATCTTGATATTAAAGCAGGTAAGTATTTTAAAAAAACATTGAAACAGAATTGAAAAGTTTGACTTATTAGTTGCACATCCTTGACTACATGAGAATGATTCAAGTAAAATTCAAACATTCAAAAATAAGGTTCAAAACAAGATACAAAATTCAAAAACAAGATTCAGACCAGGCCTCAAATACAACAAGTGATTCTTAAAATTAGTGACAATGCAGTCTTCAATAAACATGAACACAATCAAATGCAAAACGCGCAGGGTTCAATGTTCGGTGAATAATAGTTGAATAATAGTTGCACAAAATAACACAATAAAAGGTAATTTGGAGCGAAAGGGAAACGCATACGCACACGCAAAGCAAAATGGGGGCATCCGATGATGCTTGATAAATGATTTTGAAGTTAAGTTGAAGCAATGATTAAATGGTTTGACAGCGCACACGTGGTTTTTGACGTTGATAGTTGTCATGCTTGACAGCTTGGCACACGAGCTCGGATGATGTGACGTGTAGACTCGCAGTTCGCTCTCACGCAGTTATCTGTTGTTCGTCTCGACTGCTCGTGCTGAGTTGCAAGGTCGACGTTCTCGGTGTTCGCAGCTGCGTCGCGATGCATCGCATGGGAGTGCTGGTAGAGAAGGGCAATGCCGGACAATGCCGTGATATTGTGGCGGCCGTGCTGTATAACAGCCATAATTTGGTCTGAGTCTCAGGTTTTGGAATTGGTTTACTTTCGGAACATGGAAAACAACGTAGCTTGTTGTTCTGGATTTTGGTAATTTTGACGGAAGAAGGTTGTTTCGGGTAGAGTCCTTTCGGGGTATAATTTGGGGAAAGATTTTGAGTCGCACGGATAGTGGGGTCATAAGGGCGTGAATACAGATGTGTATTCCCGGGGTTTGAGACTGAAAATGTTGCGGTTGGGTTCGCGCTGCGTTGCGTGGTAGGTATCACGTGGTTTGGTGTAACTCAGCGCCGAGGTGCTTGGCGGGCTCGTCTACTAGCAGGCGTCGCTAGCAGGCATGCGGCTGTGTCCATGTGCTCGAGTCGGCCGAGGGTTGATTGACCTCTCTGCGTGCCGTCTGTGCTGTTTGTGCTGCGTTGCGCTTGGGAACAGGAACGATGGTAGTGGGGTGCCCGTGCTGTGTATCTGGAACAGAGATTTTTGGCGGCAATACACATGTTGCAAATTTATTTATTTATTTATTTTTATTTTTTTATTTCACATTCTTACATTTTACAGGCGTGGCACAGTGACATAATATTTTAGCAGTGCCTTTTCATTGTTTGAAGTTAGCTATGCCTTTGTGCATGATACTCAATTTTGGCAATCATTACGATTTTACTTCTATTTGCTCTGATGATTCTAATTTGCTTTCAAGAGTTTTGCAATAGTTTGCACCTTCCTTTTGACTTTTATACTGTGACATATTGTTTACGCCTTGTTTTATTGCGCGTTGATCATAGAAGACCGCTATGCTATGATGTATTCTTACATTACTACAACTACTGATTGATGAATCCCTTGTCGATTTCTTCATCGACTAACTAGTACTAATCCCAGGTATTTTATATTCATTCGTAGGGTCAAATATTCGGACTACGATATTCTCTCTCTCTCTCTCTCTCTTCTACTGTTCTTTGACATTTGTCAGTCTCTCTTAGTTGGCGGGTCATCTGCTCTTCTACCGAGATAGTGGCGATGATCCGCTAATCCGCCTTCGGCTTTTTGCTCTCCGTTGTACGTTTATGTGTATGGATGATCCGTTTTATGGAAGACCTATAACTATACTTCTGCTTACTTATTACTTATACGTTTAAGCGGACATCGTCGTACGCTCTTACAGCAACATCATTATCATTATTCATTATCCATTATATCAATTCATTATCAAATTCATTTCTAACTGCTAAAACATGGCACTGGTATCCGATACCATTGGTATCTGTTTGTCACCGAAATGACATCGATTATTACCTACCAATATATCAATATTTCTCTATATTCGTCAATATTCATCATAATAATAATTATCATTTCATCAATATTCATCATTATTATTTCATTACGTTCATCACTATTCAATTGATTCTCGAATTCATCTCCATTTATTACAACGTCTACTGAAACAAGTCACCGAAATGACTATACTTTGTTTTCACCGAGCTGATACTTCTCAGTGTTTCCCTCACAGTCACAACCTACATTTAGCAAATTCATTTCAATTCAGTTTCTATCAATTCATTGATACCGGATTGGATACGATTGGTATTCCGTTTGACATTTGTTTAGTCATCGAAATGACTACACATGATTATCTCCTAAATGACTTTTATGATTATTTACTTACTACATTTTACAAATATCATATCTAATGTGACTGCAATGCCGCAAGGCTCATTGCATGCCACCCACCCAACAAAAACCATTGCGGAACAAGTACAATGAGTTTTGTATACTTATATACCTATACAGTGGAACCTCAGTTATACGAATTCCAGGGGGGAGGTTAAAAAATTCGTATAACCGCGAATTCGTATAAGTGGATAACAAAAAAAAACAAAAAATTTGAAAAAGGAGCAGTGATTAAAGAAATAAGTCTAGAACAAGCAGTTTCGTTAAAATCCACGTCTTTTTTAATCAATAAATTACCATATCAATTTCACAATTCGCTTTTTACGAACAATTCGCTTTTACGAATTTACGCTTCGCCAAAATAGTGGATAGAGTCGAGGCCGGAATCTTCAGCTCCTTGGCTAAATCACTTCGTTTCGCTTTTGGATTGTCGTCAACGGTTTTGAGTATTTTTAATTTTTCACTTAAAGACAACGCCTTTTTCGCACGCTTCTCGCACATTGTAACACGACTAGAGTTTCGTGGAGTTTTGTAACACGACGCGAGACCGTGAACGAGCTGCGACTGACTGAAGACTGAAGTGAAGAGGGCGACTGACAAGTGATGATAAGCACGTTGCCACTTGCAGTTGCAACTTATATGGCCTTGATGCCGGCTGCTGATTGGCCGGCCGGTCGCTTGGCTGGGGTAGCAACAAGTGCATTACCTGGACCTTGAGTGCTCGGACCTTGGATGGTGTGATGGGGAGGGGGAAAGAATGCCTGAGTTAAGCTAAATTTGCAGCGATGGTATCGCGACAAATTCGTAGAAGTGAATGGGATTTGTGTCTGGACCTTGAGCCGGGGGTAAAATGCCAGCGCTAAGTGAAATTCTTTGCGATGGTATCGGTGAATTCGTAGAACTGAATAGTAATGCCAGCGCTAAGTGAAATTCTTAGCGGTGGTATCGGAGAATTCGTAGAAGTGAATAGTATTTGTGTGTAGGGTCTGAATTTTACGTCGTATAATCAACTTATTCGTATAAGTGGATATTCGTATAAGTGGATATTTTTTAACGTTGGTCTTATGGGGAAATGGCCGGGACTTCTAAGAATGTTCGCATAACCGAATATTTCGTACAAATGGATAACGTATAACCGAGGTTCCACTGTATATGTGTTTGCTGGCAATTTTATTCTGTTACTTTATTTATTTTCTACTTATTTATTCTAGTACTTTGTTTGGCGGCATTTTATTCGGAGTCCTCGGAGGACACGATAACGTGTTGTAAAGGATTTGGACGAGGACTGGCGTCCGACGTAGCGGGTGCTATAGTTCTTCGCATAGGGGATGGCGACGCCATGTGTGTCGAAGTGCGATTTGTAATGACGTTAGCATTCTGAGGGGCAGGAGTATCGGTGATTGGATTTGTTACCGTCTTCGAGCAAAATTTCTGAAAGATGAATCGACTTGTGGACAATCGAGATTTAATTATATATCCTGTGCCGATGACCATACATAAGGCCACGAGCGAGGCTACCGAGTGATTATGGGCGACTTGACGAAATTGCGAGTAGTGCTCCTGTTGAAGTTGATTTATCAGTTCGCGAATGTGTGACAATCTGATCCCCGTCGCCGTGGGGCTTTGTTGAGTAGTAGCATTCAAAATTGTTGCGATCGCGTGGATGGTCCGAAAGTTGTCCGAAAGTTGCGTAGAATTTGCAAAAGATTGGATTAGATTAATGTTAGCCGAAAAGTCGATGGTTGGATGAAAGAAACGATGTGCTACCGCAGTTACTTTGGTAACGGAATTAAAGTGAGGAAGGAGGGCATGACCATTGGCCATGGCCGAACATTGCGGCGCCAATTGTAGTACTCCTGTGCCCTGTATCGTGCGGTAAGAAAGTTCATCTTTAGTTTTTGCGGCAATCATACAGCGGATGAATAACTTTGTTGGTTGTGTGACACTGTACGCCCATTGCACGTTATCTCGTGAAGCATAAAACGTGTCTTTTGGGTTTTTGATGAGAAATTTCGGGCAAAGAATGTCTGCAGTTTTGGAATCACCAATGAATAAGGCATAAAGACAACTGCTCTCGGGAGCTTCTGATAATTGTTTACGCGGATTGCAAATTCGGTATGTGTTGCCATTGCATTCGGCGACTTCTGAAAAGTCCATGGTGAGGAAACGTCTAAGATCGCGGGAAACTGCAAGATACGGTGCATAAGGCCTAATGAACATGTAGTAATTTGTGCCTGGTACTTGAGTAGGAAATTCGCGCGCCTTGTAGAGGGTAAATTGTAAATTTGGACTTTGAAGTGGAAGATTAATAAACAAACGTATTGTCGTTCCATTGATCATGGCTGATACAGTAGAGATAGAATAGTAGAGATGAATTTGGTCTAATTGCAGAGGTGTAACGAAATATAGGGACTCAGGGAGAAGCCTGTGAATGATGATCATGGCGTCGAAAAGTTTTTGTGGCGGGAAAAAGAATGGATGAAGGTGACCAGAAAAGATCGTTTGCCAGGCTTCGCTGAATCGTGTATATTGATAGCGGATAGAATTGATTGTAGCGTGTATCTTGCGTAGAGTTGAGCCTATTGTGAAATGTAATGCGAGCTGCAATTCCGTATTAAGTTCGTTTTTCGTGATCTGTGTTAATTTGATTGTTAATAATTTCGTTGCTAATTCCAGATTGTTGATATGGTTGGCAATTTGCGCCGTGATATTGTTTAAATCGCTGAAAAGCGTCGCTTGCTCCGTTACCAAATGTTTAATAGTTTCCTGAGAATTGTGCACTTGCTGCCACTTATCGTTTAAGTCGTCGGTGTCGCTGGTCTCCGCCAGCCCAAAGAGATATTTAAAAGCGTGTCCCCCTAAATCCAAAAGACCCCGTTTGTTTCTAATCTTGTCCCCTGAAAGCGCTAATTTGAAAGAGGTTATCATTAGCAAGGCTTCTTCCGCATCCTCCGTGATCATTCGAATTTCGCGTGTCAGTTCGCGACTGAACACGGGGTGAAGCTCGGGGGGGAAACGTAATGCCTCCAGAGAAGCGATAGCAGAAGTGATAGCCAATTCATAAGACGAAATGTCTGTGTCCGTGGCAATGGTCCACGAATCCCCCGATAATAAAAAGTCCCCTTGATTTACTAGTACTACGCCCGCCCTATATTCTAAAGTGTGTACCTGCGCATGAGATAAGTTTGTCTCGCCCGGTCGGTAAGGAGTGCTCGCCGCCCGCACCGCGTGTAATGCGAAGAATAACCCGAGACCTGCGGGAAGGAAATGCCGCCAATCGGAGATGTTTTGTTTTAACTATGCTTGTTCTGCCACTATGCTAGAAGGTTATTTATATGTTATCTTATTGAATTATTATTCATTTTCCTTATTGATGTTAAGAACTCGAAATTTGAGGTGGAAGATCAACCAACGATGGCGAAGTCAAAAGATTCACTATCGAAATGAAAATTGAAGAAATCAGCGACCGGCGTGGCAGCAGCAAGTCGTCGAGAATCCGATCGACGAGTGCCTCGTCTGCCCTGGCGGTGACGTGCCCTTGACAGAGCCATCATCGACATTGGAGAGATCGAGAAGCTCACCAACATCACCACCATTCCCGGAGCCAGTTCCGGTTACGTAGCCCGGTGGTGGTTCTTACATATCCGACTTATCTGGGAGAGTAGGTCAATTCTTTTCCTGGAGGTTCTCATCTTCAAAAAGTAATAGCCCAACAGTTGGTTGAACTCCGTGGCCACATTCCTCCGTAAGGAGGTGGATTCGACTTGGACGATTCGAGGAAACATCAAGTAAGCCGCTCGTCGAGTCCGAGAATTTCATGAGAATTGATGAAGTGGGATTGGCGAATTTTCCTTTACACTACGACCAAACATACCTATACGCCCAACAGACCAACCGGTGCCAGTTCCCGTTACGTAGCCCCGGTGGTGCTGTGTGCTTACTAAGCTAACATACGCAACATACCAACATACCAACCGGAGCCAGGGCCGATTACGTGGCCCCGGTGGTGCTGTGTGCTTACTCTAACTACATGGACTACAAATGGGGTAAATGGGCTTTCCGTTGAGCAAACAAGTTGTACAAGGAAATGTACAGCAAAGGAGCCCCTAATTTCGGGATGACAGGGGGGCAAATGGGTTGAAGACGAACACATCACCTGATCGAAAAGTGTATGTGCGCCGCTGGACCGGAACTTGTTCCTATTACGTAGCCCGGTTACCAGCAACTTACAACAACCCTCCAGGCATACAGTGGTATGGGACAGCCGAACAGAGGGGGGGGGGGGGGCTGTATGCATTCTGGACTTCGTCTTGGGCCTAACGACGGCAGGATAAGCCTAACCGGAAACCTAATGCCCTAAAATAACCTACAAAAATAAGCTAACGATACCCAGTGGGGACCATGACGCCTCAACAGGATGTTGACTCAGCATCAGCAATAGTGATTGATTTTTCGTTGATCGAATCGATTCCCATGCCACGAAATATTTCCCGATGAATTTTCAAATGTATGCGAATCTAATGAAAGGTCGGCTGGTCACAGTGAAATCTGCTTATGAGTTTCCTCCTTAGGCCTCGCACTCGTGGGCTAAGCGCTTGCGTTGCAGAAATGCGATACTTCCGTCGCTCGGCGTTGTCTCCTAGCTAGAAAGTATCTGCACGCTCATGCTCTTGACGCTGATCGTAGTGCCAAGCGACGCTACAATGATAAACCGTGTGGAAAAGTAAAACGATTTTGCTGCTAAATGAATGACAAGAACGACTCGAAATGTAGGCGAATGTGATTATGTCCTGTTTGTGGAAATGACCATAACTACGGCTACGCCAATACATTGTTACCTACAGCATATGCAGATCTATATTTACAACTTATCACGAACACTATTGTAAGGTACACAAACTCGTATCTATGCGACGCAAATGTAACCGTATAATCGTAGGACAGATTTGCTGGCTATGCGAGCACGCACTTTGCACTGAAGCGGAGAAATGTGCAAGCCACGCACTGCGGTCATGTTTGACGACGCGTTCATCGTTCTGTCCCTCGTACCTAGTGCCTATAACGCGATAATAAATTACTCATATGCTTAAAACAAGGTTCGAAAGCAATGGAACTAGAATAAAAGCTAACTTAATCTTAAACTTGTGTGTTTATTCGCTGTCCGTATCGGAATTTGTTTCGTTCGACGGCCATCTACGTGGGGGTTTCGGAAGGGGCTTAGGGAGCACCCAGGGGTGAATGTCAGCTCCACCTTTGCTGCGTAACCTATACCCGTCGGTCGTCATGGCCTCGGCGTTTGACGTCCCTGGCCTAGGGGCGGGTGCTGCGGCCAATTGCCGTGGAACCGTGATTACAATATTATCTGCGTCTGTGTTATCGAACGTTGAACTTGGAACTGCAGCGCTAGTAGAGGGTTGAGAAGGGTCGCATGGTTCCGTCTGATGGTATAGGGGCTGACCCCTCATGGCATAGCCTATACCTGCAATCAATTTCTGGCGGTCCTTGTCCTTCGAAACATTTGTAACTATCAATTTCTCGACAACTCCTAAGGGCGTCCTTTTGGGTATAACTACTGGTCGTTGTGACAGGTTTAATAGGCGCAGCTGTTACTTTTTGTCGTCTCGCGAGGCCGACACTGTTCGTGCTAAAGTTACACCTTCGATCAAGATTTCGATGGGCTCGATCAGTTGGTGGGGGTCAGGGTTAATTACGTCCTGAACACCCTCGAATATCAATTCGCCAAAAGCAGGAACACCGATCTGCTCAGGGTTGCGAACGAAACACGGTGCCTGCACCTTAGTCACTCCCATCCCTGCCGATACACCATCCCTACCCGGCTCCTTGCTATCCGTCCTCTGTTGAACCCGTTTCTTCCCGTCGCGGTTTGCACGCTTTTTCCTATCCTTTAACCCTGCAGTTGCCCCTGTAGTTGTCCCTGCAGGTATCTCCCAGGGACAAGAATCGCTTTTGGTCTCGACATGCTGCGCTCGTGCAATGCAATGCTGGCTCTGGTTTTGACAATGCGTGTCAAAAAAAAACACTCTATCATGGAGATCATCCCCACTATATCGGTAGCGGGAGCAGTTGGCGGGACCGCCATTTCGAGCGAAATATTAACTACAGATCGAAATATCGTGCCACAAAATTTGACCTCCGAATTTACAATAATATCTACCAAATACAATACATGAGAACAGTAGTTACAACAAAACAAGCGGGGTGCAAACGACAAGTGAACAACTCACTCACCCCGTAGCCACAGCATGGCTTGGTTCCACGACGAGGTAGTAAGAGCAGAAGCGCTGCCGCGAAGCTCGCCGACGTGCGTCTCGACGACCGCAGGTGGATCCACCTCGCGAAAATTCAACAACTGACTTTTCTTGATTCTTCAAATGCTCGATTTCCTTCGCGATCTTCAAAATGCTAGATCTTCCTCTTGGTTTTCACAATGCTTGAAACTTCTTGCCGAATGTCACACTGCTTGATTCTTCTCGTACAATACAATTACACAACGTAACAATGATACAAAATACAAATGTTCAAAACCAACCTAAATTGGTTATTGGACCTAAGTCCCGGTAGTTTTAGGGTAGTCCTAAACCGCTGCCACCATTGTACCGAGAGAACTATGGAGGGCTCTCGTAAACTATAAACTAACAAAGGGATGATTGGGGTGAATATGAACAATCAACTGATCTTGCTGTTGGATTTAATGCACGTATTACGGAGAGGCGCTGGTCTGGTGTTGAACTGCTGTTGGTTGGCCGCACTCTGCCGAGACATGCAGCTAGGCGCTAGGCGTTGGCCTCTGGCTCTGCGCTAGTGCCTAGTCAGCATGTGTCGTCAGCGGTTTAGAGTGTAAAGGCTGTGCAAATACTAGGTTGCCTAGCTATAGTGGTACATGTTAAGCATAGAATATGTAACGCCGCGTTACAACGGGTAACTTGCGTGGTACAATCTCCAGTCTCCATCTTATCAACGAGTACCTATCTTGCGTACAATCTCTTTGTTTGTTTCATATCCTTGAAATGAGATCCATCTAACTCGGCACCCCCCGCTTCTAAAATCATGGCATTTGCTCTGTGCATCGCTTAGAGCTAGAGTTTTGAGCTGAATTGCAGTGTCTTCAAAACGATTCGAGCTCATCCCCTTTCCGAGAAAAAAGAGTTTTAAAATGTCGGGTGTAGTTGACGATAGGCCAACTTTTGAAATCTTGAAACGTTTTGAAGGCATAGATTTAAGTGCAAATTTTGAAGCTGAATTGTGCTGCCTTCTAAACGTTTTGAGCTCATACCCTTTCCGAGAAAATTAGGTCCCGAAATTATGGGAGGAGGCTAATTACTGACAACGAATTTCACTGTAGAGTTCATATTATAGTGTTCATGGGAGTTTTGAGTTGCAACCCCTAGAAAAAAAAATCGATTTCAAAGTGATTTGTGGAGAATCTCTGTGTTATGCGCTTGTAAAATTAGGGCTAGAGAGTATCGAGTCCAAAACTCCAGTCGAAAGAAAATTAATTTAAAAAAATATTTATATTCGCCTAGTGATACACTAACGTTTGCTCAATTGTTTCACATGTCATTAGATTTGCACATGTGTAAACCTGAAGCATTTAATTGGCCAATCTTGAACTTGGCCCCCTGTATTGAAACCCGTATCTCTCTGAAAGGCTATATGAGCTCTACCCGTTTTGAATTGACACTTTGGCAGCACAATACAGCTCAAAACGAGCTATAAACGAATAACGATGCTCAGCAAAAAGTAAAGATATTTAAAGATGGGGGGCTTGGTTAGGCACAAGCCTGACCCTTGCTAACCCGCGTTTGCTACCCCGCGTTTGCTAACCTTTGGCAACGTGGCATAAAGCATAATATTACAAGTTGCGTCGTCAGACCGCCAGACTTACAGCTAAGCATTCCAATTTTTCCCATTTGCCCCCCCCCCCCCCCCCACTCATTCGACCTCTTCGTCACCGGGCCGATGGTGTGGATAGATTTCTGGCCAAAACAAGGAAAGTAGAAGTGTCCTTCTACTCTAGCGCTTACCTTTGCTTTATCTTCTAACTGGTATCATTTAAGCCGAAATTATGGGTCTAATCATACCTTGGCTAACAGACAAACTGACCGTGACACCGATGGTTTTAATGCCATGGACACACATTGGGTTGGTGCGCCATTGGCTTCAAGCAACGTCACAATGGCACAGGGAAGCGCCGGTGTAACAAAATATTCGTGCTGCCATTTTAATATTACCCCCAGTAATCTCAGTTCATAATATGATTACCTACTGGCCAGTAAACAAGAATTGTAATAAGATTACTGGCTGAAAAACCAAGCGTTTGAGTACATATTATTTGTACTGTACCAGTAAAACAAAAACAGTGAAATGATATTACTCCCCAAAAGACGATGCATCATATGCAGGTTACAGAGTGTTTAAAAACAATGCAGGGGAGTAAACTGATAATAGCCTGAAGGTATTTACTATTACTCTCCAACATAATAAATGATGAATTACCTTTGCATTTCGATGCAATCTAACTTAATACACTACAGGGTGACTCCAAAACAATGCAGGGGAGTAAACTGATAATAGCCTGAAGGTAATTTACTATTACTCCCCTACATTATAAATGATGAATTACCTTTGCATTTCGAGAACTAGATGCACTACAGGGTGACTCCAAATTATAGCAAAGGTGTAAACTGATAATAGCATGAAGGTATTTTACTATTACTCCCCAACATTATTATGATGAATTACCTTTGCATTTCGATGCAATCTATCTAGATGCACTACAGGGTGACTCCAAAACAATGCAGGGGAGTAAACTGATAATAGCCTGAAGGTATGTTATTATTACTCCCCAACATTATAAATGAAGAATTACCTTTGCATTTCGATGCAATCTAACTAAATGCACTACAGGGTGACTCCAAAACAATGCAGGAGAGTAAACTTATAATAGCCTGAAGGTTTTTTACTATTCCTTCCTAACATTATAAATGATGAATTACCTTTGCATTTCGATGCAATCTAACTAAATGCACTACAGGGTTACTCCTAAACAATGCAGGGGAGTAAACTGATAATAGCCTGAAGGTATTTTACTATTACTCCCTAACAGTATAAATGATGAATTACCTTTGCATTTCGAGAACTAGATGCACTACAGGGTAACTCCAAAACATTGCAGGGGAGTAAACTGATAATAGCAGGTAGGTATTTTACTATTACTCCCCAACATTATCAATGATGTATTACCTTTGCATTTCGATGCAATCGAACTAAATGCACTACAGGGTGACTCCAAAACACTGCAGGGGAGTAAACTGATTATAGCCTTTGCATACCTTTGCATTTCGAGAACTAGATGCACAACAGGGTGACTCCAAAACATTACATAGAGTAAACTGATAATAGCATGAAGGTATTTTACTATTACTCCCCAACATTATGCATTTTAAATAACCTTTGCATTTCGATGCAATCGAACTAGATGCACTACAGGGTGGCTCCAAAACAATGCAGGGGAGTACTTTTATACCTGCGGCCAGCCAGGGCAGTGTACGAAGTTGCAAATCTAAATGTAGTTGTCTTTCAAGAGTCACTATTACTAGTTTTAAGTGAGACCTTATCGTTACCACCTTTCAATGCCGTCGAATTAAATGCACTTCAATGCATTTACACTGCAAGCAACGAAGATTCGATAAGTGTAATTTCTGGAAATCGCAATTGGATTCGTGATTCATGAGCAAATGAAATAAAGTGTCTTTTTGTTACTATTCGTGTCGAGGAGTACCAGCATTAATATGATGTATCCATAATTATAATTTTTATTATTATCATCAACTTATAGTTTCATTATTACACCATCATCATCGTCATACATAAGTACCTACACATGATCATCGCAAATCGTAATTTTTATTACATCCCTACTGCGTCCATTCTAGCAATAGTACGTTTATTCATGAAATACAAAAAACGCATTAAAATATTGTTATAGACTCTCGGATACACAAATATAGAAAAAGTTTTATTGTGAAGAGAGATAACCAGCTGATAATTAAGATCAGCTGTTGTTTAATGCTTAAATCTCCATGTTCATTTTTTAATTATTTATTCCGCAAGAACGAACACAACCTATTTTGTGTGACATTACCAAATATTTAAATGCCATTGTATATAATAGTACATTTAGCCTAAAATTATCCATCGTATTGATGAAACCTAAATTTGTTGAACTTATTCCTGATGAGAATGCAGTGGTACCGGGCGACGCATCAGGGCACTGGCCTTTGGGAACGTCCCGCTTGGGAACGTTGCTGCTGTCTGTAGACAGAACAGTATGTATAACTATAAGAATAATTGAAAAGTACTACAATTATTGTAAACAATGTGATTTTTTGTGTCAACGCAACGTTGACATTTTCTTGCATGCTTACCTATCGCTCGACGTCTTCAACAACTTCATAGTGAGCTAAACGGTTTAAAATATACATAGCCTTTTCAGCGACAGGGAAATATGTCATATTGGAAGAGACCGAAAATACATTTTTTCCAAATTTCTGCCATTACAGTTCAAGGCCATAGTGGCTGTAAACATATATTGTTGTTTGCAGCCATGCCGCCGCTGATAAGATTTCTGCGTCCGTTGCCCAAGTCCCCAATTTGGCCATTCGGCTTTTGGCAATATAATCTTTTTCTTTGTTGTAATTTTCAACGGCTTCAGTTTTTTCCTGCATGTGCCGCACCAGCTGGGCTCGTATCTGGCCGTGTTGTTCTTGAGCTCCAGTTACTAGCACATATAGGCATCGAAAAAAGCAATTCCCATCGCCAACAATTGGTAAAACTCTCATCGGAGCGTTTAGCGGCTTGTTAGCGACGCTCCAAGCGCCATGCCTCTTTTCTAATTTCAAATTCAACCGGGTACACTTTTCTTTTTGCCATTCGAAATCCACAGGAACGAAACGCAGCTCACAGTGGTTGCCGACGCTTAGAGTCTCCACGTCCTCCTCTGGTTTCTCTTCAGATCCGTTCCTCTCTTTAAACATTTTTAAATCGGAAATGTTCTGCTTCTTCGCCAGTACTTTTTTGGTTTTATCATTATACAATACACAATTGTTCTTGCCGACTGAGTTTAGTACGTAAGGCCCATTCCAGTTGCTTTCCGACCACCCTCCCTTGCGGTCCGCCTTTCTTAGATTTCGGTGCAACACTTTGTCTCCAACCTTGAATTTGTTGATGTTTGTGCCATGTCGCATATCATAATAATATTTTTGCCTTTTCTGCGACGCATGGATGTTGTCCATTGCCTGGTCATGCACCTGGTCACGGACCTTTAAAATCCCTTCCAGAACCGAGGAGTACTCTTTCATATCAAAGGGAGTTTCAAGTGAATCTGAACTTTTGCCTTCAACAACTTCCATATCATCGTCCACAAAATCGCTTTCTTCATCTAATGAATTGCTAGTCTTGCCCCGAAGATCTACGGGCAGGACGGCTTCCCTTTGGTATAGAATGAAGAATGGAGAAAATCCTGTGGAAAAGTGTTTCACGGTGCGGTGCGCGAACAGCACGCCATCAATGATGCTCGGCCACTCACGGGCGTTTTCGTTGAGGACTTTTAAAAAGCTGTTTTTTATAGTCCTAGTTTGCCGCTCAACCAACCCGTTTGCCTAAAAACATAAATTAAAAAAATAGTTGAGAGTAGGTAATTGATCTACTATTGTAAGAAATATCTGACACTTTGCGTAAAACATTTACCAATCTTTCTTGCTAAGTTCTTGCAACGATATTTGTTATTTACACTTTAAAAACAACACATACAAGTTTACATTTTTAAAGCTATATAATGTCTTCTATCCTATTAACTTATTTCAAATAACTGCTCATTCTATAGCTGAACCGATCATTTCGCACCGTGAACAAATGAATCGAAGTGATGCTTCACATCGCTATATTCAAAACTTTAGTTTCAAACGAATTCGAAAAATTTCCGTAAATTTGTATTGGTGCAATATTATTGTCAAACCGATTTTGTGGGGTGTAAGTTGAAAATTTCATCAAAATCGGAGTAAGCGTTTGGTTCGTAGAGAGCTCGCAAACACAAACACACAAAACCTACCAACAGAAACAATAAACTTGTGTGTTTTGGGCCTCACGAGTAGCGATAACTCTGCATCTCCATTCCCACATGCTGAAGAAGTGCATTGTCACCAACACCACTACTTTCTTAAAAAATGGGGCAATATTTTATTTTCACTGTGAACCCGAACTAAACCACTGGAGTAACCCATAATAATTGATGAGCGTGGCGAGCGAAGCGAGCAAAGCGAAATCATCAATTTCACTACAACTAAAAAAAACACTTGGTATGTGTTTGTTTGTTTGTTTGTTTTTTTTTGTATGTGTGATTGCGCGCGCTCTACAGGCCAAACGCCTGCTTCGAGTGGGATGAAATTTTCAGGGTGTCTACTTTTGTTCTCAACTTAGACCCCCTGCGTTTTTTAAGAAAATCCTCCACACCCTTCACTTTCAAAGCAGAAAAAAGAGCAAAATTCGACAATTGGGCAAGTTTGGAAAAGTACGGAAATTTATTTAAAAGTGCGTATTTTTTTCAAATGTTCCCAATTTCGATTTGCCTTTAGAAACCATCGAAACCAAATCGAAACATAACACCAGATTTTTCCCAATAAAAACCAATCCAATAAAACCCAATAAAAACCCTTGGGCTAGAGTTACATCTATGTATTAACATGCATAATGCTCAATGATCTCAAAATGAGCATATTTCCGCCACCCGACAGCTCGGACCGAAACAAAGAAAGGTCAGAATCGTTTACATTTTCAAGTGATCAGAATTTTTTAGAATGCATTGGTCCGGCTTGCTGCTCCATGATTTGCATAGGTTTCTTGCCTTAATCTGTTTATGCGCTAAATACAAACCGCTACGCTCATCTTCCACGCAACACAAATTGCGTTCGCCCTAGTAAAAATAGTAATAACTAGGGCGAACGCAATTTGTGTTGCGTTGAAGATGAGCGTAGCGGTTTGTATTTAGCGCATAAACAGCTTGAGGCAAAAAGCCTAAATCATGGAGCAGCAAGCCGGACGATTGCTTTCTCAAAGATTCAGATCACTTGAAAATGAAAAAGGTTCTGACCTTTCTTTGTTTCTGTCCGAGCTGTCGGGTAGCGGAAATGTGCTCATTTTGAGATCATTGAGCATTTTGCATGTTAATACATAGATGTAACTCATGCCCAAGGGTTTATATTGGGTTTTATTGGGTTGGTTTTTATTGGGAAAAATCTGGTGTGATGTTTCGATTTGGTTTCGATGGTTTCTAAAGGCAAATCGAAATTGGGAACATTTGAAAAAAATACGCACTTTTAAATAAATTTCCGTACTTTACCAAACTTGCCCAATTGTCGAATTTTGCTCTTTTTTCTACTTTCAAAGTGAAGTGTGTGGAGGATTTTCTTGAAATACGCAGGGGGTCTAAGTTGAGAACAAAAGTAGACACCCTGAAAATTTCATCCCGCTCGAAGCAGGCGTTTGGCCTGTAGAGCGCGCGCAAACACACATACAAAAAAAAAAAAATTTTTTTTCGGGAAGTAGCTTCCCTCCCTATATAACCAGGATAGTCAGCATCCTGACATATCATCACCCGCTAGTATAAGGGCTATTTGACCCATATTATTAGCACGACATAGGTAAAGGTCCGGCTTAAGTTACCAATACCTATGTGTGGAGGATTTTCTTGAAATACGCAGGGGGTCTAAGTTGAGAACAAAAGTAGACACCCTAAAAATTTCATCCCGCTCGAAGCAGGCGTTTGGCCTGTAGAGCGCGCGCAAACACACATACAAAAAAAAAAAAAAATGTCGGGAAGTAGCTTCCCTCCCTATATAACCAGGATAGTCAGCATCCTGACATATCATCACCCGCTAGTATAAGGGCTATTTGAGCACGACATAGGTAAAGGTCCGGCTTAAGTTACCAATACCTATGTCCGGCACAAGTTATAAAGCTACATTCATTGTCGAAATACTGTTAACATATTGACCAGTGGAAAGTGAACTATGATAAGAATGGAATGGCGAAGTGTTTCAGAGCCGCAAATTGATGGTTTAGTGTAGTACGGTTTTGCTCTGTTTGAAAAGACTTTCGGTCCTAAAAAGGACCTTTGTCGACGTTTCGTCGACGGTGGCGCCGACATCTTCAGGACTGGTGATCCAGTCTGGTGATTGAACTGGTGATTCAGGACCAGTCCTGAAGATGTCGGCGCCACCGCCGACGAAACGTCGACAAAGGTCCTTTTTAGGACCGAAAGTCTTTTCAAACAGAGCAAAACCGTACTACACTAAACTATGATAAGAATAGTCACCTTTCACTTGCTATAGCAAGGGAAAGCCCTTTCGCTAGTAGCAAGGCCGATAAGCAGCCCATTGGAAAGGCAAGGGGTGAAAACAGATATATAAAGACGAGGGCGCTAAGACTAGGGACAGTACCGTCCGGGCATTGAAGCAAGAACATTCAAACCGAGCAGCCGCCTCGTCAATATCTATCTGCGTTGACCATTGTCTCGCCAAGTTATCTTCGAAGTATCTTTTCAGTGTAAATCAAGTGTAAAACAGTCATACAAGTGAATAAACCAATCACCTTCGTGTTCTCAACTGGCAAACCGTCTACTGAAATTGGCACCAGCGATCCTGGCTACACCCGAGTCCCTTAAAACCTCTACCTCTCCTTGAATCGACCGGCAGCAATTGACACTATGGTGAGTTCGATAATTACATAACCCCTAAAGATCAGTTTGGCCATAAACCAAACGGCCCACTCAAACCTCCTTAGTCAAGGATCATTTGCAATCACACTCAGTAGCTTCCGACTAGCTCTCTAAAAATAGGTCGGTGGTGGCAAGCGGCTACCCTCAGTATATCAGTAGGTCGAAGTCCAGCCGGGCTTCCCCACACAAACAAACAAAGACACACCAAGTGTTTTTTTTAGCAGTAGTGAAATTGATGATTTCGCTTCGCTCGCTTCGCTCGCTACGCTCATCAATAATAAAGAAAATAATAATTGATGAGCGTAGCGAGCGAAGCGAGCGAAGCGAAATCATCAATTTCACTACTGCTAAAAAAAACACTTGGTGTGTGTTTGTTTTTTTGTTTTTTTTGTATGTGTGTTTGCGCGCGCTCTACAGGCCAAACGCCTGCTTCGAGTGGGATGAAATTTTCAGGGTGTCTACTTTTGTTCTCAACTTAGACCCCCTGCGTTTTTCAAGAAAATCCTCCTCACCCTTCACTGTCAAAGCAGAAAAAAGAGCAAAATTCGACAATTGGGCAAGTTTGGAAAAGTACGGAAATTTATTTAAAAGTGCGTATTTTTTTCAAATGTTCCCAATTTCGATTTGCCTTTAGAAACCATCGAAACCAAATCGAAACATCACACCAGATTTTTCCCAATAAACCAAACGACCCACTCAAACCTCCTTAGTCAAGGATCATTTGCAATCACACTCAGTAGCTTCCGACTAGCTCTCTAAAAATAGGTCGGTGGTGGCAAGCGGCTACCCTCAGTATATCAGTAGGTCGAAGTCCAGCCGGGCTTCCCCACAAACTGGTGGCTTAGCGGTGGGATTTTTAACTTCTAGGGAGCAACAGTGAAATTTTTGTTTTAAAACTTTGGCATCATTTAAACATGGCAGACGAACAATTAGTCAATGGAATGGAGGGCGAGACAACAGCCGAAGAATCAACACACAATGAACCCAAAGACAAACACAATAACAATAGCTCTGTCGGCAGTTACATACAAATGGTTCGATATTTTAGCGGGCAGGAGGACTCGGTGTCCATAAGGGAGTTCATAAGCAGCCTGGAATTAGCTGCGGAATTCGGGAATTGGTCGGACAGCCAAAAACTAGCGATTTTCAAATCACGACTGATAGGCCCAGCAATAGTGTACCTAAACGGGTGCAAAGACTTGAGCACGATCACCTACGAAGGTTTAACGAAACAATTTCGCGAATGGTTTAGGGAGGAGGCGCCCCTTAAAGACCCACTTGCGTCATTCTATGAGTGTAGGCAAAGGCCAGGCGAGAGCGCTAGCATGTACGCAGCCAGGTTACGGGAGAGGGCGGTAGCCGTGACCCCGGAGAAAATGGAGGAAAACGAGTCAAAAATGAGGCAGGCGATAGTGGACAAGGCCATTGTCAGTATATATGTACAGGGCCTAGCAAAAAGCAGTGGGAAAAGTCAGGTGGCGATGGTAAATCCCAATACATTGAACGAGGCGATACGACTAGCGGAAATACATGAGACGAACTTTAAAGCACAGCGGATCAGTTCGATTAACGTAACCACGGTGGATCAGGCGGAATTCCCCACAAGTAAAAAAGTAGAACGGGACACCGAGGAAGTAGCGACAAAAGTTATGGCAATCGACAGCCGCAAGAATAGTGAGGACTCGCATAAGATGCTAGGATTGATCGAAAGCCTCGCAGGGAAGATAGCCGAATTTGGCCGAGATGTAAAACAGCAGTCCCAAATAGTGAAACAGTTACAGGAAGTCGACCTAGCGGGACAAAGGTCGCGACCAGTACACCTAGTGGGCCACCAGAATACGCAGGACAGCCACATGAACAACTGTTACCGGTGCAAGGAGCAAGGGCACTACGCCGCGAGATGTCCCAGGGGGCAAGCGTTATCTTACACCGGTTGCGGCAATGCCGAGTACAGGGATAATTTCAATACCAGGGTAACATGCTACCGATGCCGGGAAATGGGCCACTATGCGACAAATTGCCCCGTAGCCACGAAACTGTACTGCGACTATTGTCGGAGAGTAGGTCACACGACGTCGGAATGTCGCACGAAAGCTAGGGACGCGAATGCACCGCGTGGTCAGTCTACAGGCAACGCACGAGCACCGCAATACAGCCCCAGAGCACCAAGGGTTAGGTTTGCACCTCGAAATGAGAGACCACAGCGAGATTTCCAGAGGGACGAAAGGACACAGCAGGATTTCCAGAACGGCTCGGGCGTCGACCAGCCACGTCCCGAGCAGAACTAGGAAAGCGAATTCAATCAAATCATGCGCAGCAGAGTCACGGCACTAGGCACAAACCTGTCGTCGACGCGTTCATTTTGAACCCGGATAGACCGAATGTCAGAATCCCTTATAAATTTCTAGCAGACTCTGGAGCGGATCTAACCATTATCCATGCCGGGATTTTAGGAAAAGGGAATATCAAATTCCAGGTAACGAAACAGGAACCAATATATGGAGTGACAGGGAGTCAACTGCCAATTCTGGGCCGACAAGAAATCAGTATGCAATTGGGAAGTAAAATCTATACATTCCCGTGTACGATAGCTTCAGATGACCTGGACATGGGAGCAGGAGGAATTTTGGGTTACGACCCAATGGAATTTTTCAAAATGTCTTTGGATACGAGCAGCCATTATCTCATGGAGGGAGGGAACAAGATCCCCTATGGGAAAAGTAGAGCACAACCCAGAGTGGAGGTAGTGAGCGGTAGGCAGGAGCACGACGCAGCAGATCTGACAACGCCGCCAAAGGGCGACGGATGGTCGCTGGTTACCCGACGCAGCAAAGGTAAAAACATAGATTACAATCATGGAGTCATGACCCAGGAGAGTAAAACATGCCAGCCGCAGCTGAACGGGACAGCGTACATGGACGTCATCAGTGGAGGTGCCAGGAAAGCACGCGACGACCCATTGGAGCCAAACGCCTCAGGTAAGGGAGAGATAGATGCACGGTCGACGGGCCGCGCAAACGCCTCGCCTGAGCCAAGGGCCAAGCCGGAAGTCACAGCCCAACCCAAATCAAACGATACGCGCACTAGGTCAGTGCCCATCGCATCGACTGTGGGTTCCCACTCGATGGTTTTTCTCGCCGCGCGGTGCGGCGACGGTGCGTTTTTTGGTTTTGACCAATCACAGTCGAGTATTCCACCTTTGCCGTGACGTCACGAGCCGGCACTAGCGGTGCGGTGCCGCACCGCCACCGCAACGCAAAAGTAGACCCAACTTCTACTTTTGCGGCGCCGTCCGCAACCGGACCGGCGGAAGTCGTATGTTTAAAATCATACCGCTAGGTGGTTTCTAGTCAACGTAGTTCCAGTTCCTGTTCACTCCGTTTGCTCAGTGCCCAGTTCGCCTTCGGTTCGGTTCGAATTTAGAGTTCACGCCGTTTAGGATCTGCCCACTCTTTTATTAACCTGAATTTGAACTACAATGTCCGACGTTTCGGAACAACTAATAGAGATGGTGCGAGTGCGGGAATGCTTGTTCAACCCCAGTCTCCCATCGAACATAAATCGGCCACTAAAAGACAAAGCATGGATGGAGATCGCCCATGCCCTCAATTTGAGTCGTAAGTTTTACTTTGATATATTATGCTTGCACTTTATGTTATTCTGTTGTCTTGTTTCTTTTTATGAGTGTTTGGTCTAATTTTTCATTTCTTATTGTTCCATAGCGCAAGAGTGTGAAAAAAAATGGAAGAATCTGCGAGACGCGTACACGAAGCAGTGTAACCTCGAAAAGGCTGGGAAGTTAAGTGGAGCAGGTGCCTCGAAAAAGAAGCGATGGTATTTAACAGATTCACTCTCCTTCATGAATTCTTACGGTGCCCAGAATTCTCGGGAGAGAGCGTCAAACTTCTGCACCAAACCCTCGCATCCCGATAAGTCGGGCTGGGTGCCAGATCTGACCACCGAGGATTTCGCCGAAGAACGCCGGCACCAGAGCCAGGCTGCCCTCACCGAGTCGAGCCGTGAAGATGGTTTCAGCCTAGCCCAGATATTTGACTCGGACAATGAAGAAGCTGCCCCCAGAACGCCATTGAACTTTGACAATGGGCGGCCCTGCAGACGAGAGAGCGAGAGCTCAACAAAGTCGCTTGAGTCAGCGACTGAGAAGCGAAAGTCCGCAAGAAGACCTGAGGATCCAGCAGAGGAGGGTCTCCAACAGGGTCGTGGAAGAGCACAGAGATACGACTCTGACACCGAAGAAGCTGCCCCCAGAACGCCATCATACTTTGGATATGGGCGGCCCTGCAGACGTGAGAGCGAGAGCTCAACAAAGTCGCTCGAGTCAGGTCCAAAAGCGATGGCTGAGAAGCGAAAGTCTGCAAGGAAACCTTCGTTGGACACGGCGGAGGCTGCTATCCTTCAGGCTCTCAATCAGAGAGAAGAGGTAAGTTATTGGTGGTGAACAGATTTACTTTCACTGGAAAATGTATCAGGGCAGTTCACTGTACCAACGATTGTGACGTATTGTTTTCGATAGCTAAATTATAACTAGTACAGTGCTAGTACCTACTATTGATGCTTCTAAATGTAAATTGGAATTAGAAGAAAGTTGTTAAATAATTCCCTAGTTAGTTTTTCCACTTTTAAGATCAAGTGGAAAACAACACACACACATAATTTATGCATAAGAGCTGGCACGGCATACTAGTTGCCTATCCCAAACCGGAGCAGTGATCAAATGTATTAACATTGGTATTAATGTGTGGTTGTATTAATTTCCAGAAGAAGTCCAACAGCGAGCTATTCTTGCTGTCGCTGGTGGATATAATGGAGATGACATTGCGGCAACAAATGGACTTCAAACTGCTGATCTTGAATCACATCTCGGAGGTTGTCGATACTATGTAATTTATAAATGTAAATAAATTTGCACTTGCGTACTCCGAAAAATGAAATACCAGTTGCGTTTGTTGCAATCATCATAAACCCTGGGGTATTTTTCTTGAAGAAAGGTTTGGTTGAAGGATTCTCACATATTGCCTCTTAGTTGCCGATCCAAAAATTGCAAACTTGTTGTATGGATTTTAGGATAGTCAGGAGCCAAGATAATCAGTAGTATCATCCACTGCTAATTGATGTAAGCAATTCCTTTAAATACATATTTATTTAAAGCTCTGTCCAGGAAAAGGTCTTCCACCGACCAAAGACAATTACATTGTTACGGCCCTGTAGTCGGGAAGCGTTTTCCATTGCCATGGCACAGCTCCGCTATTTAAGAAAAACTCCCCAAACCGGTCGCGGATATCCTTAGCAGCCCCACTGTGGTTGTTTGACCCGAGTTGGCCTAGCCGCCGGAGCCCGTCCATGTCTTGGGACCTCCAACGTCCCTCGTGGAGCTTGCCGTCTTCATCAACAAAATCCGTCAACCCCGGCGGGCAGTACTGCTGCCTCATCCCCTGCGACTCGTTACTTTGCTTTTGCAGCCAGTTGTGTAAGCAAAGTGTTGACTTTATTATCAAGTTCACTGTATTTTCTTTGGCATTTATTGGCCGTCGATATATTCTCCACCGGGCTGCGAGGATCCCGAAAGCGTTCTCAATGTAGCGACGAGCACTGCTGAGCCTGCAACAATTTCATGGCAACTGTTAAATGGATCCAGGCAACTGATTATTTTGAATCTAGAAACTGTGAATACAATCCACTTGCAATTAAATTATATGAATTCAATGTGACTACATACCGCATGTAAAAATTGACTTCGATGCTGGCAAAAATCGGCTCGGGTACGGCTTCATCAGGTTTGGTCGCAGGGGGAAGGCCGCATCGCCAACAAACACGCATGGCAAGTTATGTCCATCTAATTCCAGAGATGCTGGTAGTGGGAGCTCGTTCTTAATAATGGAATTTCCAAATTCCGAGCTTGAAAATACTCCACCGTCACTCTGGCGCCCAGCCGCTCCAATGTCGACCATGGTAAATAAATAATTTGAATCACAAGCAGCCATCAGAACGATGATAAAAGTACCCTTATAATTAAAATTTCTTGAGCCGCTGTTGTGAGGTGCCTGCCAAGAATAATAAAAGCACATAATTTATTGATAATTCAATTCTTTGGGTGGTAGATACCTACCTATAGTATTATTTTTCTAATCAATAGAGGTGTACCTACATTTATGACCACATGCTTCCCATCGATAGCTCCGGCACAATTAGGAAAGTTTGTGCGGTAAAAGAAGTCGTCTGCGACTTTTTTCCAGCCGGCAGCATCCGGAACCGGCAAGACCTCTTCTGCCAGGGCATCCCAGATTGCAGCGCAAGTTTCTGGTATGATACGACAGGCAGTGCTGTGGCCTACTCGTTCCCCAAAAGACATCGATGTCTGGCTGTCGCCAGATGCCAAGTATCTGTGTGAGAAAAAATTAAATGATTTAAAGCCTTTTGCAACAGCACTATCATTTTCTTTGTTGGTAATTTGGTCGTGCATGTGAACTTACCTCAGAGTCAACGCAAGGCGAACCTCTGCAGGAATTACAGCTCGCCTTGTTGCGTTCTTTGAAAGTGCTGGCAGAACGCGACCCAACAAATCATCAAACTGCTCTGCGGACATGCGAAGATATCGCTGGTGTGATTCAGGGTCGGATAGGCGAATGCTCTGTACCAATGAGTACCAATTTCCCTCGGTTTCTCGCTCTGCGAAAATGGGCCTCACCCACCATTTCGGACTCTTTCTTAACTTTTTCAACCGACGAGCTTTCAATCTTCTATGCAATAAAAACAGCAACACTGCTCTTCGCTTAGCGACGATGGGACTCATTTTGATGAAGTTAACCAATAACCAACAAACCACGGCTTGTCTGTTGTCAAAATTAGTTGTCGGTATTTCCGCTAGGCCATCGCGCCGGCACGGAATATGGCGCGAGTGGGAACGAGGTAGCGGTAAACCGTTCCGCTGCCGCACCGTTACCGCACCGCGCGGCGAGAAAAACCATCCAGTGGGAACCCACCTTAAGGTAAAAGTGAAAGCTAACCACCCCGAAATAGACGAGGCTCGTGAACACACCAGGCCCAGGCAGCCGATGTCACACATTCCGGTTCGACTCTCGGAAACTATTTGTGTCCCCGCCCGCTCGGAAGTTATGTGCATCGGTAAACAGCGACGTACCCTATTCGATAGTAATGAGACTAAAACTTCACGGCATATGATACTTGAGTCTGCAGACATCCCCATACAAGGCATCTGTGGAGCGCGAATTTTAACAAATGAGCGCGATGATCTCAAAGTTCAATTCGCCTAGCCAATATTACGACGCAGCCTATTACTTTGAAGGCAAAGACGATCGTGGGCTACGTAGAGCAAGTCGATTTACCCGAAGACGATATTCGAACCGAAACGTCACACGCTGCGATATGTGCAATCATTGATAGCCAAAATCAAAAGCGTAATGATTCAGCGTCAACTCCATTGACAGGAAAGGATCGGTTAGGCAAATTAGAAGAGATATTCCCGTTAGATCACCTCTCACCGGAGCAGCGAGCCGAGATTTGGCCGCTGATAAAAGACTACGCTCATGTATTCTATTTGCCAAACGACAAATTGGGACACTACCCGCATGTAAAACATAGGATATTGGTGCCACCAGGGACACCACCTATGAGACAGAGAATGTACCGTCTACCCCACAGTCAGGCGGAACTAGTTAAAGGTGAGATTGACAAGCTATTAGAACAGGGAGTTATCAGGGAATCGACTAGCAGTTGGTCTTGCCCCGTGATACTCGTTTCAAAACGCGTAGCCGAAGGTGAAAAAGCCGAAGTTAGGATGTGCGTAGATTTTCGTTTTTTGAATAAACTAGTACCGTTGGATAGTTTCCCGCTTCCACACATACAGGACATATTTGATTCGATCGGAACCAGCTCAATTTTCAGCGTTTTGGACGTTAAAGCTGCATACCATCAGGTTGATTTACACGAGGACGATAAGCATTACACGGCATTTGCCTCTCGACAAGGACTTTTCGAATTTAACCAATTGGTGTTCGGACTGTCAAATTCAGTGCCCACATGGTCGCGAGTTATACAGACGGTACTCACGGGTCTACCCCATCTGACTGCACAGGCGTACCTCGACGATTTACTCATATTTTCAAGCACACTTCCAGAGCACATGGCGAAACTCAGAGCAGTTTTAGAAAGGCTAGAAGCGGCCAACTTAAAACTAAATCCAGGGAAATGCAGCTTCCTTAAACCAGAAGTGGAATATCTAGGCCATATCCTAGGCAATGGGAATCTGAAGACGCATCCGAGAAATACAAATGCGATTAAAAACTTTCCACGTCCGACCACTGTGAAAACCCTCAAATCGTTCATGGGTTTAGGGGTCTATTACAAAAAGTTTATTTCCAAATTTAGCGACACCGTTGCTCCGCTTAATAAGCTATTGCGCAAAGGCGAACAATTTGTATGGGGGCCGGAACAAGAAACCGCATTCAACACACTCAAGACACAATTAACTTCAGATCCCGTGTTAATATTGCCTCGACTAGACCAGAGATTTTATCTTAAAGTAGACACATCCCTGATAGCGACCGGAAGCATTCTAGTTCAGTTAGTCGGAGGGCAGCTGTTGCCTGTCAGTTACGCATCACGACAATTACAGCCCCGCGAGACCAGATATCACGCATCGGAACGCGAATTACTCGGAATAGTTTACGCCATGAAATATCATCACTGTTACCTTGCAGGACGTGAATTTACACTAATCTCAGATAGCACGTGTGCTTTGCAATGGTTAAAAAGCGTTAAAAACCCCACTAGTCGACAGTTCAGATGGACGCTAGCTTTGAGCGAGTATAATTATACAACGGAGCATTGCAAAGGGATAAACCTGGCGGATGTAGATTGTCTCAGTAGAACTCCAGCGCCAAGCGCACAAATCCAAACAGTGACAAGTGGAAGTGCCGGGTTTAAGTCTCGCCCACCAGCCAGCGCACAGATAGAAACGATCGCAAGCCAAGGGGCCGAGTTCGAACCTGTGTGGGACGATCAGCAGATTAAAGAATCACAGAGACAGGACAAAGATTTAAAGCCCATCATTGACAGATTATTACAAGACGATTTAGCCGACCCGGAATATACACTCGACGCTCGAGGTATATTGTTCAAACTTAACTCGAAGAAGCACGCCGAAAATAGGATGGTATGTCCGCGGGCAATGACGCAGAAAGTTCTGTCGAGCTACCACGATTTACCGTACGCAGCAGCACATGTCGGCCTGCATAGGACATACACAATGATTTAGAAAAGATTCTATTGGATTAATATGTACGTGGAGTGTTCGAACTACATAAAAAACTGTTTCATATGTCAGAGGAGCCGGAGGATTACAACACAGGACCGGGCGCCTTTGACCATATGGGAGAACGCTCCAACGGAAACTTTCAGTGTTTTATCAATTGATCTGGTTGGGCCCATGAGGAAGACTAACGCAGGAAACAGATACCTATTGACAATCATTTGCGTATTTTCAAAATTTATAACATGCGTTCCTCTTCGAGACATTAGCGCGAAAACAGTAGCTCAAGCACTGCTAGACCACTGGATATTCCAATATGGCCAGGCCAGAGTCATCCTCTCTGACCGCGGGACACAGTTCTTGTCATCCCTGTTTCGAAATCTGGCTACGTCCCTAGGGATAAAGAAGCTACAAACTACGGCATACCACGCCGCGGGCAATCCAATTGAAAGAAATCACGCGACAATCACTTCGATATTAAAAAAGTACGTACAGGATGGAGCGCAATGGGACGAGATGATAATTATGACTCAATTCGCAATGCGAAGTGCGGTTAGTCGTACCACAGGCATGTCCCCTAACTTCATCGTTTATGGCAAGGACCTGGTAGTACCGTTCGAGGCAGACATTCACTTTCACGAGACCCGCGAGCCCAAAAATACCCACGAGTACGTAGTCGAGCTACAGGAGAAATTAGAGAATATTCACAGCACAGCGCACGCCAACATCAGGGCCGCTTCTGAGAAAACCCAGGAATATTACAACAGGAAAAGTACACCCGTGTCAATCAAGGAAAATGACCTAGTGTTGCTTTACACACCGGTATTGAAAAAACAAATTTCCACAAAACATAACATTTATTTCTCAGGACCCCATAGAGTGCTCAAGCAGACTTCGCCAGTAAACTTTCAGATAAGAGACATCAAATCTGGTAGAGAACAGCATGTCCATGCCAACAGATTGCGTTTACTAAACACAACAAACCCAGACTGGCTAGACGACGATTATACCCCCAATAGGCGCATGAACGCGGACGCCGAGCAGGGAGATACGCAGCTAGTAACGGAAACCGCAGGGCACAGCGACGCAGCGCGCGATCTCGCAGACCGGGCAGATTCAAATTCCGTCGAGGAGCAAAAGCAAATGAACGATCCCGAATACAGATACACTCATCAGATGATTTTTGGACCAACAGATTTACTTGAGACGACAGCAGTCACCAATCAGAGCCGTAACATGTCAGCGCCAGCAGCAGAACTAAACTCAGCAAAGTCAAATTTCGTACAATTGCAGCAGCAAATTCCAGTCAGATTCATTCCAAGTCCGATAAATAATCAGCCAGGTACTAGCGGCACTCAAAAGGAGTCACAGCCGAAAACGCAGAAGGCGCCCAAGGTTAGCAAAAATCAAAAGTCAGAAACTGAGTTAGTTAGAACTCCGAGTCATCGCTACAATCTTCGAAATTTAGCAAAGAAGATAATAAACTCTCCGATACTTAATTCGCACAAAAAGGGAGGGAAGAAAGATTAGCTTCCAAATTATCACCCAGTTATCACATATTCACATATTCAGTAAAAACACACATAACAAAGACGAATCAAGGAATTGCAGCAGCCGACCTGGAGGGATTTCCCACAATCCCCATTTTTTCATCCATCCTACGCCCTAGCCATCGCTTTCATTGTGGCAATTATCTTCTGGAAGAGAAACGCTCTATATCAGCGATGCTGCCGTCGGACAACAAACAGCAGTCGTCCCCGGTCAACAATCAGCGGTCGATCGGGAGGAGACGCCATCCCGATGGTACAGTTTACAACAGTACCCACAACATCAGCACAGCAGGTGGCTATCGCGTATTCGTCGCATCAGCAGGACGCCGACGCACACAAGATCCTGTACGTCGCGGCGTCAGCTCCTCCGGCAGGAGGAATTCGACATTCCAACTGGTAAACGGACCAAGCCACGGAATTCAGCATGAAAGACCGTTAACAAATAACAACCGGAAGCAAAATTAGAAACAATGGTGAATCAAAGTGAGGCCTCTCTAATAAACAGTTATGAGCCGCAGGCGACGCAACACTTAGGAACAAATTGAACACGAGAGTCGGAATAAACAACCAAACATTATCGAGTAGTGAACGGACCAGTGCTGAGTGTCAGTCGTGCGACAGACCAAGTTAGGTCCAAGGAGTGATTACAATCATGGTCAAATTCTTTAGCGCCGATCTTTTCATGGAACGTATCGGGCTGTGGGACCACATAGCGCAAATGAAACGGAAGTGTTTAGAATTAGAAATGTACGGCTACATACTCGAGCGCCGACGGTTAGAAACTTTGACCAACGCGCATCTGCGTTACTACGAGCAAACGTACAGAGCGCAACATCACGACGGACATCACAGCAGACAACACGGCGCATTTCACGGACATCACGATGGACATCACGGGCAGCACGAGGGTCAGTTCGTTGGCCAACACGGTGGATTCCCGGACATCACGGAGGACATCACGGACAACACGGCGGGGTGCTCGGACATCACGGCACCCACCTCGGACATCACGGGGGACAGCGCAGAGGGCAGCGGAGAACCCGCTGGCGCGCCAGGCCCGCTTCACAACGCTCAAGTCGATAAGTTGTATCAAAGAGAACGCTACTTATGATTTAGGGGGATTCCAGCCCCAGAATTTTGTTCATTTAGATAATTAAATTACAGAAAAATAGAAATACAAAAGAAAACAATACATTCGGGATAAGCATATCAATATGCAGGGTATAGAAATTAGAATCCACATAGTTAGAATTCGGATATTACATGAAGAGAAAATATGTTTAAGAAAAAAAAAATTATGACAATGGGAAAAGCATTCCTAATGCAGGGTAACTATTAACTAGGATCGTACGCTATAAGTACGCTATAAGTACGCACAGGGTAGGGTGAAAAGGGGAAAACCCAATTGGAAAAACAGGAAAATGAGAAAAAAAAACATAAAAAAAAAACTTATAAAAACACAAAAAGTAATAGCCTCGAGAGAATACAATAGAGAATAGACTAGCATAGCTGATAACTGGTCAAATCCTTAGCCTTTTCTTTTAAATTCAACACTAATGCCCGTACATGTTTCCAGGAATGACCACTGATCAAGCTGTGCTACGACCAACGGACACGGTCGCCGGACACAGCTTGGGCCGGAATTCGGAAGCGACATGAAGTCGAGGGTCATCTCGGAGCAGCAGTCGCCGATCGTCCCCGTCGAGGATTCACGGCCTAAACTCTCTGGCTGCCTCGTCACGGGAATCTACGATCGACGCTGCGAGGCGAGCGACACAAAACCGCTCGTCACCGAGACGTCCTGCCAAATCGGCACCCCGCAAAGACATTCCGAGTGCTCTAGCGTAATCGAGCGCGCATGTGACAGTTGTGTCAGACGCCAGTTAGTTCAGTTGGATCCATTCTGGATAACCAAGAATTAATTTTAATCAACACTTTTGTATTGTACCACAGAACAGACCACTTATGAACCATGCTATACATATAAGGAACTTAGGAACAGCAATGCCTATACAATTAGTTTATATCGAGCCTTGATACGCAATCAATAAGCGCATCAAACTTCACATTGCTTTATTGAAATTATACAGGGATCACTTAGAAATTCCATTTTATACGACATATTTTCGATCCCGCTTTTCAATTGGGACCGAAAATAACGGAGAGAAGGGAGCCTTGTCGGGAAGCAGCTTCCCTCCCTATACAACCAGGATAGTCAGCATCCTGACATATCATCACCCGCTAGTATAAGGGCTATTTGACCCATATTATTAGCACGACATAGGTAAAGGTCCGGCTTAAGTTACCAATACCAATAACAATATTTATTGTTTATCTGTTTCACAAATGACTTGCCCGAGTTCTCAACAGTTGGGAAAATGACACTATTTGCAGACGACACAAGTCAACTAATATGCTCTAAAGAAAACAATGTTGGGGGTTTAGCAAACACAGCCGCCTCGCAAGTACAAGACTGGTGCAAGCGAAACAAACTTTTCTTAAATCAAAAAAAACAGTACTGATGCAATTCAAAACTAGACACAAGGCCTATGACAATAGTCCGCTAGTCAAGCTTCTAAACAGGAGCATACCAATCAAAACAGAAACGAAGTTTCTAGGCGTCGTAATAGACGAAACATTAAGCTGGGAAAGCCACATTAACGACGTGTGCAAAAAGGTAGCGGCAGGTTGCTATCTGATAAAAAGACTAATGTGACTAAAAAGACTAAATGGGGCGCTCTACTAAATTAGAAACGGTCAAAATAGTCTGCCATTCCAACATAGAATCCCGTCTCAGGTATGGTATTTCAGTCTGGGGATGGTCGAATAAAGCAATAATGCTCTTCAGATTACAAAAGAGGGCCATCAGATACATGGCTCGCGCAAGTACAGACCCCTGCGCGGCGATCTGGGTCAAAGACTCCTGTCGACCTCTATTTAGGCGTTTTAAAATTTTGACGCTTTTTAGCTTATATATTTTTAATGTAATCATGTTCGTCTACAAAGATGGTAGATCAAAAAATAATGGATGTACAAGACAAAACTTAAATTTTTGATGAGCGTAGCGAGCGAAGCGAAATCATCAATTTCACTACTGCTAAAAAAAACACTTGGTGTGTGTTTGTTTGTTTGTTTTTTTGTATTTTTTTGTATGTGTGTTTGCGCGCGCTCTACAGGCCAAACGCCTGCTTCGAGTGGGATGAAATTTTCAGGGTGTCTACTTTTGTTCTCAACTTAGACCCCCTGCGTTTTTCAAGAAAATCCTCCACACCCTTCACATTCAAAGCAGAAAAAAGAGCAAAATTCGACAATTGGGCATGTTTGGAAAAGTACGGAAATTTATTTAAAAGTGCGTATTTTTTTCAAATGTTCCCAATTTCGATTTGCCTTTAGAAACCATCGAAACCAAATCGAAACAGCACACCAGATTTTTCCCAATAAAAACCAACCCAATAAAACCCAATAAAAACCCTTAAGCATGAGTTACATCTATGTATTAACATGCACATTGCTTTATGACCTCAAAATTAGCATATTTCCGCTACCCTACAGCTCGGACAGAAACAAAGAAAGGCCGGAATCGTTTACAATTTCAAGTGATCAGAATTTTCGATAAAGCAATGGTCCGGCTTGCTGCTCCATGATTTAGGCTTTTTGCCTCAATATTTTTATGCGCTTAATACAAACCGCTACGCTCATCTTCAACGCAACACAAATTGCGTTCGCCCTAGTTATAGTATTGACGAATACCTTGCACGGAAAAAATGTAACTAATTAGGATATATTATAATGTTGTACATGTATAAGAGTGACTTTCCTGTAAGAAACAATGTGTTCATTATGGAATAAAAACCTATTGTATTGTATTGTATGTCCGGCACTAGTTATAAAGCTACATTCATTGTCGAAATACTGTTAACATATTGACCAGTGGAAAGTGAACTATGATATGAATAGTCTCCTTTCACTTGCTATAGCAAGGGAAAGCCCTTTCGCTAGTAGCAAGGCCGATAAGCAGCCCATTGGAAAGGCAAGGGGTGAAAACAGATATATAAAGACGAGGGCGCTAAGACTAGGGACAGTACCGTCCGGGCATTGAAGCAAGAACATTCAAACCGAGCAGCCGCCTCGTCAATATCTATCTGCGTTGACCATTGTCTCGCCAAGTTATCTTCGAAGTATCTTTTCAGTGTAAATCAAGTGTAAAACAGTCATACAAGTGAATAAACCAATCACCTTCGTGTTCTCAACTGGCAAACCGTCTACTGAAATTGGCACCAGCGATCCTGGCTACACCCGAGTCCCTTAAAACCTCTACCTCTCCTTGAATCGACCGGCAGCAATTGACACTATGGTGAGTTCGATAATTACATAACCCCTAAAGATCAGTTTGGCCATAAACCAAACGGCCCACTCAAACCTCCTTAGTCAAGGATCATTTGCAATCACACTCAGTAGCTTCCGACTAGCTCTCTAAAAATAGGTCGGTGGTGGCAAGCGGCTACCCTCAGTATATCAGTAGGTCGAAGTCCAGCCGGGCTTCCCCACACAAACAAACAAAGACACACCAAGTGTTTTTTTTAGCAGTAGTGAAATTGATGATTTCGCTTCGCTCGCTACGCTCATCAATAATAAAGAAAGTAATAATTGATGAGCGAAGCGAGCGAAGCGAAATCATCAATTTCACTACTGCTAAAAAAAACACTTGGTGTGTTATTTTATTATTATGTACACAAATTAGCCTCCCAAAAGTGTTGTCCATTCCGGGATTTGAACCCGGGTCCCCAACTTTCGCGGCTGGTGCTCTTACCGCTGAGCTAAATGGCCATTAAATTTGGGAGAAGTAATTTGCATACAGGGTGAGAATTGAATGTCCCCATGGGGGTATGGTCCAGAGTCTACGAATACTCATAGTGGCTCTGGTACCGCGTGATGCTATACTGCAACCACATTTTACATTCAACCTCGAGTAACTCCAATTTAACGTTGGATGCGTTGAATTCTCTTTTAATCTTATTTAAATTACGAAAGCTCGTAATTGGCTATTCATTTTATTATTATGTACACAAATTAGCCTCCCAAAAGTGATGTCCATTCCGAGATTTGAACCCGGGTCCCCAACTTTCGCGGCTGGTGCTCTAACCGCTGAGCTAAATGGCCATTAAATTTGGGAGAAGTAATTTGCATACAGGGTGAGAATTGAATGTCCCCATGGGGGTATGGTCCAGAGTCTACGAATACTCATATTGGCTCTGGTACCGCGTGATGCTATACTGCAACCACATTTTACATTCAACCTCGAGTAACTCCAATTTAACGTTGGATGCGTTGAATTCTCTTTTAATCTTATTTAAATTACGAAAGCTCGTAATTGGCTATTCATTTTATTATTATGTACACAAATTAGCCTCCCAAAAGTGTTGTCCATTCCGGGATTTGAACCCGGGTCCCCAACTTTCGCGGCTGGTGCTCTAACCGCTGAGCTAAATGGCCATTAAATTTGGGAGAAGTAATTTGCATACAGGGTGAGAATTGAATGTCCCCATGGGGGTATGGTCCAGAGTCTACGAATACTCATAGTGGCTCTGGTACCGCGTGATGCTATACTGCAACCACATTTTACATTCAACCTCGAGTAACTCCAATTTAACGTTGGATGCGTTGAATTCTCTTTTAATCTTATTTAAATTACGAAAGCTCGTAATTGGCTATGCATTTTATTATTATGTACACAAATTAGCCTCCCAAAAGTGTTGTCCATTCCGGGATTTGAACCCGGGTCCCCAACTTTCGCGGCTGGTGCTCTAACCGCTGTGCTAAATGGCCATTAAATTTGGGAGAAGTAATTTGCATACAGGGTGAGAATTGAATGTCCCCATGGGGGTATGGTCCAGAGTCTACGAATACTCATAGTGGCTCTGGTACCGCGTGATGCTATACTGCAACCACATTTTACATTCAACCTCGAGTAACTCCAATTTAACGTTGGATGCGTTGAATTCTCTTTTAATCTTATGTATACCCTGTATGCAAATTACTTCTCCCAAATTGAATGGCCATTTAGCTCAGCGGTTAGAGCACCAGCCGCGAAAGTTGGGGACCCGGGTTCAAATCCCGGAATGGACAACACGTTTGGGAGGCTAATTTGTGTACATAATAATAAAATGAATAGCCAATTACGAGCTTTCGTAATTTAAATAAGATTAAAAGACACTTGGTGTGTGTTTGTTTTTTTGTTTTTTTTTGTATGTGTGTTTGCGCGCGCTCTACAGGCCAAACGCCTGCTTCGAGTGGGATGTAATTTTCAGGGTGTCTACTTTTGTTCTCAACTTAGACCCCCTGCGTTTTTCAAGAAAATCCTCCACACCCTTTACTTTCAAAGCAGAAAAAAGAGTAAAATTCGACAGTTGGGCAAGTTTGGAAAAGTACGGAAATTTATTTAAAAGTGCGTATTTTTTTCAAATGTTCTCAATTTCGCTTTGACTTTAGAAACCATCGAAACCAAATCGAAACATCACACCAGATTTTTCCCAATAAAAACCAACCCAATAAAACCCAATAAAAACCCTTGGGCATGAGTTACATCTATCTATTAACATGCACAATGCTCAATGATCTCAAAATGAGCATATTTTCGCTACCTGACAGCTCGGACAGAAACAAAGAAATGTCAGAATTGTTTACATTTTCAACTGATCAGAGTTTTTGAGAAAGCATTGGTCCGGCTTGCTGCTCCATGATTTGCATAGGCTTCTTGCCTCAATCTTTTCATGCGCTATATACAAACCGCTACGCTCATCTTCAACGCAACACAAATTGCGTTCGCCCTAGTATTAATAATAACAATAATGATAATATAGTTTAAATTGTGTTTCGTCAAGTGGGAATGGGCAACAACTACAGCTTCAGAGTCAATCACAAGTGTGGGCAAATAAAAAAAGAAAAGCATTGTATTTACTATTAGCCCACACTCGTGATTACCTCTGGAACATAAGCTATGTCTAAGAAACACAGATGCAAAAAGAACGGGTTGTTTAGCATTTACATAGATTAGCGAAATTTTTCGCGCTAAAGTTATGCTCTGTGTTGTCGGCGCTGCCACTCAAAGAGTTGCGGCTTGCGCAATGCTATAAGCTCGTCGATGAATTCGCCTATGTCTCAAATTGCTTCCAACCTTCGATGCAACGTAAAGTTTGACATTCATTACTATAGAACAGTCCCAAAGCCCGTTCTCTAAAATAATCACGGCATTTGGGGTTTACGTTAGTTTATGCACAAATTGACCACTGTAAATTAAACCGTAAATAAGAGCGTGCTTGTTAAGTGCAATGGTGGTTTTTAAATGGGAACGGTGTGTTTAAAAGTCATATTTGTGTCAATTAATAGTTTAAAAAACGTTCGTTTTTTGCGTACATATAACTGCTAAGTGTTCGGATTCCTATCTCTCTGCAACTAGCCCAAAGTTATGTTTGTGTACTGTGAAATGTACAGATCTCTATCTGCAAAACCGTCGTAGCTAGAACCAAATTAGTGCTAAACTCATTTCTCGAATCTGACATTGTAGCCAATCTGGAACCCTCGTTTCACATGTTCATCTGCTCCAATGCCACCTACATGTTGGCCCCGGACGATTAATAGTAACACGTACAAATCGATTTAAAAAAACCGATATTCTGTCTTCAATCCACGGCCAATAAGCCGAAAGTCTTAAATATTATTAACCAATACTTTTGCATGTTCTTACCTGAGGATGGTACGCAGATGTGAGACGCTGTTGTACTCCGGTCAGTCTGTGGAGTTCAGCACTGACGGCGTTCACAAATTCCCTTCCCTGGTCGTTGATTTGAACACTCATACACCCGTGTCTACAAATGACATCGAATATAAAAGATGCGATACTGAGTGCAATTTTGTCTTTCAACGCTTTTGCTTCGGTCCACTTTAAAAAGTAACCGATGGCCACCACCAAGTACCGAAAGCCATTGACTTCAGGCAGGGTGGCAAGGTCGATGCCAATCTGTGCCATTACTTTTTTGGGTACGCCCACAGGGTTGAGTTCGGGCTCTACCTTTAACAGTCGGCTCCCTTGGTTCACTTTCTGACAAGTTTCACATGTGCCAATGAAGTCCTTTACATCTTTAGTGAAGTTCGGCCAATAGTATCGCTTACTGATTTCACGAAGCGAGCTTATCACACCTCTGTGCGCGGATAAGGCACACGCTTGGTCGCTCGTATCGCTTCCTTGATGAATCATACGAACAATGCTTTCTTGGTCTTCGATTTTCACGATTACTTTCACCAACTTCAGGCATTTCCCTCCAGTGATTTCGTCTTTGACTTTTTTTCGGTACATCAGTGTACCATCTTCTTTCAATGAGAATGGGCGACACTGTCTTTTGAAGTTAGCTTTGTCCCCTTTTCTGACAATCGTACTTGGAAATACATGCTGTCGCAGGTATGTGATTACCTTTGATAGGTCTACTTTGCCGCGGGTAATCCGTGGTGAAGAAATGTCGTTGATAATCGGGGTGACTTCTATGTCCACTGGCTCATCGTCGATAGCCATTGTCCACTCCTCGTCCATCGTAGAGAAAAGCAAAAGTGCTACTGAAGCTGTGGCTCACGAGAATGTACCTATTCGAACAAGCTAGCACTGTGTCTGCCTTGTGTGGTGTTACGAACATAAAAAATAAAATTGCATAGGTTTCCTGAAATTTCGATACGTCTGTTGTGGAATGAAACGCGCCGACGCCGTTCACTCTAGCCTGCGTCTCAGCAAATCCCTTTGACTGACTATCCACGCCGCCTGCTACTGGAAATGAGCTTAGAGGTGTATATGAATTAAAAATACCGTTAAAAAATTGACATAAATTTCAGTTACTCGTACAAATTGAATTCCAATATATTAAGAAATTTCGAAAAAAGATATTTCTACGAACTCGCTTAGTGTGTTTGTTAGGCACCTAAATTATACCTACATACCTACTACATACAATACACACATGTGTACAATCAGGTAGAATCCACCTTCTCCCCCACCTCCTCACTATATCAAAAGGCGTGAGGTGAGTATTCCATATGAAGTCCACACAGCAAGTAGCCTGGTTAATTTTTAAGCTAAACAGCACGCTAACGTACAGTGGTAGTAAGGATTGAAAAATGTTTTCCAAAATTTATCTCTCTCGGTTCATGTGCGGTTATAGTCAGCAAAACTTTAGCCGGTTTGAATGCTATTTCGAGCATCCCTTTACGTTCGATTTTATAGCTAACGACCCGTTAAACTTAATGCCATACAATTTGTTCCATTAGAAAGATAAGAAAATGTCGATAAGTTTACACAAAAAAACCTCCCTTAGTAGAAAACTAAGTACAGTTACACCTTAAATTGCAAAAACCAATATTTTGATTTGATTTCAAAAAATGTATGCATAGTCAACAGCATGATGAAACTTTTCTGAAAGTTTCAATCTGGGTTTCTCAGTAGTCACTGAGACAAAAGATTGTTTGACTAGTTTTCGTACTTTTATGTGAGCGAATACAGTTACATTTTTCAAGCATCGCCTTCCTCGTATCCATTGCATACTGATGCCTAAGAAAACCAGAAACAATATCCTCGCATCAACCTCTCGTCTCTTTCGGAGATTCCCCTTGTCCCAACCGGCAATGCAGAGAGAATCTGTGTCCTAATAGGTCAGTTGGAGCACCTGCCCGGAAAGCTAAATGTCCTGGGTTCGTACCCCCAATCCCGATTTGATCGCACATTTTTCCAGCTTCGCATTGCTTCCATAATAGGATGACTCCCTGCCTTTTTTTGGAGTTTTTTTGTTTTGTAGTGCATCTAGTGAAAATGCATCCAAAGATAAAGGTAAATTAACCTCCCACTAGGGCGAACGCAATTTGTGTTGCGTTGAAGATGAGCGTAGCGGTTTGTATATAGCGCTTACAAAGATTGAGACAAAAAGCATATGAAAATCATGGAGCAGCAAGCCGGGCCATAGCTTTCTCAAAATTTCTGATCACTTGAAAATGTAAACGATTCTGACCTTTCTTTTTTTCTGTCCGAGCTGTCGGGTAGCGTAAATATGCTCATTTTGAGATCAATGAGCAATGTGCATGTAAATACATAGATGTAAGTCATGCCAAAGGGTTTTTATTAGGTTGGAGATATATCTCTGCCACGGACTTACTTTCAAAAACTTGCATGCACGAAGTTGACAAAATTTCTAATATCTGTCAAACCTTGAAGTCAACTTCAAGTAAAAAAATCTGGTGTGATGTTTCGATGGTTTATAAGGGCAACAATCGAAATTGGGAACATTTGATAAAAATACGCACTTTTAAATAAATTTCCGTACTTTTCCAAACTTGCCCAATTGTCGAATTTTGCTCTTTTTTCTGCTTTGAAAGTGAAGGGTGTGGAGGATTTTCTTGAAAAACGAAGGGGGTCTAAGTTGAGAACAAAAGTAGACACCCTGAAAATTTCATCCCACTCGAAGCAGACGTTTGGCATGTAGAGCGCGCGCAAACACACATACAAAAAAAAAAAACAAACAAACAAACACACACCAAGTGTTTTTTTTTAGCAGTAGTGAAATTGATAATATTCGCTTCGATCGCTTCGCTCTCTACGCTCATATATTACGCTTATAATATTCGTACTGCCAAAATAATATTACCCCCAGTAATCTCAGTTCATAACATGATTACTGGCCAGTAAACAAGAATTGTAATGAGATTACTGGCTGAAAAAACCTAGCGTTTGAGTACATATTATTTGTACTGTCCCAGTAAAACAAAAACAGTGAAATGATATTACTCCCCATAACACGATGCATCACCTGCAGGGTACAGCGTGTTTCCAAAACAATACAGGGGAGTAAACTTATAATAGCCTGAAAGTATTTTACTATTACTCCCCAACATTATGAAATGTGTATTTAACTTTGTCTTTCGATGCAATCGAGAACTAGATGCACTACAGGGTGTCTCCAAATCATTACAAGGGGGTAATCCTGTAACAGCCTGAAGGTATAATGCTCTCACTCCCCAACATTATTAAATGTGAAATCACATTTGCATTTCGATGCAATCGAACTAGATGCACTACAGGGTGACTCCAAAACAATGCCAGGGAGTAATCTTGTAACAGCCTGAAGGTATTTTACTATTACTCCCCAACATTATGAAATGTGTATTCAACTTTGTCTTTCGATGCAATCGCGAACTAGATGCACTACAGAGTGTCTCCAAATCATTACAAGGGGGTAATCCTGTAACAGCCTGAAGGTATTTTACTATTACTCCCCAACATTATTAAATGTGAAATCACATTTGCATTTCGATGCAATCGAACTAGATGCACTACAGGGTGACTCCAAAACAATGCCGGGGAGTAATCTTATAACAGCCTGAAGGTATTTTACTATTACTCCCCAACATTATGAAATGTGAAATCACATTTGCATTTCGATGCAATCGAACTAGATGCACCACAGGGTGACTCCAAAACAATGCAGGGGAGTAATCTTGTAACAGCCTGAAGGTATTTTACTATTACTCCCCAACATTATGAAATGTGTATTCAACTTTATTTTTCGATGCAATCGCGAACTAGATGCACTACAGGGTGTCTCCAAATCATTGCAAGGGTGTAATCCTGTAACAGCCTGAAGGTATAATGCTCTCACTCCCCAACATTATTAAATGTGAAATCACATTTGCATTTCGATGCAATCGAACTAGATGCACCACAGGGTGACTCCAAAACAATGCAGGGGAGTAATCCTGTAACAGCCTGAAGGTATTTTACTATTACTCCCCAAAATTATGAAATGTGAAATCAACTTTGCATTTCGATGCAATCGAACTAGATGCACTACAGGGTGTTTCCAAAAATACCTTCAGGCTGTTACAGGATTACTCCCCTGCACTGTTTTGTAAACACCCTGTAGTGCATCTAGTTCGATTGCATCGAAATGCAAAGTTGATTTCACATTTCATAATGTTGGGGAGTATTAGTTAAACACCTTCAGGCTGTTACAGGATTACTCCCCTGCATTGTTTTGGAAACACCCTGTAGTTCATCGAGATCGATTGGATCGAAATGCAAATGTGATTTCACATTTAATAATGTTGGGGAGTAATAGTAAAATACCTTCATGCTATTACCAGATTACTCCCTGCACTGTGTTTGGTCACCCTGTGATCTGATTGATCTGATTTTTGTGTGCATAGTCAGTAATACTATTATAGTGATGCTTTGAAATTTTATATACTGTCTATGTATTTATTTACTGGCCCAGTAATAATAATATGTATTATGTTTACTGGTCCAGTAATCTCAAATCGTTTTAAGTTTACTGGTACAGTAATCGTAGATCATATTGAGTGTACTGGCCAGTAAACCTAGCATATGCTGTGTTTACTGGGGGGTAATGTTAGTGGACAGTACAAACATTATGCGACACCGGGCCGGACATGATCCTGACTTCGGGCCGTTGGACTCTCGGACCGTGTCGGACTGTCGGACAGTCTCGGACAGCTTCGGACTTTCGGACAGTTTCGAACAGACGTAACGTTTGGACAAATACTTCGGGCCGGGCCGGACTGAAAAATGTAAGACCCGTCGGGCCTCGGACCGGGCCGGACTCACGACCGGTCGAGCCGGTGTCGGGCCGACGGAAAACAAGCAAATCCCATCTCGACTGTGCGCTATGCGGTTTCATAAAAGATCCCACTTTTTAATTCAAGAGGTTGGGGAAAGTTTAGTGTAATCGAGGGGATAATTAGCGTTGAATACCACCCTCCCAAGAGTGGCACCCCCGACGAACATATTATTCTTACTCTCACATAAGAAATATAACCTGGTATGTGTCGAGCTTTTCGAATTAAATTTTAAGGTGGCATTGACATTGTATAGGTACACTTCTGGACATTGAAAGCGTTCCAGTCGAATGTCGGCTATCTCCTCAGGAAGGTTTGTCTGAAAAGAGCATAGGCAGGCCAGGTACCGACAACGTGGATGAGCACATGGTGGCAGGGGATGTCATGTTCATTGATCGGTCGCAATCTAGTTTTGTCAAACCTGTTATATTCTCAGTACCTGCCTCGCAAAACCCGTGAATTTGTTCCCTGGCAAGTTTTGTGTCAGATTCCACACACCCGCACTGGCCTAAAACACCCAATTTTATAGTTAGAGAATAAAATAAAAACCCCCGTGCATCTTCTCTTTGCTATGAATACTTATATATCACTACTTTGTTCATATTGAAGAAAACACATGTTTCCATATTCAGATTCCATTATACTTCTGTTAATTGATTATGTTATCTTGTAATCAAGGTGATGTTTATTACCTTTACCCTACCTTTCCGATGGCTTTACGGTGGTTACCTCGTCCAATCGGGTCGGTGGTGACGCGATATTATCATAAGCAATTACGCAATTTAAATTTATTCATATTGTGAATACCAATTTTTTTGCAAGTACGGAAAAGGTGATGCCATTTATGTGCTTTTCGTACAGACCAGGTGCAGGAGGCTTTTTGAATTTTCTTCTAGCTTAAAAATTACGGCATTAAGCCATTAAAATTGTGTGAAATCCATTGCAAAACTCGACAGTGCCCGAACTATCAGCTTGGTCGATTTTCATTTCACGGAGCAAGGCAGTTGCTGATAAGCAAACTGGTTTGTCATTACGAGATTTGGACCCTCTATGCACGTCATACAGTTCCTCCATGTACTCATCCACATAAAAACGAAAACAACGAAATCAGACAAATGAACGACGACCTACACGATCAGGTAAACCGGCTTGAACAATATTCCAAAAATTACAACCTAGAATTTCACGGAATCCCGGTGGAAGAGGAAGAAAACACATATGAAATCGTGACCGAGATCGCTACCGTCCTAGGGTGCAGTTACGTCTCAGCTCAGGACATCGAGTTTTGTCACCGGCTGAAGCAAAATAGGAAGTCAAATAAACCACCCCCTATAATTGCTAAGTTTTACTCAAGGCGAAGCAAGGAAGAAATCTTGAAAAAGAAGAGAGGAAAAACACTTTTAGCAGAAAATATTGGAATTAGGAAAGACGCGGAATCAAAAATATTTGTAAACGAACATTTAACGAAAGAAAACAAACATTTGTACTGGCTAGCAAGGAGTACAAAGACGATAGGATACAAATTTCAGTGGACACGGGGAGGTCAAATTTTCATAAGAAAAACAGAAGCGTCGCCCACAATTTCCATTAAGAAAGCTAGCGACGTACCAAAAGAGTAACAGAAGAAGGCTCGGCTTAAATTTTCGTTCAGCTGTTTGTATGGAAGATCAGCTAGACATAAATACTATAACGTGTAAAGATATAAATGACATTAATGATTTGTATGGTACAAGTTCCAATGATCTTAGAATATTTCACCTAAATGTTAGGAGTTTAAGAAAAAACAGTGATGAAATTCTTATTGTGCTCAATGAACTTAAATTTGAATTTGATGTTTTAGTTTTCTCAGAAACACATGTAAATAATGCTGAGAGTCGGGTCAATATACCGGGATATCTGGAATATAGCATGATCTCAAAAAACTCAAAGGCTGATGGAATCAGTATTTACGTACATGGAGAAAGATGTTGTAAGCATATTTGTGAACCAATTGAAGACATTACAAATGCAAATGCAGCCAAGCTAACGCTTGAACTTAAAGCAAACAAGGAAGTCATAGACATCGTTGCAGTATATAGGTCACCATGCACAAATGCTAACATTTTTGTCAATGAACTGGACCACTATTTACAAACATTAAAGAGCAAGCATAGGTTAATAATCGGTGACACAAACATTAATATTATTGAGCAGGGCAGTGCTCTGAATTGCAGGTACTTAGACATGTACAAAGGGACCCTAGCAGCAAATGGTTTTATATCATGTAGCAATGGCCCAACGAGGACGACGGAGGAGTCGAGCAGTTGCATTGATCACATTTATTTGAACACTAAAAATACTTCAAATATTATCCCAGTCATTCTAGAGACCGCTGTTACCGATCACTTTGCCGTTGCTCTCTGGTGGGGCTATTCCACTTCAAACCAAAACATTAATTATTGTAAAGAACGAACGCAAAATATAGTATATACAAATGTAATTGATTGCGAAAAGGCTTTGAGCTCGATATCAATTATCAACTGGGATGATGTACTGATGAATTGTGATAATGACCCTGAAAAGGCGTGGGAAACTTTTGAAAAAACGATTGAAAGTGTTATAGTAGCATCTTCTAAGCTGATTAAAACAAAGACGAATGCAAAAAACAGGAAACTTAAACCGTGGATCACTAGCGGACTAATAGCATCTATTCGGAAAAGGGACGCAATGAGCAAGGAAATAAAACGAGATGGTATTTATCGTAAATCAAACAATCTTCCCCCAAATTTGGAATTCACAAAAAGGTTTAAGCTATATAGAAACTACCTAACATCACTTTTAGATCACGCGAGGAATAACCACTACAGAGAGAAATTTAGAGAAACACAAAATAACCTAAACAAATTTTGGAAGCTACATAATGAAGTTACTGACACTAAAACTAGTCCATCAAACCCACATACCATAAATGAAATTAAAATAGACGATAAAACAATCACCGCACCTAAAGATATTGCAAACTGTCTTTTAATCTTATTTAAATTACGAAAGCTCGTAATTGGCTATTCATTTTATTATTATGTACACAAATTAGCCTCCCAAAATTCCCGTTTACCAAAATATCCCGGAATGGGTAACAATTTTGGGAGGCTAATTTGTGTACATAATAATAAAATAATATTGCAAACTGCTTCGTAAACTATTTCACCGACGTAGGTTGCAATTGAGCAAACACCATTAAAACAACACATGTCAAAACTCATACTAGTACAAGAAGAATTGAAGACACGATGGAAATAGAGGGCATAACAGAAATTGAAGTTTCCAGGTACATAACCGAATTAAAAAATAACACTGCTTGTGGAATTGATGGGGTACCTACCATATTAATTAAGGAAATAAAACAGCATATTTTGGCACCGATTACCATGATATTTAACTCGTGTCTCCAAAAGGGGGTCTTCCCTGATTCTTTAAAGACTGCTGTAATCAAACCCATACATAAAACAAAAGAAATAAACAGATGTGAAAACTACAGACCAATTAGTCTAATAAAAAATTTTGCAAAAATTTTCGAAAAATGTTTAAAAAATAGGCTTCCAAAAATTTTAGAAAAACACAAAATTCTCTCGAGCTCTCAGTTTGGTTTTAGAGAAGGGAGAAGCACCCAAGATGCAATTTACTCACTTACATCTGAAATATGCGAAAACTTAGACAAATCAAGGAAAAGTCTTGCGGTGTTTCTTGATTTGGCGAAAGCTTTCGACACAGTAGACCATGCTACTCTACTAAGCAAGCTGGAGTGCTATGGAATAAGAGGAAAATCAAATGATATTTTCAAAAGTTATCTCTCTAATCGAACACAATATGTGAAAATTAAAGAAGATGTGAGTGACCCTAGGCAAATCGTATACGGGGTACCCCAAGGGACGATACTTGGCCCGATACTCTTCCCTGTATACATAAATGATATTTTCGAAAATAAAATCAATGGTAAACTAATATCATACGCAGATGACACAGCAGTTGTTTTTCAAGCAGACACATGGGACAAACTTGCTGAAGAAACGGAAACTGGGATCAAAATTGTTTACAACTGGCTAAATAATAACCTACTTACACTAAATCTGGACAAAACAGTGTTCATTCCCTTTTCATGCTACGAAAATCCAATTCTCTAAAATATTAAAATAAAAATACATTCCCAAAATTGCATCATTGACTTTATTGACGGTAAACATCTATGCTCTTGCCAATCCATAAAAAATGTAGAGGTAACAAAGTACTTGGGAATACTTGTAGACAATCATTTAAACTGGAAGCCACAACTTAACTATACTGCGGGAAAATTAAGAAGTTTGTGCTACAAATTTTATAGACTGAGGCCTATCTTAAATTTTAAAAACCTTAAACTAGTGTACTATGCCTTGGTTCAGTCCACCATTTCGTATGCAATCCTGGCGTGGGGCGGTGCCAACAAAAGTCTCATTGAAAAACTTAATACAAGTCAAAATTTAATCATCAAAACAATGTGCAACCTCCCAAGGCTTTACAGTACAAAATTACTATATCAGGAATCTAAGCTAAAAACCGTCAATCAATTATTCCTTAAATCTGTACTTACCTTTACATATACAAACAATTTAGGCTATATACAAAATCCTCGAGAAACCAGAGCCACACGACTAGAAAAGCTAAAAGTACCGACAAAATTATCCACCCTTGGACAAAGACAGGCTGATTATCTCGGACCGAAGCTATTCAATAAACTCCCTTTAGAAATAAGAAAAATAAGCACATACAAGAATTTTAAATACACAATTAAAAAATGGACCTCAAATCTAGACTCTCTTCAAAATTATCCTAAAGCCGATCTCCTAGCCGTCTCGAAACTATTATCTTCAATAACATCAATACCAGATTACCAAATGAATTATATTCTCACGCTCAGACTCGGCGATTATATATAATAAAATAAATAATAAAAATAAATAAATAATATTATTTACTTAATGTAAGAATTTTGTAAAAAATTTGTATAGAATAATCAAACACTATGTACTAATTTGTCAGTTGTCTTGGAAAAAAACTATTTTTGTAAAAACGACTAACATATTTTATTATTATGTACACAAATTAGCCTCCCAAAAGTGTTGTCCATTCCGGGATTTGAACCCGGGTCCCCAACTTTCGCGGCTGGTGCTCTAACCGCTGAGCTAAATGGCCATTAAATTTGGGAGAAGTAATTTGCATACAGGGTGAGAATTGAATGTCCCCATGGGGGTATGGTCCAGAGTCTACGAATACTCATAGTGGCTCTGGTACCGCGTGATGCTATACTGCAACCACATTTTACATTCAACCTCGAGTAACTCCAATTTAACGTTGGATGCGTTGAATTCTCTTTTAATCTTATTTAAATTAAGAAAGCTCGTAATTGGCTATTCATTTTATTATTATGTACACAAATTAGCCACGGTACCAATCACGCGGTATCACGCAAATCACGTGGTACCTGAGCCACTATGAGTATTCGTAGACTCTGGACCATACCCCCATGGGGACATTCAATTCTCACCCTGTATGCAAATTACTTCTCCCAAATTTAATGGCCATTTAGCTCAGCGGTTAGAGCACCAGCCGCGAAAGATGGGGACCCGGGTTCAAATCCCGGAATGGACAACACTTTTGGGAGGCTAATTTGTGTACATAATAATAAAATGAATAGCCAATTACGAGCTTTCGTAATTTAAATAAGATTAAAAGAGACTAACATATTCTTTCCCACGCACAAGCGTTGCTTACGTGGGTTTTTATTTTTATTTTATTTTTATTTTTACCTTATTCTATATATTGTATTCTGTATCTATACATTATACATAGATACATTTATTGTATCTATACATTGTGATTTATAAATAAGAACAAATAAATAATCAGTTTCAAAAAAAAAAAAAAAAAAATGGTCGGTACTGGCCTGCCTATGCTGTTTTCAGGCAAACCTTTCTGAGGAAGCCGAAATTCTACTGGAACGCTTTCAATGTCCAGAGGTGTACATCACACAGACCATAACAGCATCAGTGGCGTAGCTAGATTTTGCAGGGCCCTGGTGCAAGATAAGGCTCCCCCCCCCCGTCATTCGGGAAATTAGCTTCACGAAAGGGACACATTTTTTCTTTCATTTTTGCCACCACAGAATATGAGTTATTTCTTGGATATCAATGAGGTATTCTTCTTCCGAACTAGTACAACACTCATCAGTATATATCCCTAATTTCGCATGTGGTCCAAATTTGGCCATGGGTAAATGTAAACGGCGGGCAGTACATTTCCCTTGTGAAAAGTCGGCTTTACGAAAGAAGTATAGGATTCGCAAGAAGAAGTATTTCTGCGAAAATCATCCAAAAAGCGTTGAAATCTCATCCACCGATTTTACAACGATTAATCATCATTACTTTGGCGAACATTTTTCGGTTTCTGGGGCCTTTGTAGCCAAATATTGTGTCCAAATTCGGTGATTTCTATGTAATTAATATGTTATGTCTGTGATCGCGTGGACCGGAGATTCCACATCCGTTTCACCTGTCCACGGCCCTCTGGGTCAGTCTCAATGCTCCTAATCCCTGGCGCGCCCTGGTACGCCACTACACAGCATGTAGGTCCAACACAATCCTCTAGCCACGCCACTGCACAACATGTAGGTACAACATTATCGGTCGTCCAAAACAACCGCTAAACCACGTCACTGCACAACATGTAGGTACAACATTATCGGTCGTCAATCCCCTAACCACACCACTTACAGCTCTGTTGAGGCCTGAGATATCCAATAAAATTTTCAAAGCCACCACATAATAAGCTGTGTCTATATCTATGTCTATTGTACATCTCAGGTTCGGAAGTCCACAGAGCGTTTTTTATATTTCCGCGAGAACCCTCGTTTTGCATACTCCTTACTCTCTTATTGTGTAGAGTTGGCCGATGTCGGTGTGGATAACTTTTTTTCTAATCCGTAATCGGTTCGGTGCGGTCTTTGCGGCCTGGTCAAACATAATATCATGGCATACCTATACAAATCTAATGAACGATCAATAAACTGAGTGATCAGTCGTCAAAATAATATTCCTTACAGTGATTTACGAAATCTTAATTCTGCTTCGATTTTTAAATTTTAAAGTCATGCACAGATTATTTTTTTGGGGATTAATAATTCTTCGCATTTAACGTCACATAATCAGTGCGAATTATCTTTAGTAAAAACGCTCAAATTGATTGCGAACAGGTATCAGCCCCTTTTTTCCGAACCTTTTTGATGGAGCTGGCAGCGAACCACTGCTAACTTTAGCAAAGGCTGTGCAAAGTTGCAGTACCTTACCTCCCGGGGCGCTGCAAAAGAACCTGAGACGTACTATACAGTACCTCCAAAGTCTGTCGATACAAAACCTTATCTATCATGACTGACGGCCTGCAGCTACGCCGCTGTATCGTACTCCGCCCCAGCGGCCCCCGCGACGGCGACGGCGACTACGACGACGACGACGCCTGCTCCGACGACGCTGGTGCCCACGACGCCGGCGCCCACGACGCTGCCCCTTGGGTTCTCTCTGCCCCCCGGCGTGACCCTCCCCCCCGGGTTCACGATGCCTCCCGGCGGGATTCCACCCGGGTTCACGCTGCCTCGCAGTGGCTTATCCGGGCTCTTTGGCGGGTAGTGGGGGAGGGGGGGCGCCCTCGGCACAAGGTTGTCGCGTGCTAATTAGGTTTTGTTTGGGCGATCCGCCGTGTCTGGAGTTTATTATTTTGTGTTAGTATATATCATGTATGCTATCAACCGAATATATACCATGTTTGTTTTCTTAATAACTACAATTCATTATTTTAAATCCTGCATTGCTTATTTGTTCCTTATTCCTATACAGTAATTTGTGTGTGCTTTGTCATGTTCATATTTCAGGCATTTTTCAGGCGAAGTGTCAGCCATAACCTACAAAGTTATTTGGGCAACGACGAATGTGAATCGTATGAGGTAGAGTATGCTCAACCTCACTAAGTTTGTAACAACTATAAATAATGAGTAACCTCAACTCTGCGTCAGTTTTGTTCAAGAAGATCTGTGGCCAAACCTAAAATTCGGTGGCCGCAAACCATTTGTAAAGCTTTTTTCGAACTAATTTTACGTTTGGCACATCCCAAATATCTTTCTCGCAAACGTACTGTTTTCATTGTGTACTAGCAGTATTGCCCGTGCTACGCACTTGTAGTGGTAGTGCGGGTGAGAGAAAGATAAATATATGGAAAAGATGGTGCAAAATTTTATATGATTTATTAGACATGACAGATAATTTATGACGTACTTACACTGAAAGGAAACCGTTAACCTACTTTTTTCTTGTCAATGGACTGCTGAATCAGATTACGATTGCGGAATGAGCCAGTGCTACGCACGTTCTTGAAGTGCCGGCGAGGGCATGTGTTGTACTTTTCAGTTCATGGCTCTTAATATGAAATATAAATAATTTCCTGAGAATTGAGCATTATCATAAAGCCCCCCCACCCCCCTCCGCCGTTTCTGTTGGGCCCCACCTAATCTGGGACACTGTGCACGCCTATGATGAACAGCAACATATATAAATGAAGGCGTAAAGGTGGAGAACACCTATAAAGATTTCAAATCCCCGCAATTTGAATGATTGTTTTGTGAAGTTTGATCCTAGCCAATATATAGAACGTTCTCTTGTGATGAGGGAACACTTGAATTCTTTCGAGATTCCTTAAAAATATATTATGTAGTGCATTTTGAAGCTTCGAACATGTCAAATAGAAGTTGATGGTTTTCTTTCATAACGTACAGCTGTCGCTGTGAGAAAATGATAATACGCTGCTAAACTTTGTTCAAAAGCGTAAATATCAATGGGCATGAACGTAAATGCATCATATTTGTGAGATATTAAACGTCAGATTCATATAGCGCGTTAAAACGGGAAAGAATGCAGAGTCGTGCACTGAGTGCGCACTCAAGGCTTACTCCACTCAGTGCGCACTGAGTTGAGTGTGAGTGGGAGATTTCATTGCAGAGACAAAACTTTTGTCACACAGGCTAGTGGACCCTGATTAAAACGTGCATATGGCAACGTAGCAATATGCTTGACAACGAACTGATTTGCTTGGTTACTGTCAACAAATTCCTTGCAATTTCAAAACACAGTCTATTGGTATCTAAGGAATAAGGATCCAGACGGTGGTGACCAAAATATTGCTACATGATAGCAGCTGTCACACGGAACTATCACTGGCAATGAACATTTTTGGATAGACTGGTTTTCAGATTCAAGTAGCTCCTCTCGTTCTATTTCCGTTCAAAACAAATGTAACACAAATGTAAACCACACATGTAAGTACCATGAATGATATTTTAACGCGAAACCATTGTAGTTTGTCTACTAGGGCTTCGCGAACGCACTTTGTGTTGCGTTGAAGATGAGCGTAGCGGTTTATGTATAACGGATAAAAAGGTGCAGGCATAAGTCCTATGAAAACCAGGGGCGAAGCGTCCTATGAGACAATGAGACAGTGTTTACTCTAAAAATTACGTGATGAAGTTTTTTTACGGATCTTTTAAGTTCATTTAGCGAGTGGCTTGAACGAGCTCGGTGCGAGCTGCATATGCATTTACACTCGTGCGCCAAGCTCGGCTGTAACGCGAGCGCAACTGAAGAGCTACGAGCGATTTACTATTCGAGCACCGAGCGAGACATAGTTGGAGATTGTCTCCTCGCATAGGGTCTTATACACTGGCCCCCGCCGCCCGATGCTTGATTTCCGAGTCACGTCGCTGCAATAAACCCGCTGCGTTTGAGAAGCCTCGGCTCTGTGACTCCGTGCCGTCCTGAAAATATGTGCTTCGGGAACCGCGTCTCCGTAGCACCAGCGCGCTCCGTGGCGCGGGATTTTTTTCATGTTCAGTAGTAGCGCTTACCCCATGGTATAAGGCGCTTACCCAGCGTTGAAAGCGATTAGCATTGCTTTCCTGCTCAACGTAAACCACAGCACATGCAAGCTTATTTCGTCCTAAATATTAGGTAATTTAGTAACGATAAGGTTCATATTTCCAGCCAGCATGAACTGAAGGAACATGACCGTATGATCGAACTTCTATACAATTTTTTTAAATGCACTAAGACTGATTTTAATTTCATTTACCAAGCTACAGAGAGATAATGGTACCCCTACGCACGTGCCACTGCCAAATGTATGTAATATTATGTGTGTCTCCCCCGTGAAAATAACCACGCTTCGCCCCTGATGAAAACCATGGAGCACCAAGCCTCACCATTGCCTTCTCGAAAATTCTGATCGCTTGAAAATGGAGACGATTCTGATCTTTCAATGTTTCTCTCCGAGCTGTCAGATAACGAAAATATGACAGAAATATATCTCCAGTCTAATAAAAACCCTTGGAGAATTATTTCAGTCGCTGATTTACTTCAATAAATTTCATGGCATGCCCGAAATTGACAAAATTTCTGACAAACTTAAAGTCAACAAAGCTGGTGTGATGTTTGATGTGGTTTCGATGGTTTCGAAAGGCAATAATTGAAATTGGGAAAATTTGGAAAAAATACGCATTTTAAAATAAATTTCCGTACTTTTCCAAACTTTCCCAATTTTCGAATATTGCCTTTTTTAGCGCAGCTTTACCACAACACCCCAGGATGGGGATCGTGTGTTAATCTGCGCTCATGCCCTGATTGGTTTCAGGCGTTGCTAAGACATTGGGCGTGTACAAGATCGCGATATGGAAATCCACACGCAGTTTCAAATGCGATAAAACGAACTGCAAACTTGGACGATAAATTCTGAAAAGTTGCGCTGCGATAGTTTATACGCTAGGAAATAAGTAATTAATTAAATCACAAATAAATGTTCTGAATTATAGTTGTTTACATTTTATAAGACCCTTTGATTGTTCGATGTCCGTTGATATGCACTTTTATTGCGATCTGTCATTCACCTACATCTATGTTATATGTGTATAATACGGTATGAAAATGAATCACACAAATTTTTATTGTGCTTAGTATGTTGAAAATAAATGGTATTGGCCTAAGAAGACAGTTTTGTGCCAATTTGGTAAACTACATAAGCCAATATTTAAACAAAATGTAGGTAGGTATAGGAAAGTCTCGGCTGGCAACTCATATGTTTCAACGGTAGGATGGTACTTAGAAGTTTGTGTCTGAACATACAAATTAAGTGTCGTGTTGCATTAATTGTTCATCTGTTCATATAGTTCTTGTAGATTTCCACTAGTAGAATTAAAACTTAAAAGGAACTTTTATCTCAGTATGTCTTGTACAAAATATATGTCCAAGGTAAAAAGCCATGGGATGGTGCTGCTACGTGTTTCCAGCCCTTCCAAAAAAAGATATGGAGGAAGAATGTCACGTGTATACCATTCTGATATGCTAATTGCCTAATTCGGTGTAATAATTTAAGATTCTTTAATTTTAGATCCAAGCATACACAAACGGACGCCATGACAGGTCGACTGTCACTGATCAGATTCAGATGTTGGCAACGATGCGGCTGGACCAAAAGTTGCAGTTGGCCGGCTTGAATAATTTCATTTTAGTTGTTATTTGAATTTCCAATTGTATCGCAAGATATGTTTGATCGGGATACCTATTTGAGTTCTTTAGGCGGCTCGTGGCCTGTTATCTGTAGGCCTGCATATCTGACTAAACGACCTGCAGGTAAAAATATATGCACATTCACTACCTATGCAATGCCTATACCATTGAATTTGCCTTTACCTACCCACATATTTTTAATTAAAAACATTTCTGTATTCACTGTTATTAATTAGATTCTGGGTTGCATGGCTTGTTTGTGAAATCTTTTGCATATAGCACCTTATACATGCTATAAAAGTTATAAAACTGTCTTCTTATAGATGTGACGTTGTGACAAGTTCATCTGATTCCAATACATTATGAAGTAATCAATGTCAAAAGAAGTCTGGTGAAAGATAGAAGATTACAGCTCAATTTTGTTAATCCATGATATAATTTACCCAGTAATGTCAGGCGTGAAAATAATCTTAGCAATCTTAGTTAGTTTTTATTTTCAGCTTAGGAGTTAGGTACATATCATCATATTTACAGTTACATACAATTCCGGTGGCTAGGTTAGTCATTTAAATGCAGATTTACAAAATATTGTTTGTGTGGGCAAACTGGGCAAACTGTGATCGATGGCGACCAAGTAACAACCGTGCATCCTCTTGGTGCGATTACAGAACAAGATTTTTGAGGCAGCGTAAGGTTTCTGATTGCGTTAATACGTATTATATTATCATGTTGTTTAGTTTTTTTGACATTTTTTCAATTTGTAGTTCAACGTAACATTTTAAATGTGTTTCAATGCCATATTTATCCATCTCAGAATAACCAGAAATAATCTTTAAGCTGCCATCAAAATTGACAGCATCTCAGTGTACCTAATTAATTTGTCGGGTGTACTGTGCGTTTTGTGAATAAAACTATTGTTGCTAAATGCAAGAAAACCGATATTTCTTCAAGTAGGTAACCATATCCTTGTACTACCAAAGAGCTCTCATGACTTTCTGTTAGTGCAAGAGTAAAATGAAAAAAAAATTGCTTATTTCTGGGAATGTAGCCAATAAAATACAAATTAGTAGGTAGGTAGGAGAAGTAAAGGAAATAATAGACATTTGCTAAAATGATGGACATGGAATTGAAGTAAGTACCTATACCATGTATGTTTCAGGACCAAACACAGAAATATATTTCAATGTAAAATTATTTTCGGTTTGTTACTTTAGTTACTAGGGCTTCGCGAACGCAATTTGTGTTGCGTTGAAGATGAGCGTAGGTAGCGGTTTGTGTATAGCGGATTAAAAGGTGCAGGCAGCAGTCACAAGAAAACCATGGAGCAACAAACCTGACCATTGCCTTCTCGAAAATTCTAATCACATGACAATGTATACGGATTCTGACGTTCCTTTGTTTCTCTTCGAGCTCAACAAAGCTGTTACCAAGGAAACGAAGGAAACCGGACTCGTATTGAATCAGCCGTCAAATCACGAGAAAAACACCACAAAAATGCTAATAAAAACCAATTGGAAAAACCTACCGAACTAAGATTTGCAGGCATGATAAATATGTATAAGGTCAACATGTTTACAAGTTTTGGTGAAGTCATGTTCAGACCTTTGAAATTTACAGGGGTTCAAAATTCTGAAAAAATCGAAAAATTTCGTAAAAATTGATTTATAAAAGATTTACTGAACCGATCTTTTTCAAAAACGCAGGGGGTCTAAGTTGAGAACAGAGGTAGATACTCAGAAATTTTCATCCATATCGGTTCAGGCGTTTGGTCTGTAGAGCGCGCACAAACACACAAAAAAAAACAAAAAAAAACATACACAAGTTAATTTTTTTTGGGGTAAGTGAAATTGAAGATTTCGCTCCGCTCGCTTCGCTCGCTACACTCATCAAATATTTCATTGTCTGAAGAAGAAACAATGATTGTCTTTCTCTTCAATATCTGGCAAGTGTTCATAACATGCAGGCATTGAAGGCTAATCCCTTTTCCTCCACATCCCCAGCAATTACCGTCGTAAGTCATGGCTGGTTTAGTTAGAAGTGCACGTGTTCATTACTGGTTGGTCTGTGTTACTTTGCGGCAATAAGTTCACCTACGTAGGTACATCGAGATAAAATTGGGCTCAAACGTTTGTAACCCGTTGCATTTGCATGCTAAATCCAAATGCGCTTTATGTGGATTTGCATTGCTATTTCAAACAACCTGCTGGTTTATTCTTAAAGCCCATAACAATTCCATTACAAGATGCCAACTCAGTCTTGATTTTGACGGAAATGAACTGGTATCATTATTCACAATTGTTTCCTTCAAATGTAAGAAGATTTTTCCTTGCCCCACTACCACAGGAAATTTGGCAGCCTGGGCGTGGTCATCCATTTTATTGTCAAATTATTTTTGTTTTGGTTACCTACTCATATACCTACTCAAGTTGAATGGTAAAAAATGTACGTGTATCGAGGCATACAAAACAAAAAACTCAACGTAATGGCACTCTATCCCCTCCCTACCGAATCTCCTGTATGAGCGCTGTCGCTGTCGCTACGGCTCGGCAAGATCTGCGAGATGAGTACGATTCTCTTTGTACAGTGACTCGATCCCCACCCTACCGAATCTCCTGTACGAGCGCTGTCGCCACAGCTCGGCACGATCTGCACGATCTGCACGATCGGCACGATCTGTATGCAAATTACTTCTCCCAAATTTAATGGCCATTTAGCTCAGCGGTTAGAGCACCAGCCGCGAAAGTTGGGGACCCGGGTTCAAATCCCGGAATGGACAACACTTTTGGGAGGCTAATTTGTGTACATAATAATAAAATGAGTACGATTCTCTTTGTACAGTTACTCGATCCCCTCCCTACCGAATCTCCTGTACGGCTCGGCACGATCTGCGAGATGAGTACGATTCTCTTTGTGCAGTGACTATCCCCTCCCTACCGAATCTCCTCTACGAGCGCTGTCGCTGTCGCTACGGCTTGGCATGATCTGCGAGATGAATACGACTCTCTTTGTACAGTGACTCTGGGCGTGTTTGATAAATAAATCCAGATTCGTATCCGTCACGTGACAGATTGCTCGGCGAGCGCGCTCTCTCTGGTCATCAAACGTAAATAGAGGTTATGTAGTGCGGTTCATTTATCATACCACCGAACAAAAATAAGTGGGAAGACAACCTGATTAAAGTTAACCGATGATAATTGCATGAGTATTCGCCATCAGAGAAAGGACAGTTATCACGGAAGTAACGCCGCACTCGCAGCACGGATAACGCTAACTCCCCGCCAGTTTTCAAACGAATCTGGCAGTTCGATCCGTCTCTCGGTAGAATTCGGCCGGGCGCTTTGGGCGCGCTTGGATCGATCTGTTAGGAATTATCAAACGCGGCAGATCGCGATCGGTCGATTTATCAAACGCAATCTGGAGGACAGATTGCTCAGCGAGAGAAAAGATTGGATTATCAAACACACCCTGTATCTCCTCCCCACCGAATCTCCTGTATCTACGAGGGCTGTCGCTGCCGCTACGGCTCGTCGCGGCAAGCGCAGAGCGGCACTGCATGAGAAATATACAACACGCTAACTGCATACCTGCAGCAATCCGCTTACCGTGACTAAACGGATAATCTTATCAAAGTGCCAAATTATTTCAACACAGAGAAAGGATGGAGAAAGGAGGACTTAACTAAAATTATTTGAATTTTATCTGATAAGAACTTTGTCTAGGTGCTAGGGGTCGAAAAAGCGCTACGGGTTCATCCTTACGGGAGTTGGCTTTCTAAACACCGGGGCCGAAAAACGCAGACTTTGGGAAATTCTGCACGGATGGCCGTAGACTCCATGTGCAAAAACTGGCCTAAAAAGCTAATAATTAATAAGGGAAATTGACGATGGCTTCTGAATTTGATAGCTATAGTACGTCTCAGGTTCTTTAATCAGCAACAAACCGGTCTTCTACTACGTTATAATATCTGCCAAATGCCCCGAGGAGCTGACAAAAAATCCCTAAGACGGAGGTAATCTATCACCAATTGTTTTATATTTTCATCAGGTATCATGGTACCATAGAAGGTATATGTACCATATCGGTAATCATGGAGCAACTAGCCGGACCATTGCTTTCTCAAAAATTCTGATCACTTGAAAACGTAAACGATTCTGACCTTTCTTTGTTTCTGTCCGAGCTGTCGGGTAGCGGAAATATGCTCATTTTGAGATCATTGAGCATTGTGCATATTAATACATAGATGTAACTCATGCCCAAGGGTTTTTATTGGGTTTTATTGGGTTGGTTTTTATTGGGAAAAATCTGGTGTGATGTTTCGATTTGGTTTCGATGGTTTCTAAAGGCAAATCGAAGTTGGGAACATTTGAAAAAAATACGCACTTTTAAATAAATTTCCGTACTTTTCCAAACTTGCCCAATTGTCGAATTTTGCTCTTTTTTCTGCTTTGAAAGTGAAGGGTGTGGAGAATTTTCTTGAAAAACGCATGGGGGCTAAGTTGAGAACAAAAGTAGACACCCTGAAAATTTCATCCCACTCGAAGCAGGCGTTTGGCCTGTAGAGCGCGCGCAAACACACATACAAAAAAAAATACAAAAATACAAACAAACAAACACACACAAAGTGTTTTTTTAGCAGTAGTGAAATTGATGATTTCGCTTCGCTCGATTCGCTCATCAACAAAAGACCTCAAATTGGGTAACCCTGGCCCTTTTCTCGAATTCTCTATTACACTTTCGTATACATGGCTCTAAAGAAGGTAAAAAATTTATAGTTTCGGGGTGGTTCTAGCGTTCCGGGGGAAAATTTTCGAAAAGAGGGCAATGGTTAGCCAATTTCACATCTTTTGTTTACAACCTATTGAAATATTGAAATGATAACTTCAACGATGTGACCCTCAAACGCAGGGGCGAAGCGTGGGTATTTTCACGGGGGAGACACACATAATATTACGTACATTTGGCAGTGGCACATGCGTAGGGGTACCATTATCTCTCTGTAGCACGGTAAATTAAATTAATATCAGTCTTAGTGCCTTTAAAAAATGTGTATATTAGTTCGATCATAAGGTCATGTTCGTTCAGTTTATGCTGGCTGGAAATATGAACCTTACCGTTACTATATTACCTTTTTCTTAGGGCGAAATAAGCTTGCATGTGCTGTTGTTTACGTTGAGCAGGAAAGCAATGTGTCTCGCTTTCAACGCTGGGTAAGCGCTACTATTAAACCTGAAAAATATCCCGCGCCACGGAGCGCGGTTGTGCGGCGGAGACGCGGTTCCCGAAGCAGATATTTTCAGAACGCGGATAAAGACATGCCTCTCTGGCAGCAGTTTCGTTGCTGGGGAGGTGAGGCATCGGGCGGCGGGGTCCAGTGCATAAGACCCTATGCGAGGAGACAAGCTTCGGTCTGTCTCTCGCTCGGTGCTCGAATATTATATCGCTCGTAGCTCTTCGGTTGCGCTCGCGTTAAAGCCGAGCTTGGCGCGCGAGTATGAATGCATTTGCATCTCGCACCGAGCTCCTTCAAGCCGCTCGCTAGATAAACTCAAAAGATCCGTAAAAAAAACTTCATCGCGTAATTTTTAGGGTAATTACACTGTCTCATTGTCTCATAGGACACTTCGCCCCTGCTCAAACGGTGGAAAAAAGGGTCTGAAAGCCACTTTCTGGCGAACTGATCCGCCCACTTAAATGCAGAAAATAAAAACAAATAGTAGCTAAAGCTACTATAGCCATAAATAGTGAGATGGCACAATAATATAGTTCAAGAAAATCTAGCTTCCAGTTATTATATAAATAATTTTCCTAAATTATAATATTCATAATTTATTTTTAAGTATTATTTATGTAGGAATACAGCAAAAAAAATACAGTTTCAATTGACAAGAAAAACATGATCATAATGTACCCTCTCAACTCGACACATTATATTTGTGCTCAGACGAAAGATTTACCTCGCTTTTAATCCTTGGCAGGAGCAAAATAAGTTGACAAAATGGTCGAGTCCCCCACTAACGCTTCGATTACAGCGATGCAATGGGAAGGCGTCGCCGAATGTGTTGCTTTTGAAAATAATTGGTTGCAAAAGAGTCGTTTTAAACGTCCCTTTTACGATGTTTTAAAAAGGTAGTTTCTTAGTAGTAAAAGAATCGATATTCTGAAAAATAATACTCTTTTACTACTCTTTTTCGCTTATTTGTTTACGAAAAACAACCAACCATCGTTAGTAGAAAGGTTGCTTAACATCGTCAAAGCAGGTCAAAGGTAGTTAAAGAGTAACAGATGGTAGTAAAAGGATGGCTGAGCGTATTAACCATCGTTAGTAGAAAGGTTGCTAAACATCGTCAAAGCATGGTCAAAGGTAGTGAAAGAGTAACAGATGTTATGAAACGGATCGCTGAGCATAGTTTCTGCCAAAAAAAAAACTTTTGCTATTAATTTATCACTTTTTGTAACCAAATCTGACCCGGCCTTGTGGCATTAAAAGAATCACATTCAATGGTAAAAGCATTGCCAAAGGTGGTTAAAGAATCACAGCAGGTAGTAAAAATATTTCCAACGAATGGTTTTTAGATACCTATTGCAGAAAGGATCAAAGGGTATAGCTAAAGGATCGCGAAATGGTCGTCAAATGATCACCTACGTACATCGCCGATAAATTAACATAGTTAATTAATTAACAGCATAGGTAACAATAATTACCTGCAATTAATTAATTAATTACCTACAATAATTTTTGGATAGGTCTTGTATTAAGGTACCTATACAATGTTGATATCAAATCAAGGAAAGGATCAAAGTTAAGCAGTATAATTAAGTATTAATCAGTTTATTTGTGTAACACAATCATACAATTAACCTCGAATTAAAATGAAATGAAAGGCATTACACAAAATTTCCAAAAAGATATAGCATATTATTAAAATAGGTATAAAAGAGTAATTCAGCAATAATTAAGTGGCAAAAACACATCATAGCAATTTATACACAACACACTAGCGCAACATTTTCCTTCATGCTGACAATATTCGATAGAATTGCAGCTCATTAAATCCCAATGAAGCCAATTGGATTTTTCTGTTATATTATTAAGGATCGCCGTCCTGAAAAAGATTATTAAGTTCTATAGTGATATTGTTTTAGGGAGAGGAGGGCATTATTTTTTCACAGTGTGTGACAAGCGGGGAGAGGGTCAAAGTGTGGCCAAAAAAAAGGAACCAACTGGCACCCCTCGGCGTGGTGGGTCTGGGTCAGCCGGCAAGACACCGACTCGCCGTGCCTCCTCCTCCTTGGTCACCCGATCCGCGCCGCTCCCAATGCGTGCAACCACATGTGCACGGAGGAACAGAACAGCGACGTCGGCAGATCACACTCAAATCCAACTTGGTCAATATAGCTATAACACATTTAAAAAATATTAGTTCCTTTACAATAATAATTGCGACACAAAAACTGAGATCCATCGGACCATTGTCAGTAATTTCGCTTATCAACTCCGACATCAATGTGGTCTATTCCCAACGGGATTCTAATTTTCACGTAGCTCGGATAAAAACGTTTTCCATACAACAGTCCTGCGCAAAAATTTCTGCCTACCATTTTTGATACAAAACGTGAACTGTTTTAAACCAAAAATATTGCTAACAAACAGCCAACCGCAACAACAAAGGGCAAGACCGGCTCTGGGTCTGGATCAAGGGGGTCCAAAGGCTGCGAGACGTGGTGTGAGAGATCTTAATAAACTATACGGCTTGCCGCATTTATTGTTATGGTTGTTTATTAAAGCTTTGACATGTTACGCTGAAATTAATTAGATGGTACTCATCACTATGGTTTATCCCGAGGAGTCTCGCCACACACTCGCACTCTCTATAATCTTCTCGTCGTGCTGATGTTGGCGCCTTATCTCGTCGCGAGCGCTCCTCTCGATGTCGTGTCTTCGTCGAGTTCCAGGACTCTTCTGTCCCTCTGAATTCTCATTAAGCTGAGAGCGATGCACATTGCCGACGCACATGTGGTGTTAGGGGTGCGTGGCCATGGGGCTACTATACAGGCCGAGAAGTAACCTGACACCCTCGCCATGTGTATCGTTTTGGGAAAGGCCACTTGAATACATGAATGCAAAACATTCGCGACAATATCTTTTCTATACACAACGTTTCGATCACAGCAAAAATTTAGCCGATGCATAGACTAATCTTGCTATAGATTTGCAAGTCTTGACAGTAAAATATAATTTATTTTCGAAACATTTCAGTTCCCTTAATTGCACCTGTCACTCGGCTGCTATATAGGATGGGCAATTCGACAATGATATTTCACCAAATTGAAGCGATGAAGAACCAATTACTAGGGGAAAACTACCTTTCAGCTACCCTTTTCTGATCTTTGTGAAATAGTTTGCTTGGTTATCTTTCAGCGACTTTTAGTGGTCTTTGACTACCTACCTTTAACTTTTTATTTATGATCGTTTGGAAATCGTTTGCTTTGGCTATCTTTGAAGACCTTTAGTTGTCTTTTAATTTGAAAATTACCATTAGCTATACCTACTCTTATCTTAACTTTTTGCAATCGTTTGTTTTGGCTATGTTTTGACGACCTTTAGTTGTCTTTGAAAACTACCTTTAGCTATTATTTTATTAACTTTTTGCAATCGTTTGCTCTGGCCATCTTTTGACGACTCTTTGCGTCTAACTGAAAAATACCTTTAGCAACGTTTTTGCAGGCTTTTTGTTGGCTTTCGCTTCTTCGTTATCCTTTAACTACCTACTCTTTTCTGACTAGGCAACCTAAAAACAACTTTATTTCGATTCTTTAACCGTTCAAAATTTTTGTAAGGGAATAGTACAAGAAAATCTAGCATCCAGTTATATAAATAATTTTCCTAAATTATAATATTCATAATTTATTTTTAAGTGTTATTTATGTAGGAATACAGAAAAAAAAATACAGTTTCAATTGACAAGAAAAACATGATCATAATGTACCCTCTCAACTCGACACATTATAATTGTGCTCAGACGAAAGATTTACCTCGCTTTTAATCCTTGGCAGGAGCAAAATAAGTTGACAAAATGGTCGAGTCCCCCACTAACGCTTCGATTACAGCGATGCAATGGGAAGGCGTCGCCGAATGTGTTGCTGTTGTCGTGTTGCAAGCAAAAAGATAAACACATTCCAAGCAAGTCGTAAGTCGCGACAGCAATCGACCTTCTGATTGGCTGTCGCTTGCAAACTCGTCAGCAAAGCCGTTGCATTGCAAGTCTGCAAATGCAACTTCACGCGTCGACCGGTGCAAGCCCATATTTAAATGACGTCATCAAGAACATTTGGTTTCATTTTAAGTTACACACATGCGACATTAGAATGGGTTTTAAAAGAAAAAGTCTTGCACCGGAGCACGTCACTTTGTCAAAATGAGAGGAAGCGTTGATTACTTCTTTTACTGATTGCAGAAACACAATGTTTTTATCACAACCAAGTAAATTTAGGTACCTACTAATAAACATAGTATAAAAACAATGGAACGAATTTAAAAACGATTCTGAAAGTAACTTTTGGTAACTAATATAATATTGTAGGTATAATATGTAAAACAAAACTAAAAAGAGAATAAATCACAGAACTTTGGGCGAACACAAAAAAGTTTCGAAACATATCGCTGCTCATGTTGGATCAGACTGAACGTTTGGCACGAAGAAGTCCGACCGCGTTGGCACTACGAGTATTGCAGCCCTGCCTTTTTTTGTTACAGCGTACGTGCCTATGTCTATGTAGAGTATACCTAACATATAGCATAGAGTAAGGATATAGGTACCTAGGTATGTACGGTACGGCCGTGTGGCAAGCGAAGCCTAGCAAATTACATCTGCATTACAAAACCTGGGCAGACACAGAACAATTGGCAGCCACACAGACCTGGACCACGCTGGAAGATTGCTAGTTTCAAGCTCGTAGTCGAGGTACGCATGGTCACATTTAGCCTGCGCCTAGAAACAATTATTTTTAAAGGTAAGGTAACGTTAAACAATTGCTGGGATTGCCCCAACAATACAGTATGGCATTTCAAACTTCCATATATTTTGCCAAATAATTTGCTAGTATTTCATTGGCATTGGAAAGTAATTCAATGGTGATTTAAATGCCGCAGACAGGCCAGCTAGCCTCGCACAGCTAGCCTCGCACAGACAGCCTGGCACAGCTAGCCTCGCACCGCAAGCCTCAGAGCAGGTCTGCGGGACTGTGGGGCACGCCGGCCACCTCCCAGACGGTGGCTGCCAGTCGGCGCGAGTGCTCCAGCACGCACGCGCCAGTGGCGAGACCGAGGTGCACGCACAGCAGTTCCAGACAGCGCGGTGGTGCGTCGGGTGGCGCGCGCGGGAAGCACGCCAAGGTCAACGCTCTGCGGCAGTACGCGATAATGGGTCACAACAACAACAACAGTACAATATAATATAGACAAAAGGCAAAATATTGCCAGTCATACATTTATTAAGGCCCAGTCTTACCAAGTATTTCGACTCCAAGTTAACATCCCAACTAGGAGTTACAACTGAACTCAAACAATCCATGCAGCAAACTTGGAGTTGAAAAACTTGGTAAAACCAAAGAACCTACACACAATTCTAAAAAAAGGATTTCATGTCTTCCTCGTTGAGAATTCTTCAAAAGAATGAAAAGCCTCCATCCACAAAATAGGTACTGTTTCAGAAACTGGAGGCCGATGTGTGAAACAATCTATTTCGTTTCCTAAAAGAGTAGAAATTTTCTCTTGAAAATCGCAAAATTTTACTTTAAAACGCAAAAAGCTATTGCACGAAATTCATAAAAACTTTACAGAAAGTCGTATAAGTCTGAACACTATAGAAATGCTTGGTTTCATCAACGCTTCAGGACTTTGTCAAGTTTCTTGACAAAACATTGAAAACTTTTGGCTGTACAAAAAAAGCACACTGGGTGTAAGTTTGAACCACGAAGAACCGCTGCAAATTTTATCAAAATGGCGTTGTCATTTGACCAGCAGATTGCGAACAAACACACACACACATTCAACAAACGTACAAACACAAAAACTCACTTGGTGACTTTTTTAGGCTAATTTCGCTTTTCTCGCTACGCTCATCATATCATAAAAAAAGCATAACAAACTCAGAGTTTGTGGAACCTTTGTGAACCTCATTAGAACTGAAAAGGCACTGATATTGTTCAGTCCGATAAAGTTAAGAGGAAGGTTGTGACTGGTTTAGCGGACACCAGGATGCACTGGATGGAAGTGAGGCGTAGCTGGGGAAATGTGCACCCGAACTGAGAGCCCACACGGAAGTACATACACGTTTCATATATGCCACCATACATGGTACAATATGTGGTACGTATACAAGTAGCTTTGGAAGTAACTGAAAGTAAATTCGCGTCAGAGATAGGTATACCTCCAATCTAATAAGAACAATTCGGACATAAGTTATGACTTATGTATTTACGTTTGCATTACTAAATGAGTTCATTATTTGTATTTTTTTGTTATCTGACAGCTCGGAGAGAAACAAAGTTAGGTCGGAATCGTCTAAATTTACAAGTGAGTACTTCGTTTTCGAGAAGGCAATGGTCTGGCTTGGTGCTCTATGGTTTTCGCAGTTTTCGTATTAAGTCTTCTGCCTTCCTTCACCTATTTATCTGCAATACAAACCGCTACACTCATCTTCAACGCAACACGAATTGCGTTCGCGAAGCATTAGAACTTAAAAATATTATTTTACTTCGAATACAGCTTTCTGCGGTTAATAAGACCATATCCACTGAGCAATAATACATAATATTATAACGATGAATCCCAAACTATTTGTATTGCGCCGCGCGATGTCCGGAATGGCAGCTGTGTGCGGCGAACCGCTAGAGGCGCCCCAATCGCCCGTTTGAATTCTGTCCTGTCCTGTCGTTGACTCGTTCGACGGTTCGTTACTCGCGGCTGCTACCTTATACGTCAGATTGATGTTTGGTGCTTTTCAAGTTATATATTGGAAAGAACAACGCAAACATGGTATGTATTGAATTATGTATACTTTGAACTTAAACTGCATTCTAATTTCTGAAAGAATTTTCTAAATGGGTGGTCATTTATTTCAGATTTGTTTGAACGAAGCCAGTTTTCAGTCAGTCTACAGGCCCATGTCATCTATTGCGCGCTCAACAGTTGAATTTGGATTCAAACTTTCTACATGGTAAGTGTGATAGTGAAAAATACCCTCCGGATGTCTGGACCCTATTGCCATGCTTACCACTTTCCACAATCATACGTGTAACCAAAGAATGTGGCTACCTTCATGCTAACGCAAACATTAATCTTCAATTCTTTTGTTGGTTTGTCTGACGTATGGAATTTTTTGGCTGCATTAGAAGAACGTTACTAAAATGTCAGGCTGCTGCCAGACCAAAGAATCGCAGCGTATTACCAGAGATCTCTGTCCGCGTACCAAGACGACCACCAGCCCTCGACGAAGCCGAGTCGCGAGCAACGTTTCGCGATGTATCATCAACGGCACTTCTTACAACTTAAACGTCAGAGTGATAGGCAGAGCAACATGCAAATAGGTAATACATAGCTTCATTATCTATTACTGTTTCTGAAATAGAAGAGGTCCCACCTCCTATGCACCCTGAAAGTATGGGAGTACCTGCCTAAAACCTTCGATCACTGCTCCGGTACGGGATAGGCAACAAGCGTGCCTGGCCAGCTCTTACTGCATTCACGATGTTTGTTGCCACTTTTGCGTTATCTTAAAACTGGGTAAACATTAAAACTAGGGATCCGAACCGAAATCAATAACGGTTCCGATTCCGGTTCTGGTTCCGATTTTTTAAATATCGTTTCTGGTTCCGGTTCTGGTTCTGAATTACATCAAATTATGGTTCTGGTTCGGGTTCTGGTTCCATGATATTTTGATTAGCAGTTTTGGTTCTGGTTCCGGTTTTTGAAACAATTCATTCAGGTTCCGATTTCGGTTCCGGTTCTTTGGATAAAATTTAGTTTCCAATATCGGATCCAAAAAAAATAAAGGTTCTAATAAAGGTTCCAATGAAAGATTTACGTTTTGAAGTTTGCCTTCCAATTTTTAAATTACGGTACCGTTAACGGGTCGCTAAAGATTATTATTTCCGTCGATGCCTTGGTATGTCTTAAGCAACTTCGTTAAGCGATTTATTAGTAATTTTACTGCTACAATATGTCACACCCACACTGTAGGTCCGTCACGTCAATCCACAATCACAAATGCTGACGCATTACTGTTCGCGGTCTTCTTCGAAATGGCAAAATATGCATTATGTTACTGAAATTGTTTACCTTCGCACACTCAATCCCTGCACCGAATTAACTTAGTGCATCGCTCTACGAAGTTGCAACTCACTCTAGGCCACAGACGACTGAAATGTTACATTTTCCCCATCGAAGGAAATAACTTGGAATTTTTATTTTGCTTTTTTCAGTTTGTGGAACCTTTATGAATTTGAGAGGAACCAATATTTTTTCGATCCCAATAGCGATTCCGGTTCCGATTCCGGTTCTATAAAAAATTAAATAACGGGTTTGATTCCGATTCTGGTTCTCAATATTTTTAAATAACGGTTCTGATTCCGGTTCTGGTTCCATGAAAATAGGGGTTCTATCGGGTTCCGGTTCTGGTTCCGGTTCGGATCCCTGATTAAAACCAACACACTAGGGGATTATTTAGCTACTGCTAAAATTCAATTGTCTTATTTAGAATGAACTAGTATATATTTCTTTTTTTAAAGCAATACATAACGGCATAATCATGGTTATAGAGTTGATCTGACCGATGATGACAGCTGGTAAGGCCTTTACTTTAACTTTGCATGGGATACATACAGCGCTGAGTTAGTTGCGTATCCCGGCTCGCAATGGTCGAAGCTAAAACTATAGTTCTCTGGTGTTTGTCATGATTCGTGAAACCTGAAGCAGTAGGTACCTAGTTTTTGCAATTTTTTGTCAAATTTTTAAATGAATTGCAGTAACCTACTGGCCAATCTCTGGATGACTGGGCCCTATTGCATGCTTACCACTTTCCACAATCATACATGTTATTACCAAAAAATGCTGCTACCGTCATGCTAACACGAGCATTAACCTTCAATTCTTTTGTAGGTTTGTCTGAAATATGGAATTATGTTTTAGGCTGCATTAGAAGAACGTCACTACAATGTCAGGCTGCTGCCAGACCAAAGAATCGCAGCGTATTACCAGAGATCTCTGTCCGCGTACCAAAACAACCACCAGCCCTCGACGAAGCCGAGTCGAGCAACGATTTGCGACGAATCGTCAACGGCATTTCGTACAGCTTAAACGTCGGAGTAGGCAGAGCAACATGCAAGTAGGTAGTACGTAGCTTCATGATCTATTACTGTTTCTGAAATCTAGAAGAGGTCCCACCTCCTATGCACCCCAGAAAGTAGAAACTATAGTTCTCTGGTGTTTGTCATGATTCATGAAACCTGAAGCAGTACTTATAGTTGTTGCAATTTTTGTCAAATTTTTAAATGAATTGCATGTGACCTGCTGGCAAAATTACTCGCTATTTGTCTGGTATTAACCAGCGTTTAACCAGTTATTTCACAAAGATGGTTTGCAAATATGCGTTCCTTTAGACAAATTATTTGAATTTAGCTGTGAAACTAACTTGAATCAATTCATTTAAATGTTTTTATGTAGCAAGGGTGCTTATTATTTATTTTGAAGATACTGCCACCTATTAAAGCTCAATTTTGGGCTCAATATTTTGGTGTTTTTATGAACATTTAGTTTCAAATACGTATATATGCATTACATGGGGAAATATATTTTTAGAATTATTGGACAAAAGTGAGCTTGAGTTAGGTACTATCTGTGATATTCCATAGCCTGAGACAATTCTTACTCCCCATGAATGAACCAACTTGTATGGTGTCCAGCTCAATCTACTTGTGATCGCTAAATAATGTTGCCTTTTATTAGTATAGTTGCATTTTTTAATCTTAACTTTGAGAGAAAGATCATGCCACTCGACAAATTCAAAATGTGTTACCTACTACATTGCATTCACCCAACAATTATTTTTTTGAAGGGAGGTACTGGTTTTGATATAGGTACACTTCTGGAATCAGAAACTGCGCCCGCAAAATTTTACAAGTCCCGACGTATGGGCTTGGCGGAAAAACAGTGTAGTTTAAAACTGGTTAGAACTCTATGAAAGACCCACACCACATCCCAACAAAAACGTGGTCAATCCAAGGTAGAGAGAGGCTTATCTTGATCCAGCCCATTACTATAGTTGGGATCGATCTGCTTCATCGAATAGGCAAATAAAACAATAGCCGCGAAATATTTTCCGCATCGGAATAATATGATGATACTAATTAAATTATGTGGTTAACCATTGTTAAAATGAGAAAAGGACAGTCCAGCCAATTAATCATCCCGATCTTGTTATCCACGACCTGCCTGGGTGAGCATGGCCAGCAAAAAGGTAGGGTCTCGGTACGATTGACTACCTTGATTGAGAGATAACAGAAGCAATTTAATAAAGCACTTAAGATTGCTTTGCGACAGCTAGTTTTTTTTTCAAATAACGGAAATGTGATGCTCACATAGTGTTGGGAGTTAAGAATAGACGTTAGAAGTTTTTAAAATTTAATTATATCTCCAAAATTACGCATTTTAGAATATTGCTATACTAGGTGCCTGCAAATTGATGAAGGATAACGATTAGCTGTGGTGTGGAACAAAAATAAATGCTCAAAACAAATAAATCTTAGACATATCTGTGTATAATCGCAATTAGTATTTTTTCTTCCATATTACCATTGGTATAATAATTTAAAGCGTAACCATGATTCCCATGGTTAAAAAGTAACAAAATGAAACACAACAAGTAAACTAAATAATAATAAGACATTTGCTCTCGCAACAAAATAGGCAACAAAGAAAAAAAATAACAAATCTCGGGCTAGTAGCCGGTCCAGCCGCCCTCGTACTCCAGGACTTTGGCCAATCGCCGAGGCATCGACTCGGTCAAAGCCCGGATGTAGCGCTCGCTACCCGTCACGCCCAGCCAGGCGGCCTCGACGGCGTCCCAGAGCTCGTCTCGGTCCGCGGGCGGCTCCCAGTCCTCCTTCATGGAGCGGACCACCTCGGCCCACACGTTCTCTATGGGGCTGAGGTCGCAGCCCCTCGGTATCCAATCTTCCAAATGGATGTCCTGTTGCGTCGCCAGCCACTCCTGGACCACGCCAGCAAAGTGGACGGGGCTGTGATCCTGAAATAAAATAGACGCATTTCAATTCGCTATTTTTATTTCACCACTACAAATCGCGTATAGCTTTACTTGCAAAATAATGCTTACCTGCTGGAAAGATATGGGCCCATCGGGGTACAACACCCGCACCGAGGGCACCATGACGTCCCTCAGGATGTCCCGGTATTGCTCCCCGGTGAGGTACCCGTCGACGCGCCATAGTGCCCCCCCTCCGGCCGCGGACATCCACCCCCAGGCGCACACAGAGAAGCGTCCACTCTTCTGCCGCTGGTGGACGTATTTCGGGTCGAATCGGCTGTTATTCGGCCTGTAAACGATCTGGGGGCCGTCTTTCGAAGAGGAAAACGTATTCTCGTCGGAAAAAACCACCCTCGACCAGTCGGCGTCGGCATGCGTTGCCGCGTACGCCATGCGGTCAACGCAATGGGCGTCGGTGAGGACCTCCTTGATGGCGGCTCTCCTCGCATGCAAGTCGGTCTCCCCGAGCCGATTCCTGGCGGTCTTCGAGCAGCCCGGGAAATTTCTGTTGGCCACCAACCAGGAGGAATGGCGGAAAGGATTTCCCTCGGACAGCGCCACGAGGTTGGCATCTTGCTCCGCCGTGGAGACTCGCTGTCTACCGGTGCCAGGCCTGAAAATGTAATAACAACATCGAGCGAATTGCTAATAACATTGCAGAGGTAATTTGTGATTAAGCTTTGTGTTTGTTTTCGTTTAAACGACCGATCGATGACTGAATATCACATTCACAGGCACGGCAGCAGGCATGATGCCTTGTTCAAATAATATATTATGTTAATAGATTAATAGATTTTATATTTAGGTGGTAAAATACACGAGATGAACTTTTAATTATTTCAAAGCATAATTTACCTTCGCTGCATGCTGCCAGTATCCTGGTAGCGCTTCCACCACCTCTTCGCACTTGCCGCGGACACACCGAATTGCTCCCCTGCCGCCCGTGGCGTGAGATTGCCGTGCTCTACGAGCCCCAAAACTGCCACCCTGGTATCATGGTCCCAGTGTGCAGCCATTGCAACTTTGCGTTGGCGAATGAATGAACTTGTCATTCGCCGAGATTTGTTTCATTACATGATTCAGGGAAGGCAGCTGACTGGAGGGAACAGGTAGTTCTATAAAAATAGGTCAAAGTGCGCCTTCCCATTGCGCTTCTGTATGGCAATGGCCAAAGGCTTATCGTTTCTGGATGTCTTTATTGATGAGCTCATGAAAAGAATATAATTCCTTTTGTGGAAAATATTTGAATTAATATTTCATCTTGATAATTAGCTAAATATGTAATCTCTAAAGTATTCTTTCCCCGGTGACGTATCGAAATAAATTGTGCATCAGTAATAAACACTAATCTCCCGATCTTGTAATCAGCTCCCAGCCTGCCTGGCCGGGCAGCCATCGAAAAGGTCGGGTCTCGGTACGATTGACTACCTCGATTGAGAGATAACGGATGCAATTAAAAGAATGCACATCGAATTTCATTAGGAAGTCAACTTTTTCAGAGATAATGGAAAAATGATATTATATTAAGGTTAGTTGTGAAGAAAAGATCTAGATTGTTTTTTGTTTTTTATTATAGCTTTAAAATTACGCATTTTAGACTAGTAAAAATGTGCCAACATCGTGCAAAAATCCACAGTGAACCAAATCAAGAGCATTTCCGATCCTCATTTGACGGAGCAAAGCAGCTAATGATAACGGAACGGGTTTATCAAACTAGTCCCAGGCCCGCAAAAGCACATGGCATATAGCCACGTGCTCAGTACCCGGCCTTCCTATACTATTTTCAAACGAACCTGAAAAGGACTTGTATATTTTTACGACGGGCGCAGTTTATGATTCCGCAAGTGTACCTAGTACCTACTGTTCAGATTGTTCGGGTTATTTTCTATTTTGCAACCCAAGACATTGGGATAGAATTGACATCTTAACTATTTTATTTACGTTTCATGCAATTATAACTAAGACAGCTATCCTCCATCATTGGGCCCTAAGATACTATTCTAATATTGGGCCTATCATTGCCTATCAACAAGTAGCATTTAAAAAAGATCAATTAAGCAATAATGTTGCTTATGCCCCGTTATAAAACCCTTCTCAACTCATTTGATAGGTTTGTTTTAAACACAATTTTACCATGGCAACAGCCAATTCAGTTGTAACTCCTAATTTAAACAACTAGTAATTGAAAAACTATGTAAAACCAGAGTAAAATACATAGTTAATAAACTCTGCTTGTATATAAGAGTTTTATTACTAGTAGCCAGTTTTATTACATGTCTGTATTTAATTTTTGGAACTTAAAAAATGATAAACTTGCATTGTTTAATAGTGGGGGTCTTTACACTTTCATCAATAAAAAAATATCTATGTAAATAATTGTCTTTGTCCATCAAACTGTTGTTTTTGCCCACCTCTACCTCGATAGTAATTATTGCACTATTGCAATGGTTTATTGGCCATCTATATCCCCATCCATAGGTACTGGTTAATATTGATTAACATGGTTGTCAGCAAACGGATTGATAATGTGAACGTCGCACAGGAATCCAATCAACTGGTTTACGGGTCATGCATATCTGCTAGAAGGTAAGTGAGTGCAGTTTTTATAATACGTGCAGGGTGCAATTAGTATTTGTATTGCAGTACCTATTCTTATCATTTGGTTATGTACATTATATGCTTTTCATTTTATATGCAATACATGTATCATATGAGACATGTATTGTACTGTACTTGTACATTGTACATGTATATTGTTCTTGTATATTGTACTTGTATATTGTACTTGTACCTTGTAATTGTACATTGTGCTTGTTTTAGGCTAGTGTAGTTTCTATGAACCATATGAATCACCATATGTTTTCCTCTCTAATTCCTTATATATGTCAGATATATATGTCAGACATGTAAGTTTCACAGTTTCCACTGTTCGAAATTTCTATAGTTTTCTTATATGTTTCACATATGGACACCATATGTGTTTCATACAAATTTACCATATGTGCTCCATATATGTACTTCCGTGTGGGAGACTCGTCTGCTTCGCTTCCCTTCTAGTTGTCCGATGAAGGTTTAAATAAAAGAAATTAAAGAACCAAAGTCTTTCTAGTTCTTTAATTGTTTTTAACGCTTCTGGTTCCATAAAACAAACATTCTATAAAATTACAGTCACGGTTCAGGTTCGGATCCAAGGTAAAATACATGTAGCCAATCGGTTGAAAGAAAAACACTTAATGAGAGCCATTTTCAGTGGTTTTTGTTTTCAAGGTGATTCCTTGGCAGTGAGTCCCCACACATGTACCAGGTTGGTACTCACTGGTAGAAGTCCCCACACATGAACCAGGTTGGTACTCACTGGTAGAAGTCCCCACACATGTTGGTACTCACTGGTAGAAGTCCCCACACATGAACCAGGTTGGTACTCACTGGTAGAAGTCCCCACACATGAACCAGGTTGGTACTCACTTGTAGAAGTCCCCACACATGATTCCAGGCAGAGGCAGCGACTTCTGCACGGCCGTGGTGGTACTCACTATCGGCTTCAAAGGCGAGCCCTGCAACGACGAGGAAATCGTGACTTCACAGAAAGAAGATACCCAGATATTTTACCTTGCCTACACTCCATTTCACGCTAAGAAGGAGAGTGGATTTGCATTTTCCTCGTGGACCCACTGCTGAGACACAAGCTACAAGTGTCAAAACTGCCCATAGAGTCTTTTGTCTGGCTTAAGACATGGCTTGTGCGTTTTGAAACTCTTGACTCGTGTCTTGCAGCAGTCGGTCCTCGAGGAAGATGCAAATCCACTCTCCTTCAGCGTTGAAAACGATTGGATTCACAAGCCACGCTGCGTGGCCAGGGGTCAGTGCAGAGGCTCACGCGGGAACTTCCTACACCAACACTTATTAATGTACAAATATGGAAAGAAACCCATAGACGGAGAAAGAATCACTGGATGTCGGATGGTAGTTTTTAATACAAGTTATGGCATAATTTTTCCATACGAGCTACGTAAAAATGCCGTAAAAATGGTACTGTAGGCACTTTTGGAATATGCACACCTCTGTCATTTTTGAAAGTATAAATTACCTAAAGCTTCGTTTACAGCGATGCAAAGCGACGGCGTCGCTGATCGCGTCGCTTCGCAACCAAAAAGATAAACATACTCCATGTCAGTCAAAGCGAAGCGACAGGGTCGCTAATCTATGTGACGTTACCGGGAATGGCCTTTTGATTGTCTACGACACCGTCGCTTCGCAACGCTGTAAACGTAGCTTAGCATACCATCCGACACCAAACAACCCTTCAACTACACGTATATTTTTCTCCAAAACTCTGTGTTAGTATTTGTGGCCAGGAGAAGTTCCCGCGAGAACCTCCGCGTACGACACTAACGTTTCGTTTCCTCTTAACGTGAAGTGGAGTTAAAGATGGCCACGGAAAAAAATTTGATGCTAGTAATTTCGCCGGCAATCGCTGCGGTGCATTGGCAACCTGATTACAACATCATCTACCAGGCCATGGCACAAGATCATTATAATCAAGGTACCCAATGTTCCTCAGGTGGTTACAGTTTACAATTACTTTGGTTACGTGTGATGTGAATGTAATAATAACAAGACCAGTTGCTCCGTGCCTTGACTTCCGGTGAAACTATTTTAGCTTGTTGGTGAAGGGAACGCCGTGACTTGCGGGAGGAGGGCTTTCGCGTAGCTGCTGTTAGTACAGGGCCCGAATACAGAGACGTCACTGAGTGCGCACTCACACTCAGCGCACACTCATTGCGCACTCGGCGCGCACTCAGGGGTCATTTCAGATATGTCAAGCCACATTTCTATGATTTTTTTGACTAACTACAATGGGTTCGAGTTAAAGTAAATACTCATGGTACGTACACGTGTGGGTTACATTTGTTTCACATTTGTTGAACGGAAATAGAACGAGAGTAGCTACTTGAATATGAAAACCAGCCTCTACAAAAAAAGTACCTTGCCAGTGACAGTTCCGTCTGACAGCTGCTGTTAGTAGCAATAATTCCCTCACTACCTACCTTTTCCCAGATTATCCACTCCTAGGCCCGAATGCAGAGTCGTTCACTGAGTGCGCATTCAAGACTTACTCCACTCAGTGCGCACTCAAGGCTTACTCCACTCACTGCGCGCACTCAAGGCTTACTCCACTGAGTGCGCACTAAAGGCTGACTCCACTGAGTACGCACTCAAGGCTTACTCCACTGAGTACGCACTCAAGGCTTACTCCACTGAGTGCGCACTAAAGGCTGACTCCACTGAGTGCGCACTCAAGGCTTACTCCACTGAGTACGCACTCAAGGCTTACTCCACTGAGTGCGCACTCAAGGCTTACTCCACTGAGTGCGCACTCAAGGCTTACTCCACTCACTGCGCACTCAAGGCTTACTCCACTGAGTGCGCACTAAAGGCTGTCTCCACTGAGTGCGCACTCAAGGCTTACTCCACTGAGTACGCACTCAAGGCTTACTCCACTGAGTGCGCACTAAAGGCTGACTCCACTGAGTGCGCACTCAAGGCTTACTCCACTGAGTACGCACTCAAGGCTTACTCCACTGAGTGCGCACTCAAGGCTTACTCCACTCACTGCGCACTCAAGGCTTACTCCACTGAGTGAGCACTCAAGGCTTACTCCACTCAGTGCGCACTCAAGGCTTACTCCACTCAGTGCGCACTGAGCGAGAACGACTCTGCATTCGGGCCTAGGAGTGGATAATCTGGGAAGAGGTAGTGAGGGAGTTTTTCTTAGACTCGTGTCTACTTTCCCTATCTTTAGCACTAGTTTTGAAAGACTATTTCAAACTGTCAGTTGAATACTAAACAAAAGTCTCACTGGTATCCCTACGTTTCGAAACATAAACTACTAACTTCGTCAAAGGTGATGGCTCGACTGAAAGAACCATTATTTTGCTTCCTAAATTCTAATGATCCTGTCAAACTCCAAAAATAATCGAAAATAATGAATTTTCAGTACATTTTAAATAACCCTTCCAAAATCCCAATAAGATTTCCCCAAACATTGGAAACTGGAATGTGTGCTTGCGCGTCCAACGACAGAGACAAACACGGCCATGTCCCGAGGTGGTTGCTCACCGAGGCGTCTTCGAACCACAAGAAGTACGCATAGTGGAAGGTGGAGTCCTTCCACGCGGCGCTCGTTCGCCCAGCGGCTGCGTGGGTCCGCGCCAAGGCCACGGCCGCCCAGACGCGCCGTCGCGTCAACGCCACCGTCTCCTCCGCGCTGAAGTCCAGACGCGGCGCGGTGACGCGGTGGCTGGCGCGGTCCACGTACACGAAGTGCACCAGCCCCGGGAACTCCTCCAGGTAGCGGTTGATGGTCAGGGACGCCCGCGTAATCGCCAGTCAAGGAACATTGTCGTCTCTCCTCTCGGGACGGCATCGTATTTAATGCTCACGTACAACGTACATACGTACAATGTTACGTTAGGAGTTTGCAAATCTTGCAGCTGCTTTCACGTTTCGGTTACAGAGTATTGTGAACGACTATGCATTGAGCCATAAGACAAATGTTGTAGTTACAACTAATTTCCGTCGTAAAATGGCCTCAAGTCTTAGATCTAGAATCTAGATTGTCACTCGTGCAGCTTCCGGCACAGCCATTTGCGCTCGGCGCCATCGGACCGTGGGGTTTTGACAACTGGACCAAACCTTACCTGCCATGGGGCCGAGCAAGGGCACGACAACAATCTTTGCAGTAACTGTATTTATTTCTTAACTTTTATGGTTGAATTATGTAAAAAATGACAACTTAATTTGTAATGTTAAGTTACGTTGAGTTCTTATGTGTGTTGTAGCTAGTCTTATGGAAACCCATGTGGCAAACTTTATGCTTGTTGCTATGTTAATGTTTTGTTTACGACCATGCTGGTTGTAGATGGGCCATAAGTGTGTGGCATGGTCAAACATTTTGCTAATGTTAAGTTCAAGTAATGTTGTTAAGTTTGTTGTGGGAACGTACTTAAAGTATGTCATGCTTGAGGGGGAGGGTGGGGGGGTTGCCAATGTGTGAAAGTTTGTGACAGGGGGGAGGGGGGGGGGGGTGTACAGACATGTGTCACGTCACACTTTGTTTTAGATAAAATCAAAATTTTTAAAAGCAAAAAATTCAAAATTAATTTTTGCTAGGTACTTCAAAAAATAAACCTTGCAGTCCACAAGAGATAACCATAATCAAATTTCTTAAAGGTAGCATTTCTTAGTCAATTTTGTATGCAGTTTCAAACATTAAATCCACTTTAAAAAATGTGTGTGGGGGGGGGGGGGTATCATAGATTGTGACATACTTTTAGGAGGGAGGGGGGGGGGGGGGTTGCCAATGTGTGACAGTGGTCCTATTCCAAAACCTGCTGGGCTTACTGAGCTCCAGTAGGCTCCCAGTAGAGTTCAGCAAAGTCTGCTGCTGCCTTCAGTAACAAAACGCTATACGCGACATCAGCTCAGCTCGTTTTATTTTTTTTTAGCGGCAACGTTCAAAGTTCTCAGCTCTCAAATACCAGAGTTTTTTCAAATTTAAATAACAAATGACTTTAAAAAAATATAAATATACTTACTTGCCAATAACTTGTAACAAGACATTATTTTTATTCTCTACTGACTAACAACTTCAAAGTAACCTCGCAAACACCACACGTCAGATCTGATTTGTAACCAGCCGTCTTGAAATTTGAATTGACTGAGCTCAGTAGGATTGACTGAGGCCGAAACCTCCAGTCAACTTCAGTGGCTTTCAGCACGTTACGGAACAGCCAGCAGGTTCCAGCTCAGCCACTGTGATAGGGTTTCGAAACGGATCCCAGTTAGATTTGTTACTGTGCAGTAGCTTCAGCAGGTTTCGGAACAGGATCAGTGTGTGACAATGGGGGGCGGGGATGTCAAATAGAGGCTTGAAAAGTGTGACGTACTTTAGGTATGCTCCCTGTAGGCAAGCCAAGGGATGTGCATATTCCTAACTTCACTGCTGCTGCTAATCCTTGCTGCCAAGTTTGTGGCAGGCAATCTAAGGGGTGTGCATATTCCAAACATTACTGCTGCTGCTAATGCTTGCTGCCAAATTGTTGTAGGCAATCAAAGGGGTGTGCATATTCCAAACATTACTGCTGCTGCTAATCCATGCTGCCATGTTTGATGTAGTCAATCTAAGGGGTATGCATATACCAAACATTACTGCTGCTGCTAATTCTTGCTGCCTAATTCGTTGTAGGCCAACTAAAGGGTGTACATTTTCCAAACATTACCGCTGCTGCTAATTCTTGCTGCTAAGTTTGTTGTAGGCAATCTAAGGGGTAAACATATTCCAAACATTACTGCTGCTGCTAATTCTTTCTGCCAAGTTTGTTGTAGGCAATCTAAGGGGAGTGCATATTCCAAACATTACAGCTGCTGCTAATTCTTGCTGCCAAGTGTGATGTAGGCAATCTAAATGGTGTGCATATTCCAAACTTTACTGCTGCTGCTAATTCTTGCTGCCAAGTTTGATGTGGGCAATCTAAGGGGTGTACATATTCCAAACATTACTGCTGCTGCTAATTCATGCAGCCAAGTTTGTTGTAGGCAATCTAAAGAGTGTACATATTCCAAACATAACTGCTGCTGCTATTCCTTGCTGCCAAGTTTGTTAAAGACAATCTAAAGAGTGTAAATAATCCAAATATTACTGCTGCTGCTAAATCATGCAGCCAAGTTTGTTGTAGGCAATCTAAGGGGTGTGCTTATTCCAAACATTACTGTTGCTGCTAATTCTTGCTGCCAAGTTTGTTGTAGGCAATCTAAGAGGTGTGCATATTCCAAACATTACTGCTGCTGCAAATTTTTGCTGCAAAGTTTGTTGTAGGCAATCTTAGGGGTGTGAATATTCCAAACATTACTGCTGCTGCTAATTATTGCTGCCAAGTTTGTTGTAGGCAATCGAAGGGGTGTACATAATCCAAACATTACTGCTGCTGCTAATTCTTGGTGCCAAGTTTGTTGTAGGCCATCTAAGGGGTGTACTTCTCCAAACATTACTGCTGCTGCTAATTCTTGCTGCCAAGTTTGTTGTAGGCAATCTAAGGGGTGTGCTTATTCCAAACATTACTGTTGCTGCTAATTCTTGCTGCCAAGTTTGTTGTAGGCAATCTAAGAGGTGTGCATATTCCAAACATTACTGCTGCTGCAAATTTTTGCTGCAAAGTTTGTTGTAGGCAATCTTAGGGGTGTGAATATTCCAAACATTACTGCTGCTGCTAATTATTGCTGCCAAGTTTGTTGTAGGCAATCGAAGGGGTGTACATAATCCAAACATTACTGCTGCTGCTAATTCTTGCTGCCAAGTTTGTTGTAGGCAATCTAAGGGGAGTACATATTCCAAACATAACTGCTGATGCTAATTCTTGCTGCCAAGTTTGTTGTAGGCAATCTAAGGGGTGTGAATATTCCAAACATTACTGCTGCTGCTAATTCTTGCTGCCAAGTATGTTGTAGGCAATCTAAGGGGTGTGCATATTCCAAACATAAGTGCTGCTGCTTATTCTTGCTGCCAAGTTTGTTGTAGGCAATTATCTAAGGGGTGTAAATATTCCAAACATTACTGCTGCTGCTGCTAATTCTTGCTGCCAAGTTTGTTGTAGGCAATCTAAGGGGTGTACATATTCCAAACATTACTGCTGATGCTAATTCTTGCTGCCAAGTTTGTTGTAGGCAATCTAAGGGGTGTATATATTCCAAACATTACTGCTGCTGCTAATTCTTGCTGCCAAGTATGTTGTAGGCAATCTAAGGGGTGTGCATATTCTAAACATTACTGCTGCTGCTATTTCTTGCTGCCAAGTTTGTTGTAGGCAATCTAAGGGGTGTGCATATTTCAAACATTACTGCTGCTGCTAATTTTTGCTGCCAAGTTTTTTGTAGGCAATCTAAAGGGTGTGAATATTCCAAACATTACTGCTGCTGCTGATTCTTGCTGCCAAGTTAATTGTAGACAATCTAAGGGGTGTGCATATTCCAAACACTACTGCTGCTGCTAATTCTTGCTGCCAAGTTTGTTGTAGATAATCTAAGGGGTGTGCATATTCTAAACATTACTGCTGCTGCTAATTCTTGCTCCCAAGTTTGTTGTAGGCAATCTACGGGGTGTGCATATTCCAAACATTAGTGCTGTAGCTAATTTTTGCTGCCAAGTTTGTTGTAGGCAATCTAAGGGGTGTGCATATTCCAAACATTACTGCTGCTGCTAATTCTTGCTGCCAAGTTTGTTGTAGGCAATCTAAGGGGTGTGCATATTTCAAACATTACTGCTGCTGCTAATTCTTGCTGCCAAGTTTGTTGTAGGCAATCTAAGGGGTGTGCATATTCCAAACATTACTGCTGCTGCAGATTCTTGCTGCCAAGTTTGTTGTAGGCAATCTAAGGGGTGTGCATATTCCAAACACTATTTCTGCTGCTAATTCTTGCTGCCAAGTTTGTTGTAGATAATCTAAGGGGTGTGCATATTCTAAACATTACTGCTGCTGCTATTTCATGCTGCCAAGTTTGTTGTAGGTAATCTAAGAGGTGTAAATATTCCAAACATTACTGCTGCTGCTTCTTCTTGCTGCCAAGTTTGTTGTAGGCAATCTAAGGGGTGTGCATATTCCAAACAATACTGCAGCTGCTAATTCTTGATGCCAAGTTTGTTGTAGGCAATCTAAGGGGTGTACATATTCCAAACATTACTGCTGCTGCTAATTCTTGCTACCAAGTTTGTTGTAAGCAATCTAAGGGGTGTGCATATTCCAAACTTTACTGCTGCTGCTAATTCTTGCTGCCAAGTTTGTTGTAGGCAATCTAAGGGGTGTACATATTCCAAACATTACTGCTGCTGCTAATTCTTGCTGCAAAGTTTGTTGTAGATAATCTAAGGGGTGTGCATATTTCAAACATTACTGCTGCAGCTAATTCATGCAGTCAAGTTTGTTGTAGGTAATCTAAGGGGTGTGATATTCCAAACATTACTGCTGCTGCTGATTCTTGCTGCCAAGTTTGTTGTAGGCAATCTAAGGGGTGTGCATATTCCACAAAATTCTGCTGCTGCTAATTCTTGCTGCCAAGTTTGTTGAAGATAATCTAAGGGGTGTGCATATTCTAAACATTACTGCTGCTGCTAATTCATGCTGCCAAATTTGTTGTTGGAAATCTAAGATGTGTGCATATTCAAAACATTACTGCTGCTGCTGCTAATCCTTGCTACCAAGTTTGTTGTAGGCAATCTAAAAAGTGTGCATATTCCAAACATTACTGCTGCTGCTAATTTTTGCTGCCAAGTTTGTTGTAGGCAATCTAAGGGGTGTGCATATTCCAAACATTACTGTTGCTGCTAATTCTAGCTGCGAAGTTTGTTTAAGGCAATCTGAGGGGTGTGAATATTCCAAACATTACTGCTGCTGCTGATTCTTGCTGCCAAGTTTGTTGTAGGCAATCTATAGGGTGTGCATTTTCCAAACACTACTGCTGCTGCTAATTTTTGCTGCCAAGTTTTTTGTAGGCAATCTAAAGGGTGTGCATGTTCTAAACATTACTGCTGCTGCTATTTCTTGCTGCCAAGTTTGTTGTAGGCAATCTAAGGGGTGTGCATATTCTAAACATTACTGCTGCTGCTAATTTTTGCTGCCAAGTTTTTTGTAGGCAATCTAAAGGGTGTGAATATTCCAAACATTACTGCTGCTGCTGATTCTTGCTGCCAAGTTTATTGTAGACAATCTAAGGGGTGTGCATATTCCAAACATTAGTGCTGCTGCTAATTCTTGCTGCCAAGATGGTTGTAGGCAATGTAAATGGTGTGCATATTCCAAACATTACTGCTGCTGCTAATTCTTGCTGCCAAGTTTGTTGTAGGCAATCTAAGGGGTGTGCATTTTCCAAACTTTACTGCTGCTGCAAATTCCTGCTGCCAAGTTTGTTGTAGGCAATCTATGGTGTGTGCATATTCCAAACACTACTGCTGCTGTTTATTCTTGCTGCCAAGTTTGTTGTAGATAATCAAAGGGGTGTGCATATTTAAAACCAAACTGCTGCTGCTTATTCATGCTGCCAAGTTTGTTGTAGGTAATCTAAAAGGTGTGCATATTCCAAAAATCCTGCTGCTGCTGCTAATCCTTGCTACCAAGTTTGTTGTAGGCAATCTAAAGAGTGTGCATATTGCAAACATTACTGCTGCTGCTAATTTTTGTTGCCAAGTGTGTTGTAGGCAATCTAAAGGGTGTGCATATTCTAAACATTACTGCTGCTGCTTAATCTTGCTGCCAAGCTTGTTGTAGGCAATCTAAGGGGTGTGCATATTCCAAACATTACTGCTGCTGCTAATTCTTGCTGCCAAGTTTGTTGTAAGCAATCTAAGGGGTGTGCATTTTCCAAACTTTACTGCTGCTGCTAATTCTTGCTGCCAAATTTTTTGTAGATAATCTAAGGGGTGTGCATATTCCAAACATTACTGCTGCTGCTAATTCTTGCTTCCAAGTTTGTTGTAGATAATCGAAGGGGTGTGCATATTCTAAACATTACTGCTACTGCTAATTCATGCTGCCAAGTTTGTTGTAGGTAATCTAAGAGGTGTGCATATTCCAAACATTACTGCTGCTGCTGCAAATCCTTGTTACCAAGTTTGTTGTAGGCAATCTAAGGGGTGTACATATTCCAAACATTACTGCTGCTGCTAAATCTTGCTGCAAAGTTTGTTTTAGGCAATCGGAGGGGTGTGAATATTCCAAACATTACTGCTGCTGCTTCTTCTTGCTGCCAAGTTTGTTGTAGGCAATCTAAGGGGTGTGCATATTCCAAACATTACTGCTGCTGCTAATTCTTGCTGCGAAGTTTGTTGTAGATAATCTAAGGGGTGTGCATATTCCAAACATTACTGCTGCTGCTAATTCATGCTGTCAAGTTTGTTGTAGGTAATCTAAGGGGTGTGATATTCCAAACATTACTGCTGCTGCTGATTCTTGCTGCCAAGTTTGTTGTAGGCAATCTAAGGGGTGTGCATATTCCAAAAAATTCTGCTGTTGTTCGTCTTGCTGCCAAGTTTGTTGTAGATAATCTAAGGGGTGTGCATATTCTAAACACTATTTCTGCTGCTAATTCTTGCTGCCAAGTTTGTTGTAGATAATCTAAGAGGTGTGCATATTCCAAACATTACTGCTGCTGCTGCTAATCCTTGCTACCAAGTTTGTTGTAGGCAATCTAAGAAGTGTGCATATTCCAAACATTACTGCTGCTGCTAATTTTTGCTGCCAAGTTTGTTGTAGGCAATCTAAGGGGTGTACATATTCCAAACATTACTGCTGCTGCAAATTCTTGCTGCCAAGTTTGTTTTAGGCAATCGGAGGGGTGTGAATATTCCAAACCTTACTGCTGCGTCTTCTTCTTGCTTCCAAGTTTGTTGTAGGCAATCTAAGGGGTGTGCATATTCCAAACATTACTGCTGCTGCTGCTAATCCTTGCTACCAAGTTTGTTGGAGGCAATCTTAGGAGTGTGCATATTCCAAACATTACTGCTGCTGCTAATTTTTGCTGCCAAGTTTGTTGTAGGCAATCTAAGGGGTGTACATATTCCAAACATTACTGCTGCTGCAAATTCTTGCTGCCAAGTTTGTTTTAGGCAATCGGAGGGGTGTGAATATTCCAAACCTTACTGCTGCGTCTTCTTCTTGCTTCCAAGTTTGTTGTAGGCAATCTAAGGGGTGTACATATTCCAAACATTACTGCTGCTGCTAATTCTTGCTGCCAAGTTTGTTTTAGGCTATCGGAGGGGTGTGAATATTCCAAACATTACTGCTGCTGCTTCTTCTTGCTGCCAAGTTTGTTGTAGGCAATCTAAGGGGTGTGCATATTCCAAACATTACTGCTGCTGCTAATTCTTGCTGCCAAGTTTGTTGTAGATAATCTAAGGGGTGTGCATATTCCAAACATTACTGCTGCTGCTCATTCATGCTGTCAAGTTTGTTCTAGGTAATCTAAGGGGTGTAATATTCCAAACATTACTGCTGCTGCTAATTTTTGCTGCCAAGTTTTTTGTAGGCAATCTACGGGGTGTGCATATTCCAAACATTAGTGCTGCTGCTAATTCTTGCTGCCAAGTTTGTTGTAGGCAATCTAAGGGGTGTACATATTCCAAACATTACTGCTGCTGCTAATTCTTGCTGCCAAGTTTGTTTTAGGCTATCGGAGGGGTGTGAATATTCCAAACATTACTGCTGCTGCTTCTTCTTGCTGCCAAGTTTGTTGTAGGCAATCTAAGGGGTGTGCATATTCCAAACATTACTGCTGCTGCTGCAAATCCTTGTTACCAAGTTTGTTGTAGGCAATCTAAGGAGTTTGCATATTCCAAACATTACTGCTGCTGCTAATTTTTGCTGCCAAGTTTGTTGTAGGCAATCTAAGGGGTATACATATTCCAAACATTACTGCTGCTGCTAATTTTTGCTGCCAAGTTTTTTGTAGGCAATCTACGGGGTGTGCATATTCCAAACATTAGTGCTGCTGCTAATTCTTGCTGCCAAGTTTGTTGTAGGCAATCTAAGGAGTGTGCATATTCCAAACATTACTGCTGCTGCTAATTCTTGCTTCCAAGTTTGTTGTAGGCAATCTAAGGGGTGTGCATATTCTAAACATTACTGCTGCTGCTAATTTTTGCTGCCAAGTTTTTTGTAGGCAATCTAAAGGGTGTGAATATTCCAAACATTACTGCTGCTGCTGATTCTTGCTGCCAAGTTTATTGTAGACAATCTAAGGGGTGTGCATATTCCAAACATTAGTGCTGCTGCTAATTCTTGCTGCCAAGATGGTTGTAGGCAATGTAAATGGTGTGCATATTCCAAACATTACTGCTGCTGCTAATTCTTGCTGCCAAGTTTGTTGTAGGCAATCTAAGGGGTGTGCATTTTCCAAACTTTACTGCTGCTGCAAATTCCTGCTGCCAAGTTTGTTGTAGGCAATCTATGGTGTGTGCATATTCCAAACACTACTGCTGCTGCTAATTCTTGCTGCCAAGTTTGTTGTAGATAATCAAAGGGGTGTGCATATTTTAAACCAAACTGCTGCTGCTTATTCATGCTGCCAAGTTTGTTGTAGGTAATCTAAAAGGTGTGCATATTCCAAAAATCCTGCTGCTGCTGCTAATCCTTGCTACCAAGTTTGTTGTAGGCAATCTAAAGAGTGTGCATATTGCAAACATTACTGCTGCTGCTAATTTTTGCTGCCAAGTGTGTTGTAGGCAATCTAAAGGGTGTGCATATTCTAAACATTACTGCTGCTGCTTAATCTTGCTGCCAAGCTTGTTGTAGGCAATCTAAGGGGTGTGCATATTCCAAACATTACTGCTGCTGCTAATTCTTGCTGCCAAGTTTGTTGTAAGCAATCTAAGGGGTGTGCATTTTCCAAACTTTACTGCTGCTGCTAATTCTTGCTGCCAAATTTTTTGTAGATAATCTAAGGGGTGTGCATATTCCAAACATTACTGCTGCTGCTAATTCTTGCTTCCAAGTTTGTTGTAGATAATCGAAGGGGTGTGCATATTCTAAACATTACTGCTACTGCTAATTCATGCTGCCAAGTTTGTTGTAGGTAATCTAAGAGGTGTGCATATTCCAAACATTACTGCTGCTGCTGCAAATCCTTGTTACCAAGTTTGTTGTAGGCAATCTAAGGGGTGTACATATTCCAAACATTACTGCTGCTGCTAAATCTTGCTGCAAAGTTTGTTTTAGGCAATCGGAGGGGTGTGAATATTCCAAACATTACTGCTGCTGCTTCTTCTTGCTGCCAAGTTTGTTGTAGGCAATCTAAGGGGTGTGCATATTCCAAACATTACTGCTGCTGCTAATTCTTGCTGCGAAGTTTGTTGTAGATAATCTAAGGGGTGTGCATATTCCAAACATTACTGCTGCTGCTAATTCATGCTGTCAAGTTTGTTGTAGGTAATCTAAGGGGTGTGATATTCCAAACATTACTGCTGCTGCTGATTCTTGCTGCCAAGTTTGTTGTAGGCAATCTAAGGGGTGTGCATATTCCAAAAAATTCTGCTGTTGTTCGTCTTGCTGCCAAGTTTGTTGTAGATAATCTAAGGGGTGTGCATATTCTAAACACTATTTCTGCTGCTAATTCTTGCTGCCAAGTTTGTTGTAGATAATCTAAGAGGTGTGCATATTCCAAACATTACTGCTGCTGCTGCTAATCCTTGCTACCAAGTTTGTTGTAGGCAATCTAAGAAGTGTGCATATTCCAAACATTACTGCTGCTGCTAATTTTTGCTGCCAAGTTTGTTGTAGGCAATCTAAGGGGTGTACATATTCCAAACATTACTGCTGCTGCAAATTCTTGCTGCCAAGTTTGTTTTAGGCAATCGGAGGGGTGTGAATATTCCAAACCTTACTGCTGCGTCTTCTTCTTGCTTCCAAGTTTGTTGTAGGCAATCTAAGGGGTGTGCATATTCCAAACATTACTGCTGCTGCTGCTAATCCTTGCTACCAAGTTTGTTGTAGGCAATCTTAGGAGTGTGCATATTCCAAACATTACTGCTGCTGCTAATTTTTGCTGCCAAGTTTGTTGTAGGCAATCTAAGGGGTGTACATATTCCAAACATTACTGCTGCTGCTAATTCTTGCTGCCAAGTTTGTTTTAGGCTATCGGAGGGGTGTGAATATTCCAAACATTACTGCTGCTGCTTCTTCTTGCTGCCAAGTTTGTTGTAGGCAATCTAAGGGGTGTGCATATTCCAAACATTACTGCTGCTGCTAATTCTTGCTGCCAAGTTTGTTGTAGATAATCTAAGGGGTGTGCATATTCCAAACATTACTGCTGCTGCTCATTCATGCTGTCAAGTTTGTTCTAGGTAATCTAAGGGGTGTAATATTCCAAACATTACTGCTGCTGCTAATTTTTGCTGCCAAGTTTTTTGTAGGCAATCTACGGGGTGTGCATATTCCAAACATTAGTGCTGCTGCTAATTCTTGCTGCCAAGTTTGTTGTAGGCAATCTAAGGGGTGTACATATTCCAAACATTACTGCTGCTGCTAATTCTTGCTGCCAAGTTTGTTTTAGGCTATCGGAGGGGTGTGAATATTCCAAACATTACTGCTGCTGCTTCTTCTTGCTGCCAAGTTTGTTGTAGGCAATCTAAGGGGTGTGCATATTCCAAACATTACTGCTGCTGCTGCAAATCCTTGTTACCAAGTTTGTTGTAGGCAATCTAAGGAGTTTGCATATTCCAAACATTACTGCTGCTGCTAATTTTTGCTGCCAAGTTTGTTGTAGGCAATCTAAGGGGTATACATATTCCAAACATTACTGCTGCTGCTAATTTTTGCTGCCAAGTTTTTTGTAGGCAATCTACGGGGTGTGCATATTCCAAACATTAGTGCTGCTGCTAATTCTTGCTGCCAAGTTTGTTGTAGGCAATCTAAGGAGTGTGCATATTCCAAACATTACTGCTGCTGCTAATTCTTGCTTCCAAGTTTGTTGTAGGCAATCTAAGGGGTGTGCATATTCCAAACATTACTGCTGCTGCTAATTCTTGCTGCCAAGTTTGTTGTAGGCAATCTAAGGGGTGTGCATATTCCAAACATTACTGCTGCTGCTAATTCTTGCTGCCAAGTTTGTTGTAAGCAATCTAAGGGGTTTGCATTTTCCAAACTTTACTGCTGCTGCTAATTTTTGCTGCTAAGTTTGTTGTAGGCAATCTAAGGGGTGTACATATTTTAAACATTACTGCTGCTGCTAATTCTTGCTGCCAAGTTTGTTTTATGCAATCTAAGGGGTGTGAATATTCCAAACATTACTGCTGCTGCTGGTTCTTGCTGCCAAGTTTGTTGTAGGCAATCTAAGGGGTGTGCATATTCCAAACATTACTGCTGCTGCTAATTCTTGCTGCCAAGTTTTTTGTAGATAATCTAAGAGGTGTGCATATTTTAAACATTACTGCTGCTGCTAATTCATGCTGCCAAGTTTGTTGTAGGTAATCTAAGGGGTGTACATATTCCAAACATTACTGCTGCTGCTAATTCTTGCTGCCAAGTTTGTTGTAGGCAATCTAAGGGGTGTGCATATTCCAAACTTTACTGCTGCTGCTAATTCCTGCTGCCAAGTTTGTTGTAGGCAATCTAAGGGGTGTACATATTCCAAACATTACTGCTGCTGCTAATTCTTGTTGCCAAGTTTGTTTTAGGCAATCTGAGGGGTGTGAATATTTCAAACATTACAGCTGCTGCTAATTTTTGCTGCCAAGTTTGTTGTTGGCAATCTAAGGGGTGTACATATTCCAAACATTACTGCTGCTGCTAATTCTTGCTGCCAAGTTTGTTTTAGGCAATCGGAGGGGTGTGAATATTCCAAACATTACTGCTGCTGCTTCTTCTTGCTGCCAAGTTTGTTGTAGGCAATCTAAGGGGTGTGCATATTCCAAACATTACTGCTGCTGCTAATTCTTGCTGCCAAGTTTGTTGTAGATAATCTAAGGGGTGTGCATATTCCAAACATTACTGCTGCTGCTAATTCATGCTGTCAAGTTTGTTGTTGGTAATCTAAGGGGTGTACATATTCCAAACATTACTGCTGCTGCTGCTAATTCTTGCTGCCAAGTTGCTTGTCACCAGCCTTCACAGTTCGTGCACTTTGGTTGGATGATAGAAAGGATATGATCCTAGCGTGACGTTGCAGGTGGCCTTGACCTTGAGGAAGGCGGCGCAGTGGTGCAGATGTTGGCGCGCCACGTCGCGCGCAGCGAGATGTGCCGCGCCTGCGTTTAAGGCAGGCAGCTTGCACAATTGTAAAATCAGTGAGGGCAGCTTGCACAATTTCAAGGTCAGTCAGGGCAGCTTACACAATTTCAAGGTCAGTTAGGGCAGCTTGCACAGTTTCAAGATCAGTCAGGCAGCTTGCACAATTTCAAAGTCAGTGGGGGCAGCTCACACAATTTCAAGGTCAGTTAGGGCAGCTTGCACAGTTTCAAGATCAGTCAGGCAGCTTGCACAATTTCAAAGTCAGTAGGGGCAGCTTACACAATTTCAAGGTCAGTCACGCAGCTTGCACAATTTCAAGGTCAGTCAGGGCAGCTTATACAATTTCAAGGTCAGTCAGACAGCGTACACAATTTCAAGGCCAGTTAGGGTACACAATTTCAAGCAAACTTCTAAAATCCCAGTAAAATGACAATTTTGATTCTTCAATTGGCAAATCCTTGAAATGTGCAGCCCATACAGGCAAATGAAAGTTTAAGATTGTAAGTTGAATTGATTCTTACAGTGGAGGCACAGGGCCGCCATGACAGGTACACATCGGGACTTTGAAAGAGGCCCAGTAGAATTTCGGCAATGTGCTCAGAAAGGTTTGTTTGAAAAAAAGCATAGGCAAGCCAGGTACCGACCACGTGGATGAGCACATGGTGGCAGGAGATGTCATGTTCATTGATCGGTCGCAATCTAGTTTTGATAAACCAGTTTTATTATCAGTGTCTGCCTCGCAAAGCTCACGAATTTGGTCTGGCAAGTTTTACATCCGATTCCACACACCCCCACTTGACTAAACAACACTTAATTTACATTTAGAAAAGAAAATAAAAAAACTCCTCGAATCCTCTCTTTGATCAGAATACTTCTATGTCACCACTTTTTTAATATTAAAGAAATTATATGTTTCCATATCTCAATTTCATTATATTGATGTTAATTGCTTCCGTTATCTCGATATCAATTTAATGGTTATTACCTATACTTTCCGGTGGCTATACCTCGTCCAGGCGGGTCGGAGGAAATGTGAGATAACAAAAGCAATTATGCAATTTAAATAAATTCACATTGCAAATACCAACAGAAAAAGTGATGGCATAAATGTGTCTTACGTACAGAGAAGATGCAGGAAACTATTTGAAACTTCTGCTAGCTTAAAAATTACGAATTTTAGGCTATTGGATTTACGTGAAATCTCATCGCATAACTTCATACTGCACCGATATATCAGCTTGGGTCGATTCCCACTTCACTGAGCGAGGCAGCTGCTGATAAGAAAACTGGTTTCTAAAAACGAGATTTCGATCCCCTTAGCATGCCACCCAGTTCCTCCATGTGCTCATCCAAGTGGTCGGTGCCTGGCCTGCCTATGCTCTTTTCAGACAAACCTTTCTGAGCACATAGCCGAAATTCTACTGGGCGGATTCTTAGCTGCCAGAAACTCGTGTCCTAGGTGTGTCCTCTAGAGGTGTCACAGGTGAAAACCTTGTGTCACGTGTGATTGAAATTCGATTGATAACAACACGTTTCATTGAAAGATAGGTAACTTTAATAATTATTATATTCTGTTCTACAAATAATGAAAGAGACTAATGTGAGTATTAAGGTAGACCATCACGCTCAAACGCAAACTATTCCGCATCGGTTGAAGTCGCTGGTGTCTGGAATTCGCCTCAAATAGTGCAGCCATTTACATTAGGATGGCGTTGTTACTGAGCTGCTCTGATTGGATATCGCCGTTGGTATTCCTAGCTTGAACATGGGCGCGAGTGTGGCTAGTTCACCTTTCATGATGGCATGACCCGTAAAAATATCGTCTGATTGCCATAGGTACCTGAAAATACCACTTTTATTATGTGCAGTAGGCATAGTACCTGCTTTGCGACGCTAACGAATTTGTTACGCCCTGCCAAGTTTTGTGCGCGAATCCATCATACCCCTAACAATACCTAATTTTACAGTAAGAAGAAAAAATAAAAATCTTCTCGAATCTTCTCTTAGTAAGGAACACTTAAATGTAACTACTATTTTTTATATAAGAGAAATATATGTTTCCATATCTTGCTTTAATTTTATTTCTGTTAATTTAATTTGTTGTCTTATAATCAAGTTAATGTTTATTACTGATACCCTTACCTTCCCGGTAGCTATAGGTACTGGCCCATTCGGGTCGGAGGTAATGCGAGATAACAAAAGCAATTATGAAAATTAGATTCAATCGAAATGTGAATACCTACTTTTTCGCGGATACCGAAAAATGGATGCAATAAATTTGTTTGTCACAAAGAGAAGATACAGGAAGCTTTTTGAATTTTATTCTAACTTAAAAATTACGTATTTTATGCCATGGACGCGTGTCAAATCTTATGAAAAACTCAACTGAGCACCGATATGTCAGCTTGGTAGATTCACGACAAGGCAATTACTGATAAGAGACCTGGTTTATGAAAACGAGTTGTTGATCCCAAACAACACAACATTATTTTTGTTCATCCTCGTGGTCGGTACATACGTATTTCCATGCACTCTCGGATGCTTTGGTTCAACGAAGTTTGTACGAATGACATGATGCGTCCATAGGCTATAAAAAAAACCTGCTCTCGGTGAGTGACGTAACGCAATGAGATCCACCGAGTTCGGGTTTACGGCCCGTTTCGATCCCCGTAAGGTAGGCAATCATTTCAATAAAATACACCAAAAATCGAATTTACATGCCCCCAAGTTGGTGTCGACTCCATCGCACACGCGCCTCATATAGGCACAAACTTAAAATAAATTAGTTCCTGAAGGTTCAAAGCAGTAACTGGAAACTTAATAATTTGCCAAGTACTTTATTTCATCATAAAACACGTCGTTCAAAACAGTGCAAAATTTTGGTGCAGTTTTGAAAATTTAAAAAATTTAAACTGTGAAAGTAAGGGAAAAGAAAACAATTTAGGGCAGTGCGTTTGTGCTTTATCTATTAACATATAAAAAAATGAATACTAAGTTATGAAAGGTTCTTGAGATAACGAAACCAGACTAATTTAGGAATATAAGTGAACTTTTCCTGGCTTTCCCGGAAAAGTTTAAGAGCTGTATGATTTAAAGCATTGCTTAACCCTTCTATTTAAGTTCATAAATGAGTGGAATTCATAAAAACGTCCGTGATGGTCCACCTTAATAAAACAACAGGAAAGATAATTGAAATACCTCTGTCACCTTGCAAATTGTAGTTATTTACTTTGGGGCTAGAAATTGTGCAGTTAGTCAACGTTTTGTAAAGAAATTAGTAATAGCGTTAAAATATCATATACTTCCTAGTAGAGTAGGTACACTTGCGCAAACATAAAGTGAGCCAGTAAAATATTACAAGTCGCGATGTGTGGGCTGGGATAAAAATCAGTGTAGGTTAAAACTGGTTAGTGCGATGAAAATACCCGTGGACCTTGCCCAACTTTATGATAGCGGCTAGAGGTGTATCCGGTGTAACCTTATCTTGATTCTGCCCCTTACTGGTTGCAGTCTTTCTGCTTCATCAAATGTGGGTTGAACAATTTCAATGAGCACTTCCAATTGAAATAAAGCTATTAAGCCCCGGTTGCTCACTAGCCGGTCAAAGAAAAAATGGTTCGTTAGATCGTTCTACAGCCAATCAGAGGCCTTGACAGCCAGTAAACGGACAGTTAATTCCTTAACCTGCAATTGAAAAGCAGGGGCTTAGACGACAAAACTATTGCATTTCGCTAAATTATTAAATATTCCTTAGAGTAGAAATTACAAAGTCAGGTTAGCGAGTAGGATTTGATGCCGGTAGCTAGCGGCAGGATAGCCCAACAGGCGGATAAGTTTTCCAACGAGTATTACGAACTAAAGTTATCATCCGTCTATGTACCGGCCAGATTACCGGTCAGGTGGCTAATGCCCTGCGTAAAGATTCGGTTCGACTGTACTTCACGCATGCGCATATGTATATTACCTGCGAAATATAGTGTAATCCCGCCAAATATATCATGGCTTTAAAGCAGGGGCGTAACTAGAGGGGATCAGGCAAACAAAAGCTCGGGGACCTCGGGCTCAGGGGGGTTTCCTATATTAGATTTTTTGGGGCCCGCAGAGGCCCTTATTAATCCGAAAAAAAGGTGACGAAACTACATTTTTTTAAGGAAAATGTAGTACGTTAGAAGCGAGGCAGGTGACGGTCGACAAAAATTTGGGAGTACGTGTTGACGCGAGGGGAGGGTTTTTCGCTCTGGGGCAGGGGCGGATCAAACGGTCAGCATTTCAGGAAATGCTGACTAGGCCCCTGTCTGCTGGGCCCCTGCCTACTGGGCCCTGACTTGTGCGTCGATTTTTTTGCGACTAGAAAAAAAATTTTTATAAAATTGGTAATTAATATAGTAGGTATTATATAAAATCATACTTATATACGAAAAAATAATGATACTGTAAGGTATAACCTAGGGGCCCAAATAGCCACTACATTATTGTAACAATTCAAAGACATATGTATGGAGTGGATTGTGTCTATTTACTGAATGATAGATATTAGAGGCAAAATTGTAAAACATTTATGATTTTGCACTGGGCACACTGACAGGGAACTAAAGCAGTAGTTCCAAGGAAATTTTCTCGTGTTTTGCGCCGAGAAAAAAAAACCATGCAGTCAGTTCGGGTTAGAATTCCACATTGAGCGGCCGTCGTTTCAAAAGCTCATTATTAAAGTGTATAATATTTTGGGTAGTGCCGAATGAACAGAGTGAACAGTGAACACTGGGCCGCAGTGTCAAAACGTTGTCAATTTTATATTTCAACATGTCTGACGGTTAAAATTTTGAGTCCAGTGCATGCAAGCGAAAAAGGAGAACTATAGGCCTTGCTTGGCAATTAATTCAGCTAATTAATTCAATTAATTCAGCCGATGCCGATGCCACAAGTGATGCGCAAGTGACGCCACGTGACCCCTCAGAAGTAGCAGTTGAAATCGCCCCTACTTCGAATCCGAAATTGGTTCAAATGAATTTTCCCTCAGATAAAGCGCATTTCCGCAACATACATTTTTGTAATTAGTAACATTGTAGGATGTATTGCCGTTGAGGATTTTTTGGCATACAAGTCCCCCCCCTCCCCCCCCCCCAACCATTAAAGGGTCCCTTGGATACGTTTGCTGACTGCTCTTCGAGTCTTAGATCCACCCCTGCTCTGGGGCATCCGATTTGAAGTTACGCCACTGCTTCGAAGCGAGTTCGTGACATTTGTCGTTTTCGTCGCTTTCGCATCAATTTCGCATTCAAACGGAACATTTCCTTGCTCCAAATATAAACAACAAATTAGGACATTTGGAAATTTTGGTGGATACTATTTTTATTGTCGTTTTTTGAAAAATTTGCAGCAGGGGAATTTTTAAAAGGTGCCATTTTGAGCGCTTTTCATCATCATTTCGTCGTCAGTATCAGAATCATCTAAGTCCGAATCAAACAAGCTCGAAATTTTGTCTTCGGAATCAGACACAACCAAGTCACCGAATTTTACATAACCTCTAAACCATGCCTAATCAAGGCAGAAACTGAACAGCTGGTACAAAGTCAGCCATGTTTTATTTTTAACCTGGCAGATAAGCCTGTAACCGGTGCCCAGAGCACCGGTTAAGAAATCCTCCCGTTAGCTCATTCTATCCGGCCAGATAGCCACTACCTGGACATTGTAATACGCTTATGACTGACTTTCCTCCCGGTAACGTTAACAGCAACAAATTCCATCGCTAACCAGACATTGTAATTTCTACCGTGAGTAAAACTACCGGTCGTGACAGTCGAAATTACGTGCAGATTTCACAATATAATCTCCCATCTATGTTGTCCCCGACCCGCCTGGGCGGGCAGCCATCGAAAAGGTCGGGTCTTGGCACAATCGACTACCTTGATTGAGAGATAACAAGCAATTAAAATAAAGCACATCGATTTTTGTTAGGAAACAAACTTCTACGACAATAATGGAAAAATTGTGTTACATTAGTGTTTGTTCATGTTGTAAAGAAAAGATACAAATAGTTATTTGTTTTTTATTTTATCTCCAAAATTACGCATTCTAGACTAGTAAAAATGTGCCAACATCGTGCAAAGCTCCAGAGTGAACCGAATCATGAGCATTTCTGGTCCACATTTGACAGAGCAAAGCTCCAACTGATAAGGAAACAGGTTTGTCAAATTAGTTTCAAGTCCACAAAAGCACATGGCTAGCCACGTGTTCAATACCTGGCCGATACCTACACCGTTTTCAAACGAACCTAAAATGGACTTGCATATTTTTTTGGCTGGCTCACTTTATGTTTGCGCAAGTGTACCTACACTACCTAGCATTGAATTAGGATAAGGTTCAACTAAAAAGGTTTTCATGATGGCAGCTGCAATTTTGAACCGTGCATAAACTAGTACATAAAAGTTATGTTTGGTTGTCCACATCGAAACAAGTTAAAAACTAGAGTTGGTTTCGTCACGTGATGTTGGGTGTGGGCGATATCCGAGAGAAAAACAAACAGCTGTTTGAATTTGACAGAACAATAATGGCGGGCATGCACACAACCCGTTCAAAGCCCGCTAGGAAGTTTTTCAACAGTTTTTAAAATTCTAATACTTTTCATTTTGCATTATGGTGCATAAATATCCGTTACCTGACTAAAGATCCGTTCACAACAAACTTAGCAGTAACGTAATGCTAACTTTAACGTAAACTTAAGTGTTTGCCATTCACAATCAACTTTAAGGTCTACCCACAATTGAACACAAACACAAACACAAGCACAAGCACATGCACAGTGCACACAAGGCTTGAAGGTCACTTCACATAGGTCTCCTCGAGCTTTTTAGGTTGTGTTGGTAAATAAATATATTTTTTTTCAGTCTCTTTGTGACAATTTTTAAGTTTAATCGTCCTTATAGACGAATTACAAAGAAATTTATTAGTACCTAATACAAAATATCAACAACAAACACAACCTCAAAACTCCCAAGTTACCTCGCACTGACATCCCGCTCCGATCAGATCAGCTGCTCTGTGCCCGCCATGTTTTCAATACTGCTCTTTTATTGGTCCGACACAAGCCCGTACTCAGGGAGATGGAATATTCGAACTTCCTTGCGTGCTGTGTTTCGACGTTATGTGACCATGATGTGACCATGTGTACGGCTTGTGTCGTGTTGTGTGCAGTTACATGTGTTTCCCTATGTATTAACTTCCTTATACGCTGTGCATGTGTTTGTGTTTGTGTTCAATTGTGGGTAGACCTTTAGCAGTAAGCCACTGCACAATGGAAATCGTCACATTTAGCCTGAGTGGCGGCCACTTTGGATCGTTGATTTCAGCCCTATGAAGGATATATTCATAAAAAATTCAAGTGTTTTACTCACGAAACTAACGTTTAAGGTTATGCCCACTCATAATATACTCAAATTGTAGTTATAATGATTAAAAAATGAAATTACTTGTCAAAAGGTGATTCGAAGTTGAGACAAACCCAAAACTAGAAGTAGGGGAAGGAGGGGCAAGATCGGCACGCGGGGCAAGTTCGGCAGGACCGTTATTTCCGCGATGACTATATTTCAGGTAATTGTAAAGGCTAACATCAAGAGGGAAGATGGCTGCTTGATTTGCGTCGAAGTTCGGCGTGTTCACTCAAAGATTCGAGATTCTAAAGGTATTTATGCATTTTCAGCTTGTCTGATGTAATATTTTGGCGTTCTATTACCTGCGAAAACGTCGATGTCCACGATAATTCAGATAGTTTTGAATCTTGCTACTGATTTGTCATTGTTTACTTCTGAAATGGTGGTGACAACATCCCAGTAAATTACAAACTCAAGGCAGGGTACCGTTTAACCAAACATTTGCGGGGTGGGGGTAAGATGGCATAACTGCCGATCTTTCCCCTCAAAGGTAAAATAGTGCATTTATAATGTTGAAACAATACATTTGTGTTCCAGATATCCACAATGGTGAGGAATTGTTACCGATGAATCTTGGATCCAGTGTTCCGAGTGCTCGTTATGGGCCCACGAGGAGTGCTCCGATGTTGGCCCTGAGCAATTTGTATGCGACTTGTGTCGATGATATATAAATGTATGTACCCAGGTAGCACAAAAACATTCAACACGTTCGCACGACGTCCTGCGAACGTGTTGAACGTGTTGAATGTCCTGCAACGTTCAAACCATTCAGCGAGCGTTCGGTTAACGTAGTTTTATAACGTTAGACATACATTCACCGCGAACGTTTCACGGACGTATGTTGAAGTAACATTTTTAACTTTGAGACTTGTCGACGTTTAGCCAACGTACGAGAATGTTGATCTTGCAACGTTATAAAAGGTTCAAATGTATACGTTTCGTTGATGTTCCCTCAAAGTAAGTCAGGCGAACGTTCGCATTAGTATGTTCAACGAGCGTTCAGTTTCATAAGTAATAATACGTTAAAAACGCAACGTGACATGGCCGTTGTGTTTCCGACGTTAAAAAACGTGCGGTAGCAAATGTGTGATTAACGTTCTATGGAAGTTAGTCGTGCGTACGTTAAAAAACAAACATTCACTGGACGTTGATATAAGCAAGTTCGCTTACGTCAAAATTAAAACGTGACATAGGCCGTTGTGCCTTCAACGTTCAAACACGTTCGATATTAAACGTTGGATTCACGTTATCTCAAAGTAAGTCATGCGAACGTTTGTCATCACACATTCAGCAGACGTTTACTGAGGCAAGTTGTCGTACGTCAAACTCAAACGTGACATTGCCGTGGTGCCTTCAACGTTCAAACACGTTCGATATTGAATGTTGGATTTACGTTCTCTGAAAGTAAGTCATGCGAACGTTTGTCATCGCACTTTCAGCAGACGTTTACTAAGGCAAGCGCCATCGCCATCTAGCATAAATTAGTGTCACTCGTCGACGGCAGAGCCTCCTAGTAGTCAGCACACTCTCTCAATGCTGCTGTCAATAATGCTGTCCGATTGAATTACTTACGTATATTTTATTACTTATTGTGTCGATGCGAGACGTTTTGCACGAATTTAACATATTAAAAAAAATGAATCTATATATAGCTGGATAAAAAACGATATAATACATGGCTATCTTCTTTGTTATAAAAGGTACTTGCATGTGAACAATCTCGACAAACAAAACATATAGATTAAAATTTTGCTTGCAGCTGTTATGTTCCAGCAGCCGCGTGGTAACACTGTCGCCTTCGGAGCCGAGGACCTGCCGAGACCGAGTTCGAGGTCCCCAAAATTAATGATTTCTGATATTTGCAGGATAGACGTGCACAGTGCCAATGTGGTCGCATCTGCAAATGCCGGGTAGCTGGGAGTCGGGCTGACCGGTGCAAGAAGGATTTAGTGCCCGAAATTTGAAAATGACGTCATTACTTTTCATTTCACCGTATGTCGTCAGGACGTTCGAGTAACGTTTTGCGGACGTTGGGTGCACGTATTCTTTTATCATCATACTCTCGTCCGCTGACCGTTCGTTGGGATTAACCCTGAACGTTGAACGCAAGTTATCCCCCGTTAGCTTTTCGACCTCTACTGAACGTTTGAGTATACGTTTGTCGGGAAGTTGGCATCTTCCCTCCGTCGATTCCCTACATGACTTCCACCCGCTAGTATAAGGGCTATTTGACCGACATTATTCTATTACCGGTAAAAGGGGTCAACACCTGTACCTATAGCGGCATATCACAATATAAATATCTATAGCCGTGATTCTATCAAAGTAATCGAAGTATTAACAACAGTTACAATTTCGCCATAACGTACGGCTTTCTCTAAAGGGCTGCCATCTAATAGCATTGGAAAGGCGATAGGACGAATTTTTATAAAAGGGCCAAGACACACGAGAGAGAAAAACAGTCGCATTATAGTCACACGAGAGTTACAGCAGAGCATGCATTGTTGGTATACGCCGAGTGCAGTTCGCTACGCACGTGTCGCCCGTCAGACGTCTTATCGTTTCACCCAAGTTATCAAGTAAAATCTTACAAAGTATTATCGAGTGTAACAAACAACTAAGTGCAAAGTGAATAAACCAAAGTATTGTGTTCTCAACGGCAATTCGACTTCTGCTTCAACCCGACGGATCCTGACTTCACCTGTATACACCCTCTACCCTCGTCCTCCTGTTTGGATGATAAGCAACACCATGGTGAGTCTCTCCAACACATATAAAAGCTAGCGCCATAAACCTAGCGGCCCATCAACCCTCCGGATTACAATCGATACCTTCAAACAATTAGCAGCTCCTGATCAGCTCAATAAATATAGATTGGTGGTGGCGGCGCGTACCAAAAGGTACTTCTGTCGAGGTCCGAGAACCTCCCGACACGTTTGCCAAACGTTCGAAAACGATCTGCCCGAACGTTGAACGTAAGTTATCTCCCGTTAGCTTTTCGATCTCCACGGAACGTTCCAGTTTACGTTCACCAAACGTTCGATTAGGTCTTACCCGAACGTTGAACGTAAGTTATCCCCCGTTAGCTTTTCGACCTCCACCGAACGTTCGAATTCACGTTCGCAGAACATGTTTGTGCTACTTGGGTAATTACTATTTAAATAACATTTTTTTACTCATGTTGTACTTAATATGATAATATTCCATAGTTATTGGAATAGTAAAAATATTTGTAATACCTGCCCATTTTGCCCCGCCCCTGGGGCAAGATGGGCAAAGCGCATAATTTTCTAATTTTGTTTCCAAAATTTCTTTGTAATTATTTAGAATAATACTAATAACAAAAATGTGTTGCCTAATAATGGCACATTGATTCAAGAAACCTGTAATTGCAAAAAAATTAAACTGTTAAAATAATGCCTGATTTTCCTTAACACGCCGATCTTGCCCCTCCTTCCCCTAGAACAGGTAAAGCAAAGTGGGTTGGTTGCCATTCAAAGAGCGCCAAAGTTCTTAGTCGAATCTGATTGGTCCATTCTTACGGTTGACATTAACGTGAAGTTTGGAGTTTGCAAACCTTGCCGCTGCGTTTACGTTACGGTTACGGTTACGAAGCATTGTGAACAATTATGCATTTAGCCATAAGACAATCGTTACGGTTACTGCTACGATCACTGCAAATTTCTGTTGTGAATGAGCCTTTAATTTTTACACAACTAGTACCATTACCAAACAAGAAACCCATTAACACCACCGCTTCATTCGCCATTTTATTAGAATCAGCCGCACACTCATTTAGTTTTTATCGGAAGGTTTGCTCCATTTTGTGGAAACTAAAAATCTACCTCACAAGTAGTTCATAACCACTTTCAGTGGACAAAAAAACGGTCTGTAACAAGAACCAGAAACAAAATTTTGGACGAACAAAGTTAAAAAATGTACTTTTGCAGGTTTCCAACTAGTTTTTGTAGACAACAAACCATAGCCAATATGTAGATGTAGAAGACAAGCAAACATAGCCAATATGTAGTTGTAGAAGAGCGATAGCCCGTATACCGACCTTGCATGACTGAGGATGCGTGCACCGGCAAGAAGACGGAGGCGGCTTGTCGGAGTGCCGCCCCCAACCCTGCCGCCCCCGCCTCGCATCGCACGGCACTCGACAACTGCCCGCTGCGTTGGAGCTCGACCAACGCGGGCCGAACGCCGTCCCATCTGCAATGACAGGAGCAGGGTTGGATTGGCCCGCTAAGAACCGGGCAAATACCCGAAGGCAGGGTTGTTTGCCTACTATGGACAAGGCAGGGTTGTTTGTCTACTAGGGACAAGGCAGGGTTGTTTGGCCACTAGGGACAAGACAGGGTTGTTTGCCTACTAGGGACAAGGCAGGGTTGTTTGCCCACTAGGGACAAGGCAGGGTTGTTTGCCCACTAGGGACAAGACAGGGTTGTTTGCCTACTAGGGACAAGGCAGGGTTGTTTGCCCACTAGGGACAAGGCAGGGTTGTTTGCCTACTAGGGACAAGGCTGGGTTGTTTGCCTACTAGGGACAAGGCAGGGTTGTTTGCCTACTAGGGACAAGGCAGGGATGTTTGCCCACTAGGGACAAGGCAGGGTTGTTTGCCTACTAGGGACAAGGCAGGGTTGTTTGCCTACTAGGGACAAGACAGGATTGTTTGCGCACTAGGGACAAGGCAGGGTTGTTTGCGCACCGTGCCCTGAGCGCCCTGCGATGAGAGTCGGCCGCTGCCTGTCTCGCGCCGCCCGCCTTCTTGAGTCCGTTCAGCGCGAGTTGCACAGCCGCGTCCAGCGCAGCGAAGCCGACCTTGAGGCCCTCTGCGTCTTTCTGCACGTTGATGTTTTGCAGTGCGGTGAGCGCGCGCAAGGCGTCGGCCAGGGCGCAGTACAGCGCGGCTGGCGCAAGCTGGGGACATGCGGACACGTCTGCGTCATTCCAAAGCAGGGGCACTCAGCCTGCGGCCAGGCGCTTGTTGTTTTGCGGCCAGATATTATTATATTTCAAATGATGCAAAAACAACTAAACATCCAAAATATTTTGAAAACAGGTTGATTTGAAATATCCAGAACCTTCTTCACAAGAGCATATTTCAAGGGTATTTTTGTAGAATCTCCCTGAAGCACATAGAGTTGCACCAAAAACTAATCAAATACGTTTTTTTCTTGGGGATTGACACACAAATTACGGTTATACCCATTGTGTCGTAAGCTGTATCAATATTTATTCATATCTTCTTTCAAGGGCAAGTTACGCAAATGCGTTCAAAAGCCACAAAATACACAACACTGTATCTTGCAAATCGCAAATTTAAAGCCAAATTACCATTTGCGACCCACAGAGGCCACTGGCGTTTGACTGTCCGATCCGTTTGCTCTGTGAGCAACCTGACCACCATACTTTGTTCCTGACCGTATATTGCATTCCTGATTATATTGCATTCCTGATTGTATTGCATTCCAGATTGTATTGCATTCCTGACTGTATTGCATTCCTGATTGTATTGCATTCCAGATTGCATTGCATTCCTGATCGTATTGCATTCCTGATTATATTGCATTCCTGATTATATTGCATTCCTTATATTGCATTCCTGATTGTATTGCATTCCTGATTGTATTTCATTCCATATTGTATTGCATTTCTGATTGTATTGCATTCCTGATTGTATTGCATTCCAGATTGTATCGCATTCCAGATTGTATGTCATTCCTGATTGAATGGCATTCCTGATTGTATTGCATTCCTGAATGTATTGCATTCCTGATTGTATCGCATTCCTGGTTTTATTGCATTCCAGATTGTATTGTATTCCTGATTGTATTGCATTACTGATTGTATTGCATTACTGATTGTATTGCTTCCCAGATTATATAGCATTCCAGATTGTATTGCATTCCAGATTGTATTGCATTCCTGATTGTATTGCATTACTGATTGTATTGCATTACTGATTGTATTGCTTCCCAGATTATATAGCATTCCAGATTGTATTGCATTCCAGATTGTATTGCATTCCATATTGTATTGCATTCTGATTGTATTGCATTTCAGATTGTATTGCATTCCAGATTCAAGTGCACGGCAGCAAAGCAATGATTCGTTCAGAGGTTTTTTTGCGGAGCATTTTTGACAAAAGTCTGCCTCAAAAGTTGTATGCCGTCAAAATAACTTGGCAATATTACTTCTAGGTAATGTATTGTGTGTTATACCGTTCATCATATTTATATTATAAATAATGAAATAATACATATAAGTATAACATATTTAGGTAAAAATGAAAAACTGCATAATTTTTCAGTACGTAGGTACATTAATTAGAGCCAAGTTATTTTGAGGGTATAAAACTTTTGTGGAAGACGTTGTAACAATGATCCCAAGTAGGTATGTGGGGCTTAACGATGATAAGTCTCCAGAGATTTTCAATAACTCAAGCTGTGCCCAAATGAATAATGTTGGCTTTTGTAACCAAAACAGATCTAAGCAAATTCAAAGAAAGATTAGTCCAGCAATATAGCCGTTTTGTCTAGTCTTAGGTACCAATTGCAAATTTTTTTTTTAAATAATTGTGTTATCAATCTCAGATTCTGATAATGCAAGAAAGTAAAAACAATTCAAAAGTCGCTGCCAAACGTTTCAAGAAAACTGCTGCTAAGGGAGATGATTACGGCCAAATAACCAATCCCAAAGTCGTCGATGGCGAGGTCTTTTCAAGATGGCGGACGAGCAGCAGCTCAAGCCACGTCGCTCCGATAAAAAAGTGAAACAAATAACTATTTACTGTGCTAAATGTAAAAAAAATGTGCAATGCAGTATCTGTAAGTTATTGAAGCATAGGGAGTGTGAATCAACCGAAACCTCAACGAAAATCAAAACGTGGCAATGTGGTGAGTGTTCCAACGACAAACAAGGGGCGGAATGGACGCCATTACCGCCAGACAATGACGTGGACGAAGAAGCATCAGCACCAAAGCCCAATGTTAACTCATCGGTCCCAACGCTCGCACGGGTATGCCAAACTAAATTCAATAAGAAGATTGAAGAAAACCTAGCTATATTAAATATCAAAGTGGGAAAAATGGAAACGAAAATAGAGAGGTTGCAAAGAGAAAATCAGAGGCTGAAAGTGCACATTCTCCAAGGGTCAGCTCCTCAATTTTTACTCAATCATCCAGAAGATTTCAACCCTCACATTGGAAACACCAAAGAAATGAAGAATATTACTGAAAAGGAGGCAAGTGTATTTGTTGACGTCACTAAAAACTCAGATGCTGAACAGCATACAAATGGCGGCAACCTCTCCGCCAATGAGAGTGACAGCAACCTGACAGCTGCACGTGACCTACAACATCATCACAGGGATTCACCTCGTGGGTCTACGGCCTCGAGCGATCTGCACCCAGAGGACACTGACTCAAGTCATCCCCATGAGATCGGACGGAAGACCCAAGCCAACCCCAAGAAATAAGGCCTCAAGACCAGAAGAAAGAAGACAGAATCATTCGTGTGGTAGTGGTAGCGGACAGCCACGGCCGAGACCTCGGTCAAAACCTATCTAACAAACTCAGCAAAAATTACAAAGTGAGCGTGTTTGTGAAACCAGGTGCCCTCCTCGGGTCAGTGGTCGAAAAAGCTATCAAGGAGGCGAAAGCATTGCGTGGAGGTGACTGGCTCATCGTGATGGGTGGGAGCAACGACATTGGGAATAAACTGCTCTCAAATTTTGCTGGCGATATAAATCGATTAGTACCGGTAAGCCGGAAGTGCAACCTTATTATAAACACTATTCCGAGAAGGCGACATAGAGAAGGTGTTGATCTGAATTTTAACAAAATCATAAGACTTCCAAATTTTTGTATCCACGACACTGTAAACTCTTCCAGGGACAAATGTGCAAAAAATATTAGAATCAACTTTTTAGATAAAAAGATAGAACTCCACCATCTAAAATCTGATGGCCTGCATTTCAATGACAGTGGAAAAGTAACTCTATGTAATTCAATAGTCCACTTTCTACCCATAACTACTCTCGCTAAACCGAACCACATGATAAGCCCGCTCGAAAAATGGCTGCTATCAGGCAGACAAAATGTTTCTCAGTGTAACAAAAAAATCGCAGGATTCAAGCCCAAAGCACTGCAGCCATCAGCCAAGATACTTTTTTAGAGAAGTGGTTGAGAACCATGAAAAGGGGTCGCAACACCGCAACCACGTAAATCACAAGGTAAAAAACGGTCCTTCTTGTATTATCCTTCACAGTAACATCCAATGTTTACGCCGTAAAACTGGGATAGTGGAAATAGAAATGAGAACCCTGAATCCAGACATTATATGTATGTCGGAACATTGGCTGCGTGCTGAGGAAACAAATAGCATATGCATTGAAGGGTACGAAATGGTAGCATCTTTTTGCAGGAAACAATATAAAAATGGAGGGGTGATAATCTTCACTGAAAACCAATCCAATGTAAATTGCATTACTTTTATTGATGATTTATGTTCGGAAAAACACATTGAATGTGTAGGCATCACTTACAACAACAAGCAAAAGAAATTCATCGTACTATGTTTATATAGGGCCCCAGCAGGCAATATCAACATTTTTAAAGACAACATGTTACAGATCCTCTCCAATCTTGCAAACAAATACCCAAAATTGCCGATTTTGGTCTGCGGCGATAGCAATGTCAACTTTTTGGTAGAATCTAAAGAAAAAAATGTTATTGCAGACCTATTTAGCACTTTCAATTTAGAACATAAACTATGTGAACCAACAAGGGTAACGAGCACATCCAGTACATGCCTCGACAATGTATTCACAAACTTAAGATCAGAGGTAAAGGTGATTGACCTGGGCTTTTCCGACCATTTTTGTCAAATGATATCAACCCTTAACAATAACAATACTAACCACCCTAAATCTAGCCGACCCAGTCAAACGATAATAAAACGATCGTTCAATAACAAAAACTTTTTGATTTTTAAAGATAGACTGCGTAATACAAATTGGACGGAAATCCTTAAACTGCATCGGGCAGACGAAAAATACGAGGCTTTCAGTAACCTTTTCCAACAAGCATTAAACGCTGCCTTCCCGTTAAAAAAGACGAGACGGACAAACAACAAAAAACGAATAAATAATTGGTACACTCCGGAGCTGGGGATACTAGGTGCACAACTAAAAGAATTATATGAACATTATCGACTGTCCGGGGATAACAAGATCCAGAGGCAATATCATCTCGATGGGCGATTCTACATTAACTCCATAAACGTAGCCAAATTCAGGGATAATAATAACAAAATCTCAAAAGCCCGCAATAAAGCAAAAGCCGGCTGGGAAATAATACATGGTAGCACAAACAAGCAAAAATCTAAACAGTCATGCATATCGGAAATAATCGATGCGGAAACGAGAAACAAACTAGCACCAAGTGAAATACCGGACGCATTCAATAATCACTTCCAAAGGGCAGTAGAAAAGGTGTCAACGGCACGTAATGAAGTGCCAACAGTGCCGTCGATCAGGGCGAGAAACTCAAACAAGATCATATTCCTCAGCCCAGTAACGACCCTTGAACTCGAAAGCATCATAACGGTAATATCTAAAAAGAAGTCGGCAGGGCTCGACGAAATACCGGGCCATGTGCTGAAGCAGATTTCAGAATACATAGTTGTGCCTCTAGCTAACATAGTCAACGCTTCCTTTGAGCAGGGAGTTTTTCCTAAAACACTCAAAAGTGCAAAAATCATACCGCTATTTAAAAGCGGGGACAAAAAGCGAGTCTCCAACTACCGCCCAATCGCGCTGTTGTCAGAGTTCTCAAAAATCTTCGAAAAAGCCATATGCACCAGGATAATTTCTTTCGTTGATAAATTCGGCATACTAAACACCAATCAACATGGTTTCCGCAAAGGAAAGTCTACCGCCACGGCCATGGCGGGTTTTGTTACTAGCATACTCCAAGCCTTAAAAAATCGTCAAGAAGCTGTAGGAATATTCTACGACTTCACCAAGGCATTCGACACGGTACAACACGAGCTCTTATTATCCAAATTAAAACAGATTGGAATCGGAGGTGTAGCGAATAACTGGATTCGTTCCTACTTAACAGACCGCACACAGGTAGTCCACATAAAAATAAACGGTGTCACAAAATGTTCACAACCAAAAACAATTAACATAGGTTTACCCCAAGGCTCAATCATCTCGCCGGGTTTACTTATTTTATTTACGAACAACCTCCCATGCTCCATCACGGAAGGGACATTGACTCTTTTTGCAGATGACACCACACATCTAGTCACAGCCCCCAGCGATTTGAGCAGCAAAGCAAACCTGGCGGTCAAACAAATCGAAGAGTGGTGCGCTACAAATAGCCTCGTTCTAAATAAATATAAGACTTCGTTCATGAGATATAAACCAAAGAAAACACCTGATCCCTGTAGTCCACTAATAAAGCTCGAATCACAGAGCATTCCAGAACAGGAAAGCCTCAAATTCCTGGGGGTCTATATCGACACTAACCTAAGCTGGAAGCAGCACATAGAAAAATTATGCCCTAAAATAGCAGCAGGCTGTTTCCTTCTAAGAAAACTCAGGGACTTGATTTCATTTCACAATCTAAAAATGGTCTATCACGCACACGTTGCCTCGTTATTAGCCTATGGCATCATCATGTGGGGATGGTCCACCCATACGAAACGGCTGTTTACCCTTCAAAAACGCGCGATCAAATTTATGGTTAAAGCCAGCAGCAACCCATGTGCAGATATATACTAAAAGGATTCTTGCCGAATATTCTTTGTGAAATATAACATTTTAACGCTACCACGTATATACATTTTTCAAACAATTATGTTCACGAGGAAATCTCACGAAGAAGGGAGCAAAGTACAAGATGTGCATAGTCATAACGTCAGAAACAAGGCTGATTTTAAACTTGAATTATGTAAAACAAATTTTATTGGAAAAGATCCTTTTTCGATGGGAGCAAGATTGTATAACGCCTTGCCAAAGGAAATCAAAAGAGAAAAACGCTTCAAAGAAAAGCTCAAAGAATTCTTGATTTCTTGCTGTTTTTATTCTATAAATGAATTTTTACATTGTACTTTTTAACATGTATTTTAGTCTAAGTTACTACTTTTACATAGTTGTATTCCTACACTTTTGACGTTCCTCATGTAATGTAATGTTACCAACAGGAAATAAATTGAATTGAATTGAATTGAATTGAATTGAATTGAATTGATGACGTCATCGGAAGAGAGAGATGTTCGATGTCGCGTGTGGCCACCCACCTCATGCAGCAGCACCAGCACGACCGAGTCTTGCAGCGGACAGAGATGGGCCGTGTGCGGTCGGCCCCCCAAGTCCAAGGCCAATGTCACCGGCTCCGTCCAGCCCATGTCCTCCTCCGATTGGTCGCCCTCGTCTGAAATCAGCCAATGACAGGCATCAGACAAAGCACTCGATCCCGTGAGAGAACATGCCACAATGAGGGCCGCCATCTTGAAGGCATGCAAAAGTGCCGCAGTGGAAAGCATGTTCTCTCACATGGGACAGAGCACTCTATCCTGTGAGAGAACATGCCACAGTGGCCCTCACTGTGGCATCTTGAAGATGAAAGACAAAAGACATGCAAAAGTGACTGCTAATGTAGCTCCGTTTGTTCCCGCGGCGCTACTTACCAAGTTCTTCGTCGTCTGAGTCTTCGTCGTCGCTTGCGCCATTCCCGCGCTGAGTGGCGCAAAGCAGCGCGAGGAACACGATGTCGGCGGCGCCGAGGTCCTGCGCCGCACGGCTGGGACGCAGAGAGAATGCATTTAGTCAAGCGACAAGCAGCAAATATGCCCCACATTCCCTGGCTAATCAATACCACCCTAGCACCAAGCAGTAACCTGGACATAAAGCGGCCACACGTAGTCCCTGGATTACTTTAATACCACCCTAGCACCAAGCAAAAACCCTATAGCGGCCACTCGTAGTCCTGCGATTACTAGCAGCATCCCTTGGCTAATTAATACCACCCTAGCACCAAGCAGTAACCCGGACCTAGAGCGGCCACTCATAGTCCTGGGATTTCAAGCAGCATCCCCTGGCTAATTAATACCACCCTAGCACCAAGCAAAAACCCGGACCTAGCGCAGCCACTCGTAGTCCCGGGATTACTAGCAGCATCCCCTGGCTAATTAATACCACCACAGCACCAAGCAGTAACCCGGACCAAGAGCGGCCACTCGTAGTCCCGGGAGTACTAGCAGTATCCTCTGGCTAATTAATACCACCAAGCAGTAACCCGGACCTAGAGCGGCCACTCGTAGTCCCTGCATTACTAGCAGCATCCCCTGTCTAATTAATGCCACCACAGCACCAAGCAGTAACCCGGAGCTAGAGCGGCCACTCGTAGTCCCTGGATTACTAGCAGTATCCCCTGGCTAATTAATACCACCACAGCACCAAGCAGTAACCTGCACCTAGAGCAGCCGGATTATATAACACCGTTTTCAGCGACACCGACTCCAAAACAAGCCATGAGATTGTTTCATTTGACCGCACTGCACAATGATGATTGTTTATAAAGCAGTGTGCCTTCTAGATAATGCTATCATCACAGCACCACCGTCATACTTGTTGCTAGTGGTGCTAAGAAATCAACAAACTGCCCTTTGTTGAAATGGCCAAAATCAAGGTCTGGGTTATACTTCGGAAATCAAAAAGTGAGCCAGCTAAATTGTAGGTAACAAAAACTATAGAAGTCCACATAGCCCAATCATAAGTACAACAAGAAAAACTGTGCGCACTCACCTTTCTAACAACAAAACGTAAAAATGCATTGAAATGTTAGTTTACTGACCAACGAAGCCCAACAGTAACTACGAATACGCTTGCCACCCACTTACAAAACTAAGCTATAATTCTAGATTTCTACATACAATTGCATACTTTTGAAAACTTTAACATGTCAACGAAACACATTAGTAACTTTAAATGAATTAACACCCTTCAGCCATGACTTCGTTGATTTTACTGATTCGTTAATAATTAAAATGCGCAAATATTGTTAGAAAGTGTAATATTGTATAGAATTGTCAAGCATTGTGAAATTTCCATTTACATTTGGGAAGAAAGTAATGGATTAAATTGAAGGAAGTGTGAAGTAAACTTGATGTGTATCGGGGTGTTTTCTGTAGTTTCCTTCGATGAAATGTGGTGTAGATAATTGGTTGTGTGTGTAGAGGGGGCAGCAAGTTAAAATTAGTATGAAGTTTCTGTGCGTGGGGAATTCAGTATGCCTTGTATTGAGATCAGTGATCCCGACCCAGCTCTACTCTTTTTCGGCCATTTCCCGACATTTTACGACGTTTTCCGATTAATACTCTATGAATGTAATCATGCCAACTGATTTCAATTTTTAAATCACGAATTTTCCTATTCCTAATAACTACACCGTCTTCCTGGTCATAGGTCACAGCTCCATTTTCGGGGGTGGCCGTTGTGCCTAAGCGTAACAACAAGTTTAAAAGGTGGATTATGTCCATCTAAACATATTTACTGGGTTGCCGCTAGCAGGCTTAGCTTTAATTAACATTAAGCTCCAGCGGCGGCTCGTGATGAAAGAAATTGGGGAGGCCCGATCACTTATGACCCCCCTTCCCACCTCCCCAGACAGAAAAAATAACCGCATTTATCTGCAAGCCACTGGCTGCGATGCCATATGCACTTGGATTTTGGTCATTATTTCATTGTGTGCATCATCTCAACCTTTCTCGCATGGACAGAATTTTCAAAATGCAATTGTCAAAATCACAGTTTGATAATACGACGTCTTGTATGCCTTGCGGTGCTTGTGAAACTCTTAGTAATACGCTGTCTTCTTGGAATGCTATTCTAGACGGGACTGCAAGGAATCGTGGCCTTGAAGCTCTCCCGCACTCGCTCTGCGTGCATAGCAAGCAACGAGCGGGGGTCTCCGTTCCGGGTGCATAAAGTTGAAAGTCGCGCACCACGCAGGGCAGGCGGCCCACCTTGCGTGCCTTAGTAGCAATTGGTGGAAATAAATATAATAATAATAATAATAATAATAATAATAATAATATCTTTATTTGTGAGACAAAATGGCGAGGTTCACAATAATCAAAAACACAAAACAAATGGTAAAAAATGCAATGTATGATGACCTATGATCTTCCACCTAACCAGCAAATTAAAAGTAAAAGCCTATTAATAAAATTGAAACATGTTATTTAACAGCTATTATGTAGGTAATAGTATAAAATTAAATCTGAGTGTGATAATCTTTTAAAGAAACTTGGGCCTTCTGCAATTCCAACAAAAAAGTCTTACTTGTTTTTTGAAATTCTATAAAATTGTGATTTTTTATCAAATTCGGTAGTTTATTCCAAAGTATTGGACCTATAACAAAAAATGAGTTCCCTCCGAGGGTCGATGAATGTATAGGCACAGTAATTAAGTTATTTCTTTCATTTTTAGAGGGATGGAGTTTATCATATAAATATTGGGGAGCTTTTGTGTCTAGTATTTTATGAATATAACAAAGCATATGTAAATATCTTCTGTTTTTCATGTTGAGCATATTGTTTTCGTTCATTTTTTCTGAAACTGACCCGTATTTTTTGACATTATATGCGAATCTGATGCAAGTGTTCTGTATTTTCTGTATTTTCTTTTCTTGAGTTTTGTTGACATTTAAATACACTACATCGCAGTAATCAAATAACGAAATAATTAGTGATGAAGTAAGCTTTTCCTTTACATTTTCAGTTAACATGTTCTTGTATTTGTAAATATATCTTAGTATTGAATATGCTTTGGTGCACTGTTTTTGAACATGATTTTCCCAAGTTAGTGATGAGTCGATTATAAGGCCTAAATTTCTTGTCGAAAATTCAAAAGTTGTAATTTTTCCGTTGACTTCAATTTTCGGAGTTTCTTGTATTTTCTTGATTATTTTGTTGGTTGAGACAGGAATTAACACAGATTTTGAATCATTTAAAAGCAAACAGTTTTTATTTGACCAGTCGTGAACTCGTGATACGTCTTCACTTAATTTACAAGTAACGGCAGAGAGTTGCTCTAAGGAACCAGATATATAAAGTTGTGTATCATCTGCGTATTGATGGTATTTTGCATTCTTGAGTACTTTTGATATATCGATTACGTATATGTTGAAAAGGAGAGGACCCAACACAGTTCCTTGAGGCACACCTGGCCCACATTTTTTCATGATATTTTCAGATTTTTCTACATTGGGTCCCATGTTCACACATTGGTTTCTGTCCGAAAGGTATGCTTCAAAGAATTTAACTGTTTTGTCATCCATGCCAATTGTCTTGAGTTTTTCTACTAGGATTGAGTGATTAACCATGTCAAAAGCTTTACTATAGTCGAGTAAATTAAGAATGGTAACCTTTCCTTGATCCATGGCACACGTAATATCATCAACAACATCTATTAGGGCAGTTGTAGTACTTCTTTTTTTCCGAAAACCAGATTGGAAATCGGAAAATAAACAGTTTTTTTCTAAAAAATTGTTCAGTTGTTCAGCAACAATTTTTTCTAAAACCTTGGATATCGCTGGGAGAATGCTTATCGGTCGAAGATCTTTGAAAGATTTAGGATCTGTATTTTTTGGGATAGGAATTATTATCGCATTTTTCCACATTGAAGGAAATGTAGATGTCTTCAGTGCATAATTTATGATGTGTTGAATGGCAGGTAAAAGTTTATTTAGCCCCATTTTGATGATTTCAATGCTCAGACCATCAACACCAATAGCTCGACTCTTTATGTCTCTAATTTTCTTTGTTATTGTCCAAGTACTTGCTTCAGAAAATGAGAACTTTGTGATATTTGCTCTACAATTTTTAATTCTTCCATGTATTTTTCTATGTTGATAATCTCTTCTTTTGTCCAAGAAACTTCTAAACATGTAATTAAATACTTGTTGTAGTCAGTCGAATTTTTCAAATTATCTGGAATGATAGTTCGTATTTCTCTTGACTTTATGTCACACGATGACAATCCATTCCACAAATCTTTGCTATCTTTGCTATAATTCACTTTTTCGCAGATGAACTGGCACATTGATGTTCTCATTTCCTTCCTGACAACAGTTTTTTGCTTTTTGTATTTTATCCAACAAACTGGGTCTTTGTTCTTTGTATGTTTTTGTTTGGTTTTATTTCTTTCTTTCTGTAATTTTCTTATATCATCAGTAATCCATGGAATCTTCCTTCTGTTGAACCGACGCGTTTTTAATGGGGCATGCATATCTAGAACTGCTAGTAAATTTATATTAAAAAATTCCACCTTTTCATCTATACTTGCTAGATCTTGCATGTTATGCCACGGTACCATTTCAAGGTCATTTTCGAATGCTTCTTTGTTGATTTTTGAGAGGGAGCGATATGTTTTAAATATTGGTGTTTCTCTTTTAAACTCTATATCATAGATAATGTATATTAAATTGTGATCTGTATTTCCTGGAGGTGGTAAATTGCCATGATCTTTAACATTATCAAAGTTATTAACAATTATGAGGTCAATCAGAGTGCTAGATAAATTCGTTATTCTAGTCGGCTCTGTTACAACTTGTACCAGTCCAAGTGACTCCAAATTTGCTTCAAATAGTTCTTTCCGATTTGCTCCCAAGCAACCTTCTGATGTTAACATGTTGATGTTGAAGTCCCCTAAGCAAATTACGTCTTTCTGACCGAGAAGAGTTTCTTTCACTGTACCATCCCATTCTTCAAACTCTGTCCACGCTAAGTTTGGTGGACAATATACTACTCCTACAGTCAACTTTTTTTGCCCTGGGACCTCTATCCATAACTGTTCGATCATCTTACATTCTGGCAATTTTATTATTCTATTTCGAAGACATTGCCTGATATAAAAAGCCACTCCACCTCCGCGTTGCTTCATATTCCCTTCTTTAGCTTTTTTAGCATTCACTTCGGTGTAATTGTTATCTTGAATTTCTCGTAAATGTCTTGTTTTTTTTGCTTTAGTTTGCCTATCTTTTCTAATCAAGATGTACCCTTCTATTTGTAAATTCTTAGATTCAATTTTGGGATTCAGCCAGGTTTCAGAAATGGCCATAATATCGTACTCGTGGACAAGCTCTCTGAGTTCTTGGAAGTTTTTCATGAGAGAACGAATATTGATATGACCAATTTTGATCTTATGTCACAATTTGTTACGATTAAATTTTTTGTGCAACCTACTTGACCTTCGAATACTGGTAGGACTAGTGGTGATAGTAGCAGTTTTACTGGCAGTTTATATAACGTCTGTAAAGTGTTAGGGAAGCCTGGCCTCCTCGGCCTCCCCCGAGAAACCTCCCCTTAGCTCATAAAAGTAGCATTCACTTCATTTATACGATTTTTTTCAATAAAATTTTGTTAAGCCCTATCCCGACCTATTTCTACACTTTTATGGCTATTATCCGGTATTTTCTGACATTTTCCGACTTATATCTCTGTAACAGTGGCGTGCCGTGGACAAATCTCACAGGGAATCAATCAGGCGAAAAAATTCGACCTTATTACCTTCATCGGCGTTGTTAAGGGGGGGGGAGGGGGGGTGTAAGTCATTTCGTAATGAAAAGATATCATTGGCGAAATACCTGAATCTAAGCTTCAATAATCCCACTGCAATAATTTTTAATTTCGCGTTCAAAGCAAGGGAGCCGCAAGAAATCCGCTTCAATCAGCCGTTTAAAACTTTACTTCAATCTCCGCGCAAAGACATGCAGCGTCGTTCGAGGAGTGGCATGGCTGGCGGCATGGTGCGGGGCGCCCGCGGCAATCGGACGTCGTTGGCTCACCGACCAAGTCCCGACCGTCTCCCGAGTCGACAACCGCATGAGAAGCATTCTTAAAATGTGTTTCCCTTGATGATAAAAGGCGATTTATGGCTACATCTCGACCAATATCATTAAAAACTGTACATGTAATTGTTCAAGGGAGTGTAAATTAACAATATTTTGGCCATTAAATCCTCGTCACTGCGTTTTGAATGCACTTTTTTCTCTTGCATTTGCATGTCGTGCAAGCAAGCGACTCATGCCGAGCGGCCGGCTCGTTGTAGCACAGGCCGCCTGCATGGACAGAGGATGCACTTTCAACGAGTGTTTCCCTTCGCGAGGCGCTACGGTGCTCGATCCGTGCTGACACGCCGCGTTGCGATTTTTAAACGTTCGCGTATGCAATCCAATGCCTTGCAATGTCTTTGCGCGGAGTTTGATATTGAATAAACTTGAGCACAAAATGAATTGTTGAAGAACACCGAATAATTACGTAATACTTCATTTGTGAAGCACAAAAGAAAGATTACCTATGTTTGGAAGGATAATGTCTTTATTTTAATATGAAATCAAAGGGAATCAATGATTCCCTTGATTCCATGGACTGCACGCTCCTGCTCTGTAATCTATACTTGGCACCTGATTTGAACTGTCAAATCGCGTTGCTTTGCGTGTACGTGTTTTCAGAATTGACCATAGATGTCGCAAAGCGCTCTAAACCGACAAGGTCCGTACATCTTGTTGCCTAGCGGCAACTGCTAAAAGTTCACCTCACTGCCGCTAGGGGATCTAAGGACCTTTTATACCGCTAGGAACGTCGCCTGTGTAGCCGTTTCAAATTGGCTATTGCATCACCAATTTTATTGTAAGTATTGTAAAATTCTGTGAAAATTTTCAAGATTTTAGGCTAACAACACGTTACAAATGGTCAAAATATACTTGCTTTTAAAAAAGCGTACCGATGTACCGACGGTCCGACCAACATCAAACAGTACTACCTACTAGGTCTAGCTAGTGATATGTGTACGAACGCGGCAACACCGAACGTTACGCGCCCGTCTTGTACAGAAAGTTTAATTCGCCGATTTCGCGACAGGAAATTAAATTACACAAATGTGCTAAATGTACCGAAAATATTGTGCACACAAGCGATGGCGCTGAATATTCATCTACATAGTGGCTCTGGATTCATTGTTGTTCGTATTAACACCGTCCTCATTTTAATTAGTGTCTTTCATGTGACATCCTCTGCGAAGTAATATATATATAGGGTTCGGTAGCGGGAGCGCGATTATGGTGTCTCGCTCGAGGAAAACGCTCCGGGAAAGCCGGGAAAGGGTGGAAAATGGTGGACTTCTGGGGCTCTACCGAACCCTCTGACTAGTCCCGACGTTTGGGCTAGGCTGAAAAACAGTGTAGCTTAAAACTGGTTAGGGCTCGATGGAAGACCCACGTCCCAGCAATTGCATAGTGGAGCCAAAAGGTAGAGGCTTATTTAGATTCAGCCCATGAGAGGTTTGGGTCGATCTGCTTTATTGAATAGGCAAATAAAATAATAGCCGCCAAACATATTCCACGTTGGAATATGATGATACTAATTAAATTATGTTATAACCCATTGTTAAAATGCCCAATATTACAGTCCTTCCAATTAATCTTTACCTAATGTATAGAAGTAATTGTGTTTTAGTATTTAAATTATCTCATCTTCCGTTCTTGTCATCCCCAGCCTGCCTGAGCAACCATAAAAAAGGTTGGTTCTCGGTACGACCTTGATTGAGAGATAATGAGAAGCAATTAAAAGAATGCTCGTGAAATGACGTTTAGAAACATTACTTTTTTTCAAATAATGGAAAAGTAATGCTAGATTTGTGTTAGTGGTTGAGGGAAGATATGCAGAAACTATTTTGACTTTATAAAGTTTACGTGTTTTAGGCAATTAGATATATGCCAACATCGTGCAAAACTCCCGAGAGAACCGAATCAATAGTCATTCCGTTCGTCATTTGCCAGAGCAAAGCAGCTACTGATAACGAAACAGGTTTATCAAACAAGTCCCAGGCCCGCAAAAGCACATGGCTAGCCATGTGTTCAGTACCCTGACTTTACAGCCTTTACTACATTGTTTTCAACCGAACCTGAAAATGACTGGCTCAACTTTTGTTTTTGCCAGTTTATCCTCGAAAAGTTACCACATGATAAGTTATCATTAGGTGTGTTTGTTTTGTCTGCTACAAACTGCTATCAGTAGCTTACAGTACTACAAAAAGTGGGAGGAGCTTTAACAAAGTTACTGCTAAACATAGACTAATAAAATAACGATTTTGTTGCAAGTGGAGGTACGGCGACTGCGAATATTTGCGGGAAAACGAAATAGAGGGTGTTTGTACTCTTGGCACTTTCACTTTCACTTCACACTTCCACTACACTAGAAAGCATGGATCCACTTATGGACAGTTAGCTTTTCCTTCGATGTGTGGAATTGGTTGCAAACTATGCGATGTCACTCAGTCAGAGCCTAGATGGAAACTTTTTCAGCCAAAAGCTGCACTAAAAATAAATTTACGTAGTAATCATGCTCAAAAAACATTATGTATAATTGATAAAAGCTTAATTTCATCTGAGAAGGAAGGTGATTGTACCTGTTTTGGTCACTGTACCTGTTTTGGACAGCTTATTGTTTAGGGGAATATTTTAACATAAGTTGGCATTTCTGTGTATATCGTATAGTTCCAGAATATACATACAGGTGTCAGCCTGAAGGTGTATTTTTTGTGGAACAGCTGCTCTAATAGGAAATGGCTGACAACAGAAAGAAGAGAGTGCCGTGAATGGAGCTGATCGAAGTCGGTATGTAAGTTGCACAAAGTCGTTACAAGCCACACAATTTAGTAGTTGTTGTTTATGCACTATAAGATGTAGATACTTCATGGAAATGTTTGGTTATTGAGAATTGTGATAGAAAGTGCACATGGTTTAAATTATAAAAGCATTTTTTTGCACTAAATGTGAAATACGAGCCTGCCCAATAGTGGAGCATTTTAAAGATTTTTTTCCACTTTTGGGCAAATTGCCCAAAACTGGGTTGCATCTAATTTGAAGTGTAAACCATGTAAAAAACTGTGTGAAAAATTTACAAATCATATAAATGGATAGGTTATGGCATAAGGTAAGCCTACACCAGTTGCCCCATGAGGAAAACCTCGTGCCCAATTACTGGCACACAATATGCCCAAAAACAAGATTTTCGCCCAAAAAAACATATATTTGATTTCTCTTTAAATCTTATTTAAATTACGAAAGCTCGTTATCGGCTATTCATTTTATTACCTATTATGTACACAAATTAGCCTCCCAAAAATGTTGTCCATTCCGGGATTTGAACTCCAATTTAACTCCAATTTAACTTTATTTAACCAATTTAACTCCAATTTGTCCCCTGGGGACATTCAATTCTCACCCTGTATGCAAATTACTTCTCCCAAATTTAATGGCCATTTAGCTCAGCTGGTTTGAGCACCAGCCGCAAAAGTTGGGGACCCGGGTTCAAATCCCGGAATGGAAAACATTTTTGGGAGGCTAATTTGTGTACATAATAATAAAATATATTTGATTTATTTGCAGATAAGTATGGGGAAAACGGTTTCCAGCGCTGGTCGCAGGCCCAAGGACACCTGTGAGGAACGGTTGCAGGCCCAAGAAAACTCTTTACTCGCCTAGTAAGGTGAAAAATGCATTACGTTTCATCGGGCTTGGGATTAACGTATCCAAAGCAAGCAAACTATTTGCTGTACCAAGGAGCACCTTGTGGAACAAGGTCAACAATAGAGCCCCAGCGCATTCGGCACATCCTGGTCCAACGTCCATTTTGCCGCTTGATGTAGAGACAAAAACAAGGGATTACATCTTGGACCTAGCAAGAAGAGGATTTCCTCTTGATAAAGAAAGTGTTCTTGACTCTGTGAAAAAAATTGTTGAAACTTTAGAAGTGAAGAATATTTTCACCGACAACCGCCCTGGGAGAAAATGGTTCGAAGGTTTCCTTTGTAGAAATCCGGAAGTTTCTTTAAAGCATGCAGAACATTTAGGTAAAGCAAGAGCTTTAGTCTCTGAACGGGCCATCCGATCATGGTTCAAGGAGATAATAGATTCTTTTGAAGCAGATAAAGTTGACTTGGAAATATTGAAAAACCCGAGGAGAGTATGGAACTGCGACGAAACCGCAGTTTTTCTCGCTCCTAAAGGACAGCTGATATTGGGAGAACGTGGCAAGTCTGTGTATGGCGTTTCAGGATCCTTTGATAAAGATTGTATCACAGTTCTTTTTACAGTGAATGCTGGTGGGACGATCTCTCCACCTTTAGCTCTTTTCCCCTACGAGCGTATACCTCGTGAGGTAGCTCGCAACTGCCCGAGCACATGGGGTCTCGGTAGATCTGAACGCGGATGGATGACGGGAGAGTCATTTTACGAATACGTTGCGAACGTATTTTTGCCGTTCCTCAAAGAAAAGGAAATTCCAAGGCCGGTAATACTCTTCCTTGGTGGTCACAAATCGCACATTACGAAACATTTAAATGTTTTGAATGTTAAATGTTTAAATAGTTCTAGTTGCTTTGCTACCAAATGCAACAGCCATATTGCAACCTCTTGACGTTGCTGTTTTCACTTTTCAAGCCACTTAAAACTTTGTGGCTAAAGATCACACGAAAGTGGAAGGTCGAGCACAACGTAGTTTCACACAACGGCAGTAATTTCAGGGTTTCGAGCAACAGGAATTTTTCCATTTTGCCCTGACAATGTTGATTATGGCAAATGTGTTGTAAAGGGCAAATGCACAGATAATTCAACAATTGAGACTGTGGTTCAACCTAACCATGAGAGTCATTTAGACTACCTGGAAGGCATGATTGACCCTTTCATTTTGGAAGAATTCAAAAACTCAGGAAGCAAGTGGATGGGCAATGAAAATTGCAAGATGCTCTTTAGCATTTGGAAAAAGTTTTTCGAAGACACTCGGAAAATAACCGAAAATATTGCTGAAAATGTTTTAGAAGATAACTTTCAAACACCCACCGGAGAGGATATAGCCCGTGTCTATCTGGAAGAAGCTTTTCAAAGCGATATGATCTTACTTGAAGATAATGAAACTATTCCAACGATGATTTTACCTACGACAACACCTGAAACATCAGCCCTATCAATGTTGTTACCCCTCTCACGGCCTGGAACATCATCTGCGGGCAATACATGTGATGTATCGCCACCCAACATAAACATTCCTACTGCACTATCTGGAAGCTCCAAAACCTCAAGAAAATCCTTGGATGAAATTTTTGAAGATGTGTTGTACTGGCCCGGAACTCCAAAGAAGAAAACCCGAAAGAAGCGTGAAAAAATACCAAGTGTATTGACAGGGACAGCGTGGGAAGCATTGCACACACAAAAAAACAACGAACGTAAAGAAAATGAGGTGGCAAAGCAGGTACGACTTGTGAAGCGCCTAGAAAAGCAGAAAGAAAGTCTAGAAAAAAAGAATAACCTTAGTTCTGCAGCTGCTATAAAAAAGAAAAAAGGAAAGAAACGTTATGCCTCCGACAGTAGCTTAAGTAAAATCGGTGATGATGTTTTTCCAAAATCTACTGACGAAAGCGTAGATGAAAATGGGGTGGAGGTTGACAACAATATTCAAGCCGATAACGTAACACAGGAATGTTTAAACCAAGGGGTTTATGTGTTGGTTGAATTTGCAGATCGTACGAACAAGTCTTCATCCACTTATGTATGTGTTGTCCAGAGACCACCTGCAGAAGATGATGAAAGTGGTGATTTGGATTTGAGTGTAATGGCAATGAACTGTTTAGATGAAACTAAAACATTATTTTCTATGGATGAAGATGATGTATCTTTTGTGAAGCTTCACCAGGTTAAACTAATTTTGCCCACTCCAAAATTCGTTGTGAAAGGTACACGTGTACGCTATCTATTTTCAGCTCCAATTGAGCAAGTTTTTGAAAGAAGAGTTTAAATTGACATCTTCTGTTTTTTGGGAGTTTTTTCACCAATTTTCATCCAATGTATAAAACTGTCCAAAACTGGTATATAAGTGTCCAAAACTGGATCATGAGTGCCCAAAACTGAGTAAAATGCTCCTTCTTTATAAAAAAATTGTTTTCATGTAATTCAACATATCAATAAAAATACTTGTATCGTGTATTTAATGTTTAGAGTCTACTCTGATTGTTATTGCCTTATCCAGAAAGATTCAGCTCTATTTAAGATAGTTAGCTCCCTTAATGCACTACGATAACCTTAAAGTGTCCATAAGTGGTACAATCATAGTTGATAGATTGATTTAACTTCCCTGAAAGTTTCGTGATGGCTTTCGCAGCCGTTCTCGAGATAAAAATTATTTTGTGTCACTTTTGCACTTTTACGAGACCGCATGCCGTATCGCAGAGACGTTTCGCGCAGATCGAGTTGATTATCATCCAGTGCGCATGCTTAGAAATTAAAAACTTTTTTACAGGTGTGTGTCATACAGTTAGATGAAGCTCCCCCGAAAATTTTATATTGGCTTTTTCAATATACTTTAGAGTTTAGAGGGGACAAAGTTTTTTGCAAAGGGGTATGCAATGCGTGTAAAATCAACGGTGCATATGTGTTAGATCAACATTCTTTCGAAGTCGAATTGTGATTGCATGCAAACCACCACTGATACTCCTCATTTTGCTTGTACCTCATGTTTGCACTGGTGATTCACTTCAGCTTCGCCATGGTTTCCGAGTTGGAGAGCGAGAATGTCTTGACTAAAACAGCGGTCAGCGAAAACGGCCGGAATGAGTTGAAACTCCTTGTGCCCGGTATTGTCGGCAAGGAGAGGAAGCGACTTGCAAGTTTTGTTTCGTGGGCGTTAATTTGTTCTTGTGACACGAACACATAAGAAATCTCTGGCAGGTTTTTCTGACCACATGCGAAGAGGTCATGTGGCGTCATGATTTGGTCTTTGTAGGGCGCTGCAGGCTCGCTCGTGCCGCCAGCCGCTTCACGGATCCCCCGACGCCGTCGCAGGGCATCTTGGCGGGAGCCGCTGGCACTCACGCTGTGTGTGTCTGCACGATCCATCAGAACGCAACGCTGATGATGGTGGGTGCTCGCATGCCAACGATGGTGGACTTGGCCTCTGGTCTCTGCGATACGGCATGCGGTCTCGTAAAAGTGCAAAAGTGACACAAAATAATTTTTATCTCGAGAACGGCTGCGAAAGCCTTCATGAAACTTTCAGGGAAGTTAAATCAATCTATCAACTATGTTCTGTAAAGAAGATTTTGATGAAAATTTTACAGCATGCGAGCATGCGAGCACCCGCCATCATCAGCGTTGCGTTCCGATGGATCGTGCAGACACACACAGCGTGTGTAAAATGTTTTCATAAGTATTTTTACAAATTTCTATCTCTATCAAAATCACAGTTCCAAACATATCTTCACAAAATTTTGTAAACATGTTGACTTTGAAGATGTTGAACACGCCTGCAAATCTTAGGTCGGTAGAACTTTCCGATTGATTTTTATTAGCATTTTTGTAGTGTTTTTGGTACTTTTTTACGCCTGAATCAATTTCCTTCGTTACCCTGGTGACCAAGATTTAATGCCTTCAAGTTTGCCCAAGACCAAGATTTGACAGATTTCAGAAATTAGTCAATTTCGTTTATGGAAGTTATTGAAAGTAAATCTGCGTCAGCAATATAATATCTCTAATATAATTAGCACCCTTGCGCGTTTTTGCTATCTGACAGCTCAGTGACAAAGGAAGGTCACAATCTTCTAAATTTTCGAGTGATCATCATTATATCGAGAAGGCTTTGTGTTCCATGGTTTTCATAGGCCTTCTGCCATCATCTTTGGCTACACAAACCGCTGCACTCATTTTCAACACAACACAAATTGTGTTTGCGAAGCCCTATTATTTAAAAAAAACTTTGCAGGTACACCTTGAGGTATAATTCCTACAATTGATTATTTACCAAAGGATGGCCAGTAATGAAGAAAACAGAAAAATTGTCAATTTCGAACAGCGATCTTCTTTCTCACTTCATGCACTCCTCCAAATAAAAAAACGAGCAAGCAAAGAGGACCGCCGCATTCAGACCAGGCTGTGCTCGATGGCGTAAGCGACTCACACAGACGGCGGTGTAGAGGACAATGTTGCCGGAGAGATTGGTTTGACAACCGTTTTTTAAGATTATAATTTTGTTTTGTTAGATAATTCCTAAAGATGACAAATTTTTTTATCTAGATAAAAATAAAAGATAATGGTTGCTCAAATACACCTATTCCAACCAAGGCGGCCCCGCAATGGGCATCGATGCGCACTCGTCTTTCCGCGCAGAGGTGTGGATTCAACGTGTTCCCGCCGTAGCATGTGCTTGCTTCTGTCAAATATGTGATCACGAAGAACTGTTTCATTTGTTTCTGATCACAATGATCACTTTTGGCAAAAGTTTATTAGATTTAGTAGATTTTAATTTCTTAATCGCCGATTCATTTTTCGAGTCAAAGGGTCGTAAAGATCGTAATATAAAGCGAGGGTATAAGTTTTTTTCTGAGGGTTATGTGCATGATATTTGGACCGGGACATTTGAAGGAAACATTCATGTGAACCTAGCAAAAAAAATGTATTATGCAAAAGTATTTAAAAGAGTTTCGTGACGCACACTTCCAAATTCAACTTACTTTGGTGTGCTTCTTGTGGATAATAAATGGGTTAGGGTTCCTTGACGTCTCTCTTTTTACACTGAGCAACCATTGTTTCCTACGTTGGACATCGATTGGAAAAGAATGAAAAGAACTGTTGGATCCAGCCTGCGCGGTAGAAGTACATTTCGGAACACAACAGTGATGAACCATTCTACAAACACAACTTTTCATTTCGAATTTAACACTCTCGTCAATACCGAAGTCACGACACTATACCCACCTCGCCTAAATCGTATGCTCGATGCGGGGCCGTGACGTCACAATCAGTTTGGATGGAATAGGTGTATTATATAGATAATATAAAAGATAACAAAAATTATCTAGATAACTTATATAGGTATAGGTAAAATTATCTAGATAAGTCACAACTCTGCTCAAGATCATCAGGCCCATGTTAGAGGCTGTTCTTCAAATGGTCCGCTCCATTTGCCAATATTTGGTCTAGTTTTGCATCTTGTTGATACGATTGCTACTATTAGCGCTCTCCTCGCATCTCTGCAACATGGGGGTACCTGTCGGTAACACTCTCAACTCTGTGCAATTCAATCAATTCGAATCGATCGCAAGAGACTGCATCATTAGAAGATTTTATAATTACGATCTCTTCCGGTTGGAATTACCACGCCGTTGCAATATCATGCGTTCTAAGTGGATATAATATGTATATATATATATATATATATATATATATGTATATATATATATATATATGTATATATATATATATATATATATATATATATATATATATATATATATATATATATATATATATATATATATATATATATATATATATATATATATATATATATATATATATATATATATATATATATATATATATATATATATATATATATATATATATATATATATATATATATATATATATTTATATTTATATATATATATATATATATATATATATATATATATATATGAGTGATTGAAAGTTTTGGCAGTTCATTTTATGTGATAAAAAGGCTTTACGGTTAAAAACTGCAACGATAAAAAACGTTTATGAATATTTATTTATTCGACGTTTCGCCAAGGAAATGTCTTGGCATCTTCAGGAAAGTTTTCTGAGAGTACAAACGAAAAAACAAGGTAGATACCAAAAAACACAGGGTCCCTAGGATATAAATCAACAAAACCTACAAGAAACAGAGTCAAAAAACCAGAAAATCTAAAATCCAAAAATGTAAAAAAAACACATATAAAATTTCTACGAAACGTTTCTTGTTCTGCTTCTTGTTTCTCTTGTTGTAGGGACGGGTTTTTGTGGTTTCTTCGACGATACAGTTCTTGTTGGTTGATTGATGATTTCCATTCTTCTATCTCTTGGTGGTGGATTCGGTTGGATTTCGATAGATTTGATAATTGGATACCATGTCGCTGGAAGACGCTGGCTATCATCTCTCTTGTTTAAATTTTGAGGTCTTCTTTCAATTTCTAGCGCTTCTCTTATTAATCTCGTCTTCAAATGGTTGACAATGGCTAAAGGTTTCATATTATCAAAATCAATCATGTGATTCAAATCTCTTGCGTGTTGTACCAGGGCTGAGGTTTCGGTACAATTTCTTATTGCTAACACATGTTCTACTCTCCTTGCCGAAAAGTTCCTTCCTGTTTGTCCTACATAAGTGCTTGCACATTCTCCACACGGAATTTCGTAGACACCCCAACCCTCTAGAGGAATTTGATCTTTAAAATTGCGTAAACGGTTTTGAATTTTAGAATTTGTTTGAAAAACCGTGTTAATTTTTTCTTGTCGCAATAGTTGGCTTATTTTATCTGTAGTGTTTTTTATGAAAGGTAAAAAAATTGTTTCTCTATATATATATATATATATATATACATATTAAAAGGGTCACCGACAATGGGGTTTCCCTATGGAGGTACTGGAAGCCACAATGATGACATTTCGAGGATAGGTAGTAGACGTACCCATTTGGGTAAATTAGCCGCACGGTTACTCTCTAGGTCACTGAAATGTGCCTCTCGGAGAGCCCCAGATCTATCCGAGCTACGCTGACCTGGAGTGCAGCGCGAGCAGCTTGTTCCCGACGAGCAGCAGAGCGTGCGCGGCCCCCGTCGCCGTGTTGGCGGCGCGTTGCGTGGCGGCAGCGGCGGCCGCAGCCAGCGCTGAGTTTACGAGAAGCGGCTCCACGGCCTCCACTAGCGCGGCCTGGTCGCGCCGCGAGAGTCGGCGCCAGCACGACATCGCGTTCCCCGCCAGCGCGCACAGCGACGGAGATCGCTTTAGGCTGCAAACGTCGGCGAAGTCAGAGGCAACGGGAATCACATTCCTGTGCCCAATTCACACGGGAGCATTTAGGACTAGGTTAGCAACAAGCAGTTTTATGCTGTTTTTGGTTTCTCTGAAAGTATCAGGATAGATGCTTGACCAGGAAGCGATGGATGGAAGGAAGACGAAGCTGGAAAATGTGCAACCGAATCGGGATACAAACTCTACCACCTTTTTTCTATAGGTCCCAAAACCCACCCGACCAAGCAGGGAGAATGTGTGCCCGAATAGCTCAGTTGGTAGAGCAACTGCCCGGCAAGCAGGAGGTCCCGGGTTCATATCCCGGTTAGGTTGCACATTTTTCCAGCTTTGTCTTCCTTCCAAGCAGTTTTATGTTGTCTAGACAACTCGGCCATACTAAATTTCTTGGACTCGTGTCTACAATGTCCTATCTTTAGCGCTAGTTTTAATAGGAACTATTTCAAACTGGGATTTGAATGCTGAATAAAAGTCTCACTGGTTTCCCGACGTTTTAGTAACATACTCTAGGTACCTAGTTACTTCTTCACAGGTGATAGCTCGACTGACGTCAAAAACGTAAACAAAAGAACCAAGTATTTTGTTTTTAAACATCTGACTTCCTAAATTCTAATGATCCTGTCGAGGGATTATTTTTGGACTTTTACGGGATCATTAGAATTTAGGAAGTCTAGGTTATAAAACAATAATTGGTTCTTTTGTTCACGTTTTTTATGTCAGTCGAGCTATCACCCTTGAAGAAGTTACCAGCATATATAGGATGTTACGAAACGTTGGGAAACCAGCGAGACGTTTATTCAGCATTCAAATCGCAATTGGAAATACCTAGTATTTTTCAAAATGGCTATAAGTACACCTATACATATACTAGTACCTACCTCCTTCAGAAAGTTTAGTTTGGACTTAAGACCAGTGGCGGCTCTTGAACCTTTGCCTTGGTGGTGCTTTCTTTCGTGAATCGCGTTTTTTGCAGGTCTCTTGGGGGGAAGTTTTAGGGTATTTGCCATTACTGTACCTATTAGTTCCAGTTACTTTTTGTGTTCGAACTTCACAGCTGACTGGTAGCCGATTGGTTGCAAGATCTCAGATATTAAGTTTGGTCGATTGGAGGTAAATGTTGGAATGGAACACACGAACATAAAAATATCTATGTTTTTGCGCGTATCACTCAATGCATGGACCGATTATTGAGCTACAGCGATTGCGTTGCCAAAACGTTTGTCGCATGTGCTCCCTGAGATCGCTGTGGACTGCCAGGTCTGCGGCAAGCACAGCTCAGAAGAGCCCATGAGACGACGGCCAGAGGGCGGTAGCAGCGCAGGGGCCTATTTGGGTCTGTGGCAGTCACAGCTCAGCCCACCTGCCTAGCGATTTTGTAACTTTTACGTGATACAGTTATCGGTTCTGATGGATAAAGTCCCTATTGTAGTTCATGTTAATTTTTAACTTTGTAACCGAGAACGGCAAAGTCAGAGTTACGAAATCGCAGTGCTGATGCCAGATTGCAGTCAGTGCCCTGTGGATTGATCATTGAGGTGTGGCGCTCGCTGAGCGCGCGCTCACTTCAGAATGAAAATATACTTCTTTCTGGATAATTTCACAGCAATTTTGTTGCTACTTGCGATATTTGTAACTGATTTCAAAAACATCTCTGGCCGAAAATAAGAGGTGGGGCTGCAGCTCAGCAGACAAATAGCACGGGCCGCCCCTGCTTAGACAAACTTAAGAAATTTTATCATTAAGAAAAAAGTTGCCTAAAAGTTTCCTATGCCAATCAAATATCTTACAGAGTGACGTCTGGCCCACACAAATGCTTGATGATAGTTACGCAGATGCCAAGAGTTCGCTTCATCGAGTCGATGTCATCTTCACCAATGTGTATAAAGAGGAATCCCATGTACTGCAAAGGCAAAGTAAATATAAGAGGAAGAAGAATCTGAAGCCCAGGTAGTTATTCAATATAATATTTGTGACGCTGTGAATTTACATCATCGAAAACCATTTTTATTCCATCCCCGCACTGCAGAGATGTGTATGAGTTCCCAAATTGGCAGATCATAATCCGTTGAGATGTAACGATTGGAGAAAAGAGCTGGATAATGACATTCGGTCCAATTTCTTCACTTCCCTGGAATGAAGAAAGACAATATTATTGTAATACATTGGTAAATAGGAATGGATAGGCTTGTAGATTTGGAGGTTAGAAAGTGCACACAACAAACCTCATCCTTGGCGATTAATCCTTGATTTTGAGCTGATTTACTCAGATGTTTTTTAAATTTACTGTTATATTTCGTATACATTAGGTCATTCTGTTGGTCAAATATAAGAATAGCCCTCATCGCAGTGTAGATGAACTACGAAGTGTCAAATGCTGCAAAATGTCAACCAGAGAGTATCTAGTCGGGAAGAGGGGAAAGCTAATGTAGTAGGGGTAAACCTACATGAAATGTGCTGCTAGCGCCATCTGTAGTCGAATACACGCTACTACTTTCCCCCCGCACCGCGTACGCCAGCTACCCCTCGCCATTATATATTTAGCCCCGGTTTTTATTCAAATTTTATATCTGTCAAAGTAATGCCATTGCTGTATCAGTAACATTTGCAATATGAGTAGAAATAATAATGCTCGTTTTCAATATATATATTTCATATATTGAGTGTAACAGGCATTATTATTTCTCCTCAAATTGCAAAAGTCACTAATAAAGCAATGACATTAAATATACAGATTCAGTGTTACAGTATACAATTCTCAGACAAGGTACAACTTATTGATCAACAGCATAATTTTCAACATATTTCAATGTTTAATTTAGTTGTAAGGTAAATTTGTATGAAAATACAAACAAAACATTTGTTAGGTACATCAAGAAAAAGTGCAAATTTATAAGATTATGCTGGCGGCTGTGTTAATACATCAGAAATAGCATAATTGACATTAAAACAGACATTGCAATCACCATCAGCCTTGGCAAAAGTTAAAGCACCTTGGTTATAACATATTATAAGCTGTATCAAACCAAAACAATTAAGTGAACATTGAAACTAATTATTCATGAATAAAAAACAATAATGATGTAGCAACTAGAATAAAAAAAAATTAAAACAAAGTTCTTTTGATAATTGGGTACCTATACATAAAAATTTTGGTTCTCGGTTGACTGAATCAGCGTTAACATTGTATCAGCGCAATATTACCAACAACCGTAAACCGCTAAATTTTAACGTGTGTATCTGAACGCCAGCATTATTAATCTAAAGCAGTCTCTCCAGTCTTCAGACTATCACCAGGAAACATTATATTTTCAGGACCACACGAATTTAATTGAGAGGAAATTGTTACTGGTTTAAGCAGTTACCAGTATGCAATTGATGGAAGGGAGGCGAAGCTGGAAAAATGTGCACCCGAACCGGGATACGAACCCGGGACCTCCTGCTTGCCGGGCAGGTGCTCTACCAACTGAGCTATTCGGTCACAAATTCTCCCTGCTTCGCCGGGTAGGACAAGGGGGATCTCCGGGGAGATGAGAGGCCGAGCGACCCGTATACATGGGACGGGTAAACGGACTCGGCCCCAGGACGGCGATGGCGCAATCACTAGACCCTTTGTCCCGTTCTCAGATGAAGAGACACGAGGTGGATGAGAGGAAATAGTTACTGGTTTAAGCAGTTACCAGTATGCAATTGATGGAAGGGAGGCGAAGCTGGAAAAATGTGCACCCGAACCGGGATACGAACCCGGGACCTCCTGCTTGCCGGGCAGGTGCTCTACCCGGGCAGGTAGAGCACCTACCCGGGCAGGTAGAGCACCTGCCCGGCAATCAGGAGGTCCCGGGTTCGTATCCCGGTTCGGGTGCACATTTTTCCAGCTTCGCCTCCCTTCCACGAATTTAATTTTTTTTTAAATCCAATATCCATAACTGGATGTTCCTTAAAGGTATTTCTCAAAGTCACAAAAGCACATTATACTGAAACCAAATGCTGAGTAAGAAAAATATATTCTATAGTTAAGTTGCCGTGTTAAAAATAATTGAAGTGATCGTTAAGAGATAAGCATGAATTAGCATATTTCCTTTAACTTTCATTCATTTCATTTGCCACGTCTTTTTTTTTCGAAACAAAAATCTGCAAGTTGCTAAAATCGCAACTTAGCAAAACGCTGCCTACGATCGTTGCAATAACGGTAACGGCAAGGTTGGCAGCAGCTAGCCATTAGTAGTTACTACTTGCAAGTCGAGCATGTTGGGTGTGGGCAGTGTGGGTTAAGTTCTTGCAATGCCTCAGTGTATTGTTTTTGGCTGCACTAACCATAGACCATATATGTACCTACCATATATGTATGTATATATTTATATGCACTAACAACCCAGGCGCAGAAGATAAAATCTGTCACCATAGATTTCCTAATTAGCTGAAGTCATCTGTAAGATTTATTGTAAGGAAAGGTGCAACAGGAAGAAACTTGAACCCACTCCGAACGCTTTGGGTGTGCTCCATTCCATTCAAGCCAAGTGATTATGACGAATTAGAAGTTTCACAATATAGACTAGTGCGTAGAGACTATATGGACCTAAATTAAAACATAAAGCTGTGCCAAGTCTTCATTTGAAGGGTGAAGATGGGGGCTCGTTTGGTTTACCTCCGTGTAAGAAGCCGCGAAATGATAGATACAGGGCGCGTCACGAAAAAGGACTAGTCCTTGAATTGGTTGTCTTTAGCTGTTTGCCGTCGACCAGCATTCAGGAAGACACACTGCCAATAATTCTCAAAATTCTACTGAACACTCCTGAATGTATCCACTACCCCTACAGGGGCATGTGGATACAATCAGTTCCCACTATCCTACATCATAACAGTAATCAAAATAGAGTCAAAGTGGGCAAAGTTCCCATGTGCTAGCGCACACAAAAATTGGATTATCAGACATTTTCGAAAAAAGTATTACCAATGGATGCTAGACAATATCATGGACGAATGTGAATGACATTGGTAGTGAAATAGATACCGACGAAGAGCAGATGGTTATCCCACGAAAAATCGCGCCAGTCCCACATGAAATTGAGTGTACATCCGTTAACCTATTTAGCTTACTAGGTGCCTTTTTCTTCTGGAGCTTGACCGCAGGCTCAGGTATGCTATAGGTACCATCTTCATTAGCTTCTTGTTGGTGACAGCCTTGACTGCTGAGCTGGAAAACATGTGGTTCCTTCTCTTGCAGTAATTGTGCAGCATGATTCTGCAGAACAGTTGCAAGAGCGGAGCCAGCAGAGCGTCACCATGGATGGAGTACTGCACCCACTTGTGATCGATGTTGACGACGTTGGCCATCAAGCCTCCTTCACTCCCTGGAGGGATCAGGGCACTGAACCTGTCTAACAGGGACTCGATAAAGTCCACCATGTTCCTTGTTGTATAGGTCAAGTGCTGCTTCTGCAGATCGTATTCCTTCAAGGAAATGAAGAGGTAGTCTTAAGTCAGCTCGTGCGTCAAAATCAGCGACTTCATTCGGTGCATGGCAAGGCGATGCAAAGTCGCTTCGCGATGTAGCCGCATACATAGCCCGTTGACAGCCTCCGCAGGCCCGTGAGCTGGTCCTCTTCTCGCGATGCAGCTGGTGCCGCAAGCAGGCCAGGATTTGTGTTGGCCCTGTCCGAAGGTCGCAACCCCTACAAGAAAATAGTAATGAGTACATTTACCATGCTCATAAAGCAGCACCAGATGAATAGTGCACTGACATAAAAATTACCTTTCTGGGTGCAACATTGACATCCCTTTCCTCTAGGAGCGCTCGCAGGTCACTGAGCAGCTAGTCGTTGTCAACCTCACCACAATGCTCACAGTTTGTCCCTCTGGACCTGTAGGTTGTTATGGTTGCCGTCTGTACCTACTTGTAGCAATGCTTTTACAATAGGGAAACGACAATGCTGGAATCTTCAGACGAGTGCTGGTACATCCCCGACGCCTGCAAATCATTTGCACGCGGCCCCCGCCCTTTCCCATAGCACTTCTTTCTTCAGAGTTGTTGTTGACTTACAAACATCACTCCATCACTCCAGCGTGGCTTGGGCACTTGTTGATATAACTGCCCAGAGTAACTGCCGCTACTGACGTCAGAGTCGTCGGCCATTATCAAAAACCTATAACGCTGCTACTCTCGTAGCAGACAGCGCACTCCGACGTCGAATAAACGCTACTATTTTTTAAATCTCTCCCGGCTATCCTTCTTACCACCCACTGATGTTAACACAACGCACGTCTATTCGCACCGTGCACGGCTGATCGTGCGGACTGCGGAGTGTGGCCAAAGCAGAAAATTGATATTCGCACGGAGGGGAGGACCAATGACTCCTTGCAAGAAACCTAGTTGGCAAGAAACTTTTCAATGGGTGCTGGTGGGGGTGGGGGGGGGGGGGGGATGGTCAGCATAACATTCTGATGCAATGCTGATCATAAAAATGTGTGCCTGTTTCTGACCCGATAATGTCAGAGTTCATCAGCCTCTCGACAGCATGGAATAGTTGAGTTATCCTCTTTTTCGAGTTGAACCATCCTTCGGAAGGGATGTTCGTTCGGTTGTCCACATGAACCTTGGTGTCTTTCGACTAAATCTTCAACGCAAGTCGTAAATCGAAAATCGAGTTTACGAGAATCGAGACCATAAGAGAACGATCAAGATTGATCCAAAAAAGGATGAGTTTGGTACGCGTGGTCCCTGCCCTACGCGTGGTGCCCAGCTACCCGTGGGAGGGCGTGTGTCTGCACTGCTTCACCCTGCCACCCTTGGGAGGGCGTGGTGCCTGCACTGCTTCACCATGCCGTACCCTTTGGAGGGCGTGGTGCCAGCACTGCTTCACCCTGCCACCCTTGGAAGGGCCCCTGGTCGTGTGGGGCTTGTTGACCTTGACTTTGCGTGGTGTAGGTACACGTGTCGTACGTGTCCGAGTTCGGGCATGGCGTTGCGTGTTCGGACCATGGGTCAGCCGATAAGGACGACGCTTTGGAGGTCGCTTGCCCGATAACCGGCAATGCTGCCCGATAGCCGGTGAGCTGGCCGATTGCTGCGACATCGCCTTGGTCGCCACACACTTGCCAGAGTCCTCCAGACAACCCGACCACCGACCGTGATCTTCCAGCAATGGGCCGGTTTTCCGTCGTGGCGCTAGCTGCAGGTGACCTCTCGCTTGCATGCGCGCACTCTTAGAACTTCGTTTTCAATGTCTTCTTGATGACAGGGGCCGAATTTAATTGTGTTTTTTACAATTTGTGTGCGAGTGTTTTTGTGTACACGATTTCCCATTTTTGATATGAAAATCTACATCTTTATTTGAACACACACACCAGGGCCTGCTATGGATAAAGAAAGTGTTCTTCCCACCCCATTGCCCTTGCATGGCTATAAAGCTGTGATTGTGACACGCTATATAAAACAATACTAGAGCACGGCACACCCGTATAGCCCATCCCAGGTTGCCTACTGTGCTTTCCACCCCATCGGGCCCCGGACTGCCACGGCACACCTCTATAGCCCACCCCAGGTCACCCACCGTGCTTTCCACCCCATCGGGACCCGGACTAGCACGGCACACCTCTATAGCCCACCCCAGGTCACCCACCGTGCTTTCCACCCCATCGGGACCCGGACTAGCATGGCACACCTCTATAGCCCACCCCAGGTCACCCACCGTGCTTTCCACCCCATCGGGACCCGGACTAGCACGGCACACCTCTATAGCCCATCCCAGGTTGCCCACCGTGCTTTCCACCCCATCGGGCCCCGGACTAGCATGGCACACCTCTATAGCCAACCCCAGGTCACCCACCGTGCTTTCCACCCCGTCGGGCCACGGACTAGCACGGCACACCTCTATAACCCATCCCAGGTCACCCACCGTGCTTTCCACCCCATCGGACCCCGGACTAGCACGGCACACCTATATAGCCCATCCCAGGTTGCCCACCGTGCTTTCCACCCCATCGGGCCCCGGACTAGCTCGGCACACCTCTATAACCCATCCCAGGTTGCCCACCGTGCTTTCCACCCCATCGGGCCACGGCACACCTCTATAACCCATCCCAGGTTGCCCACCGTGCTTTCCACCCCATCGGGCCCCGGACTACCGTGCTTTCCACCCCATCGGGCCCCGGACTAGCACGGCACACCTCTATAGCTCATACCACACTCTCAGTTTGCTTCACTCCCTGGTGACAAAAGATTACTCAATTTTCGTGTAAAAAATGTGGCGACAAATTTTGTCTTATATTTGTTTCGCGGACCTTTAAAAAAATTACTTAGCTATAGCAACAAAAATTTCTTACTCAGCTGGCTACGCCGTGATTGGTCGTCTCAAGGACAGCTTGAATCCGAACCACTAGCCCTAGGAATGAACCTTAACCTCACTTTTCAGCCAAAACAGCACAAAGAATACAATTTTCCTTATTTAACATATTTATTTATTAGTATACAAGACAAATATGCTTAAAAGTGTTATAATGTTCGATTTGTTTCAATAAATGCGTGAAAACCACAGTCCCTATATAGGGACTTAAAGTAAGCCAAATTTGTGCCAGGAACCACGCTGACACAAATGTTGGAATTTGACATGTCAATTTAAAATTAGTTGGAAACTGAAAATGAATAGAATATTTTCCAGGAACTATCAGAATAGATATTAAACCAGCAAGCGATTGATTGAAGGAAAACGAGGCTGGAATAATGTGTCTTCGAACCAGGATACAAATCCTGTATCCCCCGATTGACGGCCGTGTGCTCTTCCGCTGAGTCGTTCAGACACACTCTCCGCTCCCGTGGTTTGGGGCTTCCAAATGAGAGGCCGAGCTCGGTACTTTTCCAGCGTCTTCCTTCCAAATTATTCGATTGCTGTTATTTCTGCCACTGGACGATACGCTCCAATTGTCCTCTGAATTTCTTGTCCAGTTGCTACTGAATGATAATTTTAAATTTTGTTATGAGTCAAATTAAAGACATGGATGCAAATATCAAAGAAAATGCATATTTAACATTAATAAGACCACTCATCGAATATGGGTCCTCACTGTGGGACCCACATAAAGTGAACGAAATCAAAGAAATTGAACAAGTACAAAGATTGGCTGCAAGAAGAGTGCTAGGAAGGATGAGAAAATTTAAGATGGAAATAAATAACAAAGGAGAAGAAGTTAAAACATTAGAGAGACCATCGGAAATGATTGAAAAATTAGGCTGGACGTCACTAGAAAAAAGAAGATGGATGGATAGATTATGCAATTTTTACAGGATATGGAACGGAGAGTTAGGGTGGAAGGAATTACACGAGAAAATTGAAAAATTTGTTGGAGAACGGAGAAGAACCGGCCACAAGGGGAAAGTGTTGATACGAAGAAAAAATACAGATGTGGGACATTATTCATTTTTTTCTAAAACAAGCAGAGACTGGAACAATCTGAAAAGAGAGATATTTGATACAAATGATATAAATGTTAGATTATTTAGAATATTGATCGAAGAAATAAAATTTTAATAAACATAAGTTCCTTGCCACCGTTGACGTTTGTCAACAATTGCATTGTATTAATAAAATAAAATAAATAATTATAAGAAATATTCAATTATATTCTTATATCTTGGTTTACACATTTCCAAGAAATTCCAGCTAACACAGTACCTAATTAAGTGTAACCTTTGTCATTTTTACCTATCAGGCAAAAATGTATGATAAATAATATCTCTATATTATAATAACATTTTTTTAAATACCTAGGTACCTACTAATTGGTAACACACAAAAAATCTAATATTCACTATTCCAAATGGAGGGAATGCCTAGATCTTTTGGTTTGAAGTATCAACAGCAATTAATGGCACAGTGATGCCTAGCAAGAAGTTATTGAGGGAATAAATTAATTTCTTAGAAAATACCTACTGCAAGCACTTGGTATACTGAGACGTTATCACTTCATCAAAAATGATCAAGATAAATATTAAATAGGTATATGAGAATAAAATAGAAAAAAATTTCACTCAAATAAACCTCACTTGTAAACCTTGGCTTGATGTAAGTGGTAGGAATGCCAGACATAAACTTCTATGATAAATAAACTATGGAATACTATCATCATTGGGTTTATAGGTTTAGGCAGAGTCCCACCGCTAATGCTAGGGTGTCTGCGTAGCCACCGAGGCCGCAACCCGAAGTGTCGGTTTCTCTCGCCAGATAGCGCCAGCAGCTCTTCCGGGCGCTCGTTTTCGAACGTGGCTTGAAAGCGGCGATTGCTATGACGTAGTGGCGCTGTAGGGTTAAATAGGGCACTAAGGGTTGCAGCCGCGGTGGCTACGCAGACACCCTAGCATTAGCGGTGGGACTCTGCCTAAACCTATAAACCCAATGCTATCATTGATAAGAGAAAATGATAGAAAATCTCATAGATAAAATATGATAAATAAAATAGAAAAAATACTATTGTTAGGCATTGGCTGAGTTTCAGACAAGCTCAGACCTTACACAGTAGAGCTTCAAGCTCCACTACTTTGGCTGTGGCCCTGACCATAGGTAACTTAAACAAAAACACTTCAATAAAGTTGCACAGTGGTGCCAGCGCCGAACAGAAGAGCACGTCGAACACATAGTGTGTCTTCACCAGGAGCTCGACGGCTCGAAGAGGGCAGCGCCCAGCCGTCAGCACCTGGTGGTCCAGCAGGACGAAGAATGTACCCAGCTCGGCAGCATCACCAACGCAGATCAGGTGTGGCTGCCTAAACTCTCCCTTCTTCGCAACCACGTACTGCTCCATGTCAGTTCCAGGCTGGAGAAAAAAATCAATCAATCATAAATACCAAACATAAGGATGTTTTAACTGCATGAAATACATTTCAATAAAAATGCATACCGGAACAAATGTGCATAGGCAGTTTGCATGTACGTCAATCTGAAATAGAGAATAAATATTTTAATTACATTAGTAGGCCAATAATAATATCAGCAATAAACAAGACAAAAGGTGTTTTACCATGCTGCCTCGCCGTCGTACATTCGCTGAGGGCAGCATCAGGCAGAGGAAAACTAATGCCTGGAGGTAATCTGGTGATTTAAAAAAAAGTACAATGAGTTGCTTGCTAAATTATACATTTCTGTAAAGCCATAAAGCAATTAACTCACCATTCACCACACTTGAGAAACACTCAGGCATCTCTAGTCCTCTCGACTTTGAACGTGCTATAATCTTGGGCTTGTAGTATGCCACGAAACGCCCACACATTTCTGCGCTATCAGGATGCAACAAAGAGAATTCTTGGTCCACCTAGAAAGAAGCAGACACAATATTTTCTTCTTAGATCTCTCAGGTGTAGCACAAAGAACTATGACATTCAAATTAATATTTTTCTCACCAATTCTCCGTCAAAGTCTAAGAGCCTGGGGTATTGTGTGAGAATCTCCATGTGATCGACAGCGATTCCTCCTTTATTTTTGTCCGCCTCCACAGAAACGACTCCACCATACTTTGTGTTAGCTTCATCCGGTTTGCCATCGATGGCTTGGTGACTCTCATCCAATATACCTAAAGACAAATAAATACAACAGAAGTAAACAAATTACCAACTACATCATTTTTGGGGACTTTCCTTCACTATTTCTCATTGAAATCGCTCACTCTTGAACATTTTAACTTCCCAAGTAATCAAGCTTTTTGGCATATTTTCCCACAAATAAGCTTAGGTACTTTTAGGTACCTATTTATAAAAAAAAGTATTTCATACCTTTTCCAACATCTCATTTTCAGTGGTGCCGGCTAGTGGATCAGTTTCTACTGGATTGGTTTTGCCCGGATTACCCCTCATTGTATATTTTCTTTTTGACGGAGTTAAGTTCCTGCACACCGATCTAAACCGGTTCTCAATAAACCCAATGTGTGACAGCAAGCAGTAGAAATGCTCATGCAAATATAAAATGTGAATATTAAGAAAGCTGCTCACTATAGCATTAAAATTGATCGCTCTGCTTTTTAAAGCTAGAACGTACATGTCCTTCCGTTCCTGGTCGTGGAGAGGCCTTCAAAGACGGATACTCTGCCACCAAAGTTTTGGCAAGCAGCTCCTTCATTTGTGGCTTGGGATAACTAAAATGAAATTTACTTTTAACTTTAACATACTTTTATTAAGGAAGACAGACCAGCAAAAAGAAATTGGATGGAACTTACGGACTTCCTGCAACCTGAATCTAATTTTCGCTAATGATTTTAACCAGTTTCTCTCGGTATTTTTTTTCGAGGGCGGTACCCTTGACCAGCATTTCGTGTATTTTTTTTCCATCCGAGTGTGCCTCTAATGCACTCTGCACGGTGAAACCCTAAGTAAGAAATGGCAACATGCATTGGAATGGCAGTACATTTTTAAACTTTTAAATCTAGGTAGGTACTAGATCAAAAGAATGTACCTACCTACTAGACTGAATGAAATCAATAATGAGTAATTAATTGAATGGCCTCAAATATTGTAGAGCAATTTGCCAAATGCTATGCAGGTAACGACATTGATCGAGCTATGAGCAAATGAGTAAATATCTATATAATTTTCATTACAAATTAAAATATTTACCAGGGAGTGTGTGCGTGTATCAGCCACTTGGGGTGCACTTGATGTTGATGGTTGAGACAAATCAAAATTTTCCATAGTAAATGTTTCTAATACAGGAATTTCAGAAATTACAAACTCGGTGGCGGCACTTGGTTCTTTGGCGGCGCAGACGCTCTTAACAAGGGTCAGCAACCGCTTTCTCACCCCGAGTATTAGACCGAGGTCTTTTAGGTATTCGTCTGTTAGCATCAGAAACACTTTTCCATCAACATCTTCTCCTAAAAAAGATAAAATATAAGTTAGAACCTTTTACCACAACTTTACATATACCTATATGTGTTCGTAGTTCCATACGACTCACCAAACACTTAAACTCCTACACAAGATGCCTCAGGCTTAAATACTTATTTACTGAGGCGTAACCAGTCCAGTGAGCAATAGGGATAGGGTAGGGAAGGCTATTGCTGCTAATTGTAAGAACGCTTTGATCTAATCTTCTCTTAATTAGCAATGCATTTAGTGTTAATTCTAAAACTTCAGTATTCCATTCTTCAATTGTTATCAAGACATCATTTACATTATTCAAAATTATAAGTTCTTTGATGAGCTCAAATATTGGTAGGTCTCTCTCCGTTTGATGCCCATCGTTTTTCATGACAAATAAGCCCTTTTTAAATTCTACCCCATGGATGACGGCCGAAGGTGATCGAAACACCTGTGCATTCATCTCGTAACCGAGAGCAACCAAATGGGCACTGTCCAAGCAAGAGGACACCGATACAGTCATTCCTTCAGTGCACTTAATCTTGTCTTCCCAGTCATTTTTGGTGCCCCAAACAGCACATTGACTAATTTGGTGCACTCTTGCCAATGTAACTGGGGTGTTGATGAAGTTGCAACAATTTGCCGCGTGCCTTTTCATTGCCTGATGTTTTCCTTCATAACGAATACACCAGTACAGCCCCATTGGGCCCGACTCCAGGATACAATCAGCATAGTGATCAAGATGGTGATGCTTGTTGATTAGGTGAATTTCTGGAAAAAGGTTGAGAAATGCCATATGGAGCTCTGTGATAAGTTCCTGGAGGTAAACTGCCTGGCCTGGCGCTATTTTTGGTGCCATCACGATTTCCACAATCCTGAGCAACAAGAGGATCAGATACAGATGGGGATCATCTTCTGCAACTTTGTCAGCAACAAGAAATGGAAAAACTCGCAACAGACACCACGTCTGCATGGCATTCTGCTTAATTTTGTGTTCTGCATTGTTGTTTAAAGATAGGACATTGAAGTTGGCAGTAGGCTTGTTTCTTCTTTCTGGGTAGCCGTAAATGAAAGACTTCACTCTTCCATAAAAATTAAAAAAAAAACTGGAAAAACTCTGTCTTGACAGTTACACCTTCTCAAAACAAATTTCAGCGACATTTGGACCACACCTTCCAGTCCATCATGCATCCAATCCCAAAACTTGTTGTCGGCTGCATGAAAGTGACGGGCATCATTCAGCACACTGGATCGTCCTAGTCTGTTTAGCCCTGTCTGCTGTGACATGGCAGGATTTTCTGCGACGAGTGCAACCTGCTGATCATATAAGTCTCTTGTCCTTGGTTGATAAATAGCATGTCCATGGTAATTGTGCAGTTCTTCCCGGCTTATCATGCACATGCGACAAAAGACGTGCCTGCATCTAGGGGATAAAAACTCGAACAGCTGGTGTGCAGCGAGCCCATCTGCATACAACGTACCTATTTAGAGTTCCACGCAGGATAAAATCTACACCGCCGATAAGCTGAATATTGACTCCTTCGTCAGATTCCAACAAGCGTATGTCACTCATAAACCTTTCCAAGATGAGACGAAATCCATATTTTGTTACATCGGCAGTGTGACACAGCAGGAGCAAGTGGATGTTCGACAACGATGACATATTGCGATACGAAACGTTCTGGACTGTGAAGTAGAATGCGCCAATTTTATGGATAGAGGTTTTGGTGCCGAGGGGATTTGTAATCTCAATATCGTCATAATAAATTTCAATTCTAATGGCATGTCGATGCATTTGAAGGAAGGGTTTTTGGGCAAACTGGCTGCCATCCACATATGATCTCAAAAACCCATCGTTGCTTGATGGTTCATTCAAGACTGCATCCCTGAAGGCATTGTTCGAAAGGAGCAATCTTAAAACACTGATTATTGGAATGTACTGAACATTTTCTTGCACAACTTTAGGTTCATACCTCAAAGTTGTTCGATTCAACACATTGTCAATGCTACTGTCTAGATTAATCTGAATAGGTTCAATATAATTCATGGTCTTTGTGAAATATTGGAGTAGTGCAAAAGTGGTTCGCAAGTTATCAAAAGGTGACACGTCGAATCGAGCAAGGAGGTCTTGAACCTGCACGTTATCCACATCTACTTGGAGATTAGCAAACAACTCTTCCAAATATGATTTTAGATTGCTTTTAATTTCTGATATAAGAGCATCACAGCCATCAATGACTGTACTCACCAAAGCACCTGTCACACTTGGATTTGACCGAAGGTTGCATATCATCTGACCCGCAGACTTACTTATATCAAATAAAATAACAACTTCATCCTCAGATTGAACTTCATCGTCAGGTTGAACATCTTCGAAGATATCTTGTTGATGTTCAGCCACAGGCAAGTTCACAGCAAGTTGACCGAGAGGCTGGACCACAGGGTGCAGATGATGCTGAGACTGTGCGAGATGTGCAAAGTGTATCCGCTGAATGTGCCGTTTTAAGTTCTTATACTGTGTAAATGTTCTCTGACAGCCATCTTGCGCACACTTTAACTGCTCATTGCCAAATCTACTACACAAGGTGTAACTATGGGTATATCTGAGATGTAGGGAATAGGATTGCACATCACTGTGGACAGCTGGGCACTTAAAACATCTAATGATGATGATTCTGGAAAAGGTTACATCATAGAAATTGGTAAATGCGTACCAATATATTAAATTGCAATATATTAAATTGTAGGTACCTACTTAAAGAGTGTCACACTTGAGGGGGTGTGAGAGTTGGCAATTGACAATGAATGACCAGAGGGAGAGAGGGTCATCAGATATTTTTTAAGTCTCACTTTGCCATAGTTACAAGTCCATTTGTTAATGAAATTCAAAATTAATTGTCAAAAAATTTTTTTTTCCAAATTGTGCATACCTACTTAAGAGAACTCTGCACTGTTTACAGTACAGAGTTCTCTGAAGTATGGGGGTACCTACCTAATCATGACCGAATTTAGTTTTGTGTGGAGTTTTTCAGTCAGTTCTGTATACAGGAGGTAGCAAATATCAGAATTATGCTAAAAATATTAGTGGGGATCAGAATATAATGGTGAAGGGGGGGGGGGGGGGGACGTTCAAAAAGTGACATATAAAGTATAACATATTTTTAGGTACACTTGCGGAATCATAAACTGCGCCCGTCGTAAAAATATACAAGTCCTTTTCAGGTTCGTTTGAAAATAGTATAGGAAGGCCGGGTACTAAGCACGTGGCTATGCCATGTGCTTTTGCGGGCCTGGGACTAGTTTGATAAACCCGTTCCGTTATCATTAGCTGCTTTGCTCCGTCAAATGAGGATCGGAAATGCTCTTGATTTGGTTCACTGTGGATTTTTGCACGATGTTGGCACATTTTTACTAGTCTAAAATGCGTAATTTTAAAGCTATAATAAAAAACAAAAAACAATCTAGATCTTGTCTTCACAACTAACCTTAATATAATATCATTTTTCCATTAAATGAAAAAGTTGACTTCCTAATGAAATTCGATGTGCATTCTTTTAATTGCATCCGTTATCTCTCAATCGAGGTAGTCAATCGTACCGAGACCCGACCTTTTCGATGGCTGCCCGGCCGGTCCATTCTCGCAACACCTAATCTTACAACGCCTAACGATACCTGCTACCCTCCCTTCGACCGTCGGTCGACGGACCGCCAACCCTTCGCGACGGCTAATGACTGGATTTTCTAGCATAAATTAAAACGCGAAATATTTTTCTCGTATTACCTAAAACGCTTGAGGCGGCTGAGCGAACGCAAGGTGTGTGCCTACTCCCTGTGCACGGATGTTTGAATTTCTCGGCGCGTTGAACGGACACGGCTCCTCTACTTCCACGCCAAGGTGAGACTCAATTTTGCACGAATTGGCATGTGTGGAGTGGAGTGGTGTGGAGGGGGCAAGGAAATTAAAATATGTGATATGTCATGATGCCGGGCGCTTGCAATATTGGGCGGAAAGGGGCGAACCGAAAACTATAATTGTGGCCATTTCTAAAGTGGTAAATGAATGCAAGCAAGCTATGTTTTAATAATTTCAATTCGAATTTTACGAGTTGATTGCGTAAACACACGTCGATGAAGGAAATAGAATGGTTGGAGGACGGCAGACATTCAAGTGAAAAAGCGAATATAACTTTGTAGGTACATAACAAATCGATGTATTAAAAAAAACTGTACATATTCAAATGTCTAGTTGTGGCTGATTGATGGTCGAATTTACAAGTCTCTCTTTCAAAGAATTTAGCTTAATATTAATGGTTCTATATACAGCAGCTCCTTGTTTTGGCAAAGCTCCCCTCTCGAGGTCTGCGGCGTCCATCTCGCTGTCCTGCTGCAGGCGTTGCAGCAGGGCAACGTATTCAAATATGTTCTGCCGTCTCCTTCCCTGCAAGATGCCCGAGATCTTCGAGTGAAAACCCTCTACGTGGTTGGTCGTTCGTGCACCAGACGTACCAAAATGGTTCGCTGAGAGTCTCAGAACTCACGAGCCATGCCAATAAAGCCGGACAAAAAGCTTTGCCGAAACAAGGAGCTACGGTTTATAGGGCAATTAATATTAAACTTATGGAAATTCTACTATCATCTCCAACAATATTTCGACGCTGTAAAGCACATACTTAACCACAACTAGACATTTGAATATGTACAGTTTTTTTTAATACATCGATTTGTTATGTACCTACAAAGTTATTTTCGCTTTTTCACTTGAATGTCTGCCGTCCTCCAACCATTCTATTTCCTTCATCGACGTGTGTTTACGCAATCAACTCGTAAAATTCGAATTGAAATTATTAAAACATAGCTTGCTTGCATTCATTTACCACTTTAGAAATGGCCACAATTATAGTTTTCGGTTCGCCCCTTTCCGCCCAATATTGCAAGCGCCCGGCATCATGACATATCACATATTTTAATTTCCTTGCCCCCTCCACACCACTCCACTCCACACATGCCAATTCGTGCAAAATTGAGTCTCACCTTGGCGTGGAAGTAGAGGAGCCGTGTCCGTTCAACGCGCCGAGAAATTCAAACATCCGTGCACAGGGGGTAGGCACACACCTTGCGTTCGCTCAGCCGCCTCAAGCGTTTTAGGTAATACGAGAAAAATATTTCGCGTTTTAATTTATGCTAGAAAATCCAGTCATTAGCCGTCGCGAAGGGTTGGCGGTCCGTCGACCGACGGTCGAAGGGAGGGTAGCAGGTATCGTTAGGCGTTGTAAGATTAGGTGTTGCGAGAATGGACCGCCCGGCCAGGCAGGCTGGGAGCTGATTACAAGATCGGAAGATTAGTGTTTATTACTGATGCACAATTTATTTCGATACGTCACCGGGGAAAGAATACTTTAGAGATTACATATTTAGCTAATTATCAAGATGAAATATTAATTCAAATATTTTCCACAAAAGGAATTATATTCTTTTCATGAGCTCATCAATAAAGACATCCAGAAACGATAAGCCTTTGGCCATTGCCATACAGAAGCGCAATGGGAAGGCGCACTTTGACCTATTTTTATAGAACTACCTGTTCCCTCCAGTCAGCTGCCTTCCCTGAATCATGTAATGAAACAAATCTCGGCGAATGACAAGTTCATTCATTCGCCAACGCAAAGTTGCAATGGCTGCACACTGGGACCATGATACCAGGGTGGCAGTTTTGGGGCTCGTAGAGCACGGCAATCTCACGCCACGGGCGGCAGGGGAGCAATTCGGTGTGTCCGCGGCAAGTGCGAAGAGGTGGTGGAAGCGCTACCAGGATACTGGCAGCATGCAGCGAAGGTAAATTATGCTTTGAAATAATTAAAAGTTCATCTCGTGTATTTTACCACCTAAATATAAAATCTATTAATTGATGAGCGTAGCGAGCGAAGCGAGCGAAGCGAAATCATCAATTTCACTACTGCTAAAAAAAACACTTGGTGTGTGTTTGTTTGTATGTGTGTTTGCGCGCGCTCTACAGGCCAAACGCCTGCTTCGAGTGGGATGAAATTTTCAGGGTGTCTACTTTTGTTCTCAACTTAGACCCCCTGCGTTTTTCAAGAAAATCCTCCACACCCTTCACTTTCAAAGCAGAAAAAAGAGCAAAATTCGACAATTGGGCATGTTTGGAAAAGTACGGAAATTTATTTAAAAGTGCGTATTTTTTTCAAATGTTCCCAATTTCGATTTGCCTTTAGAAACCATCGAAACCAAATCGAAACATCACACCAGATTTTTTCCAATAAAAACCAACCCAATAAAACCCAATAAAAACCCTTAGGCATGAGGTACATCTATGTATTAACATGCACATTGCTTTATGACCTCAAAATGAGCATATTTCCGCTACCC